>JAYESD010000012.1:91397791-91997791 GCA_036927565.1 Tuctoria greenei | reverse complement strand
AGTGATGAACACCAAGCGTCCTAGCGCAGTTTTGGCCCATGAATACAAAGTGACTCAGCGCAGATTCAGCCCACGAATAACAAGCGGCCCAACGCAGTGTTGGGCTACTGTGATAGCTTCAAGTACGCTTTGTCCTGGCTGCCTGCCCTCGGCTGTCAATTTTTTTCACGCTGAATAAAGAAGGAAAATAAGAAACGAATTTTTTTTATTATGGTGCCCTTCGATCCGCAATAGCCCCTCTCCCGACTGAACAAAACGTGTTTGGAGGAGCATCCGCAGGCCGCCACGCTCTTGGGGGAGCATCTGCCCTACCGCATTGCTCTTGGAGGAGCATCCGCCGCCCGCCATGCTCTTGGTGGAGAATTTGTCGGCCACCGCGCGTGGAGGGGCATCCGCCGGCCGTCGCACTTGGAGGAGCAACAACGCTAGGTACAATTGTTCACATAATGTTATTGTAGATCTATCATCTTACGGATAGGCTGATTCAATTATAGGAAGCAATGTCAGGAGATAAGACATGGATGGGAAAAGACAGGTGTACGAAGGAGTGGCAGGATAGAATAAGTCATTTTTAAATTTTGTATTCCAGAGCACTCGTGGAGGAGGAACTATGCCTTTTCCTTGCACAAGATATCATAATATTTTCCATAGGACACACAAGGAAGTTCATCTTCACATGCTTCGTAATGTGATGTCATCGGATTATACTTGTTGGGAGGACCACGGAGACAAATGGGTTGAGAAAAATATTGCTGAGCAATCAGCAAATAATGAGGAGATAATTTCTGATGATGCTGCTATGGAAAATATGGTGTCCAGTCTACTTAGAGGCACTGATCATGGTGGTACTTCAACAGATGTTGATGATCCAGAAAACGCTATAAACTAGCAGGAGCCAACTGGCTGTGCAAAGGCATTCTATGACTTATTAAATGATGTCAAAAAGGAGTTATGACTTATTAAATGATGTCAAAAAGGAGTCCTATCAAGGTTGTGAGAAAGTGACCCAATTATCTTTTATTTTCAGGTTGTACTAGATAAAGTGTTTAAACGGTTTGAGCAAAAAAGCGTGTGAGTCGATCCTTGAGCAATTCTCATATGTGCTTTCAGAGGGCCACTGCATTCCTAATACACATGATAATGTTCAGAAGGTTGTTCGTGACCTCAGGCTGGACTACCTAAAGATCAATGCATGCGTCAACGACTGTGTGTTGTTCCGGAAGGACTATTCTCTGTTGGATCGATCCCCAAAATGTGGTGAATTAAGATGGAAAACTAGTACTGGTGGGGATGCAAGAGAGTCTTTACCTTGTCGAAAAGCCAAGAAGCTTGTAGCATGCAATATTCTACGATACTTCCCTCTTATTCCTTGTCTTCAAAGGTTTTATGTAGCAGAATCAATGACATCAAACATGTACTGGCACAAAGAAGAACGTATTGATGACGGAATATTACGTCATCTTGCAGAGTCAAAAGCATGGAAGCATTTAGATAGCTTTCACCCAAATTTCTCATCTGATCCTCGCAACATACGACTTGGGGTAGCATCTGATGGTTTCAATCCTTTTGGAATAATGAATGTTTCTTATAGTACATGGCATGTGATTCTAATCCCTTATAATCTACCACATTGTTTTTGTATGGAGTAGACTTATTAGTTGATGTCAATGATAATTTCTGGGACAAAGTCACCTGGAAACAACATTGATGTGTATCTGCAACCTTTGATTGATGATCTACCAAAATTAAGTGTCTGATGGTGTTGAAACATACGACAGTTCAAAGAAAGAGACATTTCTCATGTGAGCTTCTATATTGTGGGCAACAAAAGATTTTTTACCATATGTAATGCTATGTGGATGGAGCACAAAAGGTAAGCTAGCATGTCCATACTACCATATAAAAATTGATGCCTTGTGATTGAAACATGGATGAAAGTATTGCTACAATGGTCATCGTCGTCTCCTACCTCAGAATCACAGGTGGCGTCCAAATAAAGCTTTTTTCAACAACAAGATAAAGAATAGAGAGGCTCCAACATCACTCTCTAGTGACAAAGTACTCCAACAATACGTGATTTTTGATCAAGTGAGTTTTGGACATATGAATAATAAAAGAAAATGCACCGAGGAGAATAGGTGACATAGTTGGAAGAAGAAAAATATATTTTTCCACCTCCCGTATTGGAAGACAATGCTAATAAGGCATAACTTGGATGTCATGGGCATTGAGAAAAACATTTGTGATAGCGTATTGGGGACATTGCTTAATATGGATGGTAAAACAAAAGATAGTGTACAAGCTCATCTTGGTTTGCAAGACATGGGTATATGGCCACATCAACATTCGGTGCTAATAAATCAGAAGTATGATTTGCCACCAGCATTATATACTTTGCATAAAGGCAAGAAGACCACCTTGTGAAGTTTTTTGGGGTATGTGAAATTGCCCGATGGTTATGCCTCAAATGTCAAGAAATGTGTGGACATAAAAGCACGTAAGGTATCAGGTCTAAAAACTCATGACTATTGTCGATACCTTGTAGACCGAGAACTCCCACACATAGGATGAAAAATGCCTAAGTGTCCTGACTCCCCGCTGAGGCAAGGCCAGGTGGTGCCACATGTCTAGCAGGCCCAGATCCCGCCCGTCCTCAGTGGCGGGCTCCTGTACTACCACGTGGACTTCCACACGGGACCCGACTCCCCCGAAGAGGCTGGCTCGTGGGCTGCCACATTTCAAGTGGGACGGGACCCGCTCCTCCACAGAAGTGGGCTTCGGTGCCGCCATGTGGCCGAAGCTCCGGGCTGGCCTCCCCCACAGAGGTGAGCTTCATTGTTGCCACGTGTCTCACAACTTGTCCCGGGTGATAGGTTGTGGGAGTAAAGAGAACCATTACCAGTCCAGTCGCGCATTGAAGGCACGAGCCTTTCCCATGCGCACGACACAACTTGCGCCCCATCAGGTACCGCTGCGTCCAATCCCATCACAGTGAAGGCACGGCAGGCCTACCCCACTACGCCAAGTGGGTAGATTATGGCAAAAAGACAGACGGATGGGACATCCCCTACCACCGACAGCGACTACGCATAGGTCACTGGCGTCTGAGACACCGAGACGGCAAGTCTTCAACCCACGGTCAGAGGAAGATTATGCGAGAAGTCTTAGATCTTTAGGATAAGATCGCCCTGGGGCCACCTGTCGGGCTCCGGACCCCAGTTGTAAGCTGTCCGGGTGTGACTATAAAAGGATCGGGTAGCACCCTTTACAACACATCTTCTCTGGTCTGATCCCCAATGTAATGCATACTCACACTACACACTCATTCACACCAGCAATACAACATCACCGTGGAGTAGGTTATTACGCTCGGGCGGCCTTAACCACGTAAAACGACTGACTCACCACTGTCATACACGCAATCTCTCCATTGAGGACTAAGCCATGCCATTCAAGAACCTCCGCGGGCTGCACTGCTAGCAGGTCCAGGGGAAGTGTTGCAAGAACAATTCGATTTTTGGCACGCTCGACAGGGGATTTTTCTCATAGGAAGTTGCACCTCCATTGCTGCCAAAGAACCCAGATCCGACACATCCAGAAGGCTCGCCGTCGATGTTTCTTATGGTGGGCGCCGTTGGAGCATCCAGCTCTGTCACGGCACAGGAGGCCCATCATCGATGTTTCTTAGCGTTGATGGTGCGCGCCATCAAAGCATCCAGCTCTGGCACCTCCTAGGGGGGCCACCGTTGATGCTCTTTGCGTTGATGGTGGGCGCCGCCGGAGCATCCAGCTCCATAACCACCCAAGAGGCCTGTCGTCGATGTTTCTTATCGTTGGTGGTGGGTGCTGCTGTAACATCCAGCTCCGGCACCTCCTAGGGTGCCCGCCATCGATGCTCTTTGCGTTGATGGTGAGCGCCGCCATAGCATCTAGCTCCGGCACCTCCCAGGGGGGCCGCTGTCAACGTTCATTGCATTGTTGGTAGGCGCTGCCATAGCATCCAGCTCTGGAAACTCCCAGGGGGCTCGCCGTCGATGTTCTTTGTGTTGATGGTAGACGCCGCTAGAGCATCCACCTCTGGCACCTCCCAGGAGGCCCGCCGTCGACGTTCTTTGCATTGATGGTAGATGCCACCGTAGCATCCAGCTCTGGCACCTCCCAGGGGGCTCGCCATGGACACTGCTAGAGTTGATGGTGGGCACCACTGGAGCATCCAGCTCCGGCACCTCCGAGGAGGCCTGCCATCGACGTTCTTGAAGTTGAGGGTGGGTGCCGCATCGGTTTGGCAGCTACCTCGTCACCATAGCCGCCAGAGACTTCTCGGACGATGAACACACATTTCAATTCAAGTCCAACACTCCACAGGGGCCGTCGGCATCAACTACCATGCTCCCACGCTCTGCTTGGGGCCCGCCGACGACATCCTGCTACTAAGCAGTAGGCGTGCCCAACTAATTGGCCACACCTACCACGGGACTTCTAAAGGGTCTCATGGGTTTGACGTCAAGCAATTTCCCGCCACCACGGCAACAACAACATCACCAAGGCATTACGATAAGGTCTAACCATTACGTCGTGGGAGGTCTATAGTGTACAACATGCTTGCTTCCCCGGTGTTACCGCTGTAAGTTTTACTCTTGGTACGGTGGGATGTCCAGAGTGTGCAGCCTGGTTAGTCTGGTCTTGCACCCTAAGTGTGTACATTTTGCTTCGCCAGCGCCACATCATTAAGCTTCACCTTTAGTGTGGCGGTAGGACATATTATTTTTTCTAAAAATGGTATCATAGCATCTAGGAGCAGTGCTCGAAGCAACTAAGCTCTTGGGGGTCCGATCCAGAGTGTTTAGACTGCTTAATCTAGTTCCTTACCCTAAGACTGTACACTTTGCCTCCCTTGTCATATGGAGCGGATCGTTGCCTTCTTGTGAAGCCTGCCTCCTCCTATGATTACAAAGTTAGAAGAACCACTGTCTTTCCCTATGTTCTGTTTATGTTCATTTAATTACAAATTAATTAAATGATCATCAAATCATGCTTGTTCTCACATATTATTTGTGATATGCTCGTCACTCTCCATCTGTCTCGCGCCTAGTGGAGTTACGCGATCTTGCTGCAGGCGGGCCTGCTTGAGGTACCTGCAACGTGTTTGGGGTCTCTCGGCCACCCCCTTGTTTGGAATGCTGTGTCGCCAGACGATCCCCCTCACCTATTTCCTATGTCAAACTGGAGGTCTAAGGTGTGTAGATCACTTATCCTGGTTCTGTACCCTAATCGTGCACACCCTCCATCCCAGCGCAACGACTAAGTACTGGGGGTTGTACGACTCGCACCACGAGTAAGGCGAGAACCGGGCCATGGATGCTAACGCACTGAATTACCCAAGCCTGCTCCACAACATAGGATCGTAAGGCGTAGCAAAACTAAGAGCAGGAAGGGAGTGACCGACGAGCAAAATTATGTACGTTATGCTTTAATTTTTTGCTTACTTTCGCATATCGTCCGCCATATGCCCAGTTACATTTGTCCTATCTCGTCCCTAGTTGGAGTTGTCCTATCCTACTAAAGGCGGTCCCGCATGAGGTACCTACAATGTGTATGAGGTCCGATGGTCGTTTTCTTACTCGGGGTCCATGGCACTAAATGGTTCTCACCCCTGAAAGGCTATGCCGAGCTGGAGGTCTAGGGTGTGTAGCCTACTTAGTCTGGTTCCATACCCTAAGCCTGTGCACCTTGCCTCCCAGTGCTAACAGCTGAGTACAGGTGGCCGGACAGCTCATACCCTGAGCAAGACAGCAACCATAACCTAAATGTTGTCACACCAAATTACCCATGCCCTGTATCTTAGCTAAGGACCATAAGCAATAACAAAACTAAAGAGCAGGGAAGTGGTGACCGGCAAGTGGAATTACTCTTATTCGATCATTTGTGCAGGTCATACAGGAAGTGAGATCGGTGTTGCTTCTCCGAGCTCCGGCGCCTCCCAAGGGGCTGCCAATGTCGCTTCAACGAGCTCCGGCACCCCTAAGGGGGCCGCCGGTGTCGCTTCTCCGAGCTCCAGCGCCTCCCAGGGGGTCGTCGGCTTCTCTTCTTTGAGCTCTCGCGCCTCCTAGGGGGCCGCCAGCATCACATCTTCGAGCTCTGGCGCCCCCAAAGGGTCCACCGGTGTTACTTCTCCGAGCTTTGGCACCTCCCAGGGAGCCACAAGTGTTGCTTCTTCAAGCTCGGGCGCCTCCTAGGGGGTCTCCGACATCACTTCTTCGAGCTCTGGCGCCTCCTACGGGGCCTTCGGTGTCGCTTCTCCGAACTTCGGTGCCTCCCAGGTGGATGCAGGCGTAGCTTCTTCGAGCTCCGGCGCTCCCCAAGGGTGTGGCCGGAGTCGCTGCTGCGAGCTCTGGCGCCTCGCAAGTGGGGCCACTTCGTCACTTCTCCGAGCTCCGGTGCGTCCAACGGGGCCGCCAATGTCACTTCTCTGAGCTCCGGTGCCCCCTCAAGGGGGCCGTCGGCATCACTTCTACAAGACAAGATGAAGGCCCTATAGGATCGAAGAGCCCTTGATAAGCTACCGGAGGGGGGGGGGGGGGGGTGAATGGTAGATTAAAAAATCTTACGCAGCGGAAACAATTAAATCCCAAACCCTTCGGTAGAAAAACGATCTGTTAAATATATCATGTGTGAGACTAATCTAAATGTGTTTCACCGTGACAAAAGTAATATATATAAGAGAGAATCATGTGACGAAGATGACACAACAAGAATCACTCAAATCCGTTGAGATAAACTCAAGTTACGATTGAAAGATAAACAAAGGTCAATCTGTCCTACCCGAGAAAACAGTTCTGGAACGCTGCAAAGAAACTCGTGTAGATCAGAAACCACAAATCCAATGACCGTGAAATTTTGACAGATGTTAGATAATCAAGTTGTGCATGGATATCGGAGATCCGGAGCTACTTGAAAGACAATATCCTTCCTGAAGATAGTGTATCCACTGACCGGATTGTCAGATTGGCTAAAAGATACACGCTGGTAGAAGGGGGATCTCTACCGACGTGGTGCCAATTGCATCCTAATGCGGTGCATTGCAAGAGAAGGAGGCCGCGATCTTCTCGCAAAAATCCATGGAGGCGAGTGCGGGAACCACGCATCTTCTCGCACGCTGGTCGGTAAAGCCTTCCAGCATGGTTTTTATTGGCCTACAGCACTCTAGGATGCGGTTGAGCTGGTGAAAAAATGTGAAGCATGTCAGTTCCATGCAAAAAAGATTCACACTCCAGCTCAATCACTGCAGATGATACCTCCTACACGGCCATTCGCTATGTGGGGCATGGACATCTTGGGACCTTTCTCAAAAGCCGTCGGAGGTTACAGGTTCCTATATGTTGCCATCGACAAGTTCACCAAGTGGCCGGAAGCAACTCCAGTAGTAACAATCAACAAACAATCAGCAATCAAGTTCTTGAAGTCCATTATATGCAGATTTGGAGTTCCAAACAAAGTCATAACTGACAACATAACTCAATTCACAAGTGCTGCATTCCAAGAATATTGTGAAGACCTCGACATTCAACTTAGTTATGCTTCAGTAGCTCATCCAGCAAGCAACGGTCAAGCCGAGAGAGCAAATGCATAGATCTTAAAGGGACTCAAGACACGCACATATGAGCGCTTGAATAATCATGGAGTTAACTGGATTGAAGAGCTTCCATCCACACTATGGGCGAATAGGACAACACCTAATCGGTCAACTAGGGAGACTCCATTTTTCCTGGTGTATGGAGCCGAAGCAGTCCTTCCTCCAGAAATAACCTTGAAGTCCCTCCGGGTCCAGACCTTCGACGAAGCCACGCAGGACCAGCTCCGGTGTGAAGACCTTGACCTCATCGACGAGGGAAGGTGCCGAGCAGCTGTTCGAAATGCACGTTATCACGTTATCACCAAGCACTCCGGTGCTACCATCAAAGGCACGTGCCTGACCGACAGCTCAAAGAAGGTGACCTGGTGCTCCGGAAGATACTAACTCGTGAAGGGATGAACAAACTTTCCCTCAGCTGGGAGGGTCCATTCTGAGTCATTAAAGTCTCCCGACCAGGCTGCATTCGCTTGGAAAATGAGGATGGGATCCCACTCCCTAATTCTTGGAACATCAAGCACCTCCATAAGTTTTATGCATAGAATCACGGAGGTGAGTATGTAATTACACATAATCCATGTTATAGAGTCATTATGCAAAGTCGAGAAAGTCCTCCGGGAGAACATCCGGACCCCTCCGGGAGGGTCCAAAAAGTTCAAGTAACACTTGACACAATCACAGTACTAAAAGTGTAACTACTTGCTTTGGGCTAGCACAAGATGTATAGCACATTTAGCTTGGTCCAGCACCCTATGTGTGTCCTTGTCTCCCCTGTAATCCAGACCTATAATGAAAAACATTGTTGTGTGAAGACAGACTCCACGTGCATATACCTTTTGTACAAGGCTCAATATGATAAATTATTTTTACCCTGCTTGTCTATAATGAAGTTGTGCAAATCTTTTTGAATTTTGTTCCAAGCAACTCACATGCATTACAAGCCTTATTGATAGTCTTTTTGGATCTTAACATCGCTACATAGTCTAGTTGCCTGAACGCCAAGCCAACCTAGGTCCAGAGTGTGCTATCGACTTAGCCTGGTCCTGCACCCTAAGTACGCCACTCTACCTACACCCGGCAGGCCTCAGTAGGGTGAGTACTAGAAAGGCACGTGGATATAAGAAGATTCTATCAAAACGCTTGTTATCATATCGAGATTCTTCAAATCTAAAAGTTCAAATAAGAACATTAAGTCACAACAAATTTATAGACAAGAGGACGAATTTTACTGTTTCTCTAACCTTTAATGTGCAGGAAAAGAAAAAATTCATAGTGATTATGGACAACACCTGAGCTACTAAGCTCCGACATCTCCCAAGATAGGTTTGCCGTCGACATCCAATATGTTGACACCGGAGCTACCAAGCTCCGACCATTCCAGGGGGCCCGTCTTCGACGCTTCAAAATTGAAGACTTCAATATACTGTGATAACCTTTGGTACATGTACACACTTCAACCGTACACATGTACCAGGCGGCCAACAAGACACGACATAGTATATTGAAGACAAAGTGAAATTCATGGCAAAAAGGAGGATTTCATTAATCAGAAGAACTGGATTACGAAACTGAGATTACAAGGGACAAAAGCAGAAAAATCCAAGCTACTGGAAGACCTAAGACCCGCAGAAGAACGAAGCTACTTTTTGGGCAACCTCTTGGACGCTGGCTTTGGCGGCGTCTTCCTCTTCAGCAATTGGACTTCGAGCACCGGGTCCATTGGAAATTGGGGATCTTGGCTTACGTAACACGTCAGCACATATTCTGCGATGTTTGTAGCCAGAGTTTTTCCCTCTGTCTCCAGCTGATCCGCGATGATGTCGCCCATTGCATCAAGTTTGCCGCCAGCACTGTTGAGGGCCACCAGCACTCGGTCCAGATCCAGCTCCGGGTTGTCCGGACGTACAGGACTAAAACCCAACGGTGTTAACGTGGCATTCCCCCATCTGAGGAAGTCCCATACTTGAATAGATTCAGTCTCCTTCAAGCTCCGCAACCCCTCCAGTGACCTCTGGGCGGCAGTAAGCTCCGAGCTTTCACAAGCGAGTCGCTCACCCAATTTAGCATGTTGCTGCTTGACTTCAACAACTTGCTTCTCCTGGTCGGCCAACTCTGTCTCCCGGGTTGGATGCGGTTCTGCCTCTCAACATGGTCTTTCTCCCTACCCTTGACTTTCTCCTCCCAAGCAGCAATATCAGACTCTCTTTTCAAGAGCTCTTGTCCCACCTTCCAGCTCTTCTTCCTCTCTTCCTCCTTTCATTGATCTAGCTTTTTGCTGTGATCCCACAAATTTTTCTCACCCAGCGCCAACTTCTGGGTGACCTTTGCTTCCCTCCTCACTACATCCTCCTGCTGCCCAGGAGCCTTTCCTCCCTTGCCTCCAGGTCCGCTCGACGCTTCATAAGAGTTTCATTCAACTCTGCAAGCTTTTCGTAACGCTCGTCAGCAGCGTCACGTCTCTCTTTAGCTTGCTCCAGAATTTCCCTGGAGTTATCATCGAGTGCCCAGAGTGCGGCCTCCTTCTCCTCCATCAACTTGTCCCAGTACTGTAACCTGGCCTCCTCCCCCTTGATCCATTCCTTCTGGTCAGCTAGCCTCGTCCGAGCAAGCTTGGTTTCAAAATGGAGTCTGTTGCGCCAACGCCTCAAGGTGTTGCGCTCCTCCTCCAAAGCTTTGTTCTCATGGTCGAAGGCGAGCTGGACCTGCTTGAGGCTCGAGCAGGCGTTGTCTATAGACAACGCCAGGGGGATAGGTACCGGGCCTGCTGGGACCATTTCCGCAGGCTCAAGCGGGTTCTCCGTAATGAAAATTTGGTCCCAGTCTACAATAGTGGTCCCCTGTACTCCTACGACGCTGGGGCCACTCTCCTAGATCCCTTCAATGGCAGCAGTAGAACCCACGGGGGGAACTTCCGCCTCCGGAGCTGGTGAAGGCACCACTCCTGGGTCTTCAGTCGACGGCTTCGATGTCGAAGGACCTGCTGTCGGTCTTGCGAGCTGCTCTGGCTCCAACGCTGGTACCTCCTGGACCACCACTTCTCGAGTAGTAGCAGTAGCTTCAACTGGGGCCTGGACCTCCACTGGTTCGGGCCCCGGTGCGGCGACTACCTCCGGCACATCCGTCGGACCATCAACCACCTTCGGCATAATTGTCGGACCTCCAACCTCCTCCGGCTCAGCAGTCGGACCCTCCACAATTTCTGGCTCTGCTGCCAGGTCTTCAAGCATTCCTGGCACAGGGGCCGGAACCTCGGCAATCTCCGGCTCAACAGTTGGGACTTCAGCTACCTCTAGCTCAATAGCTAGGGCTTCGGCAACTTCCGGCTCGGAAGCCGGAACTTCTGGCGTCGTCAGTGCTGGAGCATCAGCCTCTGCCGCTAGGGGCACTTATTCAACTTCCCTCTTGCAGTCTGGCGCTACCACAGGAGCTTCAGGCGAGGACTCCAAGTCCAGGCTCACGATAGCTAGCGCTGGAGTTGTCGCGGCTTCCACCTCTGCTTGACTAGGAGGTTCAACAATTGAAGTCGGAGCTTCGACTGGTGCAGCCCCAGCCGTTGCAATAGGCATTGAAGCTCCGAGTCCCTTCTTTGATATCCTAAAAATAAAGGGAAGAGAAGATTAAAGACATATCCAAAAAAAGATTAACATTTCAGAGTGAGCAATCAGTGCTTACCTTGGGATGCTACCACCCCAGTCGCCTCAGAACCTCTTCTTCTGAGGCCCGGAGCTAGAGCCCACCAAATCTGGTGAGACAACTGCTTCGGACCTCGGTTGAGGAACACTTGCAGCCACCGGAGTTCTTTCGGCTGGAGCTTCCCTTTGACGGGAAGAACTCCCGGACTTGGAGCTTCTAGCCGACACTTCAGCCGGAGTCGACTACCTGGAGCTGACGCCTCTTGAAGGCGCTTGCACCGGAGCAGGGGTAGTAGCAGAAGACCTCCCCCTCCGAGGAGAAGCAGCTATCGCAGAAAGGAGTAGGCCTGATGGACCTCCCGTCAGCGTGCTTCAACTTCCTCTTCCGGCTGGAAGGCTCAGCTAGCTCTTTGCCCTTTCCTTTGCCAATGTCTTCAGTCCTTTGACTAGGGGCGGGGACAGTACCACCCTCGGAAGCTCCGGCATACTCCTCCGGAGCTCCCTGCTGAACTGCGCCTCCATGTTCAGAGGAAGAAAAGCAGCCGGCGGAGTTAAGTCGTCGCCTTCGATGTCAATTCGATGCTGGAACCTCTTGAGATGAAGCTCCAAAGCTGCGCCCTCCAAATTGGATTGCAGACTGATTTCAATCCATTCTTCATCCATCACGCTATTGAGGGCCCATGCAAGCTTCTCCCTATTCTTCAATGGAGCCCACCTGTTGACCAGAAAGTTGCAGAAGACCATCTGGGGGGTCACTCCACCTTCCACGCATTCGTGGATCCAGGTCAAAGCAGAGTTGAAGGTCTCTAACGGCACCGAAACCACACTCCATGCGTCAGTATCAACATTTGGGAGACCTTCGGGCAGCTCTAACTTCTCGTGCTCCTCTGCCATGACGATGATCCAATCATTCTTCGAGTCGTCCCACATACCGGAAGGAAACGACCTCAAGTATTTGAAGGGGCATTTCTTGCGTTTCACAAAATAATAGAAGCCAAGAAATTCGGACCCCTTCTCGGTGGTGTGGATGGTGAAGAAGGTGCGGAAGAGATCGACGCAGGGGGGAGTACCCACCCACATCTCGCAGAAGTGGACAAATGTTGACACAAGAAGAAGAGAATGGGGGCCAAGGTGGTACAGCTGCAGACCATAGAAGTCCAGCAACATCAAAAGAAAAGTTGAGAAAGGTGGGATCAGCCCCACCAAGACGTACGGAGAGAAGTACACCATGTCACCGCTGCGCTCCTTCTTGAACGGGAGCTTGCTGGCGTGGACCAGATGGTTGAAGGAGTCACTGGAACACCCCATGTAGGTCCGGACCTTCTTCAGATCGACATCACTCTTGAGGCGGCTCTTGGGGAGAACCAACTCCATCGCGGCAAAGTGGAGCTAAAGATGGAAAATTAGGCGGAGTTTGGGAGGCTCTGAGCGCAAATATGATCGAAGGCGTAAAGAGTCCTCAACCTGTGTGCACTTTCCTTCTTAAGTAAGCCTCTGCGACGCTTGGATGGCAACCGCAATGAGATCAAGAGTACTTTTCCAAAATCTACCCCGTCAATGACGAGTGGGCCTTAGGGCCACCCCGACAAAGAGATCGAGGTCCTTACCCAAGGCCAACTGTTGCCATGATGAGCGGCGGGAAACCCAAAGTCGGCGCTCTGACATGGCACGCGGAACCGATATGGTTTTCGTATTGGGAACCGGCGACCTTCAATTGCGTGAGATCCGCACTCAAATATCTCATCTGCCGTATTCATGACAACCCACTCGTCGAAGGTTCACCCCTGAACCGCCACTCTATCAGGGCATCAGAGGACTTTTTGAAAATCGAAGCGCGGTAATCAAGAAGGGCCCCACCTCTGGTAGAACAACTTAACCCAAGGGGTTTCTTCTAGAGGTGGGTCCAGGGGCCACTGTCGGTACCATACGTACTGGGTACCCCACGATACCACAACAAGAGCAAGAAAGTTTCACCCGTCAGAGTCGAAGGCCCTTGCTGGTCCCACATGTCACGTTGCAACAGAGCCGCTCCACTCATATGACTGGCTCCCGGGTTAACACATGTAAAACAAGCCCAGAACAGAACTCCCAACCAAGGGAAGCTCCAACGACTACACGTGTACAACAGCCCCGGACCTAGCCCCCGTGAGAGAGGAGCTCCGGTACTAACACGTGTACAACAACCCCGGACCCGCTCTCCCGCAAGGGAAAGCTCTGGATCCGACATGTGTGAAGCCTCTGAACCTTCGTCACCAACGGAAATACAAGCTGGACAAGACCATTACAAACATTCAAGGATGGTTAAAGTGGCAGTTACAAGGTCTGATAATGTGCCATTAATACCATATTAATGACACACGATCAGTGTACCGTTAATAGCGGTAATTCTGCCATGAAGGCACGTTACCACACCATTAATTGTACTTAATACTTTTTAGACAGTGTATTAGGTCATTAAGCACGCCAGGGCCACATGTCTGGCCAGGCCAGCTTTGTAATGGTCAGTCCTTAGAACTATAAAAGGGCTGCACCGCGCGAGTATAGGGGACGAAGGCAATCGCAACCTAACGATAGCGAACTCGCTCAATACAATTACACAAACCCCGTGGAGTAGGGTGTTACGCTGAGGCGGCTCGAACCACGTAAATCCCTGAGGTCACCATCTTGATATTGATCTTGAGCTCCCTAACCACAAAAGAACCTCCGCGGGGTGTTTCTCAACGGGTCCGGAGGAAGTGTCGTATTCCACACTTCGACAAGCGCCCGAATGTCGGCTTCCTTCTCCTCCAGCAGCTTGTCCCGGTATTCCAACTGGACCTTCTCTCTCTTGATCCACTCCTTCTGGTCAGTCATCCTCGTCTGGGCAAGCCTGGTATCGAAGTGGAGTCTGTTGTGCCAACGCCTCAAGGTGTTGTGCTCCTCCTCCAGGGATTTGCTCTCATGATCGAAGGTGAGTTGGACTTGTCGGAGGCTCAAGCAAGCGTTGTCTATATACAACGCAAAAGGGATAGGCTCCGGACCTACTGGGACCAACTCCGCAAGCTCCAGAGGATTTTCCATCACAAAAATTGGGTCCCACTCTACAATAGTGGTCCCCTGAGCTCCTGCAGCACTAGGGCTGCTCTCCGGATGCCCTTCAGCAGCGGCAGAGGAAGAACCCACTGGGGGAACTCCCACCTTTGGAGCAGAAGTTGAAGGTGCTACTTCCGGTCCTTCGGTCACCGGCTCCAAGGGCGGAGGACCTGTCGCCATCTCTTCATGCAGCTCCGACTCTAGTTCAGCTACCTCCGGAGCAACGTCACGAGCTTCATCTGGGGCCTCTATCGCCACTGGCTCAGACGCCAGCACATCAGCTCCTTCTGGTACAGCGACCGGAGCTTGAAATATTTCCGAATTAGCCGCCAGACCTTCAAAAAATTCTGGCCCAAGGGTCGGAGCATCAACCATCTCCGGCTCAATGGCTGGGGCTTCAATTGCCACTAGCTCAACGGCCAGGGCTTCCACGAGCTCCGGCTCAAAGGCGGGAGCTTCTGACATCTCTGGCTCCAGTACTGGAGCATCAGCCTTCGGCACCGATGTCAGAGGTACATCTTCAACTTCTCTCTTGTGGTCCGGTGCTACCACAGAAGCTTTAGCGTGAGGATTTTGAATCCAACTCTCACGACAGTTGGCGCTAGAGCTGTCGTGACTTATGCCACCACTTGAGGAGGAGGCTCGATGCTTGAAGCCGGAGCTTCGGCACACGCAGCCCCGGTCGCTGCGACAGACGCCGAAGTTCCTGACCCCTCCTTCGACACCATAGAAATAAAGGGAACAGAATATTAAAGACAAATCAAAAACAAGACTAGCATTTTAAGGTGAGCAATCAATGCTTACCTAGGGATGCTACCACCCAGTCGCCTCGAAACCTCGTCTTCTGAGGTTCGAAACCAGAGCCCACCAAGTCTGTTGAGACAACTATTTCAGACCGCAGCTACTACTTGCGGCAACCGGTGTCCTCTCTGTCGGAGCTTCTCTTGGTCGGATAGAATTCTCAGGCCTGGAGCTTTTAGCCGGCACTGAGGCTGGGGTTGACTGCCCAGAGCTAGCGCCTTTGGAACATGCTTGCGTCGGAAAAGATGCAGTCACAGAAGACCGCCTCCGCCAGGGAGAAGGAGCCATCATAGTGGGAGCAGCCCTGACGGACCTTCCATCGGCATGCTTCAGCTTCCTCTTCCGGGTGGATGGTTTGGCTGGCTCCTTCCCCTTGCCCTTGCCTATGTCTTCAATCCTCCATCTTGGGGCGGAGGCAGGCCCTCCTTCAGAAGCTCCGGGGATTACCACCCTGGAGGTAGGACGCCTTTCCACCTCACCAAGGTCATCAAGCACCGGCATCTTCCTCCGGAGCTCTCTGCTGATCTGCGGCTCCATGTTCAGAGGAAGGAAAGCTGTCGATGGAACCAAGTTGTAGCCGTCGATGTTTATCCCATGCTGGAATTTCTTGAGATGAAGCTTCAAAGCTTCGTCATTCAAGTTGGATTTCAGACGAGTTCCAATCCGGTCGTCATCCATCACACTGTTGAGGGCCCAAGCAAGCTTCTCCCTATTCCTCAGCGGAGCCCATCTGTTGACCAGGAAGTTGCAGAAGACAATCTGAGGGGTTACTCCACCCTCCACGCATTCGCGGATCCTGGTCAGGACGGGGTTGAAGGCATCTGACAGCACCGAAACTAGAGTCCAAGCGTCGGTGTCAACATTGGGGAGTCCTTGGGGCAGCTCCAACATATCATGCTCCTCCACTACAATGACGACCCAGTCCCTTTCCGGTGACCCCATTTGCTGGAAGGAAATGACTTAAAGTACTTGAAGGGGCAGTTCTTGCGCTTCACGAAAAAGTAGAAGCCAAGAAGCTCGGTCCCCTTGCCGGTGGTGTGGACGGTGAAGAAGGTACGAAACAACTCGATGCAGGGGGGAAAACCCACCCACATCTCGCAAAGTGGACAAAGGTTGCCACTAGCAGAAGAGAATGGGGGCGAAGATGATACAACTAGAGGCTGTAAAAGCCTAGCAGCATTAAAAGAAAGGTTGAAAAAGGTGGGATCAGTCCCACCATGGCGTACGCAGAGAAGTACACCATGTCGCCATTACGCTCCTTCTTGAACGGGAGCTCGCCGGTGTGGATCAGGTGGCTGAAGGAGTCACTGGACCACCCCATATAGGTTCGGACCTTCATCAAATCGTCTTTTCTATTGAGGCGGCTCCTGGGAAGACCCAACTCCATCGCGGCAAAGTGGAGCAAAGAAAGATAAAGCTAGGCAAAGTTTGATAGGCTCTGTGCGCAAGTGTAATCGAAAGCGTAAAGAGTCCTCAAACTACGCACACTTTCCTTCTTAAGTAAGCCTCCACGACGCTTGGATGGAAACCGCAGCAAAATTGGGGTTACATTTCAAAAGATCTACCCCGTCCATGATAAATGAGTCCGAGGCTACCCCGACGAAGAGATCGAGGTTATTACCCAAGGAGAACCACTGTCATGATGGGTGGCGGGAGACCCAAAGGCGGCACCCTGACAAGGCGTTCGGAACCGATACGGTTTTTGTATTGGGAACTGGCGACCTTCAATTGCGTGAGATCCGCACTCAAAGATCTCACCTGCTGCATTCATAACAAGCAACACGACGATGGTTTAACCCCGGACCATTGCCCCAACAGCACATTACAAGACTTTTGAAGTCGAAGCGCGGGAATCAAGGATGGCCCCACCTTTGGTAGAATAACTTAACCCAAAGGGTTTCTCCCAAAGGTGGGCCCAGTGGCCACTGTCGGTAACCTGCGTACCTATGATACCGCAAGAAGTGCAAAAGAGTTCTATCTGTCAAAATTGACGGCCTCCTCAGGCCCCACATGTCATATTACACCAGACCCGCACCCCTCATATGGGTACCGGAGATTGATGTGTGTAATGTAAATCCGGAGCTAAACTCTCGACATAGGGAAGCTCTGCGATCAACACGTGTATAATACCCCGGACCTAACCCCCAGCAGACGGAAGCTCCGGTGTTGACACGTGTACAGCGATGCTGGAGCTTCCTCCCCGCAAAGGGAAGCTCTGAAGCTGCCACATGTGGAGCCTCCGGATCTTCATCAACGGATACATTGGTGGATCTCCTTCAGCACGGACATTCAAGGGACAGTTAAAGCGGTAGTTACAAGACTTGAATACATGTCGTTAATGCTGTATTAACAACACACGATCAAAGCACTGTTAATAGAGGTAACGCAACCATTGAGGCACGTTATCACGCTATTAACCATGCTTAATACTCATAGACAGTGTATTAGGCTATTTAATACGCCAGGACCACATGTCGGGACAGGCTAATGATGTAACGGTCAGTCCTTGGACTATAAAAGGACTGAGCCACACGATACGGGAAAAAAAAGTAGAGCCAAAGGCTAGGCATTCTAGCGATTCACAATACAACAACACACACACTCCGTGGAGTAGGGTATTACGCTCAGGCGGCCCGAACCACGTAAATCTCTGGTGTCACCATCTTGATCCTGATCTCTGAGTGCCCCAACCAAAACAAGAACCTCTGGGGGCTACAATTTAGTAGTATTGAGGGAAGTGTCATTGCTACACTTCGACAAGTACACACCTAAGTAACTCCAAATGCATGTGCATTGCAATAGAGAATTTGAAATCGGTTAGTACTGAATAGTGTTAGGAACAAAGGGAGACCCAGACCAAGAGTTCATGACCGGAGCCACGAGGAACAAGAGCATCAACAGCTGACAACCATTCACGATCAGAGCTATCACGAAGGAATGAAGAATACGACCTACTGCTTGCATGGCATCTCCCGCAGTAGGGGGAGGGGGGTGGAGGATCGCGGCGTGTGGCAGAGGAGAGCTGCAAGCGGTAGGTGGAGAAGTAGTAAGCGGCTGAGCGCAGTGGCGAGCGGCTGGCGGCTAAGACTAGCGACTCAGGTCTGTAGAAGGGTTTTTGGACTAGGACCTTTACTGCTGGTTGCATCCCAAATTACAGCGCAACTTTAAGAAAACAGATCATCCTGAATAAATAACGGAAACCAAAAATTGAAAAAATAAGTAGCTAACCGTTTTCGTTCATGTTCCTAAACCTAATTTCCAAATAATTCAGAAAAAAGAGACGGAACTTTTCCTTCTCGTTTTCACCCCTAAACATGAGTTCTTTGACGTTTTCTGATTACTCCTAGCCTTGTCCAGTTTTCCAAACTACTTATTTTGACTTTCCTAATACACCTTCCTCTCTTTTTAACACATCTCTATTCATTTCCTGTGCACAACACTTTCTCACCTCTCAATAATTCCATAACTAGCTAAGACAAGTAAATTGAGACAAATGGTGTAGCTCCTTGCATGTGAACTTCTCACGCATCTATGCTATATAACTCGCCTAACAACAAAGAAACATACAACCTTTTGAGTTCTAAAGTTTTAGCAGTCCAGCTTTGTCATCTTCCAGAAAGTACTTCAGATTCTTTGGCCGTGCTGAGACCCTCCGCACCAGCGTACTCTAAAGCATACTCTATACACTATTCTCCTTCGGCTTTTACAGTACTTATTCTAAATTACACTGTGGAACAGTGTATCTAGTATTCTTTACAGCGTGCCACTGCGGATGGTCTGAGTCGGAACCTGCAGTGTCTTCCATATGCCGTTTTGTAGGGCTGCTGCTGTGTTTCACTTCGTTATCCCTGAGTGGCGCCACCTTGTCATCTTCAGTGGCATACCTGACAATGTTCGTCACAATAGCATGAGTAGAAGTCTCAACTCTTGGCAGGCTCTCCCTTTCCAGAATTTCTTGTTGCCCGGAGCAAGACTGCTGCTCTGCAGCACACTGCAGCTCCCGCAAGACAAGACTTTTATCTTTAACGAAGCTACTTTTGGCTTCTGCAAAGGTCAGGTTACTCATCAAATATATGTCAAGGAAAACAGATCTACTTGATAACAATGTTTTAAAAGAGCACCTGAATGCTAAGGCGCTCACCTAGGCGACCGGCGATGGTGTGAGTAAGCAGGATACCATAAACGCAGGCAATTGGAACCTCTAAGATGGGAAAAAAGCTATTCGTTCTTTAATTATAACAGCTGGCGAAACCTCCAGAGATGTCTGAATCCTAAAAAAGTATCTCTAACCTGAGATGCCTACTCACGTTTGATATAAAAGAAAAGGTGGAAGTGAATCCAGGATATGAGGATAAAACCCCACTCATGAACAGATCAGTGCAACATGCTTGGTCAGCTACGATTTCTACAGTAATATTTTCTATAGCTTGAAATTTGGAAAGTAACTCAAAGTATACTTTTTGGACATATACAACAAATGTCCCAAACAAGTTGGTGCCGGCTAAAAATAAAATCCAACAATTTATGAAGAAAAGTAATAGAAAATAAGATGAGAGTAAAAAAATACAAATAAAAGAAGATTCTACATTTTATTTATTTTAAAAATAGATTAATAAGAAAGAAAATAAGAGTAACAAAATACGAATAAACTAAGATTCTGGCACATGAATTGCTAATTACCATGTAGTCCTATCATTAGCCAAATCAAAAGATATGTCCCACTCCTTTAAGTCTCGTTTCATCGCCTCCTGCCATGTCAATCTTGGTCGACCTCTACCTCTCCTAAATTTTCTCTACTCTTTATAATCCCACTGTTAACCGGTGTTTCTGGAGGTCTCCGTTGGGTATGCCCAAACCACCGTAGGCAATGTTGGACTTGCTTCTCCTCAATCGGTGTCACCCCTACCCTATCACGTATCACCTCGTTTCTAATTTTGTCTCTTCTTGTGTGACCGCACATCCATCGTAGCATGCGCATCTCAGCAACACTCATTTGTTGGACATGTTACCTTTTAGTTGGTCAACATTCTGCTCCATACAACATCGCAAGTCTGATCACTGTCAAATAGATTTTCCTTTCAATTTCAATCCCACTTTTTGGACATAGGGTTTACAGAAAAGGTTTCAGCAGTAGCAATCACTCACCAGCTCATACATTAACTTTTCCTGCCCATGCTTCCTCATAACAAAACCCTTGCTATTTATGGTAAATAGTAGAATCTAAATTATGGTAACAAAAAACAGACCTGTTGAACTATACGTGTGTGAGTGTTTTAGACCTGTGTGCTTTATTGGACCAACGGCCCATGTATCCAGCTCCTAGGGCTTTATGTACCTATGATACTCCATTTTGTGTTAATCTATTAATATTTTTCCTCCAATATGGTATCAGCAGCCTACTCTAACCCTAGTTCCCTTCCCTCTCTACCCTGAGCTGTAGCCACCCTGATGTCACCACCGCCGGCCGGCACGCCAGCACCACGAGCTCTCCTTCGGCTCAACTCTGCCATGGCGGGTCTCCTCCCCCTCCCCTCTTCCCCGGGCACAGCTGAATCTGGTGCGCTGTCGCCTTCCTATGCCGCGCCGCCGCCTCCCGAGGTCAAATCGGTCATCGCCGTCTGGCTAGGCCCCAACGGCCCCACGCCGCCGCCTCCCAAGCCCTTGCCTCCATCGTGCACCACCCACACACCAAGCCGGATTCGCCTTTCCTCTCTCCTCTCCTTTCTCTCTCTTGCCCATGGTGCAGGTTGGATGGACGCCACCACCACGCTGCAGCTACTCGCCACCCTTGGCACGCCCATCGATGCCGGATATAGGCCACCCGCTTGCGCCGTCTTCTTCCCAGCCGCGCCGCTGCCTTCCTTCATGGCGTCGCCGTCCACGACCGCCTTCACGCCATTGCCACCGCCTTGGCGTGCCTTGCCACCGCTGCCAGGGAGTGTCGCACCACTGTCCTTTGGGTGCGCCATGCTGCTGCCATCTGGACAGTGGGCGCCACCGAGCCCTATCCTACGTGCACTACCGCCGTCAGGGAGTGTCGTGTCATCGCTGCCCGGATCCCTCACGATCGCGCCGCTGTCGCTCGAATCCTGCATGCCACCACCGGGAGTCCTCGCGCCCCCACCCAGATCCCCTGTCGGACCTGCCCTGTGACCCACTGGCGGTACTTGGCCGCCGCGAAGCGCAGCCGGTTGGCCGTTGGCGACCCCTCTCCCCCTTTCCTCTCAGGGCGCCACTGCGTGTGTCGATGGCCAGACGGTCGCCGCCGGCTCTATGACTGTCGGACTTCTGGCCACCGCGCTTGGTTTGGTCGGCCCAACAGCCGACACGCATTTCTCCTGGTCGCATGCGGCTTCTGTCGCTGCTCGGCGGTGCGTCCACTCCCTGGATTGCGCCCCATGCAGCCGGATTTGGGCCCAGCACGGCTATATCTTCCCGCACAGGTGACCTGCCCTCTTGGCTGGACCCCGATGGTCGTGCCGCCGCCAAAGCTCCTTGGCCAAGGTCGCGGCATGGACGGGGCCTCGCTGTTGTCGTGTCTACTGCAGCCGCGGTTGCCTGCCCATGGCCGCTGGGTGCTGCCTCCAGACCTGAGCTTCCGCAGGTCACAAACGCTCGTCTCTTTCCGCTGCCTTCCCACCAAATTCTTCTAACCACTCTGGTTTTCCGCAAGTCGAGTTGTCCCCCTGCGCCCTCGTTTTCAACATTGCATCCCAAACCACCTACGACACCCTTTTGGGAGGCTGACTCGGGTGCTTGAAAGTGCATTTAGGAATCCCTTGTGGGTTTCGGATGATTTATGACAAGAAAATGAGATCCTAACTACTTTGTTGAGATGAGCACAGGATTTAATGTGAAAATAAGCAAAGTGCTAAAAAGAAGGGAGAATGAGGAACAATGTGGAGAAGAGCTCAAGGAACAAGTGTAGTAGATCATTGTGTGTGGAGTGTGTTAAGGAAACACACCCAAGAGATCAATCACAAATAAACACACACATTGCACAAATTTATACAGGACCAGACTAGTCCGACTGACACCGGACTAGTCCGATATCTCTCTCTGCACAAGATCGGACAAGTCCGATATCACCACGGACTAGTCCGATATCTCTCTGACTAGAATCGGACTAGTCCTCCCTGATGCGGACTAGTCCTCAAAGCACTTCACAAGTTGCACAAAATCGGACAAGTCCGATCACACAACGGACTAGTCCGATATCATTCTGATCTAAATCGGACACGTCCGATATTGGCACGAACTAGTCTGAAAACCCTCTGACCTAAATCGGACAAGTCCTCCAAGTGCGGACTTGTCACCCAATTCACTTAGAATTTCACTAATCCGGACAAGTCCGATGACTATCGGACTAGTCTGAAGATTTCCAGAAGCGAAATCGGACAAGTCCGCTCCTAGCCGGACTAGTCCGATATTTTGGGACACTTAGGGTTTGCTACACACATCACACCGGACTATTCTGGTGTCCACCACAGACTAGTCCGATCTTTCTAAGCCCTAACGGTCACTTTTAGAAACCGCATATAAATAGGTGTGTACGGCCCAACTTTAACCTCTCTCGAACTCTTGCGCCGTCACACCTCCCAAGAGCCTAAAAAACACATCTCTCCACGAAATCAAAAGCTAAAAAGATCAATCCCTTGAGGATACACTTTGGAAACACATCTCTACACGATTCATCACACTTGAGCTCTTGGTTTGATTCCCTAACACACTCTTGTGATTTTCATCGTAATCTTTTGAGTGTGTTCTTGGTGGAGTTGTGATTGTAATCTAGGGGAGCCCTCAACGTGTGAGAAGGCCCCTTGAATTTGGTTATTTACCCTTTGTGATAAGAGAAGAGGATTGGCCTTCGTGGCGATCCGACGAGGGTAGGGTTGGAGAAGACCCGGTCCTTTTGTGGACTCCTCAACATGGATGTAGGTGGCCTCTGTGGGAACCGAACCACGAGATAAATTGCTTGTGTTCTCGCTTTGTGTTCATTGTCCTTATTCATCACATCAATCTAGGGTTTCAATCAATATCGCTTACTTTACATTGAAACATTAAGTAGAAGATTGAATTGTGATATATCCTAGTGCATAATCGTGCAACACTTCAATTAACTATATATTTCCGCTGCATACCTCTTAGAATCAAATTAATCAATTATACTTGATTATCCTAGTCGGTACACACCGGACTAGTCCGCACTTTACCGGACTAGTCCGATATCTCGAGTTTTGATTTGGTTGTTAAGTGATGCAGGTTCCGACAAATTCAAAAAGGCCTATTCACCCCCCCCTCTAGGCCACATTCAATTGGTATCAGAGCAAGGTTCTTCAAGAAAGAGACTAATCGCTTGAAGAGATCATGTCGGACATGAAGGACGTACACAAGAGCAACAACCAAGAGAAGGTTGATGATGACAAGAATTAGAAAGTGGAAAAGCTCCTCGAGGCCATTCAAGACTTCAAGGATGACGATGAGGAGACACTTGAACTAAACGCGCTCCTAAGAAAGAAGACTCTTTCTAAACAGAAAGTGAAAGTCGAAGATGAAAAGAAGAAGAAGGGGAGTAGTCACACCGACTACTCCCGATATCCTTTCAACTATGAACATCTTAATTCCAGCAATAATCATTATTTATCTATACCTCTAGGAAAAGTCCCACACTTCAATGGAAGTGATTACTCAATGTGGAGGAAAAATATGAAAAAGCATCTAATTTCCCTCAATCCATGTTTATGGCATATTGTGTGCACATGGATAGATATCCCGAACGACGATGAAGAGCTTACACCAAGCTAAGAGCAGGCAATTCATCGAAATGCCCAAGCCGCAACAGTCATTACCTCTTCGCTCAGTCGGGACGACTTCAACAAGGTGGATGGACTCGAGATTGCAAAGGAGATCTGGGACACATTGCAAACTGCACATGAAGGTGATCATCACGTACGTTAAGCGAAGATCAAAATGATCGAGGGCGAATTGGGAAGATTTGAAATCGAAGAAGATGAGTCACCTCAAGATATGTACAATCGACTTAAGACGCTCGTCAACAAGGTTCGATATTACGGAAGCAAGAAGTGGAATGACCACGAGGTGCTGAAGCTCAACCTTAGAGATTTCATGCCTCACAACGTCACCTTATGCTCCATGATTAGAGAAAGCCCTGGATACAAGAGAATGACTCCGGATGAGCTACTTAGAAAAATCATCAATATCGAGATGATGGAAAAGCAAGCAAATCACGTCAAGGAAATTGCCGACCTCACCTCGGCAAAGTAGAAAGGGGTGGCTTTGAAGTCCACCCTCAAGCCCTTATCTAAAGAATCGAGAGAAGCTCAATTAGAAGAAGACGGTGACGATGAGAGCTGTGATTTGGATGAAGATGACATGATACTATTCATGAAGAAATTCAAGAAAATGATGAAGAAGAGACAAGGCGCCAAATCAAGTGAAGGAAAATACAAGGAAAGAACAAAGCCAAAGTTGAGGCGGCCATGCTATAATTGTGGTGAGTATAGCCACTTTATAGTTGATTGCCCATATGAAGAGAACAAGAAGAAGACTAAAGAAGCCAAGCCTCAACCCAAGAAATTCTTCAAGAAGAAGATACAAGCCGAACAAGCGCACATAGGGAAAGAGTGGGACTCAAATGATGAGTCATCATCATCATCAGAAGAAGAGATGGCTAGCATAGCCATCGAGAAGACATCCAAGAAGTCTACTATCTTCCCTACACTCAGCGCATGGAAGGGGAACGGCACTTGCCTCATGGCAAAGGAAGGTAAACGCAAGGTACAACAAAACCCTCCTCTATGCATTCCTATTCTAGTGATAGCGACATTGCTAGTGATAATGAAGATATGCTTATTGGATTAGATAAGAAAACAGCCACTAAAATGAAATTTTTACTTGATCAACTTGTTGAGAAGGAGAGGTTAATACACCGTCAGGAAGACATGATTGTCTCTTAAAAGGAGGAATATGTCAAACTTGACAAACTTCTAGAGCTTGAAAAGGAGCGAAGCAAGTCACTAGAGGTTGAGTTAGCTTCAAGCAAGGAAGCTTGCTTGGAGTTAAATGACTCAAATGCAGCAATCAAGGAAGAACTTGCTAACCTAATCAAGGTTAACAAGATCCTTGAAGTGTAAGTTGAGTCATTCAATCAAGGTGACCCTTCATCCTCTTCAAGTTCACCTTCTCAACCCATTAAAACTGAAGTTGCTTCCACCTGTACAAGTGGTAAGGTTGACACCAGTTTGAAAGACAAGCCAACCTCTACCAAGGACAAGCATCCTGCACAAAATGGCATATTTGACAAGGAGAAGATCAAATATGCACGTAGTGCATACTTGGTCACAAGACCTCCAAATGTCAAATATGGCATTGGTTACTCTCATGGTGAAAAGCAACATGCTACAAGCCATAATAATAACAAGGAAAGCATTGCCCTTGTAAAGAAAGACCCACTCAAACTGGAAAGTCCAAGATTAAAACATTGAACACACATGAACACCGGACTAGTCCGGTCAAGGTCCGGACAAGTCCGGTACTTCGGACAAGTCCGACCTCCCAGACTAGTCCTGTGTATAAACAACAAAA
Organism: Tuctoria greenei; assembly: GCA_036927565.1. Classification (NCBI taxonomy): domain Eukaryota; kingdom Viridiplantae; phylum Streptophyta; class Magnoliopsida; order Poales; family Poaceae; genus Tuctoria; species Tuctoria greenei. The sequence continues at coordinate 91,972,051 of JAYESD010000012.1, read as the reverse complement.
GTTATTATTCAGAACCTTCGATGCATCTTATGTCTTAATGAGAAGTAATTATGAAAAGGTTTATGCGCATTATGTTGGGCCACGCCATGAGAACACCAAATCTCATGTGTGGGTGCCCAACTTCCTTGTGACTAACCTAAAAGGACCCAAGCAAGCTTGGGTACCTAAAACCAAGGCATAATTTGTTTTTGCAGGTCTATTCCTCCGGTGGATCTAAATGGGAGCTAGACAGTGGCTGCACCAACCATATGACCCGAGAAAGGAGGATGTTCGTTGAATATGAAGCAAATGAAGATCCAAGCGAGGCCATCTACTTTGGAGACAATAGTCAAGGAAAGGTGCTCGGTACTGGTAAAATTGCCATATCACCACAACACACTCTTTCTCACGTATTACATGTAGATTCCATAGATTATAACTTGTTGTCCATATCTCGATTATGTGACAAAGGTTATAATTGCTTGTTCACTAACGAGGGTGTGACCGTATCTAGGAGGAGTGATGGTTCCATTGCATTCAAGGGTATGTTAAGGGAAAGCTTTATCTTGTTGAATTCAACAAGGATAAAGCCGAACTTGACACATGCTTGATTGCAAAGACCAACATGGGTTGGTTGTGGCATAGATGGCTAGCGCATGTTGGTATGAGGAATCTTAAAAAACTCCTCAAGGGCGATCACATCCGAGGTTTAAAGGATGTTGTTTTTGAGAAAGATAGGCCCTGTAGTGCATGCCAAGCTGGGAAGCAAGTTGGAGCACCTCATCCCGCGAAGAACGTCATGACTACAACAAGACCACTCGAGCTACTTCACATGGACTTTTTTGGTCCAATTGCCTACATAAGAATCGGCGGCAACAAATATGGTTTAGTAGTTGTTGATGATTTTTCTCGCTTCACTTGGGTTTTCTTCTTACATGATAAGTCAGAAACACAAGGAATACTCAAGAAGTTCTTCAAACGAGCTCAAAATGGATTCTCATTGACAATCAAGAACATTCGAAGCGACAACAGCATGAAGTTCAAGAACACACAAGTGGAGGAGTACCTATATGAAGAAGGCATAAAGCACGATTTTTCAGCTCCGTACTCCCCTCAACAAAACGGAGTTGCCGAAAGAAAAAACCGAACTCTCATAGAGATGGCGAGAACAATGTTCGACGAGTACAAGACCTCGGATCGATTTTGGGTGGAACCGATTAACACTGCTTGCCACACCATAAATCAACTTTATCTTCATCGACTACTCAAGAAGACATCCTATGAGCTTCTCACCGGTAACAAGCCTAACATATCATATTTTCGAGTTTTCGGTTCCCCATGCTATATTTTAAACAAGAAGCCTAGGACTTCATAGTTTGCTTCGAAGTCCGATGAAGGTTTCTTGCTTGGTTATGATTCGATCACCTACGCTTATCGTGTTTTCAACAAGACCTCCGAACTTGTTGAAATAGCATGTGACGTAGTGTTCGATTAAACTAATGGCTCCCAAAAGGAGCAAGTTGATCCATGTGTGCTAGATAAAGAAGAAGCTCCTTGTCAAGCATTGAGAAGAATGGCATTAGGCGAAGTTCGACCATAAGAGCCACCTCTACATACGCACGAGGAAAATGAACCACAAGAGGAGATCAATGATCAAGGGGGAGCTTCCATACAAGATCAACCTCAAGAAAGTGAAGATAATCGACAAGTCAATGAGGGCAACCACTTAGGAGGAGAAGAAGATTATCATGAAGATTCAAGACAGCAAGTACCACACCCAAGAGTACACCAATGCGTACAAAGGGATCACCCAATCGACAACATCATCGGTGACATCCAAAAGGGAGTAACTACTAGATCTCGCATAGCTAATTTTTGTGAGCATTATTTGTTTGTGTCCTTTTTGGAACCACACAGGGTTGAGGATGCATTGAAGGATCCAGATTGGGTAGTTTCCATGCAAGAAGAACTCAATAATTTCAAGAGAAGCGAGGTGTGGGAACTAGTCGAAAGACCCAAATCCAACGTCGTCGGCACCAAATGGGTCTTCCGCAACAAACAAGATGAACACGGGGTGGTGACAAGGAACAAGGCACGACTTGTGGCCAAAGGGTATTCACAAGTCGAAGGTTTGGATTTCGATGAAACCTTTGCTCCCGTAGCTAGACTTGAATCTATTAGAATATTATTTGCATATGCTACTCACCATGATTTGAAGCTCTATCAAATGGATGTGAAAAGCGCCTTCCTCAATGGACCAATCAAGGAGGAGGTGTATGTGGAGCAACCCCCCGGGTTTGAAGACGAAGAGTTCCCCGACCACGTATTTAAATTGCGTAAGGCTCTCTACAGCCCAAACAAGCTCTTAGAGCTTGGTATGAGTGTCTTAAAGATTTATTAATTGAAAACGGCTTTAAGATTGGCAAAGTAGATTATACACTATTTACAAAGAATTTTGACAATGATCTTTTTGTTTGTCAAATCTATGTTGATGATATAATCTTTGGTTCAACTAACAAATCGTTTTGTGGGGAATTTAGCAAAATCATGACAGCTAGGTTTGAGATGTCCATGATGGGAAAACTAAAGTACTTCTTGGGATTCCAAGTGAGGCAACAAAAGGAAGGGACGTTCATAAGCCAAATGAAGTACACTCAAGACATACTCAAGAATTTGGAATGGACAAGGCGAAGCCCATAAAGACTCCCATGGCAATGAATGGCCACTTGGATCTCAATGAAGATGGACCTAGCATCGACCAAAAGGTATATCGCTCCATGATTGGATCTCTACTCTATTTATGTGCATCTAGGTCAGACATTATGTTGAGTGTATGTTTGTGTGCATGATTTCAAGCCAATCCTAAGGAGTGTCACTTGACAGCCGTAAAAAGGATATTGAGATACTTAGTTCATACAACCAACCTTGGTCTTTGGTATCCAAAAGGATCCAAATTAAATCTCATTGGTTACTCCAATGCAGATTATGCCAGATGCAAAGTAGATAGAAAAAGTATTTCCGGCACATGCCAATTCCTAGGTAGATCCCTAGTTTATTGGTCCTCCAAGAAACAAAACTCCATTGCCTTATCCACAGCCGAAGCGGAGTATGTTGCAGCCGGGAGTTTTTGTGCACAACTCCTTTGGATGCGACAAACTCTAAGGGATTACAGTTAAAATATGAACCGTATTCTACTCCTTTGTGACAATGAGAGTGTCATAAAAATTGCCCATAATCCAGTTGAGCACTCTAGAACCAAACACATAGACATCCGACATCACCTCTTGAGAGACCACTCCATGAAATGAGATATAGCCATTTCCCATGTCAACACCGAAAAACATTTGGCCGACATATTCACCAAGCCACTTGATGAATAACGCTTTTGCGAGCTTCGAAATGAACTAAACATCCTTGATGCTCGGAATGTGGATTGAAATTTTGCATACCTGTATGAATTCTTCAAAATATGTTGATTGGATTGTAAAATCATCTCTCTCAATTTTCTCCGAAAAACTATGTCAATTACTAGATCTTGCTGAATTATGGTCATTGCTTGATTGTTGTATGCTTACTGATCATATTCATCAAGGTTATTTGATTTGATTTGCCTCCACTTTTCTAAAATATGTACCTTCAAATATATATGAATGGGCTAAGAATTTCTTGCCTGCTAACCACGGACTAGTCTGTGGTTACCCGGACTAGTCCGCCCATGCAGACTAGTCCGCAGAGCCCGGTTAGGCCGGACTAGTCCGATATAGCCTCCTGAAAAGTTTGAACTAGTCCGGTCTTTTCCGGACTTGTCCAATTTTTTGTGTCCATAACCCTAGCCGCTGCCAAACCCTAATTCCCTAACCATCACAACTTGCCTCAAGCTTCTCTCTCTTCGCGCTCGAGCTTCCAAGGCGATTCCTTGTTTTATCCACCAAAAAGCTCCACATTTGGGCGGAAATCAAGCTTCCTCGCTCGAAGATTGAAGTTTGCGGACTTGTCCGGCCTTCAACACCATCCTCTTCGAAATTCAAGCGATTTATTCGATAATTTTCGCCCAAACTCTAGAAATCCATATTTTCTTCATTATTGATCGAATAGCCTAGCTTCTTTCACCTAATACTAGTGTCCTTGATGTATTACATTGCTGTTAGGCTAATTTTGCATTGAGTAAGTCCATTTGTCTCATAAGTTAGGTTTTTGAGGATGAATACCGGACTAGTCTGGTCCATGCACGGACAAGTCCGGTCGCCCGGACTACTCCGTGCCTGTACACTGGACAAGTCCGATTTTTCTGAACTCAACCCTAACCTTTTAATTTCTCAATGCAAATTCTCTTTTCATCAATTCAATTCCTTGTCATCCATTCTTACCCATACCTTGTACAATTCATTCTCAGGGCATGTCGAACTCTGATGATGAAGCTTTGGACTTCGACGCCGAGATGGCCCAAGGAGCCCCACTTCAGTCCTCGACGGACCAAAGCAAGAAGCGACCTTCCGATCCAGCCCCCTCTCCTCCTCAGTCTCAGAAGAGGGTGGCTCGACGAAAGGTTCCTGCCTCCAGGGCCTCCGCCGGTGGTGGCCCTAGCTCGACGAGTGCCCGCCTAGCCAAGGGCAAGGGCAAGGGGATCGCAACGGGCCCGATTGGCCTCCTTAAGATGTCAGCTCCGAAGCAAGGGGCTCGGGACCCCACTGAGGAAAGGTTCAACGGGAAGGCAGCGACTCGGCTGCGAAATTCAGGAATGTTGATTGGTATGGCCGTCCGAAGCAAGCTGTGAATGACAGATTTTGGAGCAATTTCCATGCAGATTTCTACAAGTCGGTGTACCTCCCCATGAAGACACCTGTAGTGCGCAGCCAGTGGATTGATTGGGCACACTTCGAGAAGATGGGCTGCTCACCGTTTGTTGAAGTGGTGGAGGCGGTTGAGAGACATGGCCTGAAGGATCTTTTTGCCTTCAGGAACAATTGGAATGATGAGGTCATAGCGCAATTCATTGCAACTTTCCACTTCTCTAGTGATGATGAAGAGAGTGTTACTTGGATGACTCACGGATCCAAGTACAGTATAACATATGAAGACTTTGCGAGCCTGATGCACCTTGACACCTCAAGCAATGACTGCTTAATCATCCACAACATAGTTGTCATCGACAAGGACAAGATGAAATTCCTCTATGAGCCCAACTCCAAGTTCAACCCTCCCTCCACGAAGAACATGAAGCCATTCTTTGTGGTGTTGAACAGAGTTTTGAGCAAGACAATTGCCCCCAAGGATGGGGATGCTCGGAGTGTGCAGGGCTACCTCCGGACCCTGATGAGGGTCATATGCAAGGACCACAAGTTTGATGTGGCTGACTACATCTGAAACGATATGGTCAACATCCCTTGCACACCCAACAGGATGTGTGGCTATGCTCGTATCTTATGTTCTTGATTGAGAAAGTCACTGGGATTGAGTTTTTAAAATATGTGGAGCACCTACCTTTGAGGCCCCAGATGCCTCAAAAGCCAAGCATTCAGGCTGCTACTTCTCCGGCCTCCAGTCCTGAGGCTCCGGCAAGAGGAAGTGAAGATGCCAGGGCTGCCCCTGCCACTAGGGCAGCTCCTCAAAAAGGATCTGCAAGTGGCATCTTCAAATACTTGGCTGCTATCTTTGCTTCCTGCAAGAAGGACGAGATCAGAGCCCACAAGCTCAATCAAAGGAGAAAGGAAGATATGAGATATGTGAAGGCAAATATCAAGCAGCTAAGTCAAAAGCTGGAGATCGACCCCATTGGATCTCCGGTAATTTCTGAGGACTTCGACCCTGACATCACCGAGCTCGGGCCCTTGACCCCCTCCGAGCTTGCCTACTTTGGCACTAGGGGCTCGAGCGGCTCCGCACCTCCTCCTCCTCCTCATCAGCCCAAAGACTAAGATGAAGATGATGAGAGGACCGACGGTGAGGCGTGAAGACTTTAGGTCCCTCCTCTCCTTCTTTTTGGTGTCTTGATGCCAAAGGGGGAGAGATTGAGGGGGAGTCTTAGGTCTTAGGTCTTAAGCTGTAGGATGCGAGGGGAGAGCTTCCTTTGTGCTTCTTTTCTATTTTTTGGGTTGTAAATTGTTTAATATGCTATTTTGATACCTAATGGTCCTGTGATGCAATGCTTTGAACTCTTGTGAATTAATCTATGAAATCTGTGTTTTTGCTCCTAGAATGACATATATGCTTGTTGTTGGTATGTTAATGTCAATTATGTCATTCTCTTCATGATTATTGTTTCAATGCACTTAGTTATGCATCCCACCATAAAGAATGCACATATGGATCATGTATTCATTGCTTAATGTGTTTTGAACACATATGTGCATACTTTATAAAAATCTCAACTTTTATCATATTTTGTAAGATCTCAATTGGTTGTCATCAATAACCAAAAAGGGGGAGATTGAAAGTAAATCTAGGAATCCCTTGTGGGTTTTGGATGATTTATGACAAGCAAATGAGATCCTAACTACTTTTTTGAGATGAGCATAGGTTTTAATGTGAAAATAAGCAAAGTGCCAAAAAGAAGGCAGAATGAGGAACAATGTGGAGAAGAGCTCAAGGAACAAGTGTAGTAGATTATTGTGTGTGGAGTGTGTTAAGGAAACACACCCAAGAGATCAATCACAAATAAACACACACATTGCACAAATTTATACAGGACCAGACTAGTCCGACTGACATCGGACTAGTCTGATATCCCTCTCTGCACAAGATCGGACGAGTCCGATATCACCAAGGACTAGTCCGATATCTCAATTACTAGAATCGGACTAGTCCTCCCCAGTGCGGACTTGTCCTCAAAGCACTTCACATGTTGATCAAAATCGGACAAGTCCGATCACACAACGGAGTAGTCCGATATCATTCTGATCTAAATCGGACAAGTCCGATATTGGCACGGACTAGTCCGAAAATCCTCTGAACTAAATCGGACAAGTCCTCCAAGTGTGGACTTGTCACCCAATTAACTTAGGATTTCACTAATCCGGACAAGTCCGATGACTATCGGACTAGTCCGAAGATTTCCAGAAGCGAAATCGGACAAGTCAGCTCCAAAGCGGACTAGTTCGATATTTCGAGACACTTAGGGTTTGCTACACACAGCACACCGGACTAGTCCGGTGTCCACCACGGACTAGTACGATCTTTCTAAACCCTAACGATCACTTTTAGAAACCACATATAAATAGATGTGCACGGCCCAACTTTAACCTCTCTCGAACCCCAGCGCCGTCACACCTCCCAAGAGCCTCAAAAACACATCTCTCCACGAAATCAAAAGCCAAAAAGATCAATCCCTTGAGGATACACTTTGTAACATTAGAGAGACACAATTCATCACACTTGAGCTCTTGGTTTGATTTCCTAACACACTCCTGTGATTTTCATTGTAATCTTTTGAGTGTGTTCTTGGTGGAGTTGTCATTGTAATCTAGGGGAGACCTCAACGTGTGAGAAGGCCCCTTGAATTTGGTTATTTACCCTTTGTGATAAGAGAGAAGGATTGGTCTTCGTGGCGATCCGATGAGGGTAGGGTTGGAGAAGACCCGATCCTTTTGTGGACTCCTCAACGTGGATGTAGGTTGCCTCTGTGGGAACCGAACCACATGATAAATTGCTTGTGTTCTCGCTTTGTGTTCATTGTCCTTATTCATCACATCAATCTAGAGTTTCAATCAATATCGCTTACTTTACATTGAAACATTAAATATAAGATTGAATTGTGATATATCCTAGTGCATAATCGTGCAACACTTTAATTAACTATATATTTCCGCTGCATACCTCTTGGAATCAAATTAATCGATTATACTTGATTATCCTAGTCGGTACACACCAGACTAGTCCGCACTTTATCGGACTAGTCCGATATCTCGAGTTTTGATTTGGTGGTTAAGTTCTGCAGGTTCCGACAAATTCAAAAAGGCCTATTCACCCCCCTCCCCCCCGCCCTCTAGGCCACATTCAGTGCTTCCTACCGCACCACACCAGACGTCCGCTTCTTCCCGCCCACCTCTCCCTTTCCATCCTTCATCTATCGTTGTTGGGAATGTATATGTTCTTCCCAGCCTGTTTCATCTTCAGAATGTTCTCCTTGCCCCTGACATCATCCAAAACCTTCTCTCTGTTCGTCAGTTCACCACTGATAATAGTTGCTCTACGGAGTTTGACCCTTTTGACTTGTCCATGAGGGATCTTGCCACCCGACGTCGTCTCCTTTGCTGTGACAGTTCGGGGCCTCTGTACACTTTGCCTCTCATAGCCTCCACATCATCCACTCCGCAGGCACTGACTACTACAGCTTCTTCTACTAGTTGGCATCGTCGGCCTGGCCATCCTGATCATGTTGCCTTATCTGAGTTTTCCAGTAGTTAAGTTATCTCGTGTACCAAAAACACTCACGTGTCTCTGCCATGCGTGTTAGTTAGGTCGCCATGTCCGACTTCCTTTTCCTAGCTCCGACTCTCACACTTCGCATGCCTTTGGTCTCATCCACTATGACTTGTGGACTTCTCCAGTCCTCAACGTTTCAAGACATTTCCCTTGCATCTGAAGTCTGAGATGTTCCCCACATTGTCTCACTTCTTCACGTTGGTTTCCACTTAGTTCGATCGCACAATCCATGTCATCCAGTGCGACAACGGGCTCGAGTTTGATAACTTTGCATTCCGTGACTTCCTTCTCTCTCATGGTGTCTAGTTGTGCATGTCCTGCCCATACACCTCTCCTCAGAACGGCAAGGCCGAGCGCGTGATTCGGACCACCAACAACATCATGCGATCCACGATGTTCCAGGCCTCCGCCCCCGCCTGGTACTGGGCAGAAGCTCTTCTCACTGTCACTTTCCTCCTTAACCAGCTTCCCACTAAGGCTATTAGCGCTCCCACTCCCCACTTTGCCTTGTTCGGCACCACTCCTCCCTACGAGCACCTTCGAGTCTTCGGATGCGCTTGCTACCCTAACCTCTCGGCCAAGGGCCCACACAAGCTTGTGCCCCACTCGACTCGTTTTGTCTTTCTAGGGTACTCCCCTGATTATAAGGGGTACCACTGCCTTATTCTTACTGCCCACCGTGTCTTGACCTCCCGACACGTCGTCTTTGACGAGTCCTTCCCTTTCTCCACCTCTTCCTCCGACTTGGCTACCGAGTTCCTAACCCCGAAGCAGCACTTGTACAACTGCCTTCTCCTTTTCCTTCTGCAGGTCCGATGCCTCCTGTTGTGCCACGCACGGCCCCGACGGCCATGACACCTCCTTCCGTGCCACGCGTTGTCCCGACATCCCTGACATTGCTTGTTGCGCCACAATGCACCACTGAAAAGAGAAAACACGATCCGTAAAGCAGTATTTTTACCTTTTTAGCAATAAGTCAAGCTATCAATGAGCTTTTCAACTTTTTGGAAAACATAGAAGCACTATCAAATATTGTGTTTTTCCAACTAAAACAAATATTGTGTTAGCTTTGGGTCACTGAATTAATTTCAAGGTACTATGGCAATTGAAACTCTACCAAGTATTACAATTGTAGCAATTTAGACCTTGAGGTGCCAAAGAAAAAAAATCTTGTAGCTTAATACGATCCTTTTGTCCTTTTTGAGAAATAGCTTAATATGTTGAAGATGTAACATTTACCTCCCAGTCTAGAACTGTATCTTTCAGTCTAGCTCCACACGTCTTATCAGGGCAACGTCTTGGAGTTTCCTTCATTCCTACTGTCTCAATTTCAAAATCACGAAGGTACCTTCAACATATAGAAGGGTCTCTTACATAAATCAGGACATGATACATCTCCCTGACAAGGAGTAAATACAAGTAATCTAAACCATAACATACTCAGTTTTACAGCCCGGGCAGAATTCCTCAAAAGAGTTGCCATGTAGTTCAGCCAGCTTCTCCCTTGGGAAACCAGAACGAAGATGTAGGCTATCGACATTCTGGAAAATAAGAAAGTAATCCATTACTCACATCACACAGTAAACAGCTATAAGAATCATAGGGTATATTATATGTTAAATAGTCCTCATCATTAAGATGAGTAAAATAAAGAATGTCTGCAATCCATATGTACTGATCTTGCAATGGAGCACAAGTCCTAGAAAGTATGGAAGTATAAAAAGGTACCAAATCTTCAATACTTTAGATTTAGCATAAATGGAGCACACCTGACTAATGATAAATTTCAGATTTCCTGCTCTCTCCAATTCGACTAGTGCCATATGAGTCATGCTTGGAACAGCTCGGTGAAATGGAAGTGAAGCATTTGGAACACCTTTTCCTGCACGCTAGAATATATGCAGCTGAAATTATTTGTCCAAATATTATTTCATGAAGTATTCACAAGGGAAAAGCTGGTGACGAAAATAAAGATGATTTGTTAAAATAAAAAATGGCAGCATTCCACGAGGGCAGCCATTTCGGAGGGTAGCTAGTGTTGTGGTTATGAGCAGGCCGTTGGGCCCTGGTACTGTAGACAGTATTGTGAATCAGCGCCTGAATGACCAGGCGCCAAGGCGAGCACCAGGCGATGGGAGGTGCAGCAGGATTTCAACCTTGGATCATGGATTCAACGGCGCAACACGACAGCAGGAGGCGCGGGCCTGGGGCTGAAAGGGGGGAGGAATGGGCAGGGGAGCGGCGGAGGCTGGACCAGCGGACCAGGGCGGAGGTGGAGCGAGGGACAGGGCAGGACAGCGCCGGCGCAACCGCGCAGGGAGAAGATTGGGTGGAGCACAGGGGTGGGGGAAATAACTGAAGGCCCAGCCGGTCCAACAAGAATACAACCATCTATTTCTAATACAATGGTACCCTGTTGGAAATCCGGGCTTCTGAACCTTTGTTCTGCCTCTGCACAACTACTACTGTTCTGTTTGTACATAATAGAACCTGTTGCAGTTCAGCAGAGAACAGAACTTGTGCACGCAGAACAGAGGACAGAGGTTAGGAAGAGAGCTGGCGCCTCTGGCTCTCATAGAATAAGTCTTGTACTTTAGCATCTTTGTTTGGTCTTTGTGACCCCAACAAGACAGCGTCATAAGGACAGCTTACAACATATTAAGGACACTAGGACAGCATCTTAAGGACAGCCAGGACAAGCATCATAAGGACAACATCTTAGACTAGCATCTAAGCATCTTAGACTAGCAACTTAGACTAGCATTTTGGCATATGCTTGAATGTCTTGGCAGCTATAAATATGTAATCCTAATCCCTAAGTTGGGCATGGCATTGTGTGAGAAATAAAACAAAAAATTGTTCAAACTCCTAGTGTCATCCTCTCTTTCAGTGAGAGTAAGAATTCAACTAGTAACACTTGGTATCAGATTTGTTCTATCCTGCAGCCTAAACATTTCCTACTCATCCCTTGCCCATCTATGTGCAGAGCCAGCAGCAGGAACACTGGTTGTTCCAGCTCATCCTTTCTCTCCTGCACAGACGAGCGGCAGCTTCTTTGAGGCAGTCACCTCCCCACACAGCAGCCCCACACTAGCACGCCATGTCCGAAGGACAGTCTCAGCGCTCAGTCACCTCGAGCGCACGACATCAGCAGGAGGCCGAGGTCACCGTGGCAGAGGAGCGCAAGCAAGCGGCGGCAAAGGCGGCAAGATTGGCAGCGGCGGAACTGACAGCAACGAGGGCGGAAGTGGAAGCAACAGCGGCGGCAGTTGCAGCGCGTGCGGTGGTAGCGGAGATCGAGGCTCTACGCGGCAGTAGCTCTAGCAGCTTTATGTCTGCCGATGGCGGCACGAACGATGAGCTCAAGCTGGCGAGGGAGGCGTCGCGAGCATAGGAGGCGCAGCGAGCAGCCGCGCACCACCATGGGCGCGGCGACGGCAGCCCGGATGGGCGCGGACGCGGCGACGGATGGGTTGACAGAGACTCTCCCTCCCTGGACAAGTACCATGGACACCACGGTATCAAGGACATTGTCAGGGACGTTGGTCCCGACGGTGGGTGGCCTACCCTCACCAAGACCAACTACGTAGAGTGGGCCGCGATGATGAGGGTACGAGTATAGGTGCGACACATGTAGGAAGGTGTTAGGTACGACGACGTCGACTACTACAAGGATCGATGGGCCCTTATTGCTGCAGTCCTGGCCGAGATGCATTCCTCGCTTTTCAAGAAGTGGATTGCCAAGGAGGCCTGGGACGCCATCGTTGCGGCACGCATCGGCCGCACCCGCAAGGTCACACTGCAGGCGCTTCGTAAGGAGTGGGAGAACCTGGACTTCAAACCAGGTGAGGACGTTGATGACTTTGCTCTCGATCTCAACACTCTGCTGCATCAGTTGGTCCAGTTCGACGATGACACCTACAACGAGGAGATAGCCATTGAGATGCTCTTCCGTTGCATCTGGAGAAGTACAAGCAGATCGCTCCCTCGATCGAGTCTTTGATGGACCTCTCCGCGATGTGGATCAAAGAGGCGATAGGTCGCCTCAAGGTCGTCGACAGCAACGAAAAACAACCTCCCTCGAGACCTATCACCATTGGCAGGAGGCTACACCTCACTCGGGAGCAGTGGGAGGCGGGCTAGGGTGAAGGGAAGAAGGGGCTCCTCTTCGTCGACAGGCGGCCGCAAGCGTGGAAAGTCGTGCAAGGGGCGCGGAGGTACCCAAGCCGGGGCGCAAGGAAGTGTCGCGGGTGGCGCCCGCGGAGGCACCCAGGGCAGCGCTGCTGACATTCAGAAGGCGACACGACCATTGGAGCTTGAATTGTCTACCCACATCTCCTGCCCTGTCCCTCTCTCTCTCTTTCTCTCTCTCTGGCACGGGGTAGTTTGGGGCTAGATTGGCTGCCTCTAGAAGCATATCCTCCGACGACAAGCGGATTTGATCTTGAATATAAAACTCTGAATACCAAATCATAGAAATCTGGCATTGGTTCTCCTTGCCCAGCAGCCCCTCTATTCCTTTCTTATATAGGGGTACATGTGTACTCCTACTAGGACATGACTCACGGGCTGACTAGGACTCTTTATTCCTTCTCTATTAGGACTATTTAAACCTATTACATAACTGCGGCAACTTTTTTTATCCCTAGGACGCTTTGTTTCTTTCATAAACTAGAGAGTGAGACCAATATAAGGAGGACTCCCCGGCGCACCGACCAGCCCCAATCTGACTCGCATCCAAAAATGAGATAAACTCCAACAAGGAAATCATTTGATGAATGCCTATAAATATATAAAATAAGGAATTTCTTTATATGCCATTGGTAAACCATCTAATCCCTAATATGCAATCGATGTGTGTATGACACATGGGAACCACCACTCATTGACAGTGGCATAAAAGGGATTTGGGATTTAATAAGACCCACACATGGGATTTTGCCTAAAATAATAGTAACTGGATATGGAGTGGCACGGTTACTAATCCATTTTCATATGATTTCTGCATAGCACAGTATAAAGTATGAGTTTTATTTTTGACTGAAAACTGTAGGGGAGGTGGAGGGGGGGACCCCTCCAGTATATTATATATATATATATATATATATATATATATATATATATAACATATATTATATACCTAGCTGTAGAATACATCATTCCATGTCCAATCTCATCCTCTCTGTTCCCGTCAGTTTCTCCCTCAACTACCACTGCCGATTTTAGTGTGCCAACCTTGCCACGTTGCCTGCCAGTCAGATTCTAGCCCGTCTTTCTATTCACGGAACCGCGTTCCACCTCCCCCCATTCCCCGCTCCACCCGCACGACGACCGCCGCCGCTGATCCACCCCCTGTCCCCATGAACTCGGTCCCCTGATCAACCCGCTCCATCCGTGCGACCCCCCCCCCCCCCCGATCTGTGAGAAGGAAGACGACGGCAATTGCACGCTGTGCAAGCCCGATGAGGGTCACCAGCACCGCCACGCCCTTGAGGAGTAGCCCCCAAGACCACCAGCAATTCTTGCATGGTGTCGTCGTGGAGAAGCTGGCGCCACCGGAGGCCTCCTCCTTGTCACCGTCGATGCCTCGTCAAGACTTGAGAGTGCCCGCCGGCTTCATACCCCTTCGCGATCCGACGTTGCCGTGGCCGGCCAGACCCTTTTATTTCACTTGATAGAGTTTCTTCTCACCTTTGGTTTTGCATTTCCCATGATGAATTCACAGTTAAGACATTGCTTCCCTTTTTTGGATGTTCATATACATATTTGGGACTACATTCAGCCCCATGAGAGGCCATTAACCAGCCCCATGAGCTAGGGATATATCCCTGTGTGATTATACCTTATCTGAGACAAAATGTCTGATCAAATTTGATCTACCGAAGGCCTCTAACATTTGATCTACCTTACACGAAGGTTTTTTATTTTACATGGTTTCAAATTCGCTTGCTGCTTTTATTGATAGAGATTCTGATCAAACAATTGCAGTTAATCGAATAAAGATATGAACTTGTAGAGCCAAGTAATACCCTAAGAAGTTTTACATTAATATGATATTTTATCAGTTTTATAAAGATGCTAATCTTAAGTATTTGGATTTGTCAGTTTTATTTCTTTTCTAGGCTTCAGTTATTTGTTTCCTGTGTGTTATCGTTATGACTTAAGGACTGATACACTCTTCTTATCATGTGAAGTGTGACCACCACTTGTTTTCTGTGATGATGATAGTTGCATACAAAGACAGGTAATGAAGGGATTAAATTTGTGGTTCATCTTATCTGGTGATCACTGATCAAGGAGGCAAGGCAACTGCATTGAGGCTCTGTACAGGAGGCTATTTTTTTCTTGGGGTGTGGTGGTGGTGATGTGGGTTAATGCGAAAGGTGAGGTCAACTGTTACGATGTATCCATCGTTGGAGTACTGGTGCATCTAAAACACAAAGCCCGTTTGATGCTTTCTTGTGTCTGCACGTGGGAGCTCATCCAGCTGTCTTCATGCTTGTTATGGTTCCTGGCAAAGCTGTCTTCAGCATAGTTGATGTTGATGTTGATCCAGCAGCCTTATTAGATGGAATTTTAGTTACCTCTCTTGCACAGGTGAATTGATGCAGCAGAAGAATGTTGCTGGCATATAGTCTGGTAGAACTGACCGCTTATTGTTGGTCACTTTAGCTAATTAGGTGTGGTATGATTCAAGGAGGCATTCAGTAGCTAATACACTATTCTTTTGTTCTCATGGCAGTTTTGATTGTGTCGACTTTAAACTGTACGAATAGATGTTTAGACTTGGGTCTTTATTTGTTTGTAAATGATGTGTACATGAGTTATGTTTTTCGTTGATATATGTGATACTTTATGGCTGTTATATCTCAGTTCTTTTCGTTGGCCGGGTGCATTTACCTTTCATGGGCAGTTAGGTGTTACAACGAAGGTCCTCATGCAGCTGGACCGGCTTAAGCGTGCCACATGATGCATGTCCCGGCTGGTGCATTTTTTTTCTTATTCGTGCCACAGGTACTCAGTATACTTTTCGCAGATTCAGCAAGCTTGTCACAGATTTTCAGTACGAGGGAGGCCACAAATAGACTTGATGCTGTCAACAACGGAGTTTATTTGTGCATGTGATGCTACAGTCCCAGCAAACTTCAAATGTTTTTGAGATTCAGCTCGGTCAAAGTAGAAAGCTCCTGTTGCTAATTTCTCCTTCGGCTGCAAAGCTAGCCAGATCACAGTATCAGCCCCCTCATCGTTTGATCTCATGTTCCCTGATAACCTGACATATTAATTGATTATATCAGGATAGTATTCTCCACGTACCGGAGGATTCTACGACTATAAAAGAGTAACTACTTCAGAAACGCCTACTTCTCTGATAATCCTGGCTGGCTATTGGCGACTCCAGGTGTATCAACCCATCCAGAAAGCATGGAGTAGTAACCAACTCCTTTATCTCTGTATTTCTCAGTACACCATTCAGTGAGTGCGACCTGAGAGTATCCATGAGCATCAATACCTTGATCTCACATATACTTATGTAACGCGAAAACATATTTTAATCTTGATGGACCTGAACTTTTTTGTTTCGAGCATACTGTTGTGTCCCATCAAGGCCCGCCGTTAACTTGCGACAGCTTTAGGATTAGTTGTTGTACGTTATGCCCTGTCGGTGTCTGCCGTTAACTTACGACAGCTTTAGAGTTAGTTGTCGTAAGTGGATAAGAGATGAAGCCGCTCCGTCAGGGTCTGCCATCCACTCACGTGTGCTTGGCACCCTCAGCGTCGCCATTAGCCTACTTGCCCATCTTAAAGCATACGTCACCACTAAATGGGCCATTTGATCCTTAAGTGGGCTGTGCCAGGCTCAGCCGGCCCAAAGCTCGTTTATGTACATATAGTAATTAAACACTCAATCAATCAAAATAATAATTAAATAATAATCAGTTAAACTACTAAACTAAACTCATATGCATTAATCATAAACAATTAAAAAGTATAATTAACAAACTTAATATCAATTAATCTAAACAATAATAAATAGTTTAAGAAACTAATTAACAACCCTAATATCAATTAATCTAAACAAGAAAATAATTAAACAAGAATAATTAACAAATCTAATATAATTAAGATACACAAAAATAAATAATTAAAGAAGCATAATTAACAAAACCTAATATCGATTAATCTAAACAGGCATAATAATATCAATTCACCTAAACAAGCATAATTAACAAACTAATATTAATTCACCTAGTAAACATAATAAGAAAAAAATTACCTAGGCCGGCGTTGGGTGCCGACACTGGAGGTCGTCGGCGGTCGATCGACGTTTGGGGGTGGTGCCATCCGATGAGGGGGAGGAAGAGGGGCGACACCGAGCCTCGGGTCAAGTGAGGGGGAGGAAGAGGAGCAGCGTCGAGTTTCGAGGCTTGGCGATGGGAAGGAAGAAGTGCGGCGTCGAGCGCCGTGTCGGGAAGGTCGACGTTGGGGGAGGCCAACGATGGGGTCGGCTGTCGTCGGGAAGGCATGGCGACGGGGATGCGCGGTGTCGGGTGGGAGGTGGTGGCATCGGGAGCGAGGGAGGCATGGCGGTGTTGATGTGTGTGTGAGAGAGAAGAGAGGAGGGCCGCATGGGCCATGGTATATCCCCCTATTTACGACGGCTTCATAACTTACAATGGCATTAGGGTTAACCATCGTAAGTTATGCCCATATTTATGACGGTATTCTAAGTTACGATAGTTTAGGGTTGGGCCATCATAAGTTAACTCCTAATTTATGATAATTCTGGAATTTATGATGGTTATAGGCCTACAACTGTCGTAAACTACCTTACTTACGATGGCCACGACGGTCCGTCGTAAGTTACATTATTCACGACGACCGACCATCATAATTTAGTTTAGCCGTCGTAAATGGACTAGTTTTCTGTAGCGTAAGGCATGAATATATTGGTATGAATACCTTAGTATTTAGGTTCTGCATTGGTTCAATGTTATTTAGGTTAGGAATTGCCTTAAAAATGATATTTATATCATGACTTCTAGGGAATCTACTTAGTTTGGAAACATGGTGCTTGGATACTAAAGTATTGTTGGTTGTCTTGTAGATCTATGGATTGTAGGGGTAGACGTGATATGGTGACAGTCATATCCGTCCACTGTAAACCCCCACGGTCAGCTATATTACAGGCTCTTATCAGGAATCACTTGGCAGACCAGGTGTAAGCACATGCCCGATTGGTTGGATCACTAAACCCTAAGACTCATCACTAAGTCCCTATTTGACATAGTTGAAACTTGTTGAGGAGCTTGCTTCTCTCTGACCGCTCTGAGAAGCAATTGTCTAGAGAAGAAAATGTAAAACCAAGTTAGGTGTTTGGCAGTTCTGCTTTTAAATGTATGGTTCCGTTGTTACAAAGTGATGAATATTTGAATTACCCATGATTATTTTCTAGCATTTATATTAACTAATTCTAGGTTATTTTTTTATATTTTTATTTTTCACATGATAGAGACTATTTGATATTCATACACATGGTAAAATAATATGGCATGTATCTCAAGTCATAAAATAAAGCTTCATTGGGTAGCTAAACTGCATAAATTCGCTTGCAGTAACTTGAGTCCTCAAATTCCAATAACTTCAAGCATACATGCAATGGGCCCGCTCAGTATAATTTTCTTGGACAGTGACACATGCTATCTACACTTCATTTAGTTTCCCTAAATGGGAATGGGCAACTCAGTGAAAAAATAGTAGAACCATCAATGTAAAAATCTTCATTTCGTGAATGTAAAATTGAGTCATCGTACATGAAAAGCATGGAAGGATCTGTCCAGAGGGATGCTAAGCCTCCACGTTTGTTGTCATTTTTGCCTATTAATATAGTATAAAAGTTACTAATATATCACAATACATACAGTTGATCATATCCTTGTTTCATGCCTATATATACTCCTCTACCCTAGTATCAATGAATGAAATGATTCCATTAATCCACCAACATTATGCGCAATGCCTTGTTTGATCTCCAGTGAAACACGCGGGTCACCAATATACATTTTGCATAAAAAGTCATAGCTCATAGTGTACTGGTCATCAGATCTTTGCCGGAAATCAACCTTTGTAGACCATGTGTAGCAATATAAAAACTTAAGCAGGTATAGGAATGTATTCTGTGAAGTATGAACCAAATGTCTTCAAGCAATAATAGTCAGTACTAGGATTCATCTGGTTCAAAAAAGTGTACCAAATGGATTTGTTAAAGACCGTCTGGATAGAAATAAATGAAATAATTGTTGACTAAAAATGAATACCATAGCTGTCGGGGTAGGCAGCACCATGGCCGTTGGGGTGGGCAGCGCCGTGGCCGTTGGGGTGGGTAGCACCACGAACGTTTGGGTGGATGTGAGTCCATGGGGCGGATCGTCATGTCCGTGCGAGGATGGGAGGGGGCAGGGGGCGAACCAGGGCCATCGCGCAGGGACTGGCCAGGAACCCTCGCTGGGGGCAAATTGATGATGGTAGGGTAAGCCGGGGGCATTGACGTGGATGGAGATATGGCAGCGTAGTGGATAGAGCTAGCAAGGAAGCTCGAGGCTCGCTAGATACTCGAGTTCGGCTCGTTAAAAGCTCGATTCAAGCTCGGCTCGATAGATAAAAGAGTTGAACTCGAGCTTCATCTCGAGCTCGCGAGCTTGCCGAGCTTGAGCTCGTCAAGCTCGATAAGGCTCGTTTAGATAAATCATAATTTATAGATATTATTTATTAATATTTTTCTCTTAAATATTATATATTTTTATTATTTAAATGAGCCTACCGAGCTTGAACTTGAGCTTTTACGAGCTTCAATCGAACCTAACTATTTAAATGAGCCTTATCGAGCCGAGCTTGAGCTTGATTGCAGGATCGATCGAATTTCGAGCTCGGCTCGAATTCTTACCGAGCTTGAGCTTCGGAGGGTAAGCTCGCTCGAGCTCGGTTCGTTGACAGTCCTAGCTGTGAAGGACGAAGCAGGTAGACGAAAGACTAGGGACGAACGGGAGGTAGAGAAGGTTAGGGTATACTTTCTATATGATAGCAATTGCGGGTAATTTATTGAAGTTGAGGAGTAGTTTTGTATCTCTATTCCGCAGATGCGACCAAAAACTGATTGAAGGCCACTTTTTGCCCCAGCTGTCTGCTAGTTCATTTGGAGAAGCGCTTTTCCAATAAGTGGGATGAAAAGCTACATGTTTGGAGGTCTAAGTGCTTATATTTATTGAGAAGATGGTTGAGAAGCTGTGCCAAAAATAGAATATATGTTCACATGTATGCTATTAAGTTGTGCATATGTATATTAGAAGCACATTTGGAATGAATCCTCCTTAGTTAACTATTAATAGGATTGATTATCTTAATAAGACAAAGTGCTTAAGTGTGTGTCACACTATTCCATTATCATCATTACTTTTCTTGTTCAATACCTATTAAAACTCTATATTACCCATAGGTGTAGTCATGTCTTACCTCACTGCCTTTCTTTGAGATAAATATGATACCCTTGAGAATACTCATGGGTGAAATACTACAACAATATTTTTTGCGTTTATGAATATTATATGGGATCGTAGTAAATACAAATGTGACGATACATATGGTGCATTAGTACAGGATTCATTGGCACTTTTGGCGCCATTGCCATGAATGTTTTATTAATGTAGCTTAGCATAAGTCAACACCGTCCTTGGGACCGTGCACCAAATCCAATTAGAGACGTGAGAAGGATATCTAACCTGCCCAGATCTGATCAATACCCGACTTGCCCAGGTTAGGAGGGAATGGGATCCCAATTGATAGTATCTTGGTTCTCGATCTTTCGATGAGAATAGGAGGTTTCAATTTGTGGAGGAGAAGATGTTGGCAATCCGACTACACCATCCCCAAGACGATGCGCCTTAGCGATCGGTACACCGACTCTGAAGTTGTATTTATCTTGCTGGCACACAATCAACCTGACCACGAGGGCCTTTGTTCCTGCAAGCAATCGAAGAACACGCAAGAACAAGAAGAACAAGAACTTATCAGTTGAATCAATCTGAAGTGGGGTTCTGGATACAAGTAGACGGGCGATCTAGTCGACACACGCGTGTACAAGGAAGCAGCAGAAGCTAACTTACGAATAAACAAAACCCACCAGCTAATGTGGGCGGCGGCTACTATTTATTACCTCCCTAGGGTCGTGAGAAACCCTAATCACGAGTCCCTAATGGACTCCAAACGATACATGGCCCATGGGCCCAATTTTGGTGATGCAGCACCATGGACATAAAAGGTCTTGGTATTAAAATAACGATTGCGGCCGACTCCGAATAGATATGGATATGAGGCCAGATCCGTTTGAAAGTAGACTTCATAATATTTCTAGGAAGTACTTGAACGCCCAGATCGGAGTCTGTGTGAAGTCGTGGTGGCTGTCACAAGTTGATGCTGTTCTGCCGTCCAAATCCCGTCCGCATGAATTCCCTTCCCATTGGCTCCTCTCCATTGTTCCTAAGCAAAACAAGAAAGCGCGTAGTTCCACGGTCTAGATAAGATGGAAATAAGGACAAGAATGAGTTCACCTCATAGTTTAGTTGACGTGCACGAGCGTGAGTGATCGGACCAGAAACCGGGAGCTGAGTTGGTGTGGATGTATCGAGGGTGTTGATGTCCTCATCACCAATGAACTCCGAACCCTGACTCATCAGGTCGGAGAGAAGTGTGTTCCCAATGGACTATGAACCTCGACCCGTCCAACCTATCCTTTCGCAAATGTAACCAAACTAAATCACCAGGTTCAAAAGTGATAGGTTTCTTTCCCCTACTACCAGCAAGTTTATACTTGGCATTCATGCACTCTATATTCTTCTCAGTGGTTTCATGCAATTTTAAGATCAACTCAGCACGATGTTTAGCATAAAAATTCACTCGTTCCATTGAAGGAAGAAGTAATAAATCAATAGGAGCACGAGATACAAATCCATAAACAATCTCAAAAGGGCATTTCTTAGTACTAGAATGTAGGGAACGATTATAAGCAAACTCAACATGAGGCAAACACTCTTCTCACATTTTTATATTCTTTTTCAAAACATCCCTAAGCATGGTAGATAAACTTCTATTCACAACCTCTGTTTGACCATCTGTTTGGGGATGACAAGTAGTTGAAAATAAAAGCTTAATCCCCAATTTTGCCCATAACGTTCTCCAAAAATGGCTAAGAAACATAGAATAACGATCTAAACTATTGTGTTTGGCACACCATGCAACCTAACAATATCTCGAAAAAACAAATCAGCAACATGTAAAGCATCATCACTTTTATGACAAGGTATGAAGTGTGCCATTTTAGAAAATCTATCCACGGCAACAAAGATTCTATCCCTCCCCTTCTTTGTTCTAGGCAGTCCTAAAACAAAGTCCATAGAAATATCCTTCCAAGGCATGCTAGGAACAGGAAGAGGCATGTACAAACCATGTGGATTAAGTTGTGACTTAGCTTTTGACATGCCGTGCAGCGAGCAATGAAGCGCTCCACGTCTCGACTCATCCTTGGCCAACAGAAATGACCAGCAAGTATGTCCTCCGTCTTTTTCACTCCAAAGTGCCCCATCAGACCGCCTCCATGCGCTTCCTGTAACAACAACAAACGAACGGAGCTAGCTGGAATACATAACTTGTTAGCTCTAAACACATAGCCATCGTTGAGGACAAATTTATCAATGTTTTTCCATCTTTACATTTCAG
This sequence comes from Tuctoria greenei, assembly GCA_036927565.1. Classification (NCBI taxonomy): domain Eukaryota; kingdom Viridiplantae; phylum Streptophyta; class Magnoliopsida; order Poales; family Poaceae; genus Tuctoria; species Tuctoria greenei. Next base: position 91,949,881 of record JAYESD010000012.1, on the reverse strand, counting down.
CAATACACCTTTGAAATCAGCATCATGTTCATATTGATCTTTAATCATTTCTAATCCAAAAAATTTAAAGTCATGTTGAGATAGAAGGAGTATAGCGTCTAGATAAAGCATCAGCAATAACATTATTCTTTCCCTTTTTGTGTTTAATGATATAAGGAAAAGACTCAATAAATTCCATCCACTTAGCATGCCTACGGTTCTGTTTCCCTTGACTCCTAATATGCTTTAGTGATTCATGATCAGAATGGATAACAAATTCTTTGGGCCAAAAATAATGCTGCCATGTTTCTAAAGTTCTTACAAGACCATATAATTCCTTATCATAGGTGGAATAATTCAGAACAGGCCCACTCATTTTCTCACTAAAATATGCAACAGGTTTTCCTTCTTGTAACAAAACACCACCCAATCCAATCCCACTAGCATCACATTCAAGCTCAAAAGTCTTAGAAAAATCAGGAAGTTGGAGAAGAGGTACATGTGTCAACTTATCTTTCAGTATGGTAAAGGCATTATCTTGTGTGGTGCCCCAAGAAAAAAGCACCCCCTTCTTCGTAAGGTCATTCAATAGAGCAGCAATGGTGCTGAAATCCTTCACAAAGCGACGATAGAACCCAACCAGCCCTAGAAAGCTTTGCACCCGTGTGATGGTCTTTGGTACAGGCCACCCCTGAATAGCCTCTACCTTGGCTTCATCAACTTCAATTCCCTGTGGAGTAACAACATAGCCAAGGAAAGAGACTTGATCCATGCAAAAGGTGCACTTCTCAAGATTACCAAACAATTGTGCCTCACGTAAAGCATTAAAAACAGCATGTAAGTGATCAAGATGTTCATCCATGGATTTTCTATAAATCAATATATCATCAAAATACACAACAACAAATTTTCCAATGGATGGACGCAAAAACTCGTTCATTAATCTCATGAAGGTGCTAGGTGCATTAGTTAACCCAAAAGGCAAAACCTCGTTCATCAATCTACTTGCGACCCTCATCGGCATGCTACTCGATCAGTCCCTACTGATCTGATAGGTAAATGCTTCAACTGCTTCTCCCGCCGACACTTTGCTGCCACCTGTAAGGAGGCAATGCGTTGCTTTCGCTGCAAGGGAGAAGGCCACAAATCACGTAATTGCGGGCTTGCCCATCGTCGTTCCTCTTCAACCTCGACGACTGTGACACCGCCTCCCCCAACTTCTCTTGTGGCTACATCAACAACCCAAGATGAAATTTGCATCACCACTAGCTCAAAGCTAGAGTGTGACTGTCGTAGTTGCCCCTTATCTCTCGCTGCAGCTGCTCTGGATGCTTCCTCTCAAGCCTCACGACACCAAGTCAAAGTTCGTCGAGTGGTCATCCACCTTGACAAGGAGCCAGATCTCAAGTCGGCTATGGGATCTTCTACTAAGGATGACAAGTCTTTGTGGTCCCGCTATTTGGTCATTGATGCGCTTTTGGTTCATCTAGTGGTCGTTGAGCGCTGGTCCGATGGTCGGGATCCGATGCTTCATTAAGCTGCCATCTCACCCTCTAGTTAATTGGATCTCTGTGCAGCCTGCTTAGGTGGTTGAGGCTGTTGGTCGTCTGTAATTTCTATATGGTCGTGTCAGTTTGTATCGGTCGTGTGAGTTTGTATCGGTCGTTTTAGTTTGTATCGGTCATGTCGCGCAATTGGTTTGGGTTGTTGGTCTAAACCTCATTCCCCCTTACCTCAAGAGGGACACGCTTTACACCTCCCAACCAATCTTGCCTTTGTTGTCTGTACTGTGGTTTTAGCACCACCTTTTAATACTTAATATATTCACTGTTGGGGGTTTCCCATGCAATTTTGGTTCAAAAAAAAATCAATAAACAATATGGGTCACTGCACAGTTTGTCTTGTTGCCACTCGCGCAATAGCTAGAAGCGGCAGTCAAAACCCACGTGTTGGTAGAGACTCAAATCCTCTACATAACGCATCTTCATTAAGATTCACTAACATGTTGACCATATAAGGTATTGAGTACTGTCAGTACCCTGCGTATTGGGTACCCTATGATACCGCAAGAAGTGCAAAAGAGTTCTACCCGTCAAAATTGAAGGCCTCCTCAGGCCCCACATGTCATATTACACCAGACCCGCATCCCTCATATGGGTAGCTCTGGAGATTGACATGTGTAATGTAAATCCGGAGCTAAACTCTCGACACAGGGAAGCTCCGCGATCGACACGTGTACAATGACCACGGACCTAACCCCCAGCAGAGGGAAGCTTCGGCGTTGACACGTGTACAGCGATGTCGGAGCTTCCTCCCCACAAAGGGAAGCTCCAAAGCTGCCACGCGTGGAGCCTCCGGATCTTCATCAACGAATACATTGGCGGATCTCCTTCAGCACAGACATTCAAGGGACAGTTAAAGCGGCAGTTACAAGACTTGAATATGTGTCATTAATGTTGTATTAATGACACACGATCAAAGCACTATTAATAGAGGTAACACAGTCATTAATGCATGTTATCACACTATTAACCATGCTTAATACTCATAGACAGTGTATTAGGCTATTTAATACGCCAGTGCCACATGTCGGGCCAGGCTAATGATGTAACGGTCAGTCCTTGGACTATAAAAAGACTGAGCCGCACGATACAGGAAAAAAAAGCTGAGCCAGAGACTAGGCTTTCTAGCGATTCACAATACAACAACACACACACTCCGTGGAGTAGGGTATTACGCTCATGCGACCCAAACCACGTAAATCTCTGGTGTCGCCATCTTGATCCTAATCTCTGAGTGCCCCAATCGAAACAAGAACCTCCTCGGCCTACACTTTAGTAGTACCGGGAGAAGTGTCGTTGCTACACTTCGACATTTGGCGTGCCAGGTAGGGGCTTCCCGAGATCTCAACTAGCTGCTTATCTCCTTGAAGTCCAAAGGCTTCAGAAGGACTTCGAAGTCCTGGATCTCCACCACGTTTAGCGTCTTCACAACGCTGAAGCCGACGAACTCTCGACGAAAGCCTCAACTGGAGCTCCGGCTCTTGACTGAATCTTCGTCCGAAGGTTGTCAATACCAACAGCTCAACCTGCCGAACTGAGCAAAGGGGACGAGACCAGCACCATGATGCTGGCAATCCCGGTGGCCCTTTTACCATGGCATCCACCAAGGGTCGTAGGTGCTATCGGAAGCTCCGAGCAACCCAGCACGCAAGACTCAGAAGCTCAAGTAAGCTCTGATGCATGGATCTCGGAGATCCGGAGCTACTTGAAAGACAATATCCTTCCTGAAGACAGTGTATCCGCTGATCGGATTATCAGATTGGCTAAAAGATACACGTTGATAGAAGGGGATCTCTACCTGTGCAGTGCCAATGAGATCCTAATGCGATGCATTGCAAGGGAAGAAGGTCGCGAGCCCCTCGTAGAAATCGATGGAGGCGAGAGCGGGAACCATGCTTCTTCTCGCATGCTAGTCGGTAAATCCGTCCGGCATGGTTTTTACTGGCCTACAGCACTCCAGAATGCGGTTGAGCTAGTGGAAAAATGTGAAGCGTGCCAGTTCCACGCAAAATAGATTCACACACCGGCTCAGTCACTGCAAATGATACCTCCTACATGGCCATTCGCTGTGTGGGGCATGGACATCTTGGGACCATTCCAAAAAGCCAACGGAGGTTACAGGTTCCTGTATGTTGCCATCGATAAGTTTACTAAATGACCAGAAGCAACTCCAGTTGTGACAATCAACAAGCAATCAACAATCAAGTTCTTGAAGTCCATTATATGCAGATTTGGAGTTCTAAACAAAGTGATAACTGACAACATAACTCGATTCACAAGTGCTACATTCCAAGAATATTGCGAAAACCTCGACATTCAACTCAGCTACGCCTCAGTAGCTCACCCAGCAAGTAATGGCCAAGCCGAGAGAGCAAATGCAAAAATCTTAAAATGACTCGATACGTGCACATATGAGCGCCTGAAAAGGCACGGAGCCAACTGGACTGAAGAGCTTCTGTCTACATTGTGGGCGAACAGGACAACTCCAAACCGGTCAACTGGAGAAACACCTTTCTTCTTGGTGTACGAAGCTGAAGCAGTCCTTCCTCCAGAGATCACCTTGGGGTCCCTCCGCATCCGGACCTTCGACGAAATCGCGCAGGATCAGCTCCAGCGTGAAGACCTTGACCTCGTCGATGAGGGAAGGTGCCAAGCAGCTGTTCGGAATGCACGTTATCACCAAGCGCTCCGACGCTATCATCAAAGGCATGTGCGCAACCGACAACTCGAGGAAGGCGATCTGGTACTTCGGAAGATACTAACTCGTGAAGGGATGAACAAACATTCCCTCGGCTGGGAAGGTCCTTTTCGAGTGATCAAAGTATCCCGTCCCGGATGCGTTCGCTTGGCAACTGAGGATAGGATTCCACTTCCTAATTCCTGGGACATCGAGCACCTCCGTAAATTTTATGCTTAGAATCATGGAGGTGAGTCTGAAATTACACACGATGTATGTTATAGAGTCGCTAAACAGACATGGGTAGGTCCTCCGGGAGAACGTCAGGACCCCTCCGGGAAGGTCCGGGAAGCTCAAGTACACTTCATAAAGTCACAACACTAAAAGTGTAACTACCTACCCTGGGTTAGTACAAGATGTACAGCGCACCTAGCTTGGTCTCGCACCCTAAGTGTGTCCTTGTCTCCCATGTAATCCAGACCTATAATGAAAGACATTGTTGTGTGAAAACAGACTCCACGTGCATTTATTTTTGTACAAGGCTTGATCTATCAAATTATTGTATTTAACCTTCTTGTCTACAATGAAGTTGTGCAATTCTTTTTTAGTTTTTACCCAAGTTATTCATATGCGTTGCAAGTTATGTTGTTGATCTCTTTGGGTCTTAACATGTTGTATAGTCTACTTGCCTGAACACCAAGCCAACATAGGTCCGGAGTGTGCTATCGACTTAGCCTGGTCCTGCACCCTAAGTACGCCACTCTACCTACACTCCAGCAGGCCTCAATAGGGTGAGTACTAAAAAAGCATATGAGTCCGGAAGGGTTACCTCAATATACTTGTTACCATATCGAGTTACTTCGGAATAAAAACTCAAGTAAGAACAATAAGCCACAAACGATTTATAGACAAGAGGACGAATTTTACTTTTTTCTTGTATTTAATGTGTAGGAAAAACAGAAATTCGTAGCGATGGTGAATGACGCCGGAGCTACTAAGCTCTGACATCCTTCGAGGGTACCCGTTGTCGATATTTAATGTGATGACAGTGGGTAATGTCGAAGTTACAAAGCTCCGACAACCCCTGGGGGGCCTACTTCAACTATTTGTGCAGTGACATCAGGAGCTACCAAGCTCCGATATATCCTAGGGGGCCCACCGTCAGCGTTTTATACATTGATGTGGGTACCGTCCGAGCTAACAAACTCCGCCAAACTCAAGGGTCCCGCCGTCGATGCATCAAAAATGAAGACTTCAGACATAAAGTCTACATGTGCGAAGCATTCAAGTCATCAATATACTGTCAAATCCTTTGGTACATGTACACACTTCAATTGTACACATATACCAGGGGCCCAACAAGACAGAGCACACTATACTGAAGACAAAAATAAAGTGAAGTTCATGGCAAAATGGATTTAATTAATTTGAAGCACTGGATTACAAAATTGGGATAAGAGCAGAAGGCAGAAGGAAAAAGCCCTAGCTACTGGAGGATCTAAGACTTGCGGAAGAATGAAGTGACTTTCTTGGCAACCTCTTGGACGTTGGCCTTCGCTACGTCTTCCTCTTCAGCAATGGGACCTTCAAGCACCGGGTCCAGGGAGAATTGGGGGTCTCAGCTTACATAGCACGTCAGCACATATTCCGTGATGTTCGTAGCCAAAGACTTCCTCTCCGTCTCGAGCTAGTCCACAATAACATCGCCCATCGCGTCGAGTTTACCGCCAGCACCATTGAGGGCCACCAGCGCTCGATCCAAGTCCAGCTCCGGGTTGTCCGGACGTACAGGACTAAAGCCTAGTGGTGTCAGCGCGCGTTGGCCCGCCCCAAGAAGTCCCACACTTGAATGGACTATGTTTCCTTGAAGCTCTGCAGCTCTTCCAGTGACTTTCGGGCGGCTGCAAGCTCCGAACTTTCCCGAGCGAGGCGCTCGACCAATTTAGCATGCTGCTACATACTCTCAGCAACTTGCTTCTCACGATTGGTCAGCTTCGTCTCCCGGAGGTGGATGCGGTTCCGCCTTTCCGCCAAGTCCTTTTCTCTGCCTTTCACCTTCCCTTCCCTGGTGGCAACATCAGATTCTTTTTTCGAGAGCTTCTGCCCCAGTTTCTAGTACTTCTCCTTCTCCTCTTTACTCCATAGATCCAGCTTCTTGCTGTGATCTGCCAAATTTTGTTCACCCAGCGTCAATTTCTGGGTGACCTCCGCTTCCCTCTTCACAACATCCTCCTGCTGCTCCAGGAGCTTTTCTTCTCTCGCCTCAAGGTCCACCCGGCGCTTCAGGAGAACCTCGTTCAATTCATTAAGGTTTTTGTGATGCTCATCAGTAGCATCAGGCCTCTCCTTGTCTTGCTTAATGATCTCCCTGGAGTTAGTGTCGAGCGCCCGGATGGCGACTTCCTTCTCCTCCAGCAGCTTGTCCCAATAATCCAACCAGGCCTTCTCTCTCTTGATCCACTCCTTCTGGTCAGCCAGCCTTGTCTAGGCAAGTCTGGTCTCGAAGTGGAGTCTGTTGTGCCAACGCCTCAAGGTGTTGCGCTCCTCCTCCAGGAATTTGCTCTCATGATCGAAGGCGAATTGGACTTGTCGGAGGCTCGAGCATGCGTTGTCTATAGACAATGCCAAAGGGATAGGCTCCGGACCTACTGGGACCAACTCCGCAGGCTCCAGAGGATTTTCCATCACAAAAATTGGATCCTACTCTACAAGAGTGGTCCCTTGAGCTCCTGCAGCACTAGGGCCGCTCTCCGGATGCCCTTCAGCAGCGGCGGAGGAAGAACCCACTGGGGAAACTCCCACCTTAGGAGCAGAAGTTGAAGGCGCTGCTTCCGGGCCTTCGCTCACCGGCTCCGAGGGCGGGGGACCTGTCGCCACCTCTTCATGCAGCTCTGGCTCTAGTTCAGCTACCTCAGGAGCAACGGCACGGGCTTCATCTGGGGCCTCTACCGCCGCTGGCTCAGACGCCAGCACGTCAGCTCCTTCTGGTACAGCGACCGGAGCTTCAAACATTTCCGACTCAGCCGCCAGACCTTCAAAAACTTCTGGCCCAAGGGCTGGAGCATCAACCATCTCCGGCTTAATGGCGGAGGCTTCAATTGCCTCTGGCTCAGTGGCCAGGGCTTCCACGACCTTCGGCTCAAAGGTTGGTGCTTCTGACATCTCTAGCTCCAGTACTGGAGCATCAGCCTCCGGCACCGATGTCAGAGGTACATCTTAGACTTCTCCCTTGTGGTCCGGCACTACCACAGAAGCTTCAGCTCGAGGATTCTGAATCCAACTATCACGACAGCTGGTGCCGGAGCTGTCGTGACTTCTGCCATAACTTGAGGAGGAGCCTCGGTGCTTGAAGTCGGAGCTTTGGCACGCGCAGCCCCGGTCGCTGCGACTGACACTGAAGTTCTTAACCCCTCCTTCAACACCTTAGAAATAAAGGGAAGAGAAGATTAAAGACAAATAAAAAACAAGACTAGCATTTTAAGGTGAGCAATCAATGCTTACCTAGGGATGTTACCACCCCAGTCGCCTCGAAACCTCATCTTCTGAGGTTCGGAACCAGAGCCCTCCAAGTCTGGTGAGACAACTATTTCGGACTGCAGCTGAGGACTAATTGCGGCAGCCAGTGTCCTCTTGGCCGGAGCTTCTCTTGTTCGGGAAGAATTCCCAGGCCTAGAGCTTTTAGCCAGCACTGAGGCCGGGGTTGACTGTCTGGAGCTAGTGCCTTTGGAAGATGCCTGCATCGGAGAAGGTGCAGTCACAAAAGACCGCCTCCGCCGGGGAGAAGGAGCCGTCGTAGAGGGAGCAGCCCTGACGGACCTTCCATCGGCATGCTTCAGCTTTTTCTTCCAGCTGGATGGTTCAGCTGGCTCCTTGCTCTTGCCCTTGCCTATGTCTTCAACCCTCCGGCTTGGGGCGGAGGCAGACCCTCCTTCGGAAGCTCCGGGGATTACCACCCTGGAGGTCGGACGCCTTTCCACCTCACCAAGGTCATCAAGCGCCGGCATCTTCCTCCGGAGCTCTCTGCTGAAGATCGGCTCCATGTTCAGAGGAAGTAAAGCTGCCAGCGGAACCAAGTCGTCGTCTTCGTCGATGTTTATCCCATGCTGGAATTTCTTGAGATGAAGCTTCAAAGCTTCGTCATTCAAGTTGGATTTCAGACCAGTTTCAATCCGGTTGTCATCCATCACGCTATTGAGGGCCCAAGCAAGCTTCTCCCTATTCCTCAGCGGAGCCCATCTGTTGACCAGGAAGTTGCAGAAGACAATCCGAGGGGTTACCCCACCCTCCACGCATTTGCGGATCCTGTCAGGACGGGGTTGAAGGCATCTGACAGCACCGGAACTACAGTCCAAGCGTCGGTGTCAACGTTGGGGAGTCCTTGGTGCAGCTCCAACCTCTCGTGCTCCTCCACTACAATGACGACCCAGACCTTCTTCCAGTCATCCCATTTGCCGGAAGGAAATGACTTCAAGTACTTGAAGGGGCAGTTCTTTTGCTTCATGAAATAGTAGAAGACAAGAAGCTCAGTCCCCTTGCCGGTGGTGTGGACGGTGAAGAAGGTATGCAACAGCTCGATGCAGGGGGGAACACCCACCCACATCTCGCAAAAGTGGACTAAGGTTGCCACTAGCAGAAGAGAATGGGGGCCAAGATGATAAAAATAGAGACTGTAAAAGTCTAGCAGCATTAAAAGAAAGGTTGGAAAAGGTGGGATCACCCTGACAAGGCACTCGCAAAGAAGTACAACATGTCGCCATTACGCTCCTTGAACGGGAGCTCATCGGCACGGATCAGGTGGCTGAAGGAGTCACTGGATCACCCCATATAGGTTCGAACCTTCATCAAATCGTCTTTGCTCTTGAGGCAGCTCTTGGGAAGACCCAACTCCATCACGGCAAAGTGGAGCAAAGAAAGAGAAAGCTAGGCAAAGTTTGAGAGGCTCTGTGCGCAAGTTTAATCGAAAGCGTAAAGAGTCCTCAAACCGCGCACACTTTCCTTCTTAAGTAAGCCTCCACGACGCTTGGATGGAAACTGCAGCAAAATTGGGGTTACATTTCAAAAATTCTACCCCGTCCATGACAAATGAGTCCAAGGCTACCGCGACGAAGAGATTGAGGTTATTACCCCAGGCGAACTGTTGTCATGATGGGTGGCGGGAGACCCAAAGGAGGCACCCTGACAAGGCACTCGGAACCGATACGGTTTTTGTATTGGGAACTGGCAACCTTCAATTGCGTGAGATCCGCACTCAAAGATCTCATCTGCCACATTCATAACAAGCCACACGGCGATGGTTTAACCCCGGACCATCGTCCCAACAACACATTACAAGACTTTTGAAGTCGAAGCGCGGGAATCAAGGATGGCCCCACCTTTGGTAGAATAACTTAACCCAAAGGGTTTCTCCCAATGGTGGGCCCAAAGGCCACTGTCGTTATCTTGCGTACCAGGTACCCTATGATACTGCAAGAAGTGCAAAAGAGTTCTATCCGTCAAAATTGAAGGCCTCCTCAGGCCCCACATGTCATGTTACACCAGACCCGCATCCCTCATAAAGGTAGCTCCGGAAATTGACACGTGTAATGTAAATCCGAAGTTGACACGTGTCCAGCGATGTCGGAGCTTCCTCCCCGCAAAGGGAAGTTCCAAAGCTGCCACGTGTGGAGCCTCCGGATCTTCATCAACGAATACATTGGCGGATCTCCTTCAACACGAACATTCAAGGGACAGTTAAAGCGGTAGTTACAAGACTTGAATATGTGTCATTAATGTTGTATTGACGACACACGATCATAGCACTATTAATACAGGTAACACAGTCATTAATGCATGTTATCACACTATTAACCATGCTTAATACTCATAGACAGTGTATTAGGCTATTTAATATGCCAGGACCACATGTCGGGTCAGGCTAATGATGTAACGGTCAGTCCTTGGACTATAAAAGGATTGAGCCGCACGATACGGGAAAAAAAAAGCTGAGCTAGAGACTAGGCTTTCTAGCGATTCACAATACAACAACACACACACTCCGTGGTGTAGGGTATTACGCTCAGGCGACCCGAACCACGTAAATCTCTGGTGTCATCATCTTGATCCCGATCTCTGAGTGCCCCAACCGAAATAAGAACCTCCGCGGGCTACACTTTAGTAGTACCGGGGGAAGTGTCGTTGCTACACTTCGACAAGTACACACCTAAGTAACTCCAAATGCTTGTGCATTGCAACAGAGAATTTGAAATCGGTTAGTACTGAATAGTGATAGGAACAAAGGGAGACCCGAACCAAGAGTTCGTGACCGGAGCCATGAGGAACAAAAAGCATCAACAGCTGACAACCATTCACGATCGGAGCTATCACGAAGGTATGAGGAATGCGACCTACTGCTTGCATGGCATCTCCTGCAGTAGGGGGAGGGGGGTGGAGGATCGCGGCGTGTGGCAGGGGAGAGCTGCGAGCGGCAGGTGGAGAAGCAGTAAGCAGCTGAGCGCAGTGGCGAGCGACTGGCGGCTAAGGCTAGCGACTCAGGTCTGTAGAAGGTTTTTTGGGCTAGGACCTTTACTGCTGGCTGCATCCCGAATTACGGTGCAACGTTAAGAAAACAGGTCATCCTGAATAAATAACGGAAACCAAAAATTGAAAAAATATGTAGCTAACCGTTTTGGTTCATGTTCCTAAACCTAATTTCCAAATAATTCAGAAAAAAGAGACGGAACTTTTCCTTCTCGTTTTCACCCCTAAACAAGAGTTCTTTGACCTTTTCTGATTACTCCTAGCCTTGTCCAGTTTCCCAAACTACTTATTTTAACTTTCCTAATACACCTTCCTCTCTTTTTAACACATCTCTATTCATTTTGTGTGCACAACACTTTCTCACCTCTCATTAAGTCCATAACTAGCTAAGACAAGTAAATTGAGACAAATGGTGTAGCTACTTGCATGTGAACTTCTCACGCATCTATGCTATATAACTCGCCTAACAACAAAGAAACATACAACCTTTTGAGTTCTAAAGTTTTAGCAGTCCAGCTTTGTCATCTTACAGAAAGTACTTCAGCTTCTTTGACCGTGCTGAGACCATCTGCACCAGTGTACTCTAAAGCATACTCTATACACTATTCCCCTTCAGCTTTTACAGTACGTACTCTAAATTATACTGTGGAACAGTGTATCCAGTATGCTTTACAGCATGCCACTGCGGATGGTCTGAGTCGGAACCTGCATTGTCTTCCATATGCCGTTTTGCAGGGCTGCTGTTGTGTTTCACTTCGTTATCCCTGAGTGGCGCCACCTTGTCATCTTCAGTGGCATACCTAACAATGTTCGTCACAATAGCATGAGTAGAAGTCTCAACCCTTGGCAGGCTCTCCCTTTCCAGAATTTCTTGTTGCCCGGAGCAAGACTGCTGCTCTGCAGCACACTGCAGCTCCCGCAGGACAAGACTTTTATCTTTAACGAAGCTACCTTTTGGCTTCTGCAAAGATCAGATTACTCATCAAATATATGTCAAGGAAAACAGATCTACTTGATAACAATGTTTTAAAAGAGCACCTGAACGCTAAGGCGCTCACCTAGGCGACCGGCGATGGTGTGAGTAAGCAGGATACGATAAATGCAAGCAATTGGAACCTCTAAGATGGGAAAAAAGCTATTCGTTCTTTAATTATAACAGCTGGCGAAACCTCCAGAGATGTCTGACTCCTGAAAAAGTATCTCTAACCTGAGATGCCTACTCACGTTGGATATAAAAGAAAAGGTGGAAGTGAATCCAGGATATGAGGATAAAACCCCACTCATGAACAGATCAGTGCAACATGCTTGGTCAGCTACGATTTCTACAGTAATATTTCCTATAGCTTGAAATTTGGAAAGTAACTCAAAGTATACTATTTGGACATATACAACAAATGTCCCAAACAAGTTGGGGCCAGCTAGAAATAAAATCCAACAATTTATGAAGAAAGGTAATATAAAATAAGATGAGAGTAAAAAAATACAAATAAAATAAGATTCTACATTTTATTTATTTTCAAAATAGATTAATATGAAAGAAGATAAGAGTAACAAAATACGAATAAACTAAGATTCTGGCACGTGAATTGCTAATTTCCATGCAGTCCTATCATTAGCCAAATCAAAAGATATGTCTCTCTCCTTTAAGTCTCGTTTCACCGCCTCCTGCCATGTCAATCTTGGTCGACCTCTACCTCTCCTAAATTTTCTCTACTCTTTATAATGCCACTGTTAATCGGTGCTTCTGGAGGTCTCCGTTGGATATGCCCAAACCACAGTAGGCAATGTTGGACTTGCTTCTCCTCAATCGGTGTCACCCCTATCCTATCACGTATCACCTCGTTCCTAATTTTGTCTCTTCTTGTGTGACCGCACATCCATCGTAGCATGCGCATCTCAGCAACACTCATTTGTTGGACATGTTACCTTTTAGTTGGCCAATATTCTGCTCCGTATATCATCGCAAGTCTGATCACTGTCCTATAGATTTTCCTTTCAATTCTAATCCCACTTTTTGGACATAGGGTTTACAGAAAAGGTTTCAGCAGTAGCAATCACTCACCAGCTCATACATTAACTTTTCCTGCCCATGCTTCCTCATAACAAAACTGTCAGTACTCTAAAAACCGTACACCCCCTGAGATTACGAAGATCTCGTGGGAAGGACGACTACTTGAATTGAAGACCCTCGGAGGCCCACTTGTCAGACATGACCGGACCTGCTTCTCCAACATGGTTAATCCCTAGGTCGCCACGTGTACAGCCAAACCGGAGCTACCGCCCACAAGGGGGAGGCTCCGGACCAAGTACCGAAATGGCACCTCCGGACCTAACCCCTGACCGAGAGAAGCTCCGGAACTGACACGTGTCAGGTAGCCCCGGAGCTTCCTGCTTCCCACAGCAAGCTCCAGAGCTGCCACGTATCTAAACATCGGAGCTGGCAGCCTCTAACCTCCGGGAGACCTTGTAACGGCTACGGATCTTCAAAGGAGAGCCAAGGACTTCAAGACCCATTTAAATGTCATTCATGCCATATTAATGACACTTAAACGGACGATCTTAACACCTGTAACGGCACTGTCGAAGCCCGTTACAGGATCATTAACAACAATTAATCGTGTATCAATACTAGTAACCACCGGGGCCACATGTTGGGCCAGGCAGCTTGTAACGGCCTGTCTTTGTACTATAAAAGGACAGGCCAACGATACACATAGACACACACACACAGACGTGGAGATCATACGTGATAAGCTAATACAACACCAACACACCCGTGGAGTAGGGTATTACGCTCAGGCGGCCCGAACCACGTAAATCCTAGTGTCTCCCGTGTTAAACCGCAATTCACCTTCTTGAGTCTCCGAGCGCCCACACCGAACTACGAACTCCTTCAACACTTTAGCAGTGTCGGGAGATCTGCCGACTCCAACAGTCGATAGTTGGCGCGCCAGGTAGGGGCGCCTGAGATTTTCAAGAATGGTGAACTCTGCGGCTGGATCATCCAACGGCCAACCTGCTGCTCAGGTTGTTGGGGGCAATCCCTCCAACAGGCAGCCACCAGCAGGAGCCTCGGCACCAGCAGGAGCCACTCTCCCACCACCCGTATATTGGGAAGGTTGAATGGCAAATAGGAACTCGCGCTCATCACTTTCCTCCGGGCTAATGTTGACGTGTTTGCCTGGCAACCGTCACAAATGCCTGGGATCCCCAGGGAAGTGATTGAGCACAATCTGAAGATTTACCCCGATGCTCGGCCTGTGCATCAGAAGCCTCGGAAGCAATCCGTAGAGCGGCAGAACTTCATCAGACAAGAAGTGAAGAAGTTGCTCGAAGCCGGATTCATTCGAGAAGTCTTCCATCCAAAATGGCTGGCGAACCCAGTCGTTGTGCCCAAGGCCGGCGGGAAGCTTCGGATGTGCATCGACTACACCACACTGAATAAGGCATGTCCAAAAGATCCATTTCCACTACCTATAATAGATCAGATAGTGGATTCCACATCCGGGTGTGAGTTACTGTGTTTCCTAGACGCATATTCTGGGTATCATCAAATCAGGATGTCTAGGGAGGATGAAGAGCATACTTCATTCATCACAGTAGATGGATTGTATTGTTACACAGCCATGCCATTTGGTCTTAAGAATGCAACTTCAACTTTTGTACGAGCTATGTACAAAACTTTTGAAGAACTCATCAGAGACATAGTAGAAGTGTACGTCGATGACATCGTGGTCAAGGTCAAGAACAAGGAGTCCCTCTTGGACACCTTGCAGGCTGTCTTCGACAAGTTGCGGGCCACTCGCACGAAGCTAAACCCAGACAAGTGTGTCTTCGGGGTTAGCTCTGAAAAACTTCTGGGATTCCTGGTAAGTCACCGGGGCATAGAAGCTAATCCGGCGAAGATAAAAGCTATTGAAGACATGCGGCCACCAACCCGCATCAAAGACGTCCAAAAGTTAACTGGGTGTCTAGCAGCCCTCAGCCGGTTCATATCAAGACTGGCGGAACGGGCACTCCCCTTCTTCAAGTTGTTGAGGAAGTCCGGACCATTCCAATGGTCCAAAGAAGCAGAGAAGGCATTCCAGGAGCTGAAACAGTTCCTCACCACCCTACCAATTCTGGTAGCTCCAAACCCTGGTGAGCCTTTGTTGCTTTACATTTCAGCTACTGACGAAGTTGTCAGTATGGTTCTGGTTGCAGAGAGACCAGAACTACCCCATACTCAGGAATCCAGACCCCTCCAGGGGGGGTCCGGAGATCCCTGAAAGTGAGTCCGGGTCCCAGCTCCCAGACTCAAATCCCCAAGAAGTCACTTCAGAAGACTCAGACCCCTCCGAGAGGGTCCAGGTCATTTCTGAAGAAGCTCCGGGTTCCTCCAGCCAGAACCCGGAGGTCCCCGAAGAGAATCTGGACTCCTCCGACAGGGTCCGGATCAATAGAGAGGAAGCTCCGGACCCCTCCGGGAGGGTCCGGACCATTCAATGCCCGGTATACTTCATCAGTGAAGTATTACATGATGCCAAGACTCGATACCTAGGGGTACATAAGCTGCTTTATGTAGTTCTTATTGCCTCCAGGAAGCTCCGACACTACTTCCAAGCTCACAAAGTCTCGGTGGTGACCTCCTATCGACTTCGAGCAATCTTGCATAATCCCAATTCAACTGGTAATATTGCAAAGTGGGTAGCTGAATTGGCTGAATTCGATCTCGAATTCATTTCGAGACAAGCAATCAAGAGTCAAGCGTTGGCAGATTTCGTAGCGGAATGGACTCCCTCTCCATCAAACCCTGGGGGCCCCAGCGAGCAGAAGACGGAACATCAAGTTCCAACCTTCACCGAGCCTCACTGGACCCTTTACTTCGATGGCTCCATGCAGAAGCAGGGGGCCGGAGCTGGAATCCTTATCCTCGCACCGACTGGGGAGAAGGTAAAATGCATGGTACACCTTGACTTCAAGGCAACCAACAACATGGCGGAGTATGAAGCACTCATCTGCGGCCTAAAGGTGGCACTATCATACGGTGTCAAGCAACTGCTGGTCAAAGGAGATTCACAGCTCATCATCAAGCAGGTGAAGGGTGAATGCTCCTGCAATAATCTCCAGCTAGCTGCTTACCTCCTTGAAGTCCAGAGGCTTCAGAAGGACTTTGAAGTCCTAGATCTCCACCATGTTCAGCGTGCCCACAACGCTGAAGCTGACGAACTCTCGACCAAAGCGTCAACCGAAGCTCTGGCTCCTGACGGAATCTTTGTCTGGAGGTTGTCAAAACCCACAGTTCAGCCTGCCGAACTGAACGAAGGGGGCGAGATCAGCATCCCGAAGCTGACGGTCCCGATGGCCCTATTACCATGGCAGCCATAAAGGGTCGTAGGTGCTGCTGGAAGCTCCGAGCAACCCAGCACGCAAGACTCAAATGCTCAAGTCAGTTCCGATGCATGGATCTCGGAGATCCGGAACTACTTGAAAGACAACATCCTTCCTGACGATGATGTATCCGCTGACCGAGTAGTCAGATTGGCTAAAAGATACACGCTGGTAGAAGGGGATCTCTACCGGCGCGGTGCCAACGGCATTCTAATGCGGTGCATCACAAGGGAAGAAGGTTGCGAGCTTCTCGCAGAAATCCATGGAGGCGAGTGTGGGAACCACGCATCTTCCCGCACGCTGGTCGGAAAAGCCTTTCGGCATGGCTTCTACTGGCCTACAGCGCTCCAGGATGCCACTGAGCTGGTGAAGAAATGCGAAGCATGCCAATTTCATGCAAAGCAAATTCATACACCTGCTCAGCCCTTACAAATGATACCTCCTACATGGCCCTTCGCTGTGTGGGGGATGGACATCTTGGGACCCTTCCCAAGAGCCGTCCGAGGTTACAAGTTCCTGTACGTCGCCATCGACAAGTTCACCAAGTGGCCGGAAGCAACTCCAGTTGTGATGATCAACAAGCAATCTGCTATCAACTTTCTGCAATCCATTGTAAGCAGATTCGGAGTCCCAAACAAGATCATCACTGATAATTGGACTCAATTCACAAGCTCCGCATTCCAAGGGTATTGCGAAGACCTCGGCATACAGGTTTGCTACGCTTCAGTAGCTCATCCCGCCAGCAATGGCCAAGCTGAGAGAGCAAATGCAGAAATCCTTAAAGGACTCAAAACGCGCACCTAAGAGCGTTTGAAAAAGCACGGAGCCAATTGGATCGAAGAGCTTCTGCCCACTCTATGGGCCAACAGGACTTCTCCAAACCGGTCAACCGGAGAAACACCCTTCTTTCTGGTGTATGGAGCTGAAGCAATCCTTCCTCCGGAAATCACCTTGGGTTCGTTCCGGGTCCGGACCTTCGACGAAGCCGCGCAGGACCAGCTCCGGCGTGAAGACCTGGACCTCCTCGAGGAGGGAAGGTGCCAAGCAGCTGTTCGGAATGCCCGATATCGCCAAGCTCTACAGCGTTATCACCAGCGGCATGTACACAACCGACAGCTCGAGGAAGGCGATCTGGTGCTACGGAGAATACTATCCAGAGAAGGGCTAAACAAACTTTCCCCCGGCTGGGAGGGGCCCTTCTGAGTGATCAAAGTATCCCGTCCCGGAAGCGTTCGCTTGGCTACTGAGGATGGGACACCTCTCCCAAATCCTTGGAACATCGAGCACCTCTGTAAGTTCTACACTTAATTCCACCGAGGTGAGTCTTGAGTAACTTGAAGATGTATGTTATAGAGTCATTGTACAGAGTCGGATAGTTCCTCCGGGAGAGCAGCCGGACCTTTTTCGAAAGGTCTGCAAAGCTCAAGCAGCACTTGTCACAGTCTCCGGACTAAAAGCGTGGCTAACTACCCTGGGTCAAACGAGAAACCAAGCACACTTAGCCTGGTCCCGTACCCTAAGAGTGTACTTGTTTCCCCTGTACCCCGGACCTATAATGAAAGACATCTTCATGTGAAATAGACTCCACGTGCATTCATTTTGTGCAGGCTCGACATTTTTATTTTTCTCTTTCTTGTATATAACAGAAACGTGCAATTCTTAAGAAATTTTAGTTTGACCGGTTTATATACGACTCGAGTTGAATTGTCAGATCTCTTGGATTTTAATATTGTTTATGGCCAACTCGCGTGAAAGCCGCCAAGCCAATCTAGGGCCGGAGTGCGCTATCGACTTAGCCTGGTCAAGCACCCTAAGTACGCCACTCTACCTACACCCCGGCAGGCCAAAGTAAGGCGGGTCCATGGACAATTAGATCTAAGAGAAAAGACAAGGCATCCAGTTGTATTTAAAATCGCGTTCAACATAAAATATTCTTGAGAATCATAAGCCGCGAAGAAATTATAGACAAGGAACAAATTTTACTGTTTTTCTTGGCTTAAGTGTGCAGGAAAAATAAACTCTATGTTGATGGAGAAAAGCCGGAGCTAACCAAGCTCCGACCCCCCCAAGGGGGTCAACCGTCGGCACTGAGTAAAAGATGGTGAGAAGACCCCGTACACGGAGTCTGTTGCCAACTAACCAAGTGTTGGCAAAGGTCATTGCCGGAGCTACTAAGCTCCGACACCTTGGAGTACTAACTATCAGCGCTCTACGTGTTGATAGAGGCTATTGCCGGAGCTACTAAGCTCCAGCGATGGACAGTACCGGAGCTTCTAAGCTCCGACAACTTCAGGGGACCTTCACTATCAAAGACTTCAGACCTAAATTCTACAAGCTCGAAGCAAATTCGTCTTCAAAAAAACGCAGTATCCTTTTGGTACATGTTCACAATCAAATTGTGTACATCTACCATGGGGCCAAGAGAAGATAAAGATGTTGAAGACAAAAAATGAAATTCGCAAAAATTTGGGGATTTCATTCATCTGGAGACAGGAGATTACATCTGGAGACAAGGGAGTACAAAATTGAGGAAGAAGAGAAAATACAAGCAAGAGCTAAAGAGATGGTCCTAGACCCTGTGGAAGAACTCGGCAACCTTCTGGGCGACCTCCGATACGCTGGCTCGGGTAGCTTCGCCTTCTCCTTCGACGGGGCCTTCAAGCACCGGGTCCAGAGGAAATTGAGGGATCCGGCTGGTGTAGCACGTCAGCACATATTCTGTGACGTTCCTCGCCAGGGATTGCCCCTCGACCTCCAGTTGGTCCACGATGACGTCGCCCACCTTGGAGAGCTTGCTGCCTGCTGCGCTCAACGCTTGCAGCGCAAGGTCCGGCTCCGGCTCCGGATCATCCGGGCGCACGGGGCTGAAACCCATCGGCGTCAGCGCATCGTTGGCCTTGCCCAGGAACTCCCAAATCTTCAGGGAGTCCGCCGTCCTCAGGCTCTTCACCTCTTCCAAGGATCTATTGGCCGCCGTCAGTTCGGAATTCTCACGGGCGAGGCGCTCAACTTCTTTGGCGTTTTGCTGAATTTTTGCAGCAACCCGCCTCTCAAGTCTTCCGAGCTCCTCCTCCCGGAGGTGCATCTTGTTCCGACAATCGACCAGGTCCTTCTCCCTAGCCTCCACTTTCTTCTCCCGGGCAACAAGGGCACACTCGTATTCGTAGAGTTCCTGCCCTCGCACCCAGGTCTTCTCCTCTTCCTCGAGGCAGCGCTCTTCCAACTTCTTAGTGCGCTCCTCGAGGCCCTTATCAGCTAGAGCTGTTTTCTCGGCGAGCTCCTCTTCCCTTCTCAGGACGTCATCCTCAGCTCCAGGAGTTTTTGCTCTTCGTCTTCGAGCCGTCTCTCCCTCCCTTCAAGTGCCTCTCGGCGCTTGATGAGCGCTGAGTTGATGGCCTCAAGCTGCTCGAACCGAGCATTGGCCGCGTTGTTGGCAGCCTTGGCCTGACCGTGGAACTCCCGGGAATGAGCGTCGAGGGCATGGGTCATGCTCTTCCTCTCATCCAACAGCTTCTCCCAATACTCCAGGCGGATCTTCTCCCGCTGGATCCACTCCTTGTCATCCGCTAGCCTCGACTGCGCCAGCTTAGTCTCGAAGTGGAGCCGATTACGCCACCGCCTAAGGGTTTGGCGCTCCTCTTCAAGAGCCTTGCTGTCGTGGAAGAAGGCCAGTTGGACCTGACGTAGACTGGAGCAGGCGTTGTCGATAGACATCGACAGCGGGATGGGCTCCGGACCTGCTGGGGTCTCCTCCGCTGGTTCCAGTGGGTCTTCACATACAAAAATTGGGTCCCACTCTATGAGAGCGGAACCCTGAGCCTCCAAGGCGCTAGGGCCGTCCTCCGTGATGGCCTCAGTCGCCATCGAAGAAGGCCCCGCCGCCAAGTCTTCATTCGCCCCCTCAGGCAGGGGGCCGGCGACTTCGCTTAGGCACTCTGGCTCTGCCACGGGTACCATCGACGTCGTCGCTTCCGGAGCAGGAGCTACTACTGGCCCCGACCGGAGAACCTCTTCTGAGGTAGACTCGAGCTCCCTCGCCTCTTCAACCGCCGGCTCCGTGACCGGCGCTCCAACAACAACCGGCTCAGCGACCGGTGCTTCGGAGGTAACCGGCTCCACTTCCGGAACTGCCTCAACTTCCGGCTCGCATGCCGGAGCTCTTGTCACCTCCGGTTCAATCGCCGGGGCTTCAACGAGTTCCGGCTCTGAGGCCGGGACTACTACTTCTTCTTCCGGCTCTGCAACCGGAGCTTCCATTACTGCAGCACCAGGACCCGGAGCTTCAACCTCCGAGACAAGTGCCGCTGGCGTGTCTTCACTCCCGTGGTCCGGCGCTACCACGGGAAGTTCTGGGGACGAGTCGAGGTTCATGACCACGACAGCCGGCGCCGGAGCTGTCGCAGCCTCAGCCACCACCTGGGGCGGAGCTGGGACAGGAGCAGAAGCTCCCACGGCCTCAGAAGTCGTGGCCGAGGGTGGAGCTTCACTCCCCTTCTTAGGGACGCTGCAGAGGATGGATAAAGAGAATTAACAAACAATCACTACAACTAAAAAGTTAACCAGGGTAAACATCAGAAATTACCTTGGAAGGCTCCTGCACCAGCTTGCGCGGAACCTTTTTCCCGGACGTTCCAGGCTGGCCATGGTCGGCGTAGGAGCTCCAGGAGGCCCTCCAGAACTCGCTGCAGCCACGGGAGATTCCCGGGTCGAGGCTCTCCTCGATCGGGAGGAACCCCTGGACCTGGAGGCTCCAACTGCCCCGAGGGCTGGAGTCGTACACCCGGAGCTAGCACCACCGGAGGGCTCTACCACGGAGACAGACGCGCTCCGGGAGGATCCCACTGCAGGAACAGTCTCGTTCCGGGAGGACCCCACCACGGGGACAGTCGCCACGGCAGCAGAAGATCTTCCCCCCTGGGGAGAAGGAGCCAAGGTGGAAGCAGCGGGCATGACGGACCTTCCGTCGACATGCCGTAGCTTCCTCTTCCGACTCTCCGGCTCCTCTGCCAGCTCCTTGCCTTTGCCGATGACTTCAACCCTCGGCTGTGGAGCAGGGACCGAGCCATCTTCGGGCACCCCAGGGATTGCCACCCGGGTGGTTGGTCTTCTCTCGACGACACCAAGGTCGTCAAGCGCTGGCATCTTCCGCCGGAGCTCTCCGCTGAACTCCACTTCCACATTCAGAGGAAGAAAGGACGACGGCGGAGTCAAGTAATCCCCGTCGACGTCGATGCCGTGCTGGAACTTCTTGAGGTGGAACTCCAAGGTCTTCCCCACCATGTTGGACTTCAACCCGGTCTCAACCCGGTCCTCGTCCATCACGCTGTTGAAGGCCCAGGCGAGCTTCTCCCTCCTCTTCAGCGGTGCCCACCTGTTGGTCAGGAAATTGCAGAACACCGCCTGGGGAGTCAATCCTCCCTCCACACATTGGCGGATCCTGGTCAGGACAGGATCAAAAACTTCCGCCAGCATTGGAACATCACTCCATATCGACGTGTCGATGCCGGGCAGACTGTCTGGCAGTTCCAACCGCTCATGCTCCTCCACCCTGACGACTATCCAATCTTTCTTCCAGTCATCCCACTTCCCGGAAGGGAACGACCGGAGGTACTTGAATGGGCACTTCTTGCGCTTCACGAAGTAGTAGAAGCCAAGGTACTCATTGCTCCGGCCGGTGGTGTGAACGGTGAAGAAGGTCCGGAAGAGCTCGACGCAGGGGGAGATGCCCACCCACATCTCGCAGAAGTGGACAAAGATGGACACGAGGAGATAGGAGTGAGGGCCAAGGTGGTATAGCTGCAGACCATAGAAGTCTAGCAGCATCATGAAGAAAGAAGAAAACGGTGGGATCAGCCCCACCATGGCGTACGAAGAAAAGTACACCATCTCGCCAGCGCGCTCCTTCTAAAAGGGGAGCTCTCCGCCGGCACGGACCGAGCGGCTGAAGAAGTCCGAGGACCACCCCATAAGGGCCCGGACCTTCTTCAAATCGTTGTCGGTCTTCAGGCGACTCTCGCACAGACCCAACTCCATTGCAGCACAGCTAGACAAGAGAGGAGGAGCAAAGTACGAGTCGGGAGTTTGAGCGCAAGATCAGATGGGAGGCGTAAAGAACTCCCGACGGTGCGCACTTTCCTTCTTAAGTAAGCCCTCGCAACGCTTGGATGGAAACTGCAGGGGAGTCGAAAATACTACTCAAGAGTTCAACCCAGCCGATGACAAGAGGGCCCGGGACCACCCCGACGATCAAGTCGAGGTTCTCACCTAGGCGAACGGTTGTCATCACAAGGCGGGAAACCCAAAGGCGGCGACCTGACAAGGCGCGCGGAACCGATACAATTTTCGTATCAGGAACCGGCGACCTTCAATTGCGTAAGATCCGCACGTCAAAGATCTTATCTGCCGCCTGAGGTGCGCCATGCGTCGGGATTTAACTGTAAAATCCTACCAACGGCACCTCCGAAGACCCTTGAAGACCCAGTTCAAGAGTCGCAAAGATGGACCCACCTCCGATGGAACGACTTCACCCCAGTGACCTTCCTCGGAGGTAGGTCCAGGGGGCCACTGTCGGTACCCTAAAAACCGTACACCCCCTGAGATTACGAAGATCTCGTGGGAAGGACGACTACTTGAATTGAAGACCCTCGGAGGCCCATTTGTCAGACATGACCGGACCTGCTTCTCCAACATGGTTAATCCCTAGGTCGCCACGTGTACAGCCAGACCGGAGCTACCGCCCACAAGGGGGAGGCTCCGGACCCAGTACCGAAATGGCACCTCCGGACCTAACCCCTGACCGAGAGAAGCTCCGGAACTGACACGTGTCAGGTAGCCCCGGAGCATCCTGCTTCCCACAGCAAGCTCCGGAGCTGCCACGTATCTAAACATCAGAGCTGGCAGCCTCTAACCTCCGGGAGACCTTGTAATGGCTCCGGATCTTCAAAGGAGAGCCAAGGACTTCAAGACCCATTTAAATGTCATTAATGCCATATTAATGACACTTAAAAGGATGATCTTAACACCTGTAACGGCACTGTTGAAGCCTGTAACAGGATCATTAACAACAATTAATCGTGTATCAATACTAGTAACCGCCGGGGCCACATGTCGGGCCAGGCAGCTTGTAACGGCCTGTCTTTGTACTATAAAAGGACAGGCCAACGATACACATAGACACATACACACAGACGTGGAGATCATACGTGATAAGCTAATACAACACCAACACACCCGTGGAGTAGGGTATTACGCTCAGGCGGCCCGAACCACGTAAATCCTAGTGTCTCCCGTGTTAAACCGCAATTCACCTTCTTGAGTCTCCGCGCGCCCACACCGAACTACGAACTCCTTCAACACTTTAGCAGTGTCGGGAGATCTGCCGACTCCAACAGTCGACAAAAACCCTTGCTATTTAAGGTAAATAGTAGAATCTAAATTATGGTAACAAAAAACAGATTTGTTGGACTATACGTGTGTGAGTGTTTTACACCTGTGTGCTTTATTGGACCAATGGCCCATGTATCCAGCTCCTAGGGCTTTATGTACCTATGATACTCCATTTTGTGTTAATATATTAATTTTTTTCCTCCAATATAGTATCAGCAGCCTACTCTAACTCTAATTCCCTTCCCTCTCTACCCTGAGCCACAGCCACCATGATGCCGCCACCGCCGGCCGGCACGCCAGCGCCACCAGCTCTCCTTCCGCTCAACACTACCATGGCGGGTCTCCTCCCCCTCCGCTCTTCCCCGGGCCGCCGCCTCTCGAGGCCAAATCGATCGTCGCCGTCTGGCTAGGCCCCAACGGTCGCGCGCCGCCGCCTCCCAAGCCCCTGCCAGCATCGTGCACCGCCCACACACCTGGCTGGATTCGCCTTTCCTCTCTCCTCTCCTTTCTCTCTCTTGCCCATGGTGCAGGTTGGCTGGACACCACCACCGCGCTGCAGCTACTCGCCGCCCTTGGCGCGCCCACCGATGCCGGATATAGGCCACCCGCTGGCGTCGTCTTCTTTCCAGCCGCGCCGCTGCCTTCCTTCATGGCATCGCCATCCACGATCACCTTCATGCCATTGCTACCGCCTTAGCGTGCCTTGCCACCGCTGCCAGGGAGTGTCGCGCCACTGTCCTTTGGGTGCGCCATGTCGCCGCCGTCTGGACAGTGGGCGCCACCGAGCCCTGTCCTACGTGCACCGCCGCCGCCAGGGAGTGTCGTGTCATCACCGCCGGATCCCTCGCGATCGTGCCGCTACCGCTCAAATCCTGCATGCCGCCATCGGGAGTCCTCGCGCCGCCACCCGGATCCCCTGCCGGACCTGCCCTGTGACCCACTTCTGGTACTTGGACGCCGTGACCCGCGTCCGGTTGGCCGTTGGCAACCCCTCTCCCCCTTTCCTCTCAGTGCGCCGCCGCGTGTGTCGATGGCCAGACAGCCGCCGCCAGCTCTACGACTGTCGGACTTCTGGCCACCGCGCCTGGTTTGGTCGGACCAACAGCCGATACGCCTTTCTCCTGGTTGCATGCGGCTTCTGTCACCGCTCGGCGGTGCGTCCTCCCCTGGACTGCACCCCATGCAGCCGGATTTGGGCCCAGCACGGCTACCTCTTCCCTCACCGGTGACCAGCCCTCTTGGCTGGACCCCGATGGTCGTGCTGCAGCCGAAGCTCCTTGGCCAGGGTCGCAGCATGGACGGGACCTCGCTGTTGTCGGGTGTACTGGAGCCGCAGTTGCCTGCCCATGGCCGCTGGGTGCTGCCTCCAGACCTGGGCTTTCGTAGGTCTCAAACGTCTGTCTCCGTCCATCGCCTTCCCACCCAATTCTTCTAACCACCTTTTGGGAGGCTGACTCGGGTGCTTCCTACCGCACCACACCAGACGCCGGCTTCTTCCCACCCACCTCTCCCTTCCCATCCTTCATCTATCGTTGTTGGGAATGGATCAGTTCTTCCCAGTCCGTTTCATCTTCAGAATGTTCTCCTTGCCCCTGGCATCATCCAAAACCTTCTCTCTGTTCGTCAGTTCACCACTAACAATAGTTGCTCTATGGAGTTTGACCCTTTTGACTTGTCCATGAGGGATCTTGCCACCCAACGTCGTCTCCTTTGCTGTGACAGTTGAGGGCCTCTGTACACTTTGCCTCTCACAGCCTCCACATCATCCACTCCGCAGGCATTAACTACTACAGCTTCTTCTACCACTTGGCATCGTCGGCTTGGCCATCCTGATCATGATGCCTTATCTGAGTTGTCCAGTAGTTCAGTCATCTCGTGTACCAAAAACACTCATGTGTCTCTGCCACGCTTGCTAGTTAGGTCGCCGTGTCCGACTTCCTTCCAAGCTCCGACTCTCACACTTCGCATGCCTTTGGTTTCATCCACTGTGACTTGTGTACTTCTCCAGTCCTCAGCGTTTCAAGACATTTCCCTTGCATCTGAAGTCTTTGACGTTCCCCACATTGTCTCACTTCGTCACTTTGGTTTCCACTTAGTTCGATCGCACAATACGTGTCGTCCAGTGCGACAACGGGCTTGAGTTTGATAACTTTGCGTTCTGTGACTTCCTTCTCTCTCACGTTGTCTAGCTGTGCATGTCCTGCCTGTACACCTCTCCTCAGAACGGCAAGGCCGAGCGCATGATTCGGACCACCAACAACATCATGTGATCCACGATCTTCCAGGCCTCCGCCCCTGCCTGGTACTGGGCAGAGGCTCTTCTCACTGTCACTTTCCTCCTTAATCGGCTTCCCACTAAGGCTATTAGCGCTCCCACTCCCCACTTTGACTTGTTCGGCACTACTCCTCCCAACGAGCACTTTCGAGTCTTCGGATGCACTTACTACCCTAACCTCTCGGCCACGGGCCCACACAAGCTTGCGCCCCGCTCGACTTGTTGTGTCTTTCTGGGGTACTTCCCTTATTATAAGGGGTACCACTGCCTTGATCTTACTGCCCACCGTGTCTTGATCTCCTTCCCTTTCTCCACCTCTTCCTCCGACTTGGCTACCGAGTTCCTAACCCCAAAGCAGCACTTGTACAACTGCCTTCTCCTTTTCCTTCTGCAGGTCTGATGCCTCCTGTTGCGCCACGCACGGCCCCGACGGCCATGACACCTCCTGCCGCGCCACGCGTGGCCCCGACATCCCTGACATTGCTTGTTGTGCCACAATGCACCACTGAAAAGAGAAAACACGATCCCTAAAGCAGTATTTTTACCTTTTTAGCAATAAGTCAAGCTATCAATGAGCTTTGCAACTTTTTGGAAAACATAGAAGCACTATCAAATATTGTGTTTTCCAACTAAAACAAATATTGTGTTAGCTTTGGGTCACTGAATTAATTTCAAGGTACTATCGCAATTGAAACTCTACCGAGTATTACAATTGTAGCAATTTAGACTTTGAGGTGCCAAAGGAAAAAAAATCTTGTAGCTTAATACGATCCTTTTGTCCTTTTTGAGAAATAGCTTAATATGTTGAAGATGTAACATTTACCTCCCAGTCTAGAACTGTATCTTTCAGTCTAGCTCCACACGTCTTATCAGAGCAACGTCTTGGAGTTTCCTTCATTCCTATTGTCTTAATTTCAAAATCACGAAGGGACCTTCAACATATAGAAGGGTCTCTTACATAAATCAGGACATGATACATCTCCCTGACAAGGAGTAAATACAAGTAAACTAAACCATAACATACTCAGTTTTACAGCACGGGCAGAATTCCTCAAAAGAGTTGCCATGTAGTTCAGCCAGCTTCTCCCTTGGGAAACCAGAACGAAGATCTAGGCTATCGACATTCTGGAAAATAAGAACTCCACAAATTAAATGTGTCTGAAGTAATCCATTACTCACATCACACAGAAAACAGCTATAAGAATCATAGGGTATATTATATGTTAAATAGTCCTCATCATTAAGAGGAGTAAAATAAAGAATATCTGCAATCCATATGTACTGATCTTGCAATGGAGCACAAGTCCTAGAAAGTATGGAAGTATAAAAAAGGTACCAAATCTTCAATACTTTAGATTTAGCTTAAATGGAGCACACCTGACTAATGATAAATTTCAGAAGTCCTGCTCTCTCCAATTCGACTAGTGCCATATGAGTCATGCTTGGAACAGCTCGGTGAAAGGGAAGTGAAGCATTTGGAACACCTTTTCCTGCACGCTATAATATATGCAACTGAAATTATTTGTCCAAACATTATTTCATGAAGTATTCACAAGGGAAAAGCTGGTAACGAAAATAAAGATGGTTTGTTAAAATAAAAATGGCAGCATTCCACGAGGGCAGTCATTTTGGAGGGTAGCTAGTGTTGTGGTTATGAGTAGGCCGTTGGGTCCTGGTACTGTAGCCAGTGTTGTGAATCAGCGCCTGGATGACCAGGCGCCTAGGCGAGCACCAGGCGATGGGAGGTGCAGCAGGATTTCAACCCTGGATCATGGATCCAACGGCGCAGCACGACAGCAGGAGGCACAGGCCTGGGGCTGGGAGGGGGGAGGGATGGGCAGGGGAGCGGCGGAGGCTGGACCGACGGACCAGGGCGGAGGTGGAGGGAGGTACGGGGCAGGACAGCACCGGCGCAGCCGCGCAGGGAGAAGATCGGGTGGAGCACAGGGGTGGGGGAAATAACTGAAGGCCCAGCCGGTCCAGCAAGACTACAACCATCTATTTCTAATCCAATGGTACCCTGTTGGAAATCCGGGCTTCTGAACCTTTGTTCTGCCTCTGCACAGCTACTACTGTTCTGTTTGTACATAACAGAACCTGTTGCGGTTCAGCAGAGAACAGAACTTGTGCACGCAGAATAGAGGACAGAGGTTAGGAAGAGAGCTGGCGCCTCTGGATCTCATAGAATACGTCTTGTATTTTAGCATCTTTGTTTGGTCTTTGTGACCCCAACAAGACAGCATCATAAGGACAGCTAGTACAACATATTAAGGACACTAGGACAGTATCTTAAGGACAGCTAGGACAAGCATCATAAGGACAACATCTTAGACTAGCATCTAAGCATCTTAGACTAGCAACTTAGACTAGCATTTTGGCATATGCTTGACTGTCTTGGCAGCTATAAATATGTAACCCCAACCCCTAAGTTGGGCATGACATTGTGTGAGAAATAGAACAGAAAATTATCTAAACTCCTAGTGTCATCCTCTCTTTTAATGAGAGTAAGAATTCAACTAGTATGGTATCAGATCCATTCTATCCTGCACCCTAAACATCTCCTGCTCATCCCCTGCCCGTGTCTGTCCAGAGCCAGCAGCAGGAACACCGGTTGTTCCAGCTCATCCTTTTTCTCCTGCACAGACGAGCGGCAGCTTGTCTGAGGCAGACGCTTCCCCACATAGCAGCCCCACACTAGCGCGCCATGTGCGAAGGACAGTCTCAGCGCTCGGTCGCCTAGACCGCGCGACATCGGCAAGAGGCCGTGGTTGCCGCGGCAGAGGAGCGCGAGCAAGCGGCAGGAAAGGTGGCAAGATTGGCAGCGGCGGAACTGGCAGCAGCGAGAGCGGAAAAGGAAGCAGCAGCAGCGACAGATGCAGCACACGCGGCGGTAGCGGAGCTCGAGGCTCTACGCAGCAGTAGCTCCAGCAGCTTTGTGTCTGCCGATGGCGGCACGAACGATGAGCTCAAGCTGGTGAGGGAGGCATCGCGAGCATAGGAGGTGCAGCGAGCAGCCGCGCACCACCATGGGCGCGGCGAGGGCAGCCCGGACGGGCGCGGACACGGCGGCGAATGGGTCGACGGAGACTCTCCCTCCCCGGACAAGTACCATGGACACCACGGGATCAAGGCCATTGTCAGGGACGTCGGTCCCGACGGTGGGTGGCCTACCCTCACCAAGACCAACTACGTAGAGTGGGCCGCAGTGATGAGTGTACGACTCCAGGTGCAGCACATGTACGAAGCTGTTAGGTACGGCGACGTCGACTACTACAAGGATCGACGGGCCCTTATTGCTGCAGTCCTGGCCGAGATGCATTCCTTGCTTTCCAAGAAGCGGATTGCCAAGGAGGCTTGGGATGCCATCGCTGCGGCACGCATCGGCAGCGACCGCGCCCGCAAGGTCACACTGCAGGCGCTTCGCAAGGAGTGGGAGAACCTGGACTTCAAATCAGGTGAGGACGTTGATGACTTTGCTCTCCGTCTCAACACTCTGCTGCATCAGTTGGTCCAGTTCGACGACAACACCTACGACGAGGAGAGAGCCGTCGAGATGCTCTTCCGTTGCATCGCGAGAAGTACAAGCAGATCGCTCCCTCAATCGTGTCTTTGATTGACCTCTCCACGATGTCGATCGAAGAGGCGATAGGTCATGTCAAGGTCATCGACAGCGACGAACCACAACCTCCCTCGAGACCTATCATCATTGGCGGGAGGCTACACCTCACTCGGGAGCAGTGGAAGGCGGGCTATTCCTTCTCTATTAGGACTATTTAAACCTATTACAAAACTGCGGCAACTTTTTTTTATCTCTAGGACTCTTTATTTCTTTCCTAAACTAGAGAGTGAGATCAATATAACGAGGACTCCCCAGCGCACCCACCAGCCCCGATCCGACTCGCATCCAAAAATAAGATAAACTGCAACAAGGAAATCATTTGATGAATGCCTATAAATATATAAAATAAGGAATTTCTTTATATGCCATTGGTAAACCATCTAATCCCTAATATGCAATCGATGTGTGTATGACACATGGGAACCACCACTCATTGACAATGGCATAAAAGGGATTTGGGATTTAATAAGAGGCACACATGGGATTTTTCCTAAAATAATAGTAACTGCATATGGAGTGGCACCGTTACTAATCCATTTTCATATGATTTCTGCGTAGCACAATATAAAGTATGAGTTTTATTTTTGACTGAAAACTGTAGGGGGTGGAGGGGGGACCCCTCTAGCATATTATATCTCTTGATGTTGTACCATTTGACAATGCAGATCAATGTGCCTGCACTCCGGTCTGAAATGTATTACATGCTTTTCAACGCAATCAATCAAGTCAAGAAGCTACCTTACGGCTTAGAGTAATACAAGCCATCTTAGATATTATTTTTTATTAGTTCCGACTATGAAACTATGTTAAAGTTATTTTTTATCTTTATTGTCACTGTACAATTGAGTTTAATTGTCTACATAATTTATCTAGTGACAGCTATGTATTTAATTTAACGATAATGTAGTCAAACTTTTTCTACATCTCAAAGTACTTCAGAACATCTTTTCATATTCCTGGATCGCCTTTGTTAGTTAAGAACCTGTTGTGTCGCTGTACATGTATGCAACCTTCATACTTGAATGTGTATTTTTGTTCTTCTGATCGTTTTGACGCTCGGATGTGATTTTTCTGATAACACAAGTTTGGTTTACATGGTCAATATTGTTCTCCCATATAACTCTGTACTCCTACACAGCAGCCCGCTTTGGTTGCAGAGGCACTCTGTTTTTGTTTGCTTTTTGTATTATTTATTCAAATTACTTTGAATAAAAGTTTATTATGTGCCAACGTATACTATTTTGCTCAGCTAGTTGTGTGTTTCATAGGTATAAATTTACTCTGTGTATACGTAACTATAGTACTTAACGCGAAATTTAAACTATTATTTGGTATCGTTAATCCACCCAATAAGCATACTTCATTGTTCAGATTTACTATACACTCTGTACACGTCAATCCGCCTCTATTATGGACAAATTATATTTTTTTCAGTCGTATTACTTCGAATACCATATATGCGTATGCATGCATGGATGTAAAAAAAGTTATTTTAGCCAAATTAGAGCTTCAATACTCTTCAAAGGAGTCCTTCTATATACATACATGTTAAATACTTATATCTAAAAAATCCGTGCTGTTTATATGAAGATTAATTCAGAGAGAAGACGACACCATGCACTACTTTCATGGTGCTACAGTAAAACAAGGCATTTTATTTACGATAAAAGAAATATCTAGCTAGCAAAAGGTAGAGATGTGCACAATATTCAATAATTTGTAGCATCTACGGCTATGGTCACACACGACACAGACGTCTGAATGTTACTTTTTTGATGAATATAATCATTCGGCTCCGTGCATAAGCATAACAGTACAGCCAACGTTATGAAATTATATTTCAATTTTCCAACGTGTAAATACATAATGGTTTTTTCATAATATAAAGTAGTTTCTGGTAATACAACTTATTGTTGACACCTAATGTTTCTCTCCATGACTGTCACTGTTAAAAACTTAATGTGTGTTTCTGAGTCTTGATCAAGCATTAAGGATCGGGTAAACTAGAACAGAGATGAAATCAAGCATCAATCAATCTAATCTATGAGGTTTAGAAAATAGGTCATACCCTCTTTAATCATAGCCGCATCCATCTCGTTGACGATGGCGAGCAATTCGCCGAGGGAGTCCGTGGTGGCGATCACGACGACGGCGATGATGTGGGAGGAAGAAGCCTTCCCCGAGCTTCCCTCCAATGGCCGATCGGTGGCCCTGTTTTCTTAGGTGTTCTCTCGTTAGACAGACTGAGGCCTTTTCTTATATCGTGTAGACAGCGCCCAGGGGGGCCTCCCAACCAGATTGGTAGGGTATCCCCCGATCAGGGATTAGGGGAGGTTTTAGGCAGGAGATCAGATCGATTGCTATAGCAATCGATCCCTTTCCTAAAACCCGTGGTCACTTACTTTAAACTCTTTTGGTAGGTTAGATTTCCTAACACTCTTTCTTGTTTTGACAGGAAAGATTTCCTAACATTCTCCCCCTTGACCACGGGTACACAAAACTAATTACTAACTACATAGTCTATTGGTATTATTTCTTTATGATTAACACAAAAGGGAACGGCGCGTCAAAACGGTCAGTTACGTACTGTTTGACCCGACGACCACGTTATGTCGTTCATTCAGAAACATACCCTAACCTAAGTTTGGCCCCTAAGTATCAAGGAATCATAGAAACTCCCTTAAACCAATACCGGTCATGTGTCCCCTGAACACGCTGGGCGGGAGACCTTTAGTAAGCGGATCCGCGAGCATTTGCTCTGTTCCGATATGCTCTAGACTAATGATATGATCCTTGATCCTCTCTTTAACAACATAGTACTTAATGTCAATGTGTTTGGCAGCACCACTTGACTTGTTGTTGTGAGAGTATGACACTGCAGGCTTATTGTCACAGTATAGCTTTAGTGGTTTCTGGATGCTGTCGACCACTCTAAGCCCGGAAACAAATTTCTTAAGCCACATAACCTGTCCTGAAGCCTCATAGCAAGCTATAAATTCAGCATACATCGTAGACGAAGTCATGATGGTCTGCTTGGAGCTTTTCCAAGATATTGCTCCATTTGCAAGGGTAAAACATGTCCCGAGGTGGATTTCCTCGTGTCTAAGCACCCTGCAAAATCTGAGTCTGAGTATCCCACTATTTCTAGTGAGTTCAATTTCTGATATGTTAGCATGAGGCTCTTAGTTCCTTGTATATATCTAAGCGCTTTCTTAACAGCTTTCCAGTGGTCCAATCCTGGATTAGATTGATATATGCCAAGCATTCCGGTTACAAAGGCTAAGTCAGGGCGAGTAAAAACTTGAGCATACTGAAGGCTCCCGACAGCAGAAGCATAGGGGACTGATTTCATTTCATCGATCTCGTACTGATTTTTAGGACTCTGAAATTCCCCAAACTTATCGCCCTTGACTATAGGAGCAGGTGTGGCTTTACTTTTATGCATGCTGTACCTTTTGAGTACATTCTCTAAGTACTCCTTTTGGGATAGGTCTAATACCCCTTTCTTTCTGTCTCGATGAATTTCTATGCCCAAGACATAAGAAGCTTCACCAAGATCCTTCATATCAAAGTTGGAGAACAAGAATTTCTTAGTACTCAATAGCAGATCCATATCACTACTTGCTAGTAGGATATCATCTACGTATAACACGAGAAAAATGAATTTCCCGTTGATAAACTTAGCATAGATGCAATTGTCCTCCTCATTCTCGTTAAACCCAAAATTTTTGACTGTCTCATCAAACTTGAGATACCATTGCCGTGAGGCTTGTTTGAGTCCATAAATGGACTTCTTAAGTCGTCATCCCATTTTTTCCTTTCCCTTAGCGACAAAACCTTTCGGTTGTGTCATATATACGTCTTCCTCTAGATCCCCATTGAGGAAGGCCGTTTTTACATCCATCTGATGTAATTCTAAGTCATAGTGCGCTACTAATGCCATGATGATTCTAAAAGAGTCCTTAGTAGAGACGGGTGAAAACGTTTCATTGTAATCAATCCCTTCTCTTTGAGTGAATCCTTTCGCAACAAGCCTGACCTTATATTTTTCAATGTTCCCTTTGGAGTCACGTTTAATCTTGTAGACCCATTTACAGCCTACTGTTTTGGCTCCTTTAGGAATCTCAACTAATTCCCAGACTTGATTTGCATCCATAGACCTCATTTCCTCCTCCATGGCTTTAAGCCACTCAGAAGATTGAGGGCAACTAATTGCTTGTTCAAATGAGGTGGGATCGTCCTCCTTTTGAAGTCCTTCACTCAAGTAGACCTCATAATCGTCCGGTATGGCGGATCGTCTAACTCTTTGAGATCTTCTTAATTGCGCATCTTCCTGAGGCTGTTGTTCTTCGTCCTCATTCGCAACTTCTAATTCTGACTGTTCAAACGATGGAACGGGTTCCTGTGGAACGGGTTCCTGTAGAGCAGGAGCGTTACTAATTTGTGTTGCTAGTGAGGAACTGACAACAGGTGTTACACCACTATCGTTCACAACAGGTGGTGCAACAGCAGCAGGTAGAGTGAAAATTGGTTCTTGAATCATAGGAATGGGTGCATACACCCGTTTCTCCTCAAGATCAATTTCACGTCTTACCATACTCCCCCTGATCATTGAATTCTCTAAGAAAATAGCATGTCTTGTTTCTACAAACTTAGTATGTCTATCTGGACAGTAGAAACGATAGCCCTTGCTTTTATCAGGATACCCGATAAAGTAGCAACTAACAGTCTTAGGATCCAATTTTCCTAAGCTTGGGTTGAAGATCTTAGCTTCGGCGGGACAACCCCAAATGTGTAGATAACTAAGTGATGGTTTGCGTCCCGTCCACATTTCATATGGTGTTTTTGACACCGACTTAGTTAGAACCCGATTAAGCACATGAATAGCGGTTTTTAAAGCCTCCATACATAAGCTAACCGGAAGATCCGAATGACTAAGCATGGATCTAACCATGTCCATAAGAGTGCGGTTGCGATGTTCCGCGATTCCATTCTGCTGAGGTTCGCCTGGCATGGAGTACTGAGCGACTATACCATGTTCCTGTAAAAACCGTGCAAACGGTCCAGGTACTTGGCCATATGGGGTGTGTCGACCGTAGTATTCTCCACCACGATCCGATCTAACAACTTTAATCTTAGTGTCATGCATATTCTCAACTTCAGCTTTAAATATCTTAAATTTATCCAATGCTTCGGAACGATCCTTGATTGGATAAATGTAGCCAAAACGAGTGTAGTAATCCGTGAAGGTTACGAACGAGTCGAAACCATCAATAGAGACTACGGGAAAAGGACCACATATGTCTGTGTGTATTAATTCTAAGGTTCCCGTGCTTCGTTTAGCATTTTTCATAATTTTCTTAACGAATTTGCCTCTAATGCAATCTATGCATTTGTCTGAGTTCGAAAAATCTAACTGAGGAAGAATCGATTGCGAGATGAGTTGTTCAATCCTCCCCCTCGAAATATGGCCTAAGAGACAATGCCATAATTTCGACGACATTTCGTGATCGATTCGTTTGCGCTTTTGGAAACCTGAGTCGTTACGTGAGGAGTTTTGGATATCGGTTATCTCATTCACATTGTCGTGCGTAGATAATAAGTAAAGTTGATCTCGACGTAAAGCAAGACCCACTATTTTATTATCAAACTTAATGACACACTTGTCTTTGCCAAAATGGCACACAAATCCATAATCATCTAAACACGATACTGAAATTAAGTTCCTCTTAAGTGTGGGTACATAAACAACATCATGAAGCGTATGTACAAAGCCGTCTAGTAAATCTAAAGGAACATCTCCAATGGCTTCTACTTCCGCTTCATGTCCATCCGCAACTCTAATTCTCCTTTCTCCTCTTCCTAGGCTCCTCCTTATAGTCAACCCCTGCAAAGAATGAGTAACATGAATAGTTGCTCCTGAGTCAATCCACCATAAGGATGATGAGTGTTCTAAGTACAGGGATTCATCTATGTAAGTTACTAAGTCATTACCTCTTTTGTTGCACCACTTCAAGAAGCCAATGCAATCCTTTTGTTGATGACCTGGATCCTGGCAAAAGAAGCACACCCCTTTTGCCATCAGTTCTTTCTTATCAGGCCTAGGCTGAGTTTGTGGCTGTTGAGGTGCCTTGCCTTTTCCTTTGTCATTCTGAGAATTTTGCTTGGGTTTTGGGTGGAAATTCCTCTTACCCTTCACAAAATTAACTGAGTCGCCTCGAGCTGTCTTAAGCCTCTCCTCTTCTTGCACACATATAGCCATAACCTTTTCTAAATTCCAATATTCTGGGTTGGAATTGTAGTTGACCACAAATGTCTCATATTCCTTTGGGAGAGATTTGAAGATGAGATGGATGAGAAACTCATCCTTCACCTCCATGTTCATCCCACTAAGTTTGCCATTTATGTTGGTCATCTTCAGGATATGATCCCGAACACTACCTCCAGAAAACCTCTGAGTAACAAGCTGCTCAATAAGAGTGCTTGCTGTGGTCTTAGTAGAACCCGTGTAGGTGTTCTTGATTTTCTGAAGGTACTCTGTGGCAGTCTCACAATCACCAATTGCTCCCTTAACTGCAGTGCAGATGTTGGTCTTAATGAACATCAAACATTTCCTGTTTGATGCATTCCACTTAGAGCAATTATTGTTGTGAGAGGCTATGGCTTTGTGGTAAGTATTCATCCTCTCCTGATATGCTTGCTGAGTTTCCTCAGCACCCTTTTCAGGGGGAATCTCAGGATCCATTGGACGAGGCTCAGTCAAGGCTAAGTCCAGCTCAGCAACGGCCAAGGCGACCTATAATTTCTCTCTCCATTCCCCATAGTTGTTTCCAGTGAGCTGGGGAATGTGACTAAGTAAGCTGTGGTTGGCATTCTGCCCTGAGGAACTGTCTGAAAAGAGTAAACAAGTACAATCATAAGTGAATGCTCAGTAAAGAAAATGAACAAAACAAGCCATAACAAAATTATGTTTTTCACGTTGGCTACTCAACATAATTTCCATGATAGCAATATTAAAACATAGCAAATAATGTTGTTCACGTTGGCTACTTAACATAATTTACTATGGAGACTTAAAGTATAACTGAATGTGACAAATTTTTTTGATTTTCACGTTGGCTACTTATCAAAATTTTACCACAAAATCACAATAATTTTATTTTTCACGTTGGCTACTCAATAAAATTATCATGATAACTAAGACAGCGGAAGCAAAAATTATGAGCAATTTATTTCTAAGGATTTTCAGTTCTAAATAATTCTAAAGTGTTTCTACAGCAAATTTAAATTAATGACTGAGAAAATAACTAATTTTAACAACAATAAAATAACATTATTCGCAAAATAATAAAGCATTACATCAGACATTTGCAATACATCAAACAAAACTAAATTTTATTTTCTCAGTCATTAATTTAAAACAGTGGGTCCCACAAAATTGTTTTGCTCATTTTTTTTTTTTGGAAGACTGAAAATTAAAAACTGAAATAAAGGCCCACAGCTAAATTAAATCAGCCCAAAAGAAATTCTCGTTAGACACTGGTATATACAACAGCGATCCAAAACTTCTAGAGTTCTTCAAGGAAACGAGAGCACAAAATGAACGCTTCTATTACGACCTACAAGTGGGCGAGAACAATGTAATACAGAATGTGTTCTGGAGCCATGCAAGTCAACATGCGGAGTATGTGGACTTTGGGGATGTAGTAACCTTCGACACCACCTATCGAACAAACGAGTATAGGATGCCACTAGCAATGTTTGTGGTTCCAACCATCAGCTGCAAAATGTTATTTTTGGTCAGACACTGTTGCACAACGAGCAAATAGACACATTTGAGTGGTTGTTTAATACATTCAAAAACTGCATGAAACCTGAGAAGGAACCAAAATGCATCCTTACTGGTAAGAGTACATCATACTATAACATATTAATTTATATTGTTACTTTACGTTAATTTAATTTTTTCACACATTCAAATAATATATTTTTAAATTTTGGATACATGTTAATGGGAATAAATATTTGAACAGATCAGGATAGCTCTATGGCAGCAGCAATGAAGAAGGTATTCTTGAAAACAATTCATCGCCTATGCAGGTGGCACATGTTGAAAAAGTACAAGAAGGATCCGAAGAAATTGTACTCAAGTCATGAAGGTTTGAGAGAAAAGTTTCAAATTGTAATCAGCCACCCGCTGACACCAGAAGAATTCGAAGGTGCGTGGAAAATGTTGGTGGAGGAATATAGTATACAGGACAATGTAGCCATAGCTGGCCTGTGGAAGCAAAGAGACAAGTGGATTTCGGCGTACTTCAAAGAAAATTATTGTGGTATGATGACCTCGACACAAAGAAGTGAGAGTGTTAACAAGCTGGTGAAAAGTAGTGGCTTTGCAACTCATATGACATCCATAAATATATTTGCGCGAAAACTACTACAGGTTATACAACACACCAATCACAATGCTGCAGGAGAAACACATTGGTCACAGGTACTCACATCCGCATTGATTTTTTTGTATTGAATGTATTTATTTGGAAAATATAATAATTGTGCATAGTGTTTAATGGATGTACTAAAATGTAGGAAAAAGTTATTAGGGCCACTTTGCAGCCATTTGATACGCACTTAAGTCGATTGTATACAAGGGCAGTATACAAAAAATACAAAGAAACGTATATGAGAAGCACCGCGTTCCACATTGACGTGGACAGGGATCGAGAGCACGGTTACCTGGTCACCCACACTAATGAGTCCAGGAAATATGCATGGTACCAACACTCCTTTAAAGTACATGCAGATGTTTCAGCTGAATCATTTGAGTGCGAGTGTTGAACCTGGGAGCACACAGGTGAATAATGTCTTTATGTTTTTTTAATTTTCATGATTCTTAACCTGATGCAGGTATATCATATTATATTGTACACGTTAATGAATGTGGCATCTTCACCATCGGAGAACCAAAGTATCATTTGTTATTCCTGAGTACAATAATGATATTGTTTAAATGTTTGCATGTCTTTTATGTGAACATCTGATAAAAACATTTACACATCTACAAATAAAGAAAGTACCAGCAAAATATATTTTGAAGAGGTACACCAAGGACGCAAGACATCAACTAATGTGGGATAGGCAAGACATTGTCACGGTTGGACCAGATTGCACGACTGAGCAATTCAGAACGTCAAAGCTTGTGACATTAGCTATGGCAGCGGTGAGGGCATGCAACAAGTCAAACACTGGTTTCATGATGGGTTGTGAGAAATTTGAAGAATTGAGAATGATGGCGGAGACAATTCCAGGAGACATCGGTACTTCAGTCCATAGGAGTATGACACATGATGCACCATGTGAAAGAGAGGAACCAAATATGGATAGTAGAGAACCTGAACTCAAGAGAGTAATGTATGCTTGAGTGCTCCACCATTCGCTAGAACAAAGGTGAGTAGACGCTCAAACACAGGAATTCGTTGTGCAGAGACGGGGGGCAGCAATAATAAAAAAAGAAAAAGGACACGACAATGCAGTACTTGTGGTTTGTATGCATGACACTATTCGACAACATGTCTGTTAAATCCAAATGTGGATGCAAGAGGAAAGAAAAAAAAGGGCACCATGGGAACAAAGAGAGGTAGACCACCAATAAATAGGCAATTGGAACAAGAGTTCATGGTAGCTGCAGGTGAAGAGGAATGTGATGAGGAATGGGATTCAATTGGAGATGAGTAGAAATAAAGGGGATTCAATGGATGATTAAAACATTGTTGATTGTTTGTCGGTTGTGACAGTCATGGAGAGAAACATTAGGTGTCAACAATAAGTTGTATTACCAGAAACTACTTTATATTATGAAAAAACCATTATGTATTTACACGTTGGAAAATTGAAATATAATTTCATAACGTTGGCTGTACTGTTATGCTTATGCACGGAGCCGAATGATTATATTCATCAAAAAAGTAACATTCAGACGCCTGTGTCGTGTGTGACCATAGCCGTAGATGCTACAAATTATTGAATATTGTGCACATCTCTACCTTTTGCTAGCTAGATATTTCTTTTATCGTAAATAAAATGCCTTGTTTTACTGTAGCACCATGAAAGTAGTGCATGGTGTCGTCTTCTCTCTGAATTAATCTTCATATAAACAGCACGGATTTTTTAGATATAAGTATTTAACATGTATGTATATAGAAGGACACCTTTGAAGAGTATTGAAGCTCTAAATTCGGCTAAAATAACTTTTTTTACATCCATGCATGCATACGCATATATGGTATTCGAAGTAATACGACTGAAAAAAATATAATTTGTCCATAATAGAGGCGGATTGATGTGTACAGAGTGTATAGTAAATCTGAACAATGAAGTATGCTTATTGGGTGGATTAACGATACCAAATAATAGTTTAAATTTCGCGTTAAGTACTATAGTTACGTATACACAAAGTAAATTTATACCTATGAAACACACAACTAGCTGAGCAAAATAGTATACGTTGGCACATAATAAACTTTTATTCAAAGTAATTTGAATAAATAATACAAAAAGCAAACAAAAACAGAGTGCCTCTGCAACCAAAGCGGGGTGCTGTGTGGGAGTACAGAGTTATATGGGAGAACAATATTGACCATGTAAACCAAACCTGTGTTATCAGAAAAATCACATCCGAGCGTCAAAACGATCAGAAGAACAAAAATACACATTCAAGTATGAAGGTTGCATACATGTACAGCGACACAACAGGTTCATAACTAACAAAGGCGATCCAGGAATATGAAAAGATGTTCTGAAGTACTTTGAGATGTAGAAAAAGTTTGACTACATTATCGTTAAATTAAATACATAGCTGTCACTAGATAAATTATGTAGACAATTAAACTCAATTGTACAGTGACAATAAAGATAAAAAATAACTTTATCATAGTTTCATAGTCGGAACTAATAAAAAATAATATCTAAGATGGCTTGTATTACTCTAAGCCGTAAGGTAGCTTCTTGACTTGATTGATTGCGTTGAAAAGCATGTAATGCATTTCAGACCGGAGTGCAGGCACATTGATCTGCATTGTCAAATGGTACAACATCAAGAGATCATTACTGTAACATCGATCGTCTACTAAGAATATATAATAATATACAACCTAAAAAAACTGGTATCATAAAACATGAATATACTGAGTCAAAGTGCATAACCAGAACAATCACCTTTTAAGAGAAATGACTGGTTATTAATTAAAATTAAAGAAGGTGATGGGAAATGTAAACAGTAATGAGGATTTAACCCCGTTGCATATCATAAACTTTGTGATGGATCTACGAACGGGAAGGTGAAAAGATTGCAGTTGTAAAAAGTTGGAAATATAAGCACGTCTAAAAAATAAAGACAAAACAATAAAATTAATTGGCGAAAAACTTACATTATTTTCATTTGTATGGAGCTTATTACCATCCCATATCTTCATAACTTCCATTGCAATAAAGGGAGAATCATTGGGAAGAACCTCTCGCATCACTTTTATAACAGGTCTTTTCCATCTAGAAAAATCTTTAAACTTCCCGTCAGTTAGCTTATGTATCAATTCATTGAGCCTCATCACAACCCTAGCTGAAACGACCATATGGAAATCTTCATGAACTTGGTTACTAGAATGAAGTATGTCAATTCGTTTATCGACCATGTTCAAGCAGTATACTGTGTAGTAGTTGTTCTCGAGAATTGGCACAAAGAACTGGAAAGTAATAGGGAAATAATTTTAGGATGAATAAAAAATAAATAACAGACACAAAGAGAGAAAATCAATAACTTGACTTTAAAAATATCAAGATCACCAATGTCGGCTTCCAGTTTTATAAAAGTTGCGAGATCTGGATACATGCACTGCTGTCGTTCTTCATCATGGTTGAGCATCTCCTGAGAGGTGAAAATAAGAATTCAATATTCAAAGAGTATTAGATGGATGGTAGACAAAGAGTTATGGAATTTAAATGAATAAAAAGACTTTCAGATAACATGAACATACACCAAGATATCCTGAAAAAACATCCTGAATCCCACACATTTGGGCCTCCAGATGTCTTCCTCCGCACGTATGCAGTCCACATAATATGACATGAATGACTTGTACAGTGGAGCACCATCTGCAAAGGACTCTGCTACATCTAGACATCGAAAAGATAGGGATGGACCCAAAATAACATAATGTCTGATGAAGAATAAGATGAAATTAATAGTAAGAGCTAACTATTGTAAAGTGTGGTACATAAAAGTGATGAAAAAGAAAATCATTGGGCGTATACCTCTTGGCGTTCAGTTATGTGAAAATTTTACTCCTTACAGCATGGGCTTTAATCATGTCAATTGGTGGTCTTGGCGTTATGCATTTGAAAGGCGATCTGTATCTTGGGGGAATATTGACAAGCCGATTGATGCGAGGCCGAGAACGAATATGCTATCCGGAATCGTCCTGTGTGGCTGCCATCATTCAACTTTGATACAAGTCACCATCATGTACCATGAAACTCGCCGGCATATTTGTTGAATCAAATTGAGCTGCATCCAGGGTGCTGCTTTCCAATTGTACAGCACCAGATTCAATTTGTTGCTGATTATATACAATGGAAAAAATATTCAAAATTTGTAATGGGGTTTACGTAATTAGTATAATTCTATTAGAGGAGTTGTACCTGGTTGCAGTTTGCATGTGTGCTACATACCATGGGAGATTGCTGTGGCGACTTCACCACATACTCGTTTGTAGGGTGAAAGCCATAAACTAAAAGAAATACATGTCAGAATGTTGAATAAAGGTAGGTACTGAATAAAATATAAACTTTCAGATATGCATATACAGTACAATGATCAAACGAATTTGGATCCAAGCATCCTTCATGGCTGACAGCAGGTATAGTATTATCAATCGAAACAATACACACATCCTGTATACAAGTGTGTATGCGTGAGTATGAAGGGTCAGCAATAGTACCAGTACATTAATCTTAAACGAGAATAAGGTACATGAATGGATAACATTAGGAAAAAAATTATACATACGGATTGCTGATTAAGTGGATCAGTGGCAATATTATCAGATTCAATCATTTGTTCTACAGTTTTGTCAACTCCTGTTGCAGAAAAACCAATGTTTGGTGCCATTCGAGAGGCACCACTATTGACATTTGATCCGGAAACATTACGCTCCTCGCTTATAGCAGCATCTGGTGCAGGTAGCTCCTGAAAAATGAAACTCAGATAAAAAATGTTTAAGATTGCACTTTAACAACATATAATGGTTATCTAAATGACACACAATTAATAATGATAGTGTTGAAGAAGAAAAAAAGGAATAACTTGTAAAAAATTACAGGGGCAGGTTACGCACAGCATTACAGTCCACACTAACGAGGTCGGCTTTTTTGGTGGCTTCACCGCGCATATCAGAAGACGACGCGACATGCTGGTCACCATTATTGTATTGATCGCCTGGCACGTGACTTCCGCTCCGATGGTGTGATGTGATATCATGTGAAGATGGTGACAATGTGGGTTTTTTTCTGAAAAAA
This sequence comes from Tuctoria greenei, assembly GCA_036927565.1. Classification (NCBI taxonomy): domain Eukaryota; kingdom Viridiplantae; phylum Streptophyta; class Magnoliopsida; order Poales; family Poaceae; genus Tuctoria; species Tuctoria greenei. Next base: position 91,906,928 of record JAYESD010000012.1, on the reverse strand, counting down.
AATAGCTCAATGTAAGCATATTTTGTAACTGAATAAAACTTTAATATAATATACCAATCAAGTGAGACGGAGTATGGACTAATGCTTCATCAGAACGGGTTGCACAATGATGAAAAATTGATGAGTACAAATTTGATCGACTACCACTCTCATTAATAGTGCCTTCGTCCCTATGATCCTCATCACTTGATTGTTTTGAAACAAGGTCTTCATCGATGTAATTTTGAATGGTAGTTATGAATTCCTTATGTGCTTCCACAATCACTTTGGAAACGGCGAGAATGTTATGAATGGCCTGACTAGATTTAGCAGCAAAGAGTTGCATCCCTTTGGATGCCTTGGACCCTGAGGGTATGCCACATAAATTATCTAATAGCGCACCAAGCTCCGCAGCACTAGAGAGTACTGGCAAATTTGAACAATTCGCAGTAGGCAAAGAAAGATTTGGTTGAGGATAAGTATGAACATAACATGTGTCAGCCCTACTTCTAAGCTGCAAAAAAAAAAGAACAATACATTTCAATATATCGTAAATTATTAAATGGTACAAAAATAAATAAATTAATGCATTGTAAAAAAATGATTGACATGAACCTGTAGATTTCCATACGTCTGATTCCCCGACATATCTCTTCGTTTGTCTTCTCGAATTAAGGTTTCCATTACAAATGGATTGAAGTACTTAGCACGGGGTGTGGCTGAAAGAACGATACAGCTTCGTGAATCAAGATTGTCCAAGTATAGTATATGCATACACATAGCACATAATTAGTATAAATGTACGCAGAAAATACTATCTAAAGAGGAGATAATTAGAAGCAATGTAAACTCACAATCAACAATATACCGCAGCCGAGAAGGGACTTCTTTCTCTCATTGGACCATGCTAATGCTGCATGACGCAAATCTTGTATCACTGTCTTGCACCAATTAATATTTTGAAAATCTGAAATGTCCTTGGTCAAAAAAGCATCTCGTCCTCTTATATTGTTGTCTAGTGCAGGGAATAGCAACTTATTGAAGGCTACCAGTAGGAATATCCTAACTGTCAGAGAATTATCAATCCTTATTTTCCACAGCATATCAAAAAGATAGTTGCACTTGATATCGTTGCCACGCTCAACATGAACAGATTTCTTAAAGTCTGCTAAAGCGAGCGCATTTTGAAATTCGGTTGACCCTGGTAGATCCTTATCACCACCAGGAAGGCCTAAAATCTTTTTAAGACATGATTAGTTAATAGACAAACCACCTTCATTACCTACTTCTAAAATCATTGACTCTGGATTAAGTTTGTCCATCAAGTAGACCAAGAGATCAGTACAATCTAATCCCGCAGCACAAACGTTAAGTAGGCAACCAAAACCAATCTCACATATTTTCTGACGTTGTGGCATGTTCGACTGTTCAATGACTTTGATGATGATTGAAGGGGTGCAACGTACAGAAGGGAGCTAGTACCACGTAAAGAATTGAAATCAATATAAGGGATTTTACATAAACAGATGCAACCTAAACATATTTTAGGTGTATGAACATATTGTGAGTCTAATAGATGAACATGAGCTAGTAACATAAGTCAAAGTGCAAGAAAAGTGTGACAATGAAGTAACTAAAAATAATGTAATTTTATTTTCCAGATAGTATACAGGCTAAGTTGTTGCTATTCCTATAGTGATAGAACTAGTAAAAGGTATGAGCACATATAAAAATAAAAGGTAATGTGAATATAATAGAAAATATGAAAAGACTTAAAAATCCAAATTTCACCTTGTTACAAAAATGATTGACCCAAACTGCCAGAAGGACGTGCACGCACATGTTGCTTTGTAAGTGGCATAAAATCATCATCGTTATCCTGATCAGGAGCATGTGAGCTAGTATTGCATTTATTTTTATTCTGATGTTGATTTCCATGAATGGATGTAATATTAGTTGTTGAAATGGGAATTCGATGTCGCGAAGAATGAAGTTGCCCATCATTATTTGTATGCGATGGAACACTCATTTCAGGAAAATCCAGTTGTCATGCCTCCTGACTGCTTTTCAATGTAATTGATTTTAACCTTCCCTGCATAACAGATGATTTCAAACCTGAAATTTTGAGAAAATATAATGAGACTAACAGCCAATTGTTACATACAGAACTACAAAAAAACAAGTAAAAGTAAATTTGAACTAGAAAAACATATGCATAATAAATTGCACAAAAAATAATACTAAAAAAATCTCTTACGATGCAAAATGTTTTAAACCTCATTGCAGCAGCTTAAAGATGTTCAAAAACAATTGTGAAACTCACCATAGATTAAAACTATAACAAATATATTAAGTGCTATACTCATACAGAAACAAAGACAAAAAATGCATCGTTCAGTAATTTATGCAGTGATAAAATATGAGAAAACGGTCACTACACGAAATTTTAGAACAATTTTGTAGTGACAAACATAAAAATCTACGCAATTTCGCCACGTAAGGTTGGAATTTAAATTATTTTGTAAATTACATTTATATTGTAGGCAGTCGTGGGAAAATAAAAAGTGATGGAATTTTAATTAACAACTAACTTTGCATGACTTTTTTAGTCCCAACTGATAAACCAGCAGAGGTATAGCAAATAAAACAATTCCTGTATCTTCCCTTTCATTAGTAAAAAAAAGGAACGGTGTACATGCTATAATAAAATGATCTTCACAGATGGTTCTTAATTAAGAACCATCTGTAATGCAATGAACTTCACAGACGGATTTTAAGAAAGAACCGTCTGGGTAAATACATGATCTTCATAGATGGTTCTTAATTAAGAACCGTCTGTAATGCAATGAACTTCACAGACGGATTTTAAAAAATAACCGTCTGGGTAAATACATGATCTTCATAGGCGGTTCTTAATTAAGAACCATCTATAATGCAATGAACTTCATAGACGGATTTTAAAAAACAACCGCCTGGGTAAATACATGATCTTCGTTGGCGGTTCTTAATTAATAACCGCCTGTAATACAATGAACTTCATAGACGGTTTTTGGTTAACAATGGCTTGAGAAGATCATGTATTTTCAGTGGCGGTCATTGTTTAAGAACCGTATGTAGTTGTTCAATAATCACAAGCGGTTTTCATTGAAATTACAGGGATGTAGTCGTTGCAATTATCACAACCGTATGTAGTCGTTGCAGGGAAAATTGTATCAGGAAAAAAACACAGATGAGCGGATACTAGTACAGTAATGCATTATAGGAAATGCTCGATCACCAGTGAGGCTGGCTTAATTGTGATAATACACCACTAGAGGCTTTACAATTGTTCAAAGATAATTTCTTTACACACTGAACAAAAATCATGCTATATTCATTGTAGATCGACGATGAAGCCCTACGCGGAGAAATTGAAAATACCAAAAACAAACAAGATGGAAAAACAAACTACAGTTAAGTTCATCAGTCCATTACAGATACATATGTATATACAACCATGCGACCGGTGTGCCATATGTACATACATGGGGATGGTTCTTGCGCCACGCCAAGCGCTCCTCCTTCAATCGGCTACACGCCCGAGACATCATTATCTGAAAGACCAAACTTCCAAACTTCCAAATTATTGAGTCCAAACGCATATGTACACAAATGCAAAAGGACACAATCCATATACCAACATTGTTATAAGTTGATTTCAGAAGATACAAATATATACAATATATATCATCTCACATTGCTATACACATTTTTTCCAGCATTGACATCTTCTCGCATATAGGGTCTCAAATTCTTTTTAATACTTCTCTCTACGCGCTTGATGTTTTCTGGTTCGGTGAAAAGGTACATCTCTTCATACTGATTATATTCCTCTTCATTATCTCCCACATTCTCAACCCCAACAATGTTTTGCTTTCCAGAAACAACTACGTGCAACTTCTCAGTTTCTGGATCTTGAACATAAAAAACTTGTGCAACATTATGGCGAGAACCCACAGGTCATCTTTGTAACACACTTTATTCAAGTCTACCAGTGTCAGCCCGTAATTGTCCACTTTCAAACCATCAGGATGTTTGACCCATTGGCACTTAAATACGGGCATTTCCATTCTTTCGCCATAATCGAGTTCCCATATTTCCTCTATGAACCCGAAGTATGTGGTCTTCTGCCCTTGTGAATCATAAGCCTCAATACGAACACCACTATTTTGTGCAACACTCTTACCGTCTTTTTCTTTAGTGCAAAATGTGTAACCATTGATGTCATATGCTTGCCATGATGTTACCAAAGCAGATGGGCCAAGAGCTAACTTGTTCATTGTTGCCTCTTCTATAGTGTTTCCGTATGACATATTTTTGTCCATTAACCATTCAGTGAAACATCTTTTGTGCTCTTTCATGATCCAGTCCTCTGTGCGGTCTTGGTTTTTATCACGAAGCTCAATTTGGTGTTCCTCGATGTACGGCTCAGCTATTGCGAGCTGTTGTAGTACACCAAAATGTGCACGGTGTACATTCTTGTAATCTTGAACAATAAAAATTTTCTTACCCACTTTGCCTCTCCCACGTTGTCTACCCTCATGTACCGGTATAGGCACACCTATCAATTTTCCATCTTTGATGTAATCAGTGCAACCCTCAATCACTTCTTTAGTGGTGTATCCTTCCATAATTGAACCCTCTGGGTGAGCACGGTTCCGCACATAACCTTTTAATACTCCTAAATATCTCTCCAACAAAAACATATGATGTAAATATAGTGGCCCCAATGCTTTTATCTGATCAACAAGATGTATGATTAGGTGTACTTGCATATCAAAAAAGGATGGTGGGAAACACATCTCAAGATTGCACATTGTCTCGACGACGTATGTTTTTAGATAGTCTAAATCTTCACGTGCTATCACCTTTTGCGATACTGCATTGAAGAAGTAACACAAATGTGTGATGACAACTTTTATATGCTCAGGTTTGATTACTCTTATTGCAATGGCAAGGAAAACTGTCATCATCATGTGACAATCGTGAGAATTATAACTGAATAAAGACAAGTCTTTCATCGAGACTAGTTTGCGGATATTGGATGAGAAACTTGTGGGCACTTTGATCCCACGCAAGCATTCACAAATTGCTTTTTTCTCTTCTAGTGTCAAGTTGTAGCTGGCTGGGGGAAGGTAATGCTTCCCGTTCGCCTTTTCTACTGGATGAAGCTCTGGTCTCAAATCAAGATTTACTAGGTCCATACGTGAATTTAATCCGTCCTTTGTTTTCCTCGGCATGTCCAGCAAGGTCCCAATGATGGTGTCAAAAACATTCTTTGTAGCGTGCATCAAATCAATAATATGGCAAAATTCCAGATTCTTCCAATATGGAAGATACATGAAAAAAATTGATTGTTTCTTGAAAGCCATGTCAATTGTATCATCCGAAGATGTACTTTTCGTTCTCTTAATTCCTTTACTATTTTTTCCCTTACCGAAAGCAATATGAATGTTCTTGACCATTTCAAACACAAGTTTTCCACTGTAAGGTTTTGGTGCAGTATCTTTTTCGATTTTGTTATCAAATTGTTATTTCATCTTCCTATATTTGTGTGTATCTGTCAAGAACCGTCGATGTCTCATGTACACCGTCTTTCTGGATGAAGTGAGGTATAGAAATCCAGTTCTATCCACGCACCTAACGCAACCTTTCTTCCCTTTCATTTTCCCGATAATGTAAACAGTCCGGGATAATCATGCACGGTAATGAATATCATTGCTCTTAGCGTGAAATACTCCCGCTTGTACTCATCCCATGTACGTACCCCCTCATTCCACAATTTCGCCATATCTTCCATTAAAGGTTCCAAGAACACATCAATTTCGATGTCGAGTTGTTTTGGACCTTGGATAAGAACAGATAATAAGATATATTTCCTTTTATGACACAACCACGTCGGTAGGTTGTACATAGTTAAGACCACGGGCCATGTGCTGTGTATGCTCCTTTTTTCACCAAACGGATTCATTCCATCTGTACCCAAGGCAAACCTCACATTTCTGATTTCCTTCGCAAATTCTGGATACTGAATATCAAAAATTTTCCACTGCGTTCCATCACTAGGGTGTCGTATATGTTTTTCATTCTTCTTGCGTTGCTCGAAATGCCAACGCATAAGTTGAGCCTCCCTACGGTTTGAGAAAAAACGCTTCAAGCGATCAATTACCGGAAGGTACCACATCACCAATGCAGGAATTTTTCTCTTATTCTTCCCGTCTGCATCGCCAGAAGTATCGTCATCATCACCTTCAGGACCAATAATAAACTTCTTATTCTTCTGAGTCTTTTTCATGTTGGTAACATATTGGTGATTGTATTCCTTCTTGTATCTATTGACACCACAAATGGGGCATCTAGTTGCGAGCTCATGCTCTTTGCGATACAGAATACAATGGTTCACACAAGCGTGTATTTTTGTCACGCCTAGTGCCATCAGGAAAAGAAGTTTCTTCGCTTTATAAGTGCTTCTGGGCAGTTTATTTGTATTTGGAAGAATTTCTGCCAGAAGATTCAAAAGATCAGAGAAACTACAATCGTACCATCCGTGCGTAGCTTTCAACTTTAGTAGTTCTAAGACTGCACGCAATGTAGTAAACTCTTTATCACAACCGTTTGATTCATCATATAAAAGCTCTGTCGCTGCATTCTGCAATGTCTCCATTTTACTTAAACCTTTGCTTGCTCCCATAGAAGTCAGTACATATGGTTCAATGTGACGTAGCATCTCCTCACAATCGAACTCATCATCATCATCACCAGCTTGATTGTCACTACCATCATCGATATGAACATTATCATCATCTGATCCTCTCTCATCATCTTTATCCACATCATGTGTATCTAACTCACCATGCTCTATCCATATTGTGTAGTTATTTTTGAAACCTCTTTTCACCAAATGAGATTGGATTACTATGGTATCCGTCCAAGCAATCTTATTTTCGCAGTCGATACATGGACATAATATGTCATCTATCTTTTGCAACTTCGCATGTCTCTTGGATGCTTCAATAAAATTTGCAAAATTATGAATGTACATAGGATCGGGTCTTGGCATGTTATACATCCACGCTCGACGGTCCATGCTTCAATAATAGAATTTTTGTCAGATTTACAAAATTTGGCCACAAATATTCTCTAAAGGTCTTCTATAAAATGAATTTACAGAGACATAACAAGTATGATTAGGGCGACTAATGTAGGAGACGGGCAACTTCTTGAGGCGGACGGAGTCAAAGGGGGAAACAGGCCCAGCAGCATGGGCTAGGTCTGGGTGGGATCCGGTCCATTATACCGGGAAACAGGCCCAGATGCATCTTATATATGTTACAATAGCTTCTATTAATTAAACATCATATTCATGTCACATAATAGGTACAAAAATGAAACAATCCATATAGTCCATACATCAATATACCAGAACACAATCCATACAGTCCTTACACATGCAAAAGGACAGAATCCATATACCAGAACTGTCGGTACCCTGAAAACCGTACACCCCCTGAGGTTACAAAGATCTTAAAAAGAAAGTCATCTACTTGGTTTGAAGACCCTCGAAGGCCCACATGTCAGACATAACCGGACCCGCTTCTCCAACATGGTTAATCCCTGGATCGCCATGTGTACAACCAAACCGGAGCTACCGTCCACAAGGGGGAAGCTCCGGACCATGTACCAAAATGGCACCCCCGGACTTAGCCCCTGACCGAGAGAAGCTCTGGACCTGACACGTGTCGAGTAGTCTCGGAGCTACCTGTTTCCCACAGCAAGCTCCGGAGCTGCCACGTGTCCGACCGTAGGATCTTCAGCTTTTAGCCTTCGGAAGACCCCGCAACGGCTCCGGATCTTCAAAGGAGAAACAAGGACTTCAAGACCCGATTAAGTGTCATTAATGCCATATTAATGACACTTAAACGGACGATCTTAACACCTGTAACGGTGCTGTCAAAGCCCGTTATAGGATCATTAAGAGCAATTAAACGTGTATCAATACTAGTAGCCGCCGGAGCCACATGTCGGGCCAGGCTAACCTGTAAGGGCCTGCCCTTGTACAATAAAAGGACAGGCCGACGATACACATGGGGGACACTTGGACAGGAGAAGACACGCGCCTCAGACGCTCATACAGCTAATACAACACCAACACACCCGTGGAGTAGGGTATTACGCTCAGGTGGCCCGAACCACGTAAACTCTTGTGTCTCCTGTGTCAACTCTTATTCACCTTCTTGAATCTCCGTGCGCCCACACCGAACATCAAACTCCCCTATCACTTTAGTAGTGTAGGGAGATCTGCCGGTTCCAAACCACCGACAGATTGCGCGCCAGGTAGGGGGGCCTGAGATTTCGAGAATGGTGAACTCTGCTGCTGGATCATCGAACGGCCAACCTGCTGCTCAGGCTGTTGGGGGTAATCCCTCCAACAGGCAGCCACCAGCAGGAGCCTCAGCACCAGCAGGAGTCACACTCCCACCGCCACCGTCTCCTCCAACAAATCGTGTTGAACAACGTGATGGTGCGCCGGCATCGCTTACTGCGTCGGCAAATCATGACAACCCGGAACATGCGCTCCATGTAGCGCGTGCTCTTCTACAGCGCCCGCCACCTCCGGATGCATCTCGGGATGCACTGGAGCAGTGGAGGGCCAATGTGGAGCATTTGGTTGCTGCAGCAGCCGAACGCCTCAGCAATCAGGGTCCTCCTCCTTCAGTAAGAGCCCCGTCGCAGCGGCGGACTTTGTCTGGAAGACTTGGTCCGCATGTCTCTAACAGCAGGAGACGTGCTGCGTCGCAACAAGTGACTTCATTGCCCTCCGGGGCTTGACGCACTCACACAGTATCCAAGCTTTCGACTCACGACCTCCGGGCGGAGCTTGATCACCGATACCGCCAGCAGGACGGCCGAGTCCATATTGAGCGTGCCCGTGAAAGACGGGAGGCTCGGGACCTTTCTACTCCTGAAGGAGTAGGAGGAGGCTGTTCAGCCTTGGCTATGCATTTACGCATGGTTAGATGGCCACAGAAGTTCGGGCCTCACCTGCCGGAAAAATTCGACGGGACTGTCAATCCCGCCGAATTTCTTCAGATATACTCCACTGCAGTCTTGGCAGCTGGAGGAAATGAGGCTGTGATGGCCAATTACTTTCCAGTGGCCTTAACTGGGACTGCCAGGTCCTGGTTTATGAGCCTCCCACCCAACTCTATCAACAGTTGGGAGGAGCTGTGCCATCAGTTCACTGCCAACTTCGGGAGTTCATACACCCGGCCAGGCACTGAACTGGACCTTTTTGCGGTCGTGCAAAAAGGGGGAGAATCCTTGCGGTCATTCATCCAGAGGTTCTCTCAGGTACGAAACACTATCCCTTCTATCTCTAGCGCCTTTGTCATTGTGGCATTCAGACAGGGCGTACGGGACAAGAAGATGTTGGAGAAGCTGGCGATCAAGGAGATCACCAGCGTCACGGAACTCTTCAGCTTGGCAGATAAATGTGCCGGAGCTGCGGAGGGCCATGAAATGCACTCCAAACCAGCCGTGGAGGATCACAAAAAACCCTCCAAAGAAGAAGCCGCTACCTCCAGGAGTGGCAAGAAGAAAAAGAAGACCAACAGCAAGAAGAAGCTGTCGGCCGGCACATCCAACATTGCAGCTGCTGCAGCTCCGGGTGGCCGGGGGCCACGCCCCGAGAAGCAACCTCGACCGTCTTCTGAAGACAGTGGCAAACCCAAAGTGTGGTGTCCCATTCACAAGACGGGCAGCCGTAGTTTGGAAGACTGCCGAGAGGTCCAAAACCTTGCCGAGCGCTACAGCAAGCGCCGAGAAGAATCTCCTTTCCGACAGAGGGAAGGAAAGCAAAAGGTCGATGAAGCTCCGGCTGAAGAGGAGTTAGGGTTCCAGGATCCCAAAAAGGTCCTGAGGGCCGTCTACACCTCCGTCGACGATGATTCTGACGTCTCTGACAACGAGCGTCGGAAGACCATGAACACCATTTTTGGTGGATCATGGGATATCACCTCCCGTCGCGTCATCAAGACTATGCGTCGGTATATGGCCGCTGTAGCCCCTACAGTCAGGCCGGAACCTCACCGAAAGTGGATGGACACGTCCATCACTTTTGATGCTTCGGATTGTCCCCGGAGCATGGTTGGAGCAGGACAGTTACCCTTGATGGTATCGCCTACCATCAACAACATCCAGCTCCACCACGTCATGGTAGACGGAGGTTCGGGGCTTAACCTCATCAGCTTCGAAGCTTTCACTAAGCTTCAGCTCCGACCTTCGGATCTCCACCCCTCTCGACCTTTCTCCAGAGTAGGTCCGGGGGCCATCACCCCACTCGGAGCTATTACTCTCCCTGTTACCTTCGGGACACGGGAGAAGTATCGCACCGAAAAGTTGGTCTTCGATGTCGCGCAGATCAACTTACCCTTCAATGCCATCTTGGGTAGACCTGCCCTGTACAAATTCATGGCAGCTGCTCATTGTGGCTATCTGGTGTTGAAGATTCCAACGCCAGTAGGCGTTCTCCGGATCCGCGGAGATCGCACTGCCGGAGTAACTGCACTGGAAGAACTCCATGCACTCACCACGGCACAAGAGGAGGACTCCAGGCAGGAGCAAGCTCCAAAACCCCCGAGCATTCGCCAACGAGGCTCGACTTCTGCACCTCGAGTGCAGCCAAGCGGCGACACTGACATTCCCGTCAAAGTCGTCCAAATTGGTTCCGATGCCGCTCAAAGCACCCGTATATCGGGAGGATTGAACGACAAATAGGAACTCGCGCTCATCACTTTCCTCTGGGCTAACGTTGACGTGTTTGCTTGGCAACCGTCACAAATGCCTGGGATCCCCAGGGAAGTGATTGAGCACAATCTGAAGATCTACCCCGATGCCCGACCTGTGCATCAGAAGCCTCGGAAGCAATCCGTAGAGCGGCAGAACTTCATCCGACAAGAAGTAAGGAAGTTGCTCGAATCTGGATTCATCCGAGAAGTCTTCCATCCAAAATGGCTGGCAAACCCAGTCGTTGTGCCCAAGGCCGGCGGGAAGCTTCGGATGTGCATCGACTACACCACACTAAATAAGGCATGTCCAAAAGATCCATTCCCACTACCTAGAATAGATCAGATAGTGGATTCCACCTCCGGTTGTGAATTATTGTGCTTCCTAGATGCCTATTCCGGATATCATCAAATTAGGATGTCTAGGGAAGATGAAGAGCATACTTCATTCATCGCAGTAGATGGATTGTATTGTTACACAGCCATGCCCTTTGGTCTCAAGAATGCAACTTCAACTTTTGTATGAGCTATGTACAAAACTTTTGAAGAACTTATTAGAGACATAGTGGAAGTGTACGTCGATGACATCGTGGTCAAGGTCAGGAACAAGGAGTCACTCCTTGACACCTTGCAGGCTATCTTCGACAAGCTGCGGACCACCCGCATGAAGCTAAACCAGACAAGTGTGTATTTGGGGTTAGCTCCGGAAAACTTCTTGGTTTCCTAGTAAGTCACCGGGGCATAGAAGCTAATCTGGCGAAGATTAAGGCCATTGAAGACATGCGGCCACCAACCCGCATCAAGGACGTCCAAAAACTAACTGGATGTCTAGCAGCCCTCAGCCGGTTCATCTCAAGACTGGCGGAACGGGCACTTCCCTTCTTAAAGCTATTGAGGAAGTCCAGACCATTCCAATGGTCCGAAGAAGCCGAAAGGGCATTCCAGGAGCTGAAACAGTTCCTCACTACCCTACCAATTCTGGTAGCTCCGAACCCTGGTGAGCCTTTTTTGCTTTATATTTCAGCTACTGACGAAGTCGTCAGTATGGTTCTGGTCGCGGAGAGACCAGAACTACCCCACACTCAGGAATCCAGACCCCTTCGGGAAGGTCCGAAGGTTCCTGAAAGTGAGTCTGGGTCTCAGCTCCCAGATTCAAATCCACCGGAAGTTGTTTCAGGAGACCTAGACCCCTCCGGGAGGGTCCAGGTCATTTCTGGAGAAGCTCCGGGTTCCTCCAGCCAGAACCCGGAGGTCCCCGAAGAAAATCCGGACCCTTCTGAGAGGGTCCGAGTCAGTGAAGAGGAAGCTCCGGACCCCTCCGGGAGGGTCCGAACCATTCAACACCTGGTGTACTTCATTAGTGAAGTATTGCATGATGCCAAGACTCGATACCTAGAGGTGCATAGGCTGCTCTATGCAGTTCTTATTGCCTCCAGGAAGCTTCGACATTACTTCCAAGCTCACAAAGTCTCGGTGGTGACCTCCTATCCACTTCGAGCAATCTTGCATAATCCCAATTCAACTGGGAATATTGCAAAGTGGGCAGCGGAATTGGCCGAATTTGATCTTGAATTTATTTCAAGACAAGCAGTCAAGAGTCAAGCATTGGCAGATTTTGTGGCAGAATGGACTCCCTCTCCATCAAACCCTGGGGGCCCCAGTGAGCAGAAGATGGAGCATCAAGGTCCAACCTTCATTGAGCCTCACTGGACCCTCTACTTTGACGGCTCCATGCAGAAGCAGGGGGCTGGAGCTAGAATCCTTCTCCTTGCACCGACTGGGGAGAAGGTGAAATACATGGTACACCTTGACTTCAAGGCAACCAACAACATGGCAGAGTATGAAGCACTCATCTACGGACTAAAGGTGGCACTGTCATACGGTGTCAGGCAACTGCTGGTCAAAGGAGATTCACAGCTCCTCATCAAGCAGGTGAAGGGTGAATGCTCCTGCAACAATCTCCAGCTAGCTGCTTACCTCCTAGAAGTCCAGAGGCTTCAGAAGGACTTTGAAGTCCTAGACCTCCACCATGTTCAGCGTGCCCACAACGCTGAAGCCGACGAACTCTCGACGAAAGCGTCAACCGGAGCTCCGGCTCCTGACGGAACTTTTGTCCGGAGATTGTCAAAACCCACAGCTCAGCCTGCCGAACTGAGCGAAGGGGGCGAGATCAGCATCTCGAAGCTGACGGTCCCGATGGCCCTGTTACCATGGCAGCCATCAAGGGTCGTAGGTGCTGCCGGAAGCTCCGAGCAACCCAGCACGCAAGACTCAAATGCTCAAGTTAGTTCCGATGCATGGATCTCGGAGATCCGGAACTACTTGGAAGACAACATCCTTCCTGACGATGATGTATCCGTTGACCGGGTAGTCAGATTGGCCAAAAGATACACGCTGGTAGAAGGGGATCTCTACCGGCGCGGTGCCAACGGCATCCTAATGCGGTGCATCACAAGGGAAGAAAGCTGCGAGCTCCTCGCTGAAATCCATGGAGGCGAGTGTGGGAGCCACGCGTCTTCCCGCACGCTGGTTGGTAAAGCCTTTCGGCATGGCTTCTACTGGCCTACAGCACTCCAGGATGCAACTGAGCTGGTGAAAAGATGCAAAGCATGCCAATTTCATGCAAAGCAAATTCACTCTCCGGCTCAGTCCTTACAAATGATACCTCCTACATGGCCCTTCGCTGTGTGGGGGATGGACATCTTGGGACCTTTCCCAAGAGCCGTCGGAGGTTACAAATTCCTATATGTCGCCATTGACAAGTTCACCAAGTGGCCAGAAGCAACTCCAGTTGTGACAATCAACAAGCAATCTACTATCAACTTTCTGCAGTCCATTGTATGCAGATTTGGAGTCCCAAACAAAATCATCACTGATAATGGGACCCAATTCACAAGCTCCGCATTCTAAGGATACTGCGAAGACCTCGGCATACAGGTTTGCTACACCTCCGTAGCTCACCCAGCCAGCAATGGCCAAGCCGAGAGAGCAAATGCTGAAATCCTTAAAGGACTCAAAACGCGCACCTATGAACGCTTGAAGAAACATGGAGCCAACTGGATCGAAGAGCTTCCGCCCACTCTATGGGCCAACAGGACATCTCCAAACCGGTCAACCGGAGAGACACCCTTCTTTCTGGTGTACGGAGCTGAAGCAATCCTTCCTCCGGAAATCACCTTGGATTCACTCCGGGTCCGGACATTCGACGAAGCCACGCAGGACCAGCTCTGGCTTGAAGACCTAGACCTCCTTGAGGAGGGAAGGTGCCAAGTAGCTGTTCGGAATGCCCGATATCGTCAAGCCTTACAGCGTTATCACCAACGGCATGTACACAACCGACAGCTCGAGGAAGGCGATCTGGTGCTACGGAGAATACTATCCAGAGAAGGGTTAAACAAACTCTCCCCCGGCTGGGAGGGGCCCTTCCGAGTGATTAAAGTATCCCGTCCCGGAAGCGTTCGCTTGGCTACCGAGGATGGGGACACCTCTCCCAAATCCTTGGAACATCGAGCACCTCTGTAAGTTCTACACTTAACACCACGGAGGTGAGTCTTGAGTAACTTGAGATGTATGTTATAGAGTCATTATACAGAGTCGGGTAGTTCCTCCGGGAGAACAGTCGAACCTTTCTCGAAAGGTCCGCAAATTTCATGCAGCACTTGTCACAGTCTCCGGACTAAAAGTGTGGCTAACTACCCTGGGTCAAACGAGAAATGAAACACCCTTAGCCTGGTTCCGTACCCTAAGAGTGTACTTGTTTCCCCTGTACCCCGGACCTATAATGAAAGACATTTTCATGTGAAATAGACTCCACGTGCATTTATTTTGTACAGGCTCAACATTTTTATTTTTCTCTTTCTTGTCTATAACGAAGACGTGCATTTCTTAAGAAATTGTAGTTCGACTGGTTTATATACGATTCGAGTTGTATTGTCAGTTCTTTTGGATTCAAATATCGTTCATGGTCAACTCGCCTGAAAGCCGCCAAGCCAATCTAGGGCCGGAGTGTGCTATCGACTTAGCCTGGTCAAGCACCCTAAGTATGCCACTCTACCTACACCCCGGCAGGCCAAAGTAAGGAGGGTCCATGAGCAGTTGGATTTAAAAGAAAAGACATCACATTCAGTTGTATTTAGAATCACGTTTGAATTAAAATCTTCTTGAGAGTCATAAGTCACGACGAAGTTATAGACAAGAAACACATTTTACTATTTTTCTTGGCTTAAGTGTGCAGGAAAAATAAAGTCTACGTTGATGGAGGAAGCCGAAGCAAAATAAGCTCCGACTCCCCTAAGGGGGCCAGCCGTCGACGCCGAATAGAAGATGGTGACAAGACCCCACAAATGGAGTCTACTGCCAACAAACTGAGTGTTGGCAAAGGTCACTTCCGGAGCTACTAAGCTCCGACACCCTGGAGGGTTAACTATCGATGCTCTATGCGTTGATAGAGACTATTGCCGGAGCTACTAAGCTCCAATGATAGACAATGCTGGAGCTTCTAAGCTCCGACAACCTCAGGGGGCCTTTACTATCGAAGACTTCGAACCTAAATTCCACAATATCCTCTTGGTACATGTTCACAATCAAATTGTGTACATCTACCAGGGGGCCAAGTGAAGATAAAAGTGTTGAAGACAAAAAAAAAGTGAAATTCGCAAAATTTGGGGATTTCATTTATCTGGAGACAAGAGATTACATCTGGAGACAAGGGATTACAAAATTGAGGAAGAAGAAGAGAAAATACAAGTGAGAAGTACAGAGATGGTCCTAGACCCTATGGAAGAATCGGGCGACCTTCTGGGCGACCTCTGATACGCTGGCTTGGGTAGCTTCACCTTCTCCTTCGACGGGACCTTCAAGCACTGGGTCCAGAGGAAATTGGGAGTTCCGGCTGGTGTAGCACGTCAGCACATACTCTGCGACGTTCTTCGCCAGGGATTGCCCCTCAACCTCCAGCTGGTCTGCGATGACATCGCCCACCTTGGAGAGCTTGCTACCTGCTGAGCTCAACGCCTACAGCGCTAGGTCCGGCTCCGGCTCCGGATCATCCGGGCGCACGGGGCTGAAACCCATCGGTGTCAGCGCATCGTTGGCCTTGCCCAGGAACTCCGAAATCTGTAGGGAGACCGCAGTCCTCAAGCCCTTCAACTCTTCCAAAGACCTCCTGGCCGCCATCAGTTCGGAATTCTCACGGGCGAGGCGCTCAACTTCTTTGGCGTTTTGCTGAATCTTTTCAGCAACCTGCCTTTCGAGTTTTCCGAGCTCCTCCTCCCGGAGGTGGATCTTGTTCCGGCGCTCGACCAGGTCCTTCTCCCTACCCCTCACTTTCTTCTCCCGGGCAACAAGGGCACACTCTTGTTCGTAGAGTTCCTGCCCTCGCACCTAGGTCTTCTCCTCTTCCTCTTGGCAGCGCTCTTCCAATTTCTTGGCACGCTCCTCGAGGCCCTTGTCAGCAAGAGCTACTTTCTCGGCGAGCTCTTCTTCCCTCCTCAGGACGTCATCTCGCAACTCCAGGAGTTTCTGCTCTTCATCCTCGAGCCGTCTCTACCTCTCTTCAAGTGCCTCTCGGCGCTTGATGAGTGCGGTGTTAATGGCCTCAAGCTGTTCATGCCGAGCATCGGCCGCATTATTGGCAGCTTTGGCCTGATCGTAGATCTCTCGGGATTGAGCGTCGAGGGCATGAGTCATGCTCTCCCTCCAGTAACTTGCCCCAGTACTCCAGGCGGACCTTCTCCCGTTTGATCCACTCCTTGTCATCCGCTAGCCTCGACTGAGCCAGCTTGGTCTCGAAGTAGAGCCGGTTACGCCACCGCCTAAGGGTTTGGCGCTCCTCTTCAAGAGCCTTGCTGTCGTGGAAGAAGGCTAGCTGGACTTGACGCAGACTGGAACATGCGTTGTCAATGGACAGCGACAACGGGATTGGCTCCAGACCTGCTGGGGTCTCATCCGCTGATTCTAGCGGGTCTTCAGATACAAAAATTGGGTCCCACTCTACAAGAGTGGTCCCCTGGGACTCCATGACACTAGGGCCGTCCTCCGGGATGGCCTCAGTCGCCATCGAAGAAGGCCCAGCCACCAAATCTTCGTTCACCCCCTCAGACTGGGGGCCAGCGACTTCGCTGGGGCACTCCGGCTCGGCCGCAGGAACCTCCAGCGTCGTCGCTTCCGGAGTAGGAGCCGCTACTGGCTCCGGTCTGGGCACCTCTTCTGACGGAGGCTCAAGCTCCGTCACCTCTTCAACCACCAGCACAGGAGCCGAAAGATCTTCAACATCGTCCGGACTTGTGACCAGAGCTCCAACAATAACCGGCTCAACTGCTGGTGCTTCGGAAGTAGCCGGCCCAACTGCCGGAACTACCTCATCCTCCGGCTCGCATGCCGGGGCTTCAGTCACCTCTGGCTCAACCGTTGGGGCTTCAACAATTTCCGGCTCTGGAGCCAGGATCACTTCTTCCTCCAGCTCAACAGCCGGAGCTTCCATCATTGCAGCACCAAGACCCGGAGCTTCAACCTCCGGGACATGTGCCGCTAGCATGTCTTCACGCCCGTGGTCCAGCGCTACCATGGGAACTTCAGGGGACGAGTCGAGGTCCATGACCACGATAGCCGGCGCCGGAGCTGTCACAGCCTCAGCCACCACTTGGGGCAGCGCTGGGACAGGAGCAGAAGCTCCCACCCCCGCGGCCTCAGATGCTGTGGCAGAGGGTAGAGCCTCGCTTCCCTTCTTGGGGACGCTGCAGACGATGGACGAAGAAAATTAGCAAACAGTTGCTACAATTAAAATAATTATACAAGGTAGAGATTAAAAATTACCTTGGGAGGCTTCCGCACCAACTTGCGCGTAACCTTTTTCCCGGACGTTCTGGGCTGGCCACAGTCGGCGTAGAAGCTCCGGAAGGCCCCCCGGAACTTGTCGCGGCCACGAGTGTTTCCCGGGTCGAGGCTCCTCTCGATCGGGAAGAACCCCCAGACCTGGAGGCCTCCACCGGCCCAGGAGCTGGAGTTGTTCGACCGGATCTAGCGCTCCGAGAAGACCCACTGCAGGAACAGCTGCACTCCGAGAGGACCCCACCGCGGGAACAGTCGTGTTCCGGGATGACCCCACTACGGGAACAGTGGCCACAGCTGCAGAGGACATTCCCCTCCGGGGAGAAGGAGCCGATGCAGAAGTAGCGAGCCCGACAGACCTTCCGTCGGCGTACTGCAACTTCTTCTTCTGGCTCACTGGTTCTTCCGCCAGCTCCTTGCCCTTCCCAACGACTTCTCCCCTCGGTTTAGGAGCAGAGCCGGAGCCATCCTTGGGTACCCCAGGGATCGCTACCCCAGAGGTTGGTCTTCTCTCGACGACACCAAGGTTGTCAAGTGCGGGCATCTTTCGCTGGAGCTCCCTGCTGAACTCCACTTCCATGTTCAGAGGGGGGAAGGCCGACAGGGGATTCAAGTCATCACCGTCGACATCGATGCCGTGCTGGAATTTCTTGAGGTGGAACTCCAAGGTTCTCCCTGCCATGTTGGACTTCAACCCGGTCTCAACCCGGTCATCGTCCATCACGCTGTTGAGGGCCCAAGCGCGCTTCTCCCTCCTCTTCAGCGGCGCCCACCTGTTGACTAGGAAATTGCAAAATACTGCCTGAGGTGTCAATCCTCCCTCCACGCATTGGCGGATCCTGGTCAAAGCAGGGTTGAAGGCATCCGCCAGCACCGGAGCTTCACTCCAGATCGTCGTGTCGATGCCGGGCAGACTGTCAGGCAACTCCAGCCTCTCGTGCTCCTCCACCCTGACGATTATCCAGTCCTTCTTCCAGTCGTCCCATTTCCCAGAAGGGAACGACCGGAGGTACTTGAATTGGCACTTCTTGCGCTTCACGAAGTAGTAGAAGCCAAGGTACTCATTGCTCCGACCGGTGGTGTGGATGGTGAAGAAGGTCCAGAAAAGTTCGATGCAGGGGGGGATGCCCACCCACATCTCACAGAAGTGGACGAAGATAGACACGAGGAGAATGGAGTGAGGGCCAAGGTGGTATAACTGCAGACCATAGAAGTCTAGCAGCATCAAGAAAAAGGAAGAAAAAGGCGGGATCCACCCCACCATGGCGTACGAGGAAAAGTACACCATTTCGCCGGCGTGCTCCTTCTCGAAGGGGAGCTCTCCGCCGGCACGGACTGAGCGGTTGAAGAAGTCCGAGGACCACCCCATGAGGGCCCGGGCCTTCTTCAAATCGCCGTCGATCTTCAGGCGACTCTCACGGAGACCGAACTCCATCGCGGCACGGCTAGGCGAAAGAAGAAGACCGAAGCACGATTTGGGAGTTTGAGCGCAAGATCAGATGAGAGGCGTAAAGAACTCCTGACGGTGCGCACTTTCCTTCTTAAGTAAGCCCTCACGCTGCTCGGATGGAAATCGCAAGGGAGTCGAAGGTACCACCCAAAAATTTCACCCAGCCGATGACAAGCGGGCCCGGGACCACCCGATGATCAAGTCGAGGTTCTTACCCAGGTGAACAGTTGTCATCAAGAGGCGGGAAGCACAAAGGCGGCGGCCTGACAAGGCGCGCGGAACCGATACAGTTTTCGTATCGGGAACCGGCGACCTTCAATTGCGTGAGATCCGCACGCCAAAGATCTCATCTGCCGCACGCGGGATACGCCACGTGGTGAGGACTTAACTCCAAGTCCTTGCCAATGGCACCCTCAAAGACCCTTGAAGACTCAGTTCAAAGGTCGCGGAGATGGACCCACCTCCGGCGGAATGACTTCCCTGGAGGTAGGCCCAGGGGGCCACTGTCGGTACCCTAAAAACTGTACACCCCCTGAGGTTACAAAGATCTTAAAAAGAAAGTCATCTACTTGGTTTAAAGACACTCGAAGGCCCACATGTCAGACATAACCGGACCCGCTTCTCCAACATGGTTAATCCCTGGATCGCCACGTGTACAACCAAACCGGAGCTACCGTCCACAAGGGGGAAGCTCCAGACCATGTACCAAAATGGCGCCCCCGGACTTATCCCCTGACCGAGAGAAGCTCTGGACCTGACACGTCTCGAGTAGTCCCGGAGCTACCTGTTTCCCACAGCAAGCTCCGGAGCTGCCACGTGTCCGACCATCGGATCTTCAGCTTTTAGCCTCCGGAAGACCCCGCAACGGCTCCGGATCTTCAAAGGAGAACCAAGGACTTCAAGACCCAATTAAGTGTCATTAATGCCATATTAATGACACTTAAACGGACGATCTTAACACCTGTAACGGTGCTGTCAAACCCCGTTATAGGATCATTAAGAGCAATTAAACGTGTATCAATACTAGTAACCGTCGGGGCCACATGTCGGGCCAGGCTAACCTGTAACGGCCTGCCCTTGTACTATAAAAGGACAGGCCGACGATACACATGGGGGACACTTGGACAGGAGAAGACACGCGCCTCAGACGCTCATACAGCTAATAAAACACCAACACACCTGTGGAGTAGGGTATTACGCTCAGGCGGCTCGAACCACGTAAACTCTTGTGTCTCCTGTGTCAACTCTTATTCACCTTCTTGAATCTCCGCGTGCCCACACCAAACATCAAACTCTCTTATCACTTTAGTAGTGTAGGGAGATCTGCCGGTTCCAAACCACCGACAAGAACAAACAAAACTAACAGCTTATCAGCTAATGAAAATATACAAAGAAAAACTAAGGAAACTACATTTACCTTGCAGAGGCGTCAGCACGGTGGGGAGGCGTCAGCACGGTGGGCCGGCTGGGTGGAGAAGTGGCGGTGCGGGGTTGAGCGGCGGCGC
Organism: Tuctoria greenei; assembly: GCA_036927565.1. NCBI lineage: Eukaryota > Viridiplantae > Streptophyta > Magnoliopsida > Poales > Poaceae > Tuctoria > Tuctoria greenei. The sequence continues at coordinate 91,886,343 of JAYESD010000012.1, read as the reverse complement.
GGCAGTATGGGCTGGGCGGCGGAGCGGCGGCGCGGCGCAGGGGAAATTCAACAGCCTGGCGGCGTCGATATAAATTCTCCAGGGTTGCGTTTTGACTGCGGTGAGGGGTCCTTATATAGACGTTGGTTTTTCAAAGGCGGTTTTTAACTTTATCTCAGGCGGGTTTTACTTACCAACCGCCTGAAAAGATATTTAATCAAGAATATTAATTAAGGAGTAAATATCTCCACAGACTATTGGTACTTAATAATCATCTTAGAAGATGATTATCTCAGGCGGGTATTACTTACCAACCGCCTGAGATAATGCCACCTGAACAAAATATTTTTAAAACTTGTATAGCTGACATTGTAATGTTTTGGTAAATATCAAATTAATTTCTACTCACATATTATCCACATTTGTGTATCTCATAAAAAAAGTTCTTCACTCAAAATTGTTGGTATGAACATGTTTGTATAATTTATACATGTATGAATTTTTTTAATTTTTTTAAAAGCATTCCAACATGTCAAACTTCAAATAATCCACCATTCTAACTAAATGCTCATATACATATGCGGCATTCATCAAATTATGAACACACATTGATTCAAAAAAAATTAAAAAAATCTGAAAAATTCATATAGGTTGGTATGATGAGTAAAAATGTCCACTGAAAAAATTAATGAAAAAAGCATTATATTCATCAAGATAGAAAAATAAAAAATAGCATTTGTTGTACGTTTTTTATGTTCTGGCCAATATCAAAGGATTTATGAAGTGAAATTTAATGGTAACCTTTAATTATCAATAATATTACAAGAAAGTGGATTTTTGCCTTTTTAAAGGACCACATTTAATCAAGAATATAAATTAAGAAGAAGTAAATATTTTCACAGGCGGTTGGTACTTACCAACCGCCTAAGAAAAAATTTATCCCAGGCGGGTATTACTTACCAACCGCCTGAGATAATGCCCGATACTGTCTTCAGTTTCCTTATCCCTTGCTTCTTTTTTATTTAGGTTCCAATATAAATACTCAAACATGTTTAGATTCTGCAAATTGTGTCCAAATTCGATGACTCTTTCTTCTACATTTGTATAAAATTAACATCTACCACCTGAACAAAATATTTTTAAAACTTGTATAGCTGACATTGTAATGTTTTGGTAAATATCAAATTAATTTCTACTCACATATTATTCACATTTGTGTATCCCATAAAAAAAAAGTTACTTCACTCAAAATTGCTGGTATGAACATATTTGTATAATTTATACATATATGAATTTTTTTAATTTTTTTAAAAGCATTCCAACATGTCAAACTTCAAATTATCCACCATTCTAACTAAATGCTCATATACATATGAGGCATTCATCAAATTATGAACACACATTGATTCAATAAAATTTAAAAAAATCTGAAAAAATTCATAGAGGTTGGTATGATGAGTAAAAATGTCCACTGAAAAAATAAATGAAAAAAGCATTATATTCATCAAGATAGAAAAATGAAAAATAGCATTTGTTGTATGTTTTTTATGTTCTGACCAATATCAAAGGATTTATGAAGTGAAATTTAATGGTAACCTTTACTTATCAATAATATTACAAGATAGTGGATTTTTGCCTTTTTAAAGGACCACATTTAATCAATAATATTAATTAAGAAGAAGTAAATATCTTCACAGGCGGTTGGTACTTACCAACCGCCTGAGAATATACTTACCAACCGCCTGAGATAATCTTCTTCTCAGACGTGAAATTTTAATTAACGATGAACACACTACACATTCATTCATTCACACAGTTGAAAAACACACAAGATACTCATTCATTAACAATATTCAATCACACATCTCACAATAGAACACAAAGATGCACAATATTTACACAAGAACACACAAGATACACAAGTAATATTCAATCACATAGATGAAAAAAGATAGATTTCATTCATTAACAATATTTACAAAACAGAAGCAATTAAAAACAACAAAAAGAAAAACTAATTAAATCCTACTCCTACTCCTCTTCCTCCTCTTCCTCCTCCTCCGGCGGCGACTCCGGCACTGGTGCAACAGGAGACAGGGCCGGCTGCACCGGCTGCACCGGCGGTGCAACCCCAAGATTGCTAGCCGTCGCCTCCACCAGCGTTCTACGGCCCTCGGGGCCAAGAACCTGGGCCATCGTCGCGAACAGAATGTCGAGACGATCAGCCACCCCCGTGAGGGCGTAGAGGTAGTGGCCCATGGTACCCATTCCAGTACTCTGGAAGGGTACCCAGCCCCAAGGCACTCATGGCGCGAGACGTATTGTTGTACGCCTCTCACACCATGAGGAGGCGCTGCTCGGTGTTGATCTTCTCGGGGGATCTGCAACATAGTTTCTTGCAAGGTGGCTCCCTCGAAGGGCTTGGCGGCGGAAGGTCGGCCACAGTGGTGTTGGGTCGTCGGAGCGGAGGAAGAAGAAGAAAACAAGAGGATTCAAAGTGAGCGATGCGCTTGTGAGCGATAGCGCGTCTTTAAGGCCGCGCGGAGTGGAAGATGGAGCAGTTGGTTTACCGCGCATTAAAGGTCGCGCCTCGGGGAAAAGAAAGGTCGCGCACGGTCGTCGACACGTCTTCATAGGCGGTTGGTGAGGGGTCTTTATGTAGGCGTTCATCAAATTATAATGAACACATATTAATTAAGAAGAAGTAAATATCTTCACAGGCCCATGTTTATCTCAGGCGGGTGTTACTAACCAACCGTCTGAGATAATTGTATCTTCTCAGGCGGTTGGCAAGTAAAACCCGTCTGAGGTAACAATCTTCTCAGGCGGTCGGTACTTAAAATCCGCCTGAGAAAATGTGAGTCTATATATACTCCTCGGCAGCATTGGAAAAACCTAACCCGGGCGAAACACTTAGATGCCGTTAGGCTGCCGAAATTTCGTTTGCCGCCAAGTGTTCGCCCTCGTCACTTCCAGGTACGCCACCGAGCTTCGCCGTCGCCGCCGAGCTTCGCCCTCGTCACTTCCAGGTACGACGAGCGAATCCATTGCCGTCGCCGCCGAGCTTCAAGGTAAACCCTAAACCCTTCGACCTTCCATCCTCCTTCGCCGTGCCGCCTCCCTCCCCGCCATCGCTGCCGCCTTGCATATCCTTGGTTAGGGTTCGGGAATTGGAAAATGGTAGGCATCCTTGGTTAGGGTTCAGTGGAATTCGAAAAACTGTCAAGTTCGGTGGCATCTTTGGTTAGGGTTCGGTGGGGCAAGATTTATGTGGATGGTTATATCACGATAAATTGGTAGTTGGTTTTGTGTGCCTGAAACTGTGAAATCAGTAGCATTTCATCTTCTGGTAGTTTGCAGAGATAAAACTGTCAAGTTCGAAAGAATAGGTTTACCAAATATATGCTGAAGAAGTTCCACTTCGTTATATTCATTGGAGCAAAGCCTGTAGGATCATGTAGCAAAACTGTCAGTCTGCGCGTTCTGTCATCGCATTGTGCATGATCCTATTCTGTTCTGACACATTAGTGGTAAACATGATTCTAGACTCTAGTAACAGCAGTATATTCCCTATTTCTGTCATCGGCCTTGCATATGCCACATAATTCTCTATTAGGGGCAAGATTTAGCTATATTTGGTTAAGTTGAGCAAATTTGGCTAATTTTGGCTAATTACATTAGATATAGTTATACGTGACTAATTTTGACTAAGTTATGCTATATTTAGCTATATTTGGCTACTTTTGCTTAGAGTTAGCTATGCTAGACTAAGTTTGGCTAAGTTTGCTTTTATTTCTCTAAGTTAGCTTCATTTGAGCAATTGTAGCTAATCTGTGCTACCAAAGATGTCTGCACTTGTGGCTCCATCAGCTTCATTTAAGAAATTGTTCCTAATCTGAGCTACCAAAGTTATGCTATATTTAGCTCTGAAGCCAAAAAAGTTGCTGGCCAACTCATTTGTGATGCCAGGAGCATCCTCACGCCCATATCTAGGTACCACTAGGTGTGGCGATGGAGTCTGAGCATATGCTGCCGATCTCTATGATACAAGAATTTAGTTAGACCTATATAACTTCAAAAATGTGTTTTGGCTAAATTTACTTAATTGAGGTTTTTTGCTTTTTGTCCCTTGCTTGATCAGTTATAGGTTCAGAGCATATGCTGTGCGGGGATTTGCTTTTTGTCCCTTGCTTCATCAGTTATAGGTCCGGAGCTAGGCGCCGCCTAGTAAACCTCAAGAACGTGGTCGCCACTCTGAACGAAGCTAGCCTATTTAGATTAAAAAGATAAAATTGCCATTGCTGGTGAGCAACTTTAACATGCTTGTCACCCTCACAATGTATAGGAACCTTTTGATCAGTCGCCTTAAACCCTAGAATGCCTTATCAAATCCTAGAATGCTTCCATCTTTTTCTTCATGCAACACTTCATGTAGAGTTAATATGCCATTTATTAGATTTTTTGTCTTATTAGATATAGCATGGAAAGCCCTAAGAAGACTGGTCTTGATAGTAACAACAAAGAAGACAATATGGAGTTTACTGACTCCAGCAGTTCAGGCTCCTATCACAGTCCTTCGGATCCTTTTCCGAATATAAAAATTAAAAAGACTTCAGTGGATCTAGACCCGGAATATGATCCTGCCGACGAGGTATGGATCGCGAATCTTAACTTTAGCAGTTCAAGTTAATGTTGGTTGTCAAGTATACGAAGTCTTATAATTTTTTTCTACCTAGATAAATCGCAAAGACAATGAGGTGACATCGGCTCCTAAAATCACAGAAGGTTCTCCAATGGATGAATCCTCAGCTTCACTCAAGCGGAAACGAGGATAACGAGGTCCCAATAAGGGTCCATTGGACCGCATCATGTACATAACAAGGGTCGGTCCAGGTGGGCTTCCCCAAGAACCACTGGATTCAGTTACCAAGTACCGTAATGCATGTGGTTTTCTTGTTAGGGAGGTTGTGCCGATCACAACCAAGAATTGGAGGAAATTACCCGAGCAGACCAAGAATGAGTTGTGGGAAAAGATAAAGAAACAATTCAAGTTCCCGAAAGGCACAGAAGAAGCTGTAAAGAAAGCAACATTTGTCTCTTGCGGCAAGAAGTTTCGATGCTGGAAGAGTGAAATGAATGCTTATGTTAAGGCCGATAAGGTCCCTAGCCCGAGGAAGATGGGAAAAATCACACAAGCTCAGTGGCAAGAGTTTGTTCGTCAAAAGAGCACACCTGATGCTAAAGCTCTAAGTGCAACTAGGTCAGAGCTTGCAAAAAAGAACAAATACCATCATCGCTTGGGGTCTGCCGGATATGGCCCCAAAGTCTAGAAATGGAATAAGATATTAGACGAAATTACCAGTAAGGGCATTCCTCACCCATTAGAAGGGTGCGATGAGCGAACTCAACGCTGGGTCTTTGCTCGGTCAGGTTTGACCAGCGAGGGCAAACTTGAAAAGCCCGACTCTCTGAATGAAGTAGAGGATAAAATGAAAGAAGTAATTGAAAAGCAACAGAAGTGTCTCTTCAATCCGAAGAGGGAGAAAGACCAACTTACCGCTATCTTAGGAAACCCTGAACACAGCGGACAGGTTCGAGCGGTCTCTTCTCAAATGTCTTGGCTAGATGGTTTCCCTAAAGATAAAGACACATATAGAAGACGTGAGAAGTTTAAGAAAACATTTGATGAAACGATTGCTCAAAAGGTCAAAGAAAATATGAAAGAAATAATGGAACAACTTAGACAATTAGGACAATTAGCGGCACCGAGTACAATGATGGTTCCGGTGCAAAAGGAGCAATTAGTATCTCCAAATGCCTACCCTAGCAGCGTTGGTTCCGTGCCAGGCTCAAGGTCAGCCCATAAGTTCCCTGTCGATGATGTTGCTAACGACAAATATTGTCGTCTTCTTGTCCCGATAGGCAGAGTAGGGAACAAAACCAAACACGTTGCCGCTGCTATGGCAAAGCCTGATCGTGACTTCAACAGGAATCCACTTCCGTTGTATTATGCGGCGGCGCAGGTTCTTCAGATCATTGATAATGATTATGAAGATTATGAAATAGACCACTCACACCTGAGGGGATCGCGACTCTGGGGCAGGCTATCGACCAATTAATCCTTTGGCACCGATGCGATATCGTGTTGGACGATGAGCCAATTTCTAGCCCCGTCGCATCTCCAAATACTGCAACACCATCTTCTAAGGCGAAAGTGCATGAAGATCCACTCCCAGTCCGGGAACATCCACTCCCCCTATGTCTCATCAAGGATGATATCCAAGAGCAACAAGTTGGACAACAGCTTCAAGCAGTACCAGAGCAAGCTGTTGCTAGTAAAGAGCAACCAGTTGAGCAACAGCTTGAAGTAGTACTAGAGCCAACTGCTGGGAGTAAAGAGCAATCAGTTAAACAACAGGTTCAACAACAAGCCAGTGTCCAACTTCCGACGACTACTCCTTGATCATCAGTGCCTATCAAAGTTAGCTCATATGAAATTAATAAACCTTCATCAGAAGTGTTAAAGTATTCGGAAGCTATGAAGGAAAATATTAGAAAATCGAGTGCATCTCGTTCTTCTCATGAGCCAGCATTAGAAGATATCGAGGAGTGGGAAGAAGACGGTGTCATGTATAATTGGCGTATGACTTTAGTTAAACCAGGAGTTCCAATATACAAGCTTGAGGATGTTCCTCCTGAATTTAAGAATGGAAAGCCGTTCATGACATCCGTACAACTTAGCAAACAACCCGTCCAGCTCAGAAGAATGCATGAGTGGTACATCACTGCCAGCACAAAATATGGTCTTAATTGCGTCACATTTCGTATTCCAAAAGAAGCATTCTAGAGCACTGGAGTAGATAGACGAGTCATTTTATTTGAAGAGTTGCATTCCCTTTTCCATCGGGGCATGCTCGATATCAACCTGCTGCTCGTCTGGTGCTTGTAAGTGCTCTAATATTTTGTATTTGCTTTTCTTACTACACGCATACGCATTTCATGAGATTATAACAATTCTGGACTTCTTCAATAGGATGCAATACATGGATAATGTAAAGTTGGAGCGCACGACAGGTATCCTTGACCCTACTAGGACTGCAAAGTCGCTATTCGACGTCCAGGCGAATCGAGAATCAGGACAGTACAAACACATGAAAAAAAAAGGATTTTGAAAAAGCAATTGCAAAACTTAAGAAGGATAGAAAGATAGAAGTTGCAGCTTACACAGGACAGGCGATGTTTAACTTTGTCAGAGACGGCAATGACCTCGTAAAGGCTCCGTACCACTTCGAGTAAGTTCGACACATGACATTGAAATAGCAATTATTGGTAATTGTTAACACGCGCGTTTGTATGTTTGCAGTAATCACTACATAATGATCTTCATCAAGCCAACGCAGGGAATGGCAACAGTCTTGGACTCGGCCGATTACTCATCAGATCGTTACAAAGATTTCCTTTCCATTTTGAAATTGTACGTTTATTCAAGAATTTTAATTTACGCACATTTAGAATGTGTTGACAAGTTTTATATGACATTTCTTGTATTACAACGCTTGGCGGTTTTACGCGGAACGGCTTGGCGGTCAGAGACCTCCTAATACGAATGCATTGGACATTAAAACGTATTATGCTTGTCCGAAGCAGCCTGCTGGGAGTGTCTTATGCGGGTATTATGGATGCGAGCATCTTCGGACCACCGGCGTATATAGAGTGAATCGTGAGGATGTAAGTTATCCTTAATGTCGATACCTTATTTTCTTACTTTTGTGTTTCATTTTCATTGTAACTAGCATTGTTTAATGCTTATATTCTCTGCTGTTCAATATTACCAGAAACATTATTTCCATATTTTGATTCCAACTTCAAAATTCAATTGCTCATAGTACAACTGCTCCAAAAATACCAACTAAATTCCTGTATACTCTCACTTTGATCTATACTTTGAGATTGTTCAAACCAACACATTCTAAACCTTGTTATGTGTTATATTGCAGCACACGAAGAATCTGAATGAAGAATGGCCGGTTTGTAGAAGTATTCGTGATGGAGGAGCCGACAGGATTGCTTATGAACTCTGTCAGTTCATGCATCGCGAAATTTTGCACAAAAAATGGAAGTTCTTTGATGAGAATTGTGCAGCAGCTGATGTGCCAAAACTTTGCGACTATGCCAATAGAAACAATTTTTAGTGAAAACTTGTAAACTTTGAGATGAATTGTATCTGTAACTTGTACATATGTATATTGTTTTAGTGAAATTGACTTCTGTGATGATAATATTGTTGACTTTTGTTCTGTGATGATATTGTTGTTTTTTGTTCTGTGATTATATTGAATTGACCTGGAAATTAGAAATAACAGCAGCAGTACTGCATAGGTTATACCTTATCACAGGCGGTTATTAACCAACGGCTAGGCATGACTGTGAAAAACAATTATCACATGCGGCTAGATACAAGTAAAGAAACATCTGTGATGACCTAATTTTCACAGGCGGTACTGTTATGGTACAAACCGGCTGTGTTAAAGGGTCTTCACAGATGACTGATGTAGGTAAACGTTCGTCTGTGATAACAGCATTATCATAGATGGTTAGTTATGCTTAAATACCCGCCTGTGAAGACACATTATCATAGACGGTTAGTTATGCTTCAATACCCGTCTGTGAAGACATATTATCATAGGCGGTTAGTTATGCCTCAATACCCATCTGTGAAGACATGTTATCATAGGCGGTTAGTTATGCCTCAGTACCCGTCTGTGAAGACACATTATCATAGACGGTTAGTTATGCTTCAATACCCATCTGTGAAGACACATTATCATAGGCGGTTAGTTATGCTTCAATACCCGTCTGTGATAAGACATTTATCACAAGCGGTTATATATGCTGCACGACCCGCCTGTGATAATGTATCATCACAGGCGGCTAGCCTAAGTAAAGAACTGCCTATGATAATATGTCTTCACAGGCGGTATCACTTCTCCGCCTGTGAAATTGCGGATTATCATAGACTCTTCGTTTCAGGTGGTTTTGAAAGCCGTATGTGATAATAGGTTTGGAGCCGCCTGTGATGAGGCTTATTGTAGCAGTGAACAGTGACTTACCTGGGCGTTTTTTGAAGGATGGGAATGAGGAAAAGGGCGGGTCGACGGACGGCGGTGGCGGCCCAAGAAGTGCTTCGTCGCAGTCAACAGTGACACAATTCTAGCAGGCAATATAACCTGACACGATTCCAAACGAAAAAGAGATTAGATATTCAGGGCAAACAATTGAAGCAACCTATGGAGATTGTAACGAGATGTCACCGGGGTGAATCAGCTGCGAGAAAACGCGATAGAGAAACAAAGAAATGGCGTGCAAGCAACGGAGATTGAAAGGGGACATAGAGAGCACGAATGTGCTGCCACAAACACGATGTACGTGGAGACGAAGAAAAGTTTGTAGGCGATGGGGAAAAGAAACGTGATAGAGAAACGAAGAAACGGCATGCAGGCGACGGAGATTGAAACGGGACCTCACTGGCGTGAATGTGCTGCCAGAAACGCGATGTACATCGAGACGAAGAAAATCTTGCGGGCGATGTGGAAACAAAAAAACGGCGTTCAGGCGTGGAGATCAGGAGATCGTCGGTTGCCAAGAAAGGAGGCATGATTAACGAGCGGAAAATAGGGCCTGAATCTGGAGGAGTCACGGTAAATGGAATGTGACGGTTGCAAACAGAGAAAATCGTGGGGGACTAACGTACATGCATGACCCAGGCAGCAGTGCGACAAAAAAAAAAACTGGACACAGAATAGGAATTCTATAGCCAGGTATTGTATATACATTCTATATATATATATATATAGAGAGAGAGAGAGAGAGAGAGAGACAAAAAAGTTACAGTATTACAAAAAGGCCTAAGACAGAGTTTCCTAAGGTAGGAACCTCTTCTTAGATGTTGCCCAACCAGTCAGTGATTCTAGTCCTATTCTCTTCTTTGAACCGACAGCCATGAGTGGCCATCGTAGTTATGAAGAACTCTCGCCACCCTGCTATTGATGGTTGCATATTTCTAAAGATCTTTTCATTGTAGGTATGAGTTGGGCGATAGATTCCAAATCCCCTGCAGCTCGCACAAAGGAAAGGAGCAACAGGTGATGATCACCAATGTAGGGAAGCAGGCCGCCTGAGTTGGACAAAGCCATCAGACAAGGACACCAAAGGGTGGCAATAAAATGACAACCTTCAAGAGTAGGTGATGAATAGTGAAAGGAGGGCCCGGGTGTGGGACCTTCACCAATACAGCTGTGAATATTTGCTAAGTGTTCTAGTGAAATGCCTATACAGTTATGCCCTTTTTTAGGAATATACCGCTACGCCTTGGGCATTATCGTAATCCACTAAGGGTCGCGGGGATCACACCTGGATATGAAAGGAGAGGTCGCATAAATACTGAACTTTTGTGCTTTTGTTGTTGAAACATTCTTCTACACTTATAAAATTCATCAATAAAACATGTTCAATCTCACTTTAACACACACGATTAGTTTCGTGAGAGGTCACAACAAGGCTTCAGAAAATCAAACCCACAATGAATTACAAGAAAAAAAGGAAAAACTATACTTTTCTGTTTTTTTGGCCTCATCACATTTATATATTCCAAGTGAATGCTGCTTGCACCAAAACCGTACCATAAGAGAATAATTTGAAATAATGTTGTGAAACGTGGTGGAGGGGACCTTCCCGGCTGCACCTAGGGCTGTGCAGGGGAGAGGACAGAAGGAGGGAGGAAGATGGGTTGCTTTGCGCAGCACGTAACGCGGTGGAGGAGGAGAGATGTCATGGCGGCTAGGGTAAGGGTTCGTAGCCACGGTGACCCAAGAAGAAAAACTCAGTTGGGCAATTCTTATTTGCCTGGATGAAACATACATGACGGAGGGGGGCTGCTTTTATAGGTGGAGGATCCCCCTGACTGCGCGCCCCCTGCTGGCCGCACCCCTAATCAAATCGGTTGGGGACACCCCCCCCCCAACCGATCAGGACTCTATATTATTAATCTATCTCATTAGTTAATCTAGTACTTTCGATTTAAACTCAACCTAATCTCTAACTCCTTTATTCTTTAAACTTTCCTTAATCTAATGGACCTTCTAGAAGATCTTCAATTTCTCTGGTACGACTGGGATACTGCAACGGCAGGGCTGTGGACCATGTGTGGGCCCTGTGGGCCCCAGTCCACAACATTTTCCCTCTCCCCAACATCAGCCCATCCTCGAGTTGAACTTTTAGGGGGTGAGGTAGGTGTCTAGGGCGTGTAAGCTTGCGGCGCCGTCGTCGGCCCTGAGGCGGATGCTCTACATGATACCCACGACAAAGTTCAAGCTTGTTGAAGGTCTTCTTGTCGCAAGGTTGATCGAGAAGCTCATTGACCACCGTAGGTGGAACTTGTTCTTGACAGTTTTGGAATGGAGCTCATTGTAGTTGATGTAGGAGCGCCATGTACCGTCGATCTTTTTTAGTAACATTGCTGGAGAGGAGAATGATGATGTGTAAGCCAGTGGGTCGTTCATCATGTCTTGCGTCGTGATCTTGGAGGTGTCCGGTAGACCCTCCCATCGGATCTTCTTGTCGTAGCGCTGCAACTTTATGGTGCGGTCGTTGAATTTCAACTGATTGTTCCAAGCAATTACAACCACTGGACTCCCAACACAAGGTCGAAGCCCTCCAAGGGAAGTGTGTAACAGCTGACGTTAAAGGCCTCTCCTTTAATGGACAAGGGAACATGGGGCAAGTATCTTTACAGGAGATTGTGACACCATTCGCGACCTTGAAACCCACATTTGGTCGCAGCTGTACCATCAGGTTGAGCTCATGGGCGAGGGGCTCCTTGATGAAGATGTGGGTGGAGCCGATGTCGACCAATGAGGTTAACAGCTTGTCGCAGACGTAGACCTGGAGCATCATCGTGTTGTCGAGGTCGATGCTGGTCAGGGCATATAGGGAGATGCCCATGTCGGCAACGGCCGCGTCAATGTCGTCGTCATTGTCGAGCTCCAGGAGGAAGATTCCCTTGTCGACGCACTTATGGTCCGGCGTGTACCGATCCGAGCAGTGATAGTATTGGCTGCTTGCTCGTTTGGCAGCCATCTCATCAGTCGTGAGACGCTTAAAGCGCGGCCAGGAGGATGCCGACACCGAAGATTTCGGAGCAGGCGCAGCAGAACCACCACTAGAAGCTGTGGTGGTGACACGTGACACAGGGGAAGAGCGCGTAGAGTGTTGAGAGGCGGTGCCCTTCTGTCTATTTGTTGTTGTCACGAATTGTGGTTCAAAGTCTCTGGCCAGACTCATGGCCATCTGCAGATTTGTAGGGCACTGCAGTTCCACACTAGTACGAAGTGGGTCGTCCAGGCCAGCCGTGAAGAGATTGATAGGCTAGCGTTGGCTGAGATCCTCACAACAATTGAGAAGGACCAGGAACTGACGCTGGTACTCCTCAACCGTACCAGTACAACGAAGATCTTTAATCTTAGCCAGGTCGTTGGAGCGGAGCGGGGGTCCGAAGTGCATGTTGACGAATTTCGCGAACCGCTCCCAGGACACGATGTCGCATTCGCGTTCCATCGCGATGTACCAGTCGGCCGTGGAACCCTCCAGGTGGAGAGACGCGAGCCACACCTTTTCTTCAGGCATCGTTCGTGTCCCGCGAAAGTATGCTTCACACTTGTTGAGTCAGGTCAGAGGATCAATTTCCCCATCGTACTTGGGAAAGCTGATCTTGTGATAGCGCAACCCGCCGTCGTCGGAAGCAGCACGCCCCTGGTGGCGCCGGAAGTCGTGCTGGTCGTTGTCGCCACCAACGTCGCGGGGACCGTTGCTGCCTCACGGTGTGTGCTCAGGGTTCAGAAAGGCATTATTCCGCTGTCGCCTCTGTGCGCCACAGCGCTAGGCGCGGGGGTACCGCCTCACCTTGGGGGGTGGGCGGGGATCTCACACGCCGATCTTCATCGCGTCACAGCAGCGGAATGAATCGGTCGAGGCGAGGGCATGTGCGGAGTCATGCAGGAGGAGCGGCGGCGCCCAGCCGTGAATCGGTCGTGACGGACTGCGGGGGCGCGTGCGGAGTCCAGCGGGAAGAGCGGCGGCACCTGGACGTCGGACGAGCTGTGGACTCGGGCAGCAAATGGCTACCGCGCGGGGGGAGGCGTCCTATCCAGGGAACAGAGTATTCCCATGTACCAAGTGGAAACTCCTTTTTTTTCCAGGTTACTTTACCTCTACTTGCAGGTGCAGCTTTTCACTCCTTTTTTTTTCAGGTTACTTTACCTCTGCTTGCAGGTGCAGCATCTTTTCTAAGGTTATTTTAGCTTCCTGTTCTCTTTCTATGAATCTTTTGCATTGCATTGGTGACCAAAATTAGTAGAAATATTATCATACTTCTATAATTTTCAAGATTTTACAACATAATGTTGCTACAGTACATAACGCATACGAACGCCTAGGCAACGCCTATGCACGCCGAGGCACTAGGCGGAGAGTCAACGCCCGCCTAGTGCCTTTTGGAACCTTATGTGTGCTGCAGGTCCTCCAGCTCGGAGTTCTCCGTCTCCGGCGTTTTCTCAATGTGTGCAAGGCGGACGTCATGGCGGTCCAAGCGCTTATTGATGGAGTCGTTCTGCCCATCATCTGGTTCATCATCTTGCCTAAATCTTGGAGAGTAAAGGTCCCATAATCGTCTGGGGGGCCGGACATGGTCGCTGCACGGAGTCTCTCCCGGAGTCTTTGGATACCAATTGTTGTGAAACATGATGGAGGAGACCTTCCCGGCTGCGCCTAGGGCTGTGCAGGGGAGAGGACAGGAGGAGGGAGGAAGATGGGTTGCTGCGCAGCACGTATCACGGTGGAGGAGAGATGTCACAGCGGCTAAGGTTAGGGTTCGCAGCCACGGTGACACAAGGAGAAGAACAACCCAATGGAGCAATTCTTATTTTTCTGGATGAAACATACATGACGTAGGGGGCCTGCTTATATAGGGGGAGCATCCCCCCTGACTGTGCGCCCCCTGCTGCCCGCATCCCTAATCAGATCGGTTGCGGACCCCCACCCCCCCAAAACCGATCAGAACTCTATATTATTAATCTATCTCCTTATTTAATCTAATACTTTCTATTTAAACTCAACCTGATCTCTAACTCCTTTATTCTTCAAACTTTCCTTAATCTAATGGACCTTGTAGAAGATCTTCAATTTCTCTGGTACGGCTGGGCTGCTGCAACAACAGGGTTGTGGACCATATGTGGGCCCAGGTCCACAGCAAATAACTGTCTAAAATGACAAAATGGCTACAAACTACCGTCATAGTGTCAACAATAGAAGTCACAAAGAACATCAAATAAGTTTGCAATGTAATGTCGATAAAAAAACAAAAACAAAAAGGTAATAAGTAGGCAAAATCATGTCAAAGAAATGACCTTATTCTGGAGGATTTCAGGAGAATCAAAAATTTCAGGCATTCCCACTTCACCTATCTCCTCCCGATAGGACAGCTTCTGAGCATAACCAAGTGACATTTTTTAACCCTTCTCAAGCTCCTCTCAAGCCTTTGTTTCCTTCTTGTCCAGTCTATGAAACCAAACAAATTCAGGCCAATTGTTAGGGGCTGAACACAAAACATTTCCAATCGGTGGGATGCATAAGTCTAGCAGTTGACACAATTGAGTTAGTTGTATCATAACTCTAATAAAAATATGTTAGGGGATTTGCATATATGTTTAATAAAAAAAGTTTTTTACGACTGTTCAATATAAATACTTAAAACACAATAGACTAACGTGAACATTGTAGTATTGCCGTCCCTTTAAGGAAATGCTTCTCTAAATAAACATGACCTAACTAACAAACAATGATTCTAAGATTCAGTATCCTGTACAAATTCTAAACTTAGTTATTCACAATATTCAGCCGAACCTCTTTCAGCACCTAGATAAACCCCATTTGAATTCCCCCTTTGCCATTTGGCTATTACACTAATTCGAATCATAAAACTTCGAATTCCCAGATCAAACTACGAGCATCAGGGTGAATAGACAAGTACCTGCCACAGAATGTCGTCCTACCCGGCCCCGGCCACTCCGCTTCCAGCGGGTATCGCCGCGCTGCAATCCGCACCTCTGAGATGATGCGCCCGTGCACCGTCTGGTTACCGCCCCGCAAGGCACCCTTGGAACACCTCCCCTCGAGCCTGGACAAGAGCCTGGGCTCTCTCCTCCTTACTGGAAGCTAGGGTTCCACGGGCACCGTCGGTGGAGGCTCCGGTGCGCCTGCCTCTGCTAGGAGCAAGGACACGAGAGCATACGAACGAGGGAGGTGATCTGGGTCTGGGCTGGCTACAGTGAACGGAATTGCTGTGCTTGGACCAGAGGGCTAACCATCGAACCTTTTTCAAAAATAGTATTTTTTCCTTTTTTCCCGAAATAGGTACCAATTTGAATCAATTGTACAAATAGGTTCCTCCCTCGGTTATCGGACAAATCATATTTTTTCATACATGGGTGAATCCTCCGCCATGGGTCAAGTGAAAAAAAAATTGAAAGTCTAGATCGGAGGTGGGAAGGAGTAGTAGTTATCTGGAAGCTCGAAACGGACGGAGGCTTGACAAGTTCGAAACGCTGGAGACTCGAAAAGGGAGGTTAATTTGATCCTGATGCAGGACGTCTTCAAGTCTATACCAATCCTTCCAGTGCAGCGCCGAGGTGGTCAAAAAAAAGTTGGGCGCTTTTGCTCTCCAGCTTACCTCGGCAGGCGTCGGCACCCCGATCCACCTCGGCGGGCGTCGAGGAGTCATCATCTCTGTATTTGGAGATTAGTGACCCTTCACCTATTGGGGCTCCACGTCCCTGACAGGGAAGGAGACATCAGCCACCAAAGCTTCCTGGGGCCATTAGAATATTGAAGAAACGACGGTCCAAAGGTTGAGCGCGAGGCCACCGAAAAAGAAACCATATGTCGGGAAAGGGTGTGGAGCTGTTGGAGCTACCGACCCCGCAGAGCGGCGGGGATCGAAGGCATTGAAGTTGCCGACATCGAAGGTCGACAAAGCTCAAAGGTCGAAGGAGCGCGGAGTCGTGGAAGTTGCTGACCCCGAGGTGTAGTACCTGTATAGGGATGATTCCTTGTAGATGTAATATGTGTTTCATTATGTAATGATTAAAATCATCGTGTAATATAGGATCTTTTTAATGGTTTAGGAGGGTCTCCCCTTTGTCTATTTTTCGTCCACCGGTCCCGCCTGAACTGTAGGTAGCCTTCGAACTTTTGCTGCTCGTAGACCATAGGTCGCAGAACTCGGAAGGAGTACTTGAACGGGGAAGAACTTCCTAAGGGAATGGATCCTTCGGCTCTGAGTGGGCCTGGTTGGGTGTTGGTATTTCTTAACATCTACAGGTCATTCTAGCAACTAGCGCTAGACATGCAGTTGGCACTAGGCTAACATAAACCAAAGCCAGATGAGTTTTGCAAGCGCATAGAAAGTACTGTTGTAGCATTTCACCCGAGAGTATTCTCCAAGGTATCATATTAATTTTATCCCAAAGAGAATCAAGTGAAGTGTGGCAAAATTATAGGTAGAATAAGATATTCTAGTGAATATCCTAGTAGGATGAATAAATGATATAGTAGGGTAGTGTGACACACACATAAGAATTCTACTCTAATGATTAAGGTTGTCCTGGTGAATGTTGAGTTATGAGATGGCACTATTCCTACGTGCTCTAATTACTCATATACATAGCATAATAGTGTACACATGAACATGCTAATGATGAATACTAGGGCTTAGTGGTCCAACACATCGGGCATGGGTTTCCTCCTGGCAAAATCAGGATGATTTCTGCAAAGAGCCTGTGGTGTATCCGAACGTGAGGAAGCGCCAAGAACGGACAGAATTGTGACCACATATCGCCTACCCCTACAACCCGTAGGTCTACGAGACATCAAACGCTATTTAACTATTGTTGGTATTTCTTAACACTACGGGTCATCTCTGTTAAGAGATGAGATCCGCAAGCGCACAGAAGATGCCGTTGTAGCATATCACCCATGAGTACTCCGGTATCGTATTTATCCCAAAGGAAGGCAATGGAGTAAAATGGACACTACTCTTATGACCAAGCTATGGTATACGAATCAGTTATCATGACAGGGGTAAGTTGATAATATGTGTAGTATGACACACACCTAAACAATCTATTCTAAAGGGTAAATGGGTCTTAATAGAGACTAGTCTAAGAGTTGGTGAGTTGCTCCTACAACGCTTCTAGTACAATATACATAGCCTAAGTTAGATACTGAGCATGTCAATTGTGAATCCTTATGCTAAGTTATTCAACACATCGGGCACGAGTTTACCCCTAGCAACACTAGGATGACTCCCGCTAAGAGCATGTGGTATAGACGAACGTGGAGGATTACAAAGGACAAATAGGGTTGTCACCACCTACTGTCTACCTCTTCAATTCGTGGGTCTACGAGACATTCAACGCTACTTATCTATCCTAGCATCATGCTAGCATATTAAGTAAGTACCTTAGGAGTCGCGACACAAGCCATCCTAAAGCAATGAACTAAATCATTGTTGAAACCAATGTTGAATCATAGCATAGTTATTCATAGTAACATGATCATATCATAACTACTTAGACTATAGTGGGGGTTTATAATGTTTATGATGATAGAATAAGATCATTATGACATAATCATAAAGACTATTCCTACCACATACATGGATTCCACAATCAAACAAGTCCAAGAATATGTATAAAGGAAGACTAAAGATCATAAAGTCACAAATACAAGAAGGAATACATGAGTTGTACCTTTCCCGATTTGGAACTGGGAAGAGAGACTCCCTCTACTCCTTTCTCAATTTGGACTGGAGACTAGAGATTCTCCTCTTTACAACCTAACTCCTCTAAGAACTAAGAAAAGTAGCGTATACAATAAAATGATGATCAAGTGGTGTGTGTTGAAGTGAGGGGTAGGGGTCCTATTTATAGCTGGAGAAGGGTCGGTTCGTGCCACAAAAAATGCGTGAATCAGTCTTCATCGTTATCAGAGCACCACATGGAGTCGACACGTGGAAGTTGACCGCGTTTGGCGCCAGGAACTAGTCGACTGAACAGGGTGTTCGGCCGACCTGGTCTTGGCTCCGTTTCGCGTGTGTTTTCTTGAGGTCACTTCCAGGTTGGCCCCATTGACTGATATGGGTGATACACCGTTGGAACTCCTCAGATACGTCTGTTTGTGTGCCATTTGATCCATGCGATGCCATGTGTTGGCTCTTGATTGGATGGGGTTATACTTTTTTGAATTGCTCCCCTCTTTTACCTTAATTCTGGTATAAAAAGCTTGCATGCACTATTTTTTCATGGACAAGCAAAAATAGGATAAGTAGAGAGGTTATGTGTGCAAGAAATGACTTATCCTTCACATAGTTGAGTTATATTGACATGTGAAATTGTGATATAACAGGCGTCAACAACTATCTAAGCATCACGTTTACATGTTAAGTAAATACCTTAGATGCTCAAGTACAAGTACCTCTCTAAGGCGACAGCTAACCTAAATATCGTGGAACCAATGTTGAAGACAAGGACTAACATATGCATATTAACGTAATCATGTTATTACCTAATTGGACTATAGTGGAAGTATATATTATTTATGATAACATAATATGACCATGATGATCAGATCATAATAACACCTACACCTATCACATACATGGGTTTCACAATCAAGCAAGAAATGTTTGCCCAAGTATATGAATAAATAGAGACTAATAATAATATTATTAATGTGCATAAAATCACAAAAAGAAAAGAAAGATACATGAGTCATACCTTTTCCAATTCGGACTTAGGACTATAGGCTCTTATTTACAGCCTAACCTGCACTAAGGATTAAGAGAACTAATGTATACAATGTAGTTGTCAGTACCCAGCATACGGGGTACCCTCGCACACATGCTAAAAGCACATAAGTACCCCGCCTCCCCGCCGAGGCAGGGTCCAATGGCGCCACGTGTCCAGAAGGCTTTGGACCCCGACCTTCCTCAAGTATGGGTTCCGGCATTACCACGTGGACCTCAAAGATGGGACCCAACTCCCCCGGCGAGGTGGGCTACCGGGCTGCCATGCATTTAGCGAGACGGGACCCCACTCCACCGTAGTAGTGGGCTCTGGTGCAGCCACGTGGCCCGAAGCACCAGGTCATACACCTCCCGCGGAGGCGGGCACCACCACGTGTCCTGCAGTCTCGGATTCCTAGCTCACTTCAGAGAAGGGCTTCGGGGCTGCCATGTGCCCCGAAGTACCGGACCTGACCTCCCCCGGAGTGGCTAGCTCCGATACTGCCATGTGTCTTGCAACTTGTTCTGGACGGTTGGTTGCGAGAGTTAAGGGATGGTGCACCCTGTCTAAATCAAGCATTGAAGGCATGCACCCACCCCCTATGCATGACGTGGCGTACGCCTACGGACAGGGACCGCTGCGCCCAATCGCATCACAGTAAAGGCGCTGAAGGCCTACCCCTCTCTGCCAAGTAGAGTATCTTATGGCGACAAGACAAATCGACGGGACATCCCCTTCCACCGTCAACAACTACGCGTGGGCCACTAGTATCAGAGGCGACAAGACAACGGGTCTCCAAGTTGAGGTCAGAGACATCGTAGCGGAGAAGCCTTAGATCTTTAGGATAAGATCACCATGGGGCCACCTATCGAGCCTCGGACCCCACTTGTAAGGTGTCCGGCCTTGTCTATAAAAGGGTCAGACGCCACCATTACAAGGGATCTCAACTGATACACACTCAACACACACATTCACACCAGCAATACAACTCACACCGTGGAGTAGGGTATTACGCTCCAGTGGACCGAACCACGTAAAACCACCGTCTCACCATCTCTCATAAGAGCAATATCTACCAAGGACTAAGCCTTGCCAATCAAGAACCTTTGCGGGCTGCTCGCATAGCAGGTCCATAGGAAGTGTCGCAAGAACACTTCTACGTTTGGCGCTAGGTAGGGGCTTTTTCCTCTAAAAAGTGGTTGCTCTTTGATCAAAATGGTAAGCATCAAGCCTGCGAGCAGCGGCAAGATCGAGGCACGGAAGGTCAACCTGCAGGTTGGTGAAGACGTGGAGACAGAGTTCCAAAAGCCCAAACGGGCCATTGAAACGATCCACCAGGCTGAGGACTTTGACCCCAACAGTGATCACGAGCGTCGCAAAGCACTCCATGTCATCAGTGGGGGATGTTGGGACCCCGCGTCCCGGAACGTGGTCAAGACCCTGTGCCAGGCAGTGGCTTCAGTAGCTCCTACTCACACCCCGGTGCTGCATCACAGATGGATGGAAACACCGGTTAGCTTCGACTCCTCCGACTGCACCGAGAACATGGCAGGAGCCAGGCTTCTGCCCCTCCTCGTCGCCCCAACCATCGCCAACATCAAGTTCTACCACGTCTTGATAGATGGTGAGGCCGGCCTCAACCTCATCAGCCGTGCGACCTTCGACAAGCTAAAGATCCCTGTGTCCAAGCTCGCCCCATCGAGACTGCTCTCGAGGGTAGAGTCAGGGAGTATTATCACGTACGACAACATCCAACTCCAGGTGACCCTCGAGAATATACTGTTCTACGTCGCGGAGGTTAGCCTCCCTTACAACACCATCATCGGTAGGCCGACCCTGTAACTATTCATGGTTGTAGCCCACTATAGTTACCTCGTCCTGAAGATACCAACTCCCTCCAGCGTCCTCAAGATATGCAGAGATCGTGTTGTAGTGGTGTCAGCTTTGGAGAAGCTCCAAGCGCTTGCAGCTGCTCCAGCATTTGCCCCGAGCGATGCTGAACCAAGTCATCCCTCGACGAGCCCGCGCCAGCGCGGCTACACAGCTGCACCCCGGGGGCATCCCTCCGACAGCAATAACGTACACATCAAAGCTATCCAGATCGGCTTTGATGCTGCCCAGACAACTCGCATTGCTGGGAGTCTAGACAGCAAGCAGGAATCCATGCTCATCGCTTTCCTGTGAGCTAATGTCAACGTGTTTGCCTGGCAACCATCGCAGATGTCCGACAACCCTAGGGACATGATTGAGCACCACCTGAAGATCTATCCCGTCGCTTGGCCAACATATCAGAGGCCACGAAAACAGTCATCGAGCAGCAAAACTTCATATGCAAAGAGATCAAGAAGCTGCTCGATGATGGCTTCATTTGGAAAGTTCACCATCCCAGGTGGCTGGCCAATCCTGTTGTCGTCCCCAAAGTTGGCGGGAAGCTTCGGATGTGCATCGACTACACCAACCTCAATAAGGCATGTTCTAAAGATCCTTTCCCTCTGCCTAGGATAGATCAAATCATAGATTCAACCTCGTGCTGCGATCCACTCCGCTTTCTAGACGCTTACTCAAGGTTCCACCAAATCCCCATGTCTAGAGAGGATACCGTAGATGGTCTTTACTACTATGTCTCCATGCCTTACGGTCTTAAGAATGCCCTTTCTACATTTGTACGTGCCATGCATAAAATATTTGGGGATCTCATTCGGGACCTAGTAGAGGTGTACATCGACGATATCGTTGTCAAAATCCAAACACATACGACATTGCTAGACAACCTCGCCCTAGTCTTCGATAGGTTGCTGACCACACACACAAAGCTCAACCGAGACAAGTGTGTGTTCAGAGTCAAATTTGGGAAGCTCCTTGGTTTATTGGTCTCACACCGAGGGATTGAGGCCAACCCAGAAAAGATCAAGACGGTGGAACTGATGCAACCTAAAACCCACATCAAGGACGTGCAGAAGCTTGCAGGTTGTCTGGCAGTGCTAAGCCGGTTTACCTCTAGACTGGCTGAGTGGGCTTTCCCATTCTTCAATATGTTGTGTCAGTCTGGACCGTTTGTGGGGACCGAGGAGGTAGAGAAGGCATTTCTCAAGCTGAAGCAACAACTTACGTCGCTACCCATCATGGTGGCACGGAGCCCAGGGAGTCTCTGTACCTCTACATCGTCGCCACGACGGAAGTGGTAAGCATGGTCTTGGGTGCATAACGACCTAGTCCCCAACAGCCGCAAGGGACGAACAGGGCCCTTGCCACTGATTCTGAGCTCCAGGGCTTGGAACCCACAGGGGCCCCGATAACCAAGTTGCCTATGGGTCTCAGCCCCCGGAGGGCACCCGGGTCCCCCTAGGGGGCCCCGAAGATTAAGATTCCTTTGGGTCCCATCCCCAGAGGACGCCCCGAGTTCAGAGAATGTGGAGCCTCTAGGCCCAGAGCAGATGGAAGAAGATGCGCCAGACTGCCCAATGAGGGTCCGGACCATCCAATGCCCAGTCTACTTCATTAGCGAAGTCCTGCACAAAGCAAACACAAGGTAGCTTGAAGTACACAAGTTGTTGTATGCAGTGCTAATCGTATCAAGGAAGCTCCGCCATTACTTTTAGGCACACAAGGATTCAGTGGTGACCTCGTTCCCATTCGGGTCAATGCTCTGCAGCCCCAATGCTTCCAGCAACATCGCTAAATGGGTGGCAGAACTAGCGGAGTTCGAGCTCGACTTCTTGTTGTGGCATGCGATCAAGAGCCAAGCACTGACGAATTTTATTGTTGAGTGGACTCCCTCACCAAGAACCCCAATGGGCCTTGAAATCAGCGAGCCAGAGCCCAGGGCACTGGTGCTCACCAAACTCCGCTGTACACTCTTCTTCGATGGTTCATCGCGAAAGCAAAGGGTCAGAGCCGGCATACTTTTCATCTTGCAAACACGAGAGCAGTTCAAGTACGCGGTGTGCCTTGACTTCAAGACGACCAACAACATGGTGAGGTATGAAACCCTCATCTTTGGACTAACAGCTGCGCAGGGTCTCGATGTCCAGCACATGTTGGTCAAGGGAGACTCCCAGCTGATCATCAAGCAAGTCTGAGGAGAATGCTACTACAAAGATCCTCAGCTCACGGTGTACCTGCTACACGTCAAGAAGATGGAGGCTGGCTTCGAGGCCTTGGACCTCTACCATGTACCGTGTGCTGACAACTCCATCGCTAACGCCTTGTCAACAATGGCATCCACTGGAGCCCCGGTTCCTGAAGGTTTCTTCGATAGGAGATTGGTGCGACCAACCACTAGGCCTGCAGGGCCTAACAATGGAGATGAGCCCAACACCTCGGAGCTGGCGGTCTTGGCTGCCCTCCAATCGAGGGGCCCGTCGAGGTTCTTGTGCGTCACCAAGGACCCCAGATCATCCGGCACCCAAGATCTAGAAGCTCAGGAGAGTCCTGATGCATGGATCATGAAGATCCGAGACTACATGAAGGACAACATCCTTCCCGAGGAACATGTATCTGCTGAGCGGATCATGAGGATGGCAAAAGCCACACGCTGGTAGAAGGAGACCTTTGCCGACGTGGCACCAACGACGTCCTATTATAGTGCGTAACCCGGAGGAGGGTTGCAACTTGCTCGCAGAGATCCACGAAGGAGAGTGCGGGAATCACGCAACTTCTCACACACCGGTTGGTAAGGCCTTCCGACATGGCTTTTACAGGCCAACAACACTCCAAGACGTCATCAAGCTAGTGAAAAGCTAAAAGGCGTGCTAGTTCCACGCTAAGCAGATTCACACAGTAGCGCAAACAATGTAGATGATCCCGCCTCCTGGCCATTCGCGGTCTGGGGGCTAGATATCCTGGGACCCTTCTCCAGGGCCGTTGGAGGGTACTGGTTCCTCTACGTCGCCGTAGGCAAGTTCACCAAGTGGCTGGAAGGAGCCCCGATGATCACCATCAACAAGCAGTTTGCAGTCAAGTTCATCAAGTCGATCGTCTGCAGGTGCGGGGTCCCGAACAGGATCACCACCGATAACGAGACCTAGTTCACTAGTGTAGCGTTCCAAGACTACTGCAAAGTCCTCGGTGTCCAATTTTGTTATGCATTTGTGGCTCACCCAAAGAGCAACGATCAAGTTGAAAGGGCCAACGCTGAGATCCTTAGGGCCCTCAAGACGCGCATGTATGACAGTTTGGATAAGCATGGTGCCAAGTGACAAACTTCCGTGTGCGCTGTGGGTGAGTCGGATATCATCCAACCGGGCTACAGGGGAAACTCCTTTCTTCCTAGTGTATAGGGCCGAGGCCATCCTTCCCCTAGAGATCGTTGTGGGCTCCTTCCAGGTCCAACATTTGACGAAACAATGCAGGACCAGCTCCAGTGTGGAGATATCGACCTTGTCGACAAAGCAAGGTGGCATGCTGCCATCCAAAACGCACGATACCGGCAGGTGCTCCGACGCTAAGAGGAACAGTTCGTGCGAAGTAGAGAACTCAAGATCGGCAACCTGGTGCTGCGGCGAATACTTTCTCGAGAAGGGTCACATAAACTCTCCCTGAGTTGGGAGGGCCCCTTCCGAGTGACACAGGTATCCCGCCCCGAGTGCGTCTGCCTGGCCACGGAGGAAGGATAGACCCTCTCCAACCCTTGGAACATAGACCACCCCCGTAAGTTTTATCTCTAGCATAGTGGTGGGACAGTGTAGGGTGTCATGGTGTCTGTAACATACTCATTTTCATCCACCATGCATTGCATACATTCTTATACACGTTTAACCTTAAGCAATCTAAAAGGAACAAGATTAAAATAAATTTAGGACAAAACAACAATTTAAACTTGTCTGGGTGCGGACTTGTCTGGTCATAACCTCGGACTAGTCTGGTGACCCTATTCTTCTTCAGGAAATTCAGTTTTTTTCAGAGCCCGGACTTGTCCGGCACAATGCACGGACTAGTCCAGTTTGGTTTCTGATGTTGTCCGAACTTGTCCGTGGTCCAAGTGGACTAGTCCGTTCCTTGTTGAATTTTAGTCCGGAAAACCTTTTCTTTTCCATCTCAGACTTGTCCGGCCTATTACCCCAGAATTGTCCAATTTTGTTTTTGTTCCAGATTGGACTTGTCCGAAGGCACAACGGACTTGTCCGAAAATGTATTTGTTCCAAAACGGACTTGTCCGTACCACCCCATAGAACTTGTCCATTGTTGTTTCTATTCAATATCGAACTAGTCCAGCCTGTAGAAACCAACTCGAATTCTGTTATTTCTCCACGATTGGTTTTTGGGTAATTGCCTTAATTGGACCCAAGAACATCGTGCCCAACACCTGTGGAGCCCATGTTGGACCCTTACACAGCCTCCAACACCTTAAACTCGAAATCCATCAACCCTACCACCTCCACCTCTATATAAACAACCCACCACCCCAACTTTTCATCTCTTTGCCACAATTGAAGAAAATCTCAACCCTAGTTCGTGGGAGCCGCTATCAAGAGAAGATCCAACCGCAAGGAGGAGGTGGAGAACACGAAGGAGGATCAATCAAGCGAGATCTTCATTGACTTTTCGTTCTTCATCACCAGTTCACCCTCAACTCTCCACCATTAACCTTAATTGTTAAGATTCGAGTTTCACATCCAATTCTTGATCTTTGGATCTCTAAACACGTAGTATTCCTGAAAGTCGCCTAGAGGGGGGGTGAATAGGCAATAATACCTGAAATGACTTAATCAAACGAGATTAAATTCTTGAGGCAGGACTTGTCTCGACAGGGCCGGACTAGTCCGCTTAGCACAGGGTGAAAACCTAAAAACTTGGTTTCTACAAGTTATTTGTGGAATTTAAGTTCAAAGAGATAAGCAATATGTGGTAAACTAGTATAATTCAGACTGTGAAGTTAAAGCACTTAGATCACAAGTTTTCAACAAAGATCAAAAGTGAAAGGCAATGTGAACAATATGAACCCTAATTGCAATGCTAGTGATCACAAGAAGTAAAAGACAAGTGAGACAAGATTTATCTCGTGGTTCAGCTCCACGAAGAAGCCTACATTCACGTTGAGAAGTCCACACAAGGACCGGGTCTCACTTGACCCTTCTCTCACCAAGCCACCACGATGGTCAGCTTGGTTTCCACTATATCAATGGGTAATCACCAAGTTTTATGGGGCTACTCACAAGTTGAGGCTCCCACAAATCAATACAATGAGGAGCACACGAAGCTCAACTCACATAAGTTACAAAACACAATCACAATGTGCGAAGAGATCAAACTGAGAGCCAAAGCGTGATGATCTTCCTTTACACTCCTCCCCAAACCCTAATCTCTTCAAGATTTGGTCTTAGAGGGCTAGTAGGATGAGTAGAAGGTTTTGGAAGGCTCTTGGTCACTTGTGGCGGTGCTAGGGTTCAAAACTTGTTCAAATGAGGCCGGGGGTCCCCTTTTTATAGGGGTCCCGAGCCCCTTCTGCTGACCTCAGCAGAAGGGCGGACTAGTCCGGTCCTATGGGACCGCTAACCTCTAGTCAGGTCCCGACAACTGCCACGTTGCGCGACGATCATCACGCTACCCGCCAAATTTCCAAATTCAAACGGTCACTGAGCAACAGACTAGTCCAGTCCACATCGGACTAGTCCGAAATAGGATAGAAGAGTTTAGTCCAGCTCAAAACGGACTCATCTGTGCAGGCCCGGACTAGTTCGGCCATAGGGGGTGGACTAGTCTAGCCTGTTTCTCTCGATTTATCTCACTAAGTCTCAAATGGACTAATCCGTACCCAAACGGACAAGTCCGAACTTTTCCAGAGAGCTTTGGTTCGTCCAAAAACGGACAAGTCCGGTCTTCTGGGACTTGGCTCCAAATTCACTAAGAAACACTCCAGAGACGTTTGGTCCATCTCAAAACAAACTTATCTGCCTAGCCGGACTATTTCAGCCTTGAGGCCTGGACTAGTCCGGCCTTTTAGGGTTTTTCTCATTTTTGCTTCTCACTTAGGTTTTTCTCTAAACCACCACTTTGAGCCCTCTAGAATGATCTCAATGCACATGATACATCCACCCTTTCAAATGACACGGCTCATATAAGCTCATCTTCATAGAAACCCTAATTTCTACTTCTTGAGCCTTTGACGCGTGTTATGTCCTTTTCCTTTTTGAAGGGTTTCATCTCATTTCAATCATTATACATGTGCTTAGGATCAACTTAGCTCATTAGACTCTTAATTGTCGTCATCAATCATCCAAAACCCACGGGGATGCCTAGATGCACTTTCAATCCCCTCTACTTTCACTTTTCCATGTGAATTCAATCCCAATTCTCGCTGATCAAGAAAACCCTGAATTGCAGATTCTGTACAGGGCAGACTAGTCCAGCCCTGGTAGCGGTCTAGTCCCGTGTCTGAATCTGTTTCAGGCTGAATTAATCCCAGTTTGATTGAAACCAACTCGAAACCTGTTCAAACTATTAAACACCACTGTAACTAGTTAGTAAACATTAATAGCAACTCATTAACAAGTTTTACCACATAATTGCAATAATCATGCATGTCATGGCATATTGGGTAATATATAAGCATTTGTTGATTGTAATGGTTGTTTTGTATGTCTATTGCGCGGAATTGAAGGTGGTGCGCTAGAGGGAGCTGCCGAGGACCTCCAGAACCAAAACTTTGAAGATTTTGATTCTAATGGTTCTTGGATGTATGTGGTGCTCCAATTTATTTTCCGTCTTGGCATGCGCTAGATGGTCTATCCTTTTCAAACACAACATTCTTTAAACCACGAATGTGCTTGCCCTTAAGGAGTTTTTGCAAATTTCTCATCCCAACATGGGCTAGCCTTCTATGCCATAGCAATCCCATGTTAGTTTTTGCAATTAAGCATGTATCAAGTTGGGCTTTATCCGCGGAGAAATCCACAAGATAGAGCTTTCCCTTGAGTACACCCTTAAAGGCAATTGAGTCATTGCTTCTCCTAGTGACGGTCACACCCTCATTAGTGAATAAACAATTATAACCTTTGTCACATAGTTGTGATATGGACAAGAGGTTATAATCAAGTGAATCAACATGTAAAACATTTGAAAGAGTATGATTAAGGGATATAACAATTTTACCAGTGCTAAGGATTTTTCCTTGGCTATTATCCCCAAAGTAGATTCCTTCACTTGGATCTTCATTTAGCTCATACTCCACAAACATCTTCCTCTCTCCGATCATATGATTTGTGCACCTGCTACCAAGAACCCATTTGGTTCCACCGGAGGAGTATGCCTACAAGAAAGATTTAAGCCTTGGCTTTAGGTACCCAAGTGGTGTTGGGTCCTTTGATGTTAGTCAAGAGGCACTTGGGCACCCACACACAAGGTTTGAGACTCTTGCTGTGTGGCCCAACATACCGAGCATAGGCCTTTCCACTTGTTCCTCAATAAAACATATGATGCATCAAAATCATGGAACAATGGATGAGGTTCTTTCTTAGGAATTTTGGGTGAAGTAGCAATGTTCTTCCCTTTATTGTTGTATGAGCCTCCTTTGACAAAAACAATCAAGTCTTTGCCATTCTTGCGAGTTTTGGCGTTTTGCCTCATCTCCCTAGAATAACCAAGACAATCCTTTACAAGGGGATGTCTTGTGTTGGTATATGCACTACGTGCATATACCACCTTCTCCTTGTCAAAGATGTCACTCTTTGGTGCTTGATTGGTTTGTGCCAACTTAAGCTCATCTTTAAGCTTTATGGTCAAGATTGAGCATTTACAATGTTGAAATGCTTCAGATTTAATATTTGTGGAAGATGAGCTTGTAGAGGAAGAAGGTGCATTGACCTTGAGAGACTTCACTTGTGTTTCAAGGATCTTGTTAGCTTGTGTCAAACTAACAAGTTCATCCTTGAGTACAATTGCAGTGTTCTCAAGGTTTGAGCAAGTTTCCTTGCTCAAAGCGAGTTCACGCTCAAGTGCCTTGCTTCTTTCTCTTTCAAGCTCCAAGAGCTCAACCGCTTGACATCTCTCCTTTTGTTGGATGAGCATGTCCTCTTGACGGTTGATGAGCTCTTCCTTCTCAAATATTTCCTCCGTCAACAATCTCAATCTTTTCAAGGTACTTTTACTCATGTCCTTAAGCATGTGTTAATTTTCACTACTACTATCAAAATCATCATGAGAAGAAATTTAAGAATAGGATTTAGATTTAACCTTCTTTCTTCCCTCCTTGGCCATGAGACACGTTGTCCTTGAAGTCTCCAAGTTGGGGAAGAGCTTGTTTTCCGTAGTTGTCTTCTTCATAGAAATGGTTGCTATATTCTCTTCTTCATCGGAGGAGGATTCCTCATTTGAATCCCACTCCTTTTGGAGGTGGGCATGTCCGAATTGCTTCTTCTTCTTGAAGTACTTCTTCTCTTTGGACTTGCCCTCCTTCTTCTTCTTGTTTTCTTCATGTGGACAATCCACAATGAAGTGGCCATATTCCCCACAATTGTAGCAAGCCCTCTTTGATCTTGTCTTGGGCTTGTCTTTGCCCTTTCTCTCATTTTGGTAGCTCCCCCTCCTTCTTCTAAACATCCTCTTAAAGTTCTTGATGAAGAGAGCTTCTTCCTCATCGGTATTGGGACTCTCCTCATCACTATCTTCCTTTTCTTGTGATCTTGAGGATGTTGCCTTGAATGCAACATCCCTTTTCTTGGAGGAGGAAAGATTTTGTAGATCATTGTAAAACATGGCTTCTTGCTCCATCATCTCATGGTTGATGATCCTCCCAAGCACTTCTTCGGGAGTCATCTTGTGGAAGCTCGGGCTCTCACGAATTAGTGAGCAAAGGGTGATGTTTCGAGGCATGAAAGCTCGAATCATCATCTTTACCACCTCATGGTCGGTCCACCGGGTGCTTCCATAAGACCGACTCTTGTTGATGAGGGTCTTGAGGCGGTCATACATGTCTTGGGGGGACTCACCATCCATGATGGTAAACCTCCCAAGCTCTCCTTCAATCATCTCGATATTCGCCTCCCTAATGACGCGGTTGCCTTCATGCGTCGTCTTAAGGGTATCCCATATTTACTTGGCAACCTCTAACCCTTCAATGAGGTTGAACTCCTCTCGAGTCAATGAGGAGGTAATCACTCCAACGGCTCGAGCATTGCGATGGATAAGGACGGCTTGTTCCGGAGTGATGTCTTCCTCATTCTTCAGAAGATGAACACATGTCAGAACAATTTGCCACAAGCTAGGGTTTAAGGAAATGAGGTGCATCTTCATATTATGCTTCCACATAGAGTAATCATTTCCGTCGAACCGAGGAGGTTTGCCAATGGGAATTGACAAATAATGGTTGGTCGCGGTAAGTTGCTCATAATTGTAAGAATACAAGAGTAGTCTTGTGAACTACTTCCATTGTCGATGTTGACCAGAGCAATTGGCTTGATCTCCTTCTTGGGCACATTGAGCTTCTCACGAAGTCATGCCTTGAGCATCCGAATTTCTTCGTCGTCGTCTGGATCATCTTGAAGAACATCGACGTTCTTCGTCTTGGTGTCATCGACGACCACCGGAACCTCGTTATTCCCCCTTCCGGCCATTTCTTCTCCAAGTTGTTAGACTCTTGTGGAGAAGCCTGCTCTTATACGAATTGAAAGTCGCCTAGAGGGGGGATGAATAGGCAATAATACCTGATATGACTTAATCAAACGAGATTAAATTCCTGAGGCCAGACTTGTCTGGACAGGGTCGGACTAGTCCGCTCAGCATAGGGTAAAAACCTAAAAACTTGGTTTCTACAAGTTATTTGTGGAATTTAAGTTCACCAAAGAGATAAGCAACATGTGGTAAAGTAGTACAATTCAGATTGTGAAGTTAAAGCACTTAGATCACAAGTTTTCAACAAATATCAAAAGTGAAAGGCAATGTGAACAATATGAACCCTAATAGCAATGCTAGTGATCACAAGAAGTAAAAGACAAGTGAAACAAGATTTATCCCATTATTCAACTCCACGAAGAAGCCTACATCCACGTTGAGAAGTACACACAAGGACTGGGTCTCACTTGACCCTTCTCTCACCAAGCCACAGTGATGGTCGGCTTGGTTTCCACTATATCAATGGTAATCACCAAGTTTGATGGGGCTACTCAAAAGTTGAGGCTCCCACAAATCAATACAATGAGGAGCACACGAAGCTCAACTCACACAAGCCACAAAACACAATCACAATGTGCAAAGAGATCAAACTGAGAGTCAAAGCGTGATGATCTTCCTTTACTCTCCTCCCCAAACCCTAATCTATTCATGATTTGGTCTTAGAGGGCTAGTAGGACGAGTAGAAGGCTTTGGAAGACTCTTGGTCACTTGTGGCGGCGCTAGGGTTCAAGACTTGTTCAAATGAGGCTGGGGTCCCCTTTTTATAGGTGCCCCGAGCCCCTTCTGCTGACCTCAGCAGAAGGGCAGACTAGTCTGGCCTCTGGCCCCGGACTAGTCCGGCCCTATGGGACCACTGACCTCTCGTCAGGTCCTGACAACTGCCACGATGCGCGATGATCGTCACGCTACCCGCCAAATTTCCAAATTCAAACGGTCACTAACCAACGGACTAGTCCAGTCCACAACGGACTAGTCCGAAGTAGGACAAAAGAGTTTAGTCCGGCTCAAAACAGACTCATCTTTGCACTCCCAGACTAGTCCGGCCACAGGGGGCGGACTAGTCCGACCCTCTAGGGTTTCTCTCGGTTTATCTCACTAAGTCTCAAATGGACAAATCCGTACCCAAACGGACAAGTCCGAACTTTTCCAGAGAGCTTTGGTCCGTCCAAAAACGGACAAGTCCGGTCTTCTGGGACTTAGCTCCAAATTCACTAAGAAACACTCCAGAGACATTTAGTCTGTCTCAAAATGGACTTGTCTGCCTGGCCTGACTAGTCCGGCCTTGAGGCCCGGACTAGTCCGACCTCCTAAGGTTTTTCTCATTTTGGCTTCTCACTTATGTTTTTCTCTAAACCACCACTTTGAGCCCTCTAGAATGATCTCAATGCACATGATACATCCACCCTTTCACATGACACGGCTCATATAAGCTCATCTTCATAGAAATCCTAATTTCTACTTCTTGAGCCTTTGATGCCCGTTATGTCTTTTTCCTATTTGAAGGATTTCATCTCATTTCAATCATTGTACCTGTGCTTAGGATTAACTTAGCTCATTAGACTCTTAATTGTCGTCATCAATCATCCAAAACCCACAGGGATGCCTAGATGCACTTTCAATCTCCCCCTTTTTGGTGATTGATGACAACACATTAAGACTTCAAAAAAAGGATAATAATTTGTTTTTCATAACATGTATTTGTATGAGTGACTCCCCCTCAATGTATGCATCATGAGTAAGAGAGATTTGAGAGAGTTCTCACACATATACATGTTATGATGGGTGCCTAAGTGACGTGCTCATAAATTGTGACAAGGCAACAAATATGCAAGACAAGCATGTAACTCAAGCATAACATCACAATTGATATGAATTAAGTCTTACAACAATTTGAGCGAGAGTTTTAAACATAAAAACATAAATCCAATCTTGGATCAATCTCTCCTTCTAATAACTAAGTAGAACTCTCAATCTCTCCCCCTATCTAAGTGCAAATCTCTCCCCCTTTATCCACCAATCTCCCCCCTTCTCTAAGAGATCTAAGAGCCACATCCACTAATCTCTCCACCTTTGGAATCAAGACACCAAAAAGTAAAAGAAGAAAGGAAGAGCCATTAGGACTACTCGTCATCATCATCGGTGTCGTCATCGTCGTTTTCGCCTTGGTGCCCGCTATCACTCTGTGTGGCCTCCGGATAAATATTAGCATCATCATCATCGGTCGGGGCCGCGGTGGAAGTACCATCTCCACCAAATTGAGGGAGCTCCTTGGCAGTGAACTCCGGGAATGGTGTGATCTCTCCATCACTCTCCTCGGCGGGATACATGGGAATGTCCAACTTGTCGCACACCGCCTTGAGATACCTCTCTTGGCGACGCTCCATGCGACATTGCCGAACTTCCGCCTTCCGGCAAGAAGATAAAATGGCCTTGAAGCACTTGAGAAATCCACTCCTGCATTGTGATGAAGGCGGAGGTGGAGGAGGAGATGGCACAAAGCCAGAGGAAGAAGCGGGGGGATCCATATTCTTCCTCCTAGGGGCAGTCGGCTCTGGAGGAGGGAGTTGAAGTCGAAGTCTCCGGTGAATTATTTCTTTCTTGAAGGTGAGTCTAGAGATCTTCTTGATCATGTACATGATGTATGGAGCGTATCCACATGATCGGTTTGGAGTATGGGAGACGTTGAAGATGTCGTGGAAGATATAGTCAACCACATTGAAGCGGACATCTCCATCAAACCGTCAAGTGCCTCAAATTCCCTTGAATTATCCCCTCATCTCCATCGTTGGGGGCAATCATCTTTTGGAGCACCCTGTTGAGGACACTGTAGAAGGGCTTGATGTTCCTTATATGCCCCGCCTCAAAGGGTACATGGCTAGGATACATGTACTCCATGGTGTCCCGATCAACTGGCCTTAAGTTGGAGATAATGATTTCATTGTCCAGTTGATCCTCTAAGTCAAGTAGCTAAGCAAACTCCCAGTAAGTGGTGGAGTATTGCTCTCCATGGGTCATCCATGTAATCCTCATGTCCCCATCGGTGTGGAAGTAAATAGTGGAACAGAACTGAGTAATAACTTACACATTCCAGTCATACTGGAAAGCCATGAACTCCTTCAAGCCATGTCGCTCGACAGCTTCCATCATAGCATTGAAGGCCACACAATCCTTCTGGGCCATATAGTCCCAGTCAATCCCCTGAGCATCGGTGACTGGGGTTTGCTTGGACATGTAGACTGTCTGGTAATAGTCATAGTGGAAGTCACACCAGAAATGGGGATCCACTGTGCTCTTGTCCCGCTGATAGACATTTATCTTCATTAGCTTGTGTGCCTTATCAGCCCCTTTGCCCTTGAAGATGTTGGCATCAAAGGCAGCTGCACAGTTTGGGTTCCGTGCAGGAGAAGACATCCTCAAGGGGCCTATGGCTTGAGAGGCACCCTTCTTGGCCTTGCTTGCCGGCTTCTTGGCAACGATCACCCTCTGCTTGGGTGCAACATCGACCGGCGCCTTTCCCTTATCCTTGGAGGTCCTCTCCTCTTGGGCTCGATCTTGATCCCCCAAAGTCACAAGTCTCTTTTTCCTCAGGGTTGCCTCTGCTGCTGCAGAGTTGTGTGCTTCTCGCTGCGTCTTCTTTGCTCTCTTTGATGCAAAGTAGGGAGCAGCCATTTCTTGATCCTCGTGCCTCCAGCGATAAAGAGCTTGCTTGTCTGCTTCGACCTCGGAGTCGGAAGGTGGAACATACTCGTTATCCGACATGGTTGCTGATAAGAGAAGCAAGAGAATGTGTATGAGTCCAAGGAGTCAAGACAAAATGGGAATTCACATAATCGATCAAGGTTAGGGTTTTCGCTGTGTAATCCGTACTTGTCCGCCCAGAGGCCGGACTAGTCCGTACCCAACCGGACTTTTCCGCCCTGAAGCCGGACTAGTCCGATTCACGCAGCAAGAACCCTAATCTAGAGAAATTTTGAAACTACGGATCCTACCACAAAAATGGAGGTACATGATCACAATGATGTGCACAACAACATTTGTGAAGAAGTTTCTATCAATAGACCCAAAAGAATTGAATTTCAAGGATTTGGGGTTAGGTCAAGAATACCTCTTCAAATCTTCAAATCGATGAAATGTGGATGAAGAATCGGCCTTCGATGCTTGGGGGTTCCCTAGCACCTTAGGGCTTCAATCCACGGATTGGAGTTGAGATTTGTTGGTGAGAATCGAAAATCGCCGTTTGGGGGTGGTTTTCGAGTGTTTTTGGAGAGAGAGTGGTTGAGTTGAAGTGGAGAGGTCGGGGGTTCCCTGGGGAGGTTAAGTCCTAAGGGCCGGACTAGTCCGGTCAGGGACCCGGACTTGTACGGCAATCAGACTAGGTCCAGACTATTCTGAGCCACCGGACTAGTCCAGTCTATGGGAGGACTAGACCGGTCCTAAGGCTGAAAACTCCTATATATTTAGTTTCCTATGGAGATTTGATCTTTGTGGACTAGATTTCACAAAAGATCTTTGTAAACATGGTCAGTAAGCAATCAACAATCAAACTATGACCATGATTCACAAGGATTCAATAATTTAAAAATAATTTGTAGAAAATCAAGGAGGGTGAGTTTTTTGCAAGCATGTGTGAATTTTAAATATGGCAATCAGATGTGCAAGATTCAAGCCACATTTCGAGAATCCAAGATATTAAGCTCACTCCTAAGTTCACAAAATCTTATCTCATCTAAGGGTTTGGTAAATATATCGGCAATTGTTTATCGGTTCTCACATGTGAAATTGCAATGTCTCCTTTGATGGAGTGATCTCTGAAGAAATTTTGTCGAATATCAATGTGTTTGGTCCTTGAGTGTTCAACTGGATTATGGGCTATTTTGATGACACTCTCATTGTCACATAGGATGGGAATATGACGGAAGTTCATGCCATAGTCCCTAAGAGTTTGTCGCATCCAAAGAAGTTGTGCATAACAACTTCCGGCGGTGACATACGCCGCTTCGGCTGTGGAAAGAGCAATGGAGTTTTGTTTCTTTGAGGACCAAGACACTAGAGATCTGCTAAGGAATTGGCAAGTTCTTGAAGTACTCTTCCTATTGACTTTGCACCCTTCATAGTTCGCATCGGAATGTACAATGAGGTTAAACTTAAAGCCTTTGGGGTACCAAAGTCCTAGGCTTGGTGTGTGAACCAAATATCTAAGAATTCTCTTAACGACGGTCAAATGACACACCTTAGGGGCAGCTTGAAATCTAGCACACATACACACACTAAGCATGATATCGGGCCTAGATGCACATAAGTAAAGCAATGAGCCTATCATGGAACGATATACCTTTTGGTCCATACTTGGACCATCTTCATTGAGATCGAGATGCCCATTGGTTGCCATAGGAGTCTTGACGGCTTTGGCCTTGTCCATGCCAAAATTCTTGAGTATATCTTGTGTGTACTTGGTTTGACTAATGAACATGCCTTCCTTGAGTTGCTTCACTTGAAAACCTAGAAAGAACTTCAACTCCCCCATCATGGACATCTCAAATGTTTCTGTCATTATTTTAGAAAACTGATCACAAAAAGATTTGTTAGTAGAACCGAATATAATGTCATCGACATATATTTGACAAACAAACAAATCATCATTGAAGTGCTGAGTGAATAAAGTATAGTCCGCCTTCCCAATTTTGAAACCATTTTGAGTTAGAAAATCTCTAAGGCACTCATACAAAGCTCTAGGAGCTTGTTTGAGTCCATATAGTGCCTTACGCAATTTGTACACATGGTTTGGGAATTCTTCATCTTCAAATCCGGGGGGTTGCTCCACATACACCTCTTACTTGATTGTGCCATTTAGGAATGCGCTCTTGACGTCCATTTGATATAGCTTAAAATCATGGTGAGTAGCAAAGGCAAGTAATATACGAATTGATTTAAGCCTAGCTATGGGAGCAAAAGTTTCATCGAAATCCAAACCTTCGACTTGTGAATACCCTTTGGCCACAAGTCGTGTCTTGTTCCTTGTAACCACCCCGTGCTCATCTTGTTTGTTGCGGAACACCCATTTGGTGCCTACAACATTCGCATTAGGCCTCTTCACAAGCTCCCACACTTGATTTTTTTGAAGTTGTTGAGCTCTTCTTGCATGGCCATCACCCAGTCCGGATCTTGTAGTGCCTCTTCAACATTGTGGGGCTCCAAGGAAGAAACAGAAGAGTAATGTTCATAAAAGTTTGCAACATGAGATCGAGTAGTTACCTCCTTGGAGATGTCTCCAAGTATATTGTCAATGGGATGGTCCCGTTGGACGCTTTGATGCACTCTTGGGTGAGGCGCTTGAGGTCTTAATTCATCATCTTGGTCTTCCTCATCCTCATTGTCTCCCCCTTGATTGATGCCTCCATTTTCATCTTCTTGGGGCGCATCTTGGTGAACTTGATCTTGATCATTTGAGGAAGAGCTTGCTTGATGTGTAGGATGGTCACTTGCATTTGAGGTTGTTCTTGTGGTCGTATATCTCCAAGTGCCATCTTTCCTATCACCACTTGTGGAGCTTCTTCTTGATCTAGCACATGACGATCAACTTGCTCCACTTGGGAGCCATTAGTCTCATCAAATACTATGTCACGTGCTACTTCAACAATTCCAGGGGATTTGTTGAAGACACGATAGGCGTAAGTGTTTGAGTCATAACCAAGTAACAAACCTTCATCGGACTTAGAAGTGAACTTCAAATCATAGGCTTCTTGTTAAGAACGTAGCATTTGCTCCCAAAAACACGAAAGTAGGAAATGTTTGGCTTGTTACCGATTAGGAGCTCATAAGACGTATTCTTAAATATGCGGTGAAGATACAACCGGTTTATGGCATGGCAAGCGGTGTTGATCGCTTCCGCCCAAAATTGGTCCGACGTCTTGTACTCATCAAGCATGGTTCTTGACATCTCAATTAAGGTCCTATTCGTCCTCTCGGCAACCCCATTTTGTTGAGAGGAGTAGGGGGCCGAGAACTCATGTTTGATGCCTTCCTCATCCAAGAATTCTTCAACTTGAGTGTTCTTGAATTCGGTGCTGTTGTCACTTCTTATGATCTTGATACTTAAGGAGAACTCATTTTGAGCTCTCTTAAAGTACCTCTTGAGAACACCTTGAGTCTCACTCTTATCATGCAAAAAGAACACCCAAGTGAAATGTGAAAAATCATCAACAATAACAAGACCATATTTGTTACCACCAATACTTATGTAGGCAATTGGACCGAAGAGATCCATGTGTAAAAGCTCCAATGGTCTTGATGTTGTCATAATGTTCTTGGATGGATGTGGTGCTCCAATTTATTTTTCGGCTTGGCATGCGCTACATGGTCTATCCTTTTCAAACACAACATTCTTTAAACCACGGATGTGCTCTCCCTTAAGGAGTTTTTGCAAATGTCTCATCCCAACATGGGCTAGCCTTCTATGCCATAGCCATCCCATGTTAGTTTTTGCAATTAAGCATGTATCAAGTTGGGCTTTATCCGCGGAGAAATCCACAAGATAGAGCTTTCGCTTGAGTACACCCTTAAAGGCAATTGAGTCATTGCTTCTCCTAGTGACGGTCACACCCTCATTAGTGAATAAACAATTATAACCTTTGTCACATAGTTGTGATATGGACAAGAGGTTATAATCAAGTAAATCAACATGTAAAACATTTGAAAGAGTATGATTAGGGGATATAACAATTTTACCGGTGCCAAGGATTTTTCCTTGGCTATTGTCCCCAAAGTAGATTCCTTCACTTGGATCTTCATTTAGCTAATACTCCACAAACATCTTCCTCTCTCCCATCATATGATTCGTGCACCCTCTATCAAGAACCCATTTGGTTCCACCGGAGGAGTATGCCTACAAGAAAGATTTAAGCCTTGGCTTTAGGTACCCAAGTAGTGTTGGGTCCTTTGATGTTAGTGTAAGTGCATCTAGGTCCCTTGTGGGTTTTGGTGGATTGATGATGAACCATTAAAGTGCTAATGAACTTGGTTGAGCATGAGCGCAGATCCGAAGTACATAATGGAGCTTTGAAGAAAGACAGCAAAAGGAGAAAAGTTATGGCGAAGAAGAATAGAAATAGGGTTTTCTATTTTCTCCTTGAGTCGTAGGAAAAACCGTACTATTAAGAGGGACACGACGTGTAGACACTTAGTGAGTCATTCGGGTGCTCAACCCCTTAGTAGAAGATTTTAGTAGGGCCTTTGTGGCTTGGGCAGACTTGTCTAACTTGTGGTGTTAGACATGTCCGAATTCTCTCTGTTGGAATTCGGATATGTCCGAATCTGTAAGTCAGACATCTGTAAGTCAGACATGTCTGAATCTGTAAGTCAGACATCTTCTAACATGTCCGAATCTGTAAGTCAGACATCTGTAAGTCAGACATGTCCGAATCTGTAAGTCAGACATGCCATCGGAAAGAGCTCAAGTGCAAGCAAGCTCTTCCCAAACCATGATGATTTCAAGTCCACATGCTTCATGGCAAAGGAGGGAAGGAGAAAGGTCAAATCTAAACCCACTCCCTCTATAACTTCTTGTGATGAACTTGATAGTGGTAGTGAACTTGAATCCATGCTCAAAGGCTTAAGTAAGAGTGCCATGAGAAAGATGAACTTTCTTATGGATGAAATCTCCGAGAAGGAGGATCGCCTTGAGCGTCAAGAGGACATGCTCATCCAAAAATTGGAGAGATGTCAAGAGCTTGAGGAGCTCCTCGAGCGCGAGAGAGAAAGAAGCAATGCATTGGAGCATGACCTTGCCATGAGCAAGGAAGCATGCTCAAATCTTAAAGACAAGACTGTTGAGCTCAAGGATGAACTTGTTAACTTGACAAAGGTTAACAAGATTCTAGAGACAAAGGTTGAGTCACTTAAGATCAATGCACCTTCTTCCTCAAAGAGCTCATCTTCTCAAAAGATTTCATTCGAGGAAGTTCACACTTGCATGTGCTCAAGCTTGATCCTAAAACTTAAGGATGAACTTAACTTGGCACAAAACAAACAAGCACCGAAAGGTGGCATCTTTGACAAGGAGAAGGTGGCCTATGCACGTAGTGCATACACCAATGTGAGACCTCCCCATGTCAAGGATTCTCTTGGTTATTCTCGGGAGCAGAGGCAAAATGCCAAAGCCCCCAATAATAACAAAGACTTGATTGTTTTTGTCAAGGAAGGTTCATCCACTCAAGATAAAGGAAAGAACATTGTCTCAACATCTTATATGCCTAAAAATGAACCTCATCCTTTGTTCCATGACTTTGATGCTTCTTATGTTTTATTGAGGAACAAATTTGGCAAGACTTATGCTAGATATGTTGGGCCACTCCGCAAGAGCCCAAAGCCTTGCGTGTGGGTGCCCAAATGTCTTGTGACTAACATCAAAGGACCCAACTCCGTTTGGGTACCTAAAGGAAAGGCATAACTCTTTTGTAGGCATACTCCTCCAGTGGATCAAAATGGGTGCTTGACAGTGGATGCACTAATCATATGACCGGAGAGAGGAAGATGTTTGTAGAGTACAAGGAGAATGAAGATCCTAGTGAAGGAATCTTCTTTGGGGATAATAGCCAAGGGAAAATCCTTGGCACCGGTAAAATTACTATCTCCTCAAAACACACTCTTTCTAATGTGCTTCATGTTGATTCACTTGATTACAACCTCTTGTCTATTTCTCAATTATGTGATAATGGTTATGATTGTCTTTTCACTAACAACGGTGTGAACGTCTCAAGAAGATGCAACAACTCAATTGCCTTTAAGGGTGTACTCAAGGGAAAGCTTTATCTTGTGGATTTCTCCACGGGTAAAGCCCAACTTGATACGTGCTTAATGGTGAAAACTAACATGGGATGGCTATGGCACCGAAGGCTAGCCCATGTTGGGATGAGAAACTTGCAAAAACTTCTTAAGGGGGATCATATCCGTGGACTAAAAGATGTTGTCTTTGAGAAAGATAGACCATGTAGTGCATGTCAAGCCGGAAAGCAAGTAGGATCTCAACATCCGTCCAAGAACATCATGACAACCTCAAGACCATTGGAGCTACTACACATGGACCTATTCGGACCGATCGCCTACATTAGCATTGGCGGTAACAAGTATGGTCTAGTTATTGTTGATGATTTTTCTCGCTTTACGTGGGTATTTTTCTTGCATGACAAAGGTGAAACCCAAGGAGTTCTCAAGAAGTTCTTGAGGAGATCTCAAAACGAGCTCTCCTTAAGAATCAAGAAGATTAGGAGCGACAACGGGACGGAGTTCAAGAATACTCATGTTGAAGACTTCTTGGATGAAGAAGGAATCAAGCATGAGTTCTCCGCTCCCTACTCCCCTCAACAAAATGGAGTAGCGGAGAGGAAGAATAGGACTCTTATCGAGATGTCAAGGATGATGCTTGATGAGTACAAGACGTCCGACCGGTTTTGGGCGAAAGCGGTTAACACCGCTTGCCATGCCATACACCGGTTGTATCTTCATCGACTCTTGAAGAAGACCTCATACGAACTCCTAACCGGTAACAAACCCAACATCTCATACTTTCGTGTTTTTGGGAGCAAGTGCTATATTCTCAACAAGAAGCCTAGGAATTCGAAGTTCGCTTCGAAATCCGATGAAGGTTTCTTGCTTGGCTATGACTCAAACACCTACGCCTATCGTGTCTTCAACAAGTCCTCCGGGATTGTTGAAGTAGCACATGACGTAGTGTTTGATGAGACTAATGGCTCTCAAGTGGAGCAAGTTGATAAGTGTGTGCTAGATCAAGAGGAGACTCCACAAGAAGCACTTAGGAGAATGGCACTTGGAGATGTGCGACCACATGATCCAAATGATCTTCAAGCAAGCAAAGAAGATGCAAATCCCCCACATGAACAAGATCAAGATCCTCAAGATGAATCTCAACAAGATCAAAATCAAGGAGGAGGCTTGGATCAAGGGGGAGATCAATAAAATGATCAAGATGAAGACAATGATCGAGAAGCTCAACCACCACACCCAAGATTTCATCAAAGCGTTCAACGGGCCCATCCCGTTAACAACATACTTGGAGACATCTCCAAGGGGGTAACTACTCGCTCACGTATGGCTAACTTTTGTGAACACTATTCCTTTGTTTCCTCTCTAGATCCACGGAAAGTAGAAGAAGCTCTACAAGACCCGGATTTGGTGATGGCGATGCAAGAAGAGCTCAACAACTTCAAGAGGAACAAGGTGTGGGAACTCGTGAGGAGACCAAGTGCAAATGTCGTTGGAACCAAGTGGGTGTTCCGCAACAAACAAGATGAACACGGGGTGGTAACAAGAAACAAGGCAAGACTTGTAGCAAAAGGATACGCTCAAGTCGAAGGTTTGGATTTCGATGAAACCTTTGCTCCCATAGCTAGGCTTGAATCTATTCGCATATTATTGACTTTTGCTACTCACCATGATTTCAGGTTATATCAAATGGATGTGAAAAGTGCATTCCTCAACGGTCCAATCAAGGAGGAAGTGTATGTGGAGCAACCGCCCGAATTTGAAGATGAAGAGCATCCCGATCACGTCTACAAGTTGTGTAAGGCTCTCTATGGCCTCAAACAAGCACCTAGAGCTTGGTATGAGTGCCTTAGGGATTTTCTCACTCAAAATGGTTTTAAGATTGGGAAGGCCGATTATACTCTCTTCACTAAGAATTTTGATAATGACTTATTCGTATGCCAAATTTATGTTGATGATATCATATTTGGTTCTACTAACAAGACTTTTTGTGATGAGTTTTCCAAAATCATGACGGAGAGATTTGAGATGTCTATGATGGGGGAGTTGAAGTTTTTCCTAGGTTTCCAAGTAAAGCAACTCAAGGAAGGGACCTTCATATGCCAAACCAAGTACACTCATGACATTCTCAAGAAGTTTGGCATGGAGAAGGCGAAGCCCATCAAGACACCTATGGGAACAAACGGGCATCTAGGACTAAATGAAGAAGGAGCGAGCGTGGACCAAAAGGTATACCGTTCTATGATTGGCTCTTTGCTTTATCTTTGTGCTTCTAGACCCGACATTATGCTTAGTGTGTGCATGTGTGCTCGATTCCAAGCCACTCCAAAAGAGTGTCACTTGACAGCGGTTAAGAGGATCCTTAGATATTTAGTTCACACTCCTAATCTAGGTCTTTGGTACCCTAAAGGATCCAAGTTTGATCTCGTCGGTTATTCCGATGCGGATTATGCGAGCTGTAGGGTAGATAGGAAGAGCACATCCGGGACATGCCAATTTCTTGGTAGGTCCTTGGTTGCGTGGTCTTCCAAGAAACAAAACTCCATTGCCCTTTCCACAGCCGAAGCGGAGTACCTTGCAGCCGGAAGTTGCTGTGCGCAGCTCCTTTGGATGCGACAAACTCTTAGGGATTATGGTTACAATCTGAGCCATATTCCTCTCCTATGTGACAATGAGAGTGCCATCAAGATTGCTCACAACCCCGTCGAGCATTCTAGAACCAAACACATAGACATCCGTCACCATTTCCTGCGAGACCACTCTATCAAGGGAGATATCGTTATCTCTCATGTTAGAAGTGAGAAGCAATTGGCGGATATCTTCACCAAACCCCTTGATGAGAGACGCTTTTGTGACCTAAGGAGTGAGCTAAATATCTTGGATTCTCGAAACATTGCTTGAGTCGTGCACATCTGATTGCTATTAGTTTTCAACTTCAAAATGTTGTGTGTTTTCGAAAATCTCATCTACTTTTCTTGAAAACTATGTTCTAAACTTCCCTTTGGTGAAAATGATCATAGTTTGATTATTGGTTGCTTACTGATCATTTTTGTCAAAGATATTTGCAAAAACTTGTCCAAAATGTCCATATATACCTATATTTAGATCCCCAAGTGTTTGCACATTGCATACACTCAAGGAGAGTCGGACAAGTCTGACAAAAGTCAGACATGTCCAAAGTGGGTTTTAAGTCTGCAGAGAGAATTCGGACTCGTCCGAAGTACAAATTCGGACATGTCCGACGTGGGAAGTCTGAACCCCTTCAAAGAGGCCGACGGTTTCCTTTCCTTCTCTCTCTCCTCACTTCAAACCCTAATCTCCATCTCTCTCAAACCACCCAAGGCGATCCACATTGCTTTTGAGGCTCTTGTGAGGAGTTCTTGAGGGAAAATCTCCCTCGAAGTTGGAGGATTCACATCCCCTTTGCAGTTCTTCAATCTTTTCTCCATCCGAAGGTATTTTTCTCATCTTTCCTCTCATTTCTAGATCTAGCGGCAAGTTTGCAAATTTATGCTCTTGAAATTGTTCCTAGGCCTGTTTACAACCTTGGTGCAAAGTTTGGTCGGTAGAAAAATTGATTTGCTTAGTTTCCTTAGCAATTAGGGTCAGTTCTGTACAGGTCGGACAAGTCTGACTCCGAAATTCGGACATGTCCGAAATTCCTGAGTCAGACAAGTCTGACTTCCCAGTCAGACATGTCCAATCCTGTATAACTCTAAGACCTAATTTCTATCGAAATTATCAAGTTAATTGCTCTATCTCTCTTGCTTTGACTCTTACCTATCCTTGTATCTTTTTCTAGCTATGGGTCACGACAAAAGAGGCAAGGAGCCCGCGGGTCTCGATTCTTCGGCTCAACCATCAAAGCGACCAAAGAAGGTGGTTGCCAAGCGACCTGCAAGCGGTCAGATCACTATTCACAGTGGTCAGGGGGGCAGCTCGAGCTCCCAAGGGCAGCAAGAGATCGGACCGTTGGTCGTGCACTCTCCAGTTGGTGACACTCGACCCACGGCCGACAGTGTGAATTACCGGAGGAACATCCACGACACCATGCACATGAGAGATGTGTGGTGTTATGACATGCCAAGGGAGAGCAAGGATACTCGTTTCTGGTGCTTCTTCCACATGGATTACTACCGGTCAGTCCTCACGACCAAGAAGAACCCAGTCACAGAGATGCAATGGGTTGATTGGAAGGCTGCATTGAAGAAGAAGGATTCCTATCTTCTCTTCAAGGGGGTGCTCGAAGCTTGCGAGCACCACGAAGTCAGCGAGATCATGGGTCTCCAATACCCATGGAAAAAGGAAGTCATCCTCCAATTTTATGCAACTGTGTTCTATTGGGTTGACAAGCACGACTTCACCTGGATGTCCAATGGGGTGAAGTACGAAGTCAGCTATGAGGAGTTTGCCCGCATTCTCGGGATGGAGGACAGCCTGCAGCACTCACTGAAGATCCATGAGATGGATATAGTGAACCTCCTGGAGATGGAGAGTTTCTACGAGGATGGGTATCCAGCCGACCCTCCCCATATCCACGGCCTCAAGCCATTCCATGTCGTGGTGAACCGTCTGATCAGAAAGACCCTCTCGCCCAAGGACGGGGATGCCAACAGGATCAATCACAACAGCAGAAATCTGATCCAGCTCTTGGCAGGGGAGCAGTAATTCA
Organism: Tuctoria greenei; assembly: GCA_036927565.1. NCBI lineage: Eukaryota > Viridiplantae > Streptophyta > Magnoliopsida > Poales > Poaceae > Tuctoria > Tuctoria greenei. The sequence continues at coordinate 91,841,412 of JAYESD010000012.1, read as the reverse complement.
ATGCTTTTGACTATATCTACGAGGAAATTTACCTCGCCTCGGAGACGCCGGCTAGGTCTGGCTGCTACGCCCCGTACCTGATGAAGCTAATTGAGACGGTGTTCGGGAAGAAGTTTGTGAAGGATGTGCCTCATAGGCGCCTCATGCCTCAGAAGCCTTCCAAGCTTCACAGCCCAAATCGAGCAGCTGCACTGGCACCGACACCAGCAGAGGGAGGACCCAGCTTCTCGAGGAGGAAGTCTGCTCAGCCTCCCAGCTCATCCTTCGTGCCCCAGCAGCAGCCGTCTTGCTCCTCAGGACTGCTCAAGATCTTGAAGTCAATCTTGACCGTCTGCCGGTCGACTCAGCGCTTGGCAAAGAGGAACCAGAGGGACCTCGCAGCCATCAGGGAGCACCTCCAGCTTCCTCCAGTCGACGACGCCAGCTCAGACGAGGAGCCACCGGAGTTTCCGGAGCTCACCGAGGCGGAGATGGCGCTCTTCACCGGCACCGGCGCCTCTTCCTTAGCACCTCCTGTAGATCACGATGACTCCGGCGAGGAGAGCGACTACGAGGAGGAGAGCAGCGACGATGACAGCGACGACGAGGAGGACGACACCGAGTAGACTAGGTCTTAGTGTCCACTTTTCTCCTTTTTGGTGCCTTGATGCCAAAGGGGGAGAAGTATTAGACTCTAGTGCTTATTCTTGGACATGGACATGTATCTAGTCATATTTTCTATTGTGGTGTGTCTTGTACTTATTCGTTACTCGTTTATGACTGTTAATGTTTCATGATGTTTATTGATGCCTTATGATAATCATTATGATGCATCATTGATCTCGTGTGCATTTCTTCATTTGTATCACGTTATTGCACAAACACGAGCATATAGGCACCCCACGACGATTGAGTGTATATGAGTTGTTTTTATTGTTATTCCAAAAGCTCATATACACTTGAGACTCAAAACTTCTATCAAATCTTATTTTTGTCGAAGACTTTTGTTGGTTTTCATCAATCACCAAAAAGGGGGAGATTGCAAGTGCATCTAGGTCCCTTGTGGGTTTTGGTGGATTGATGATGAACCATTAAAGTGCTAATGAACTTGGTTGAGCATGAGCGCAGATCCGAAGTACGGAATGGAGCTTTGAAGAAAGACGGCAAAAGGAGAAAAGTTGTGGCGAAGAAGAATAGAAATAGGGTTTTCTATTTTCTCCTTGAGTCGTAGGAAAAACAGTACTATTAAGAGGGACACGACGCGTAGACACTTAGTGAGTCATTCGGGTGCTCAACCCCTTAGTAGAAGATTTTAGTAGGGCCTTTGTGGCTTGGGCGGACTTGTCTGACTTGTGGTGTCAGACATGTCCGAATTCCCTCTGTTGGAATTCGGACATGTCCGAATCTGTAAGTCAGACATGTCCGAATTGGCACTAGAAGGGTTCCAGTGAGAGTTCCAGTGAAGTTTCAGACTTGTCCGAAACTGGGGGTCGGACATGTCCGAGATGGATCTATTCCCAGGGACTAAGGAAAATTTTCTATGTCCCAGAGAGTCAGACTTGTCCGAGTTCTATCTGCAGAATTTCAGACATGTCCGAGATTGTGTGTCAGACATGTCTGAAGTGATTTTTGTCAGACAAGTCTGAAGTGAAAGGCCTGACCTTTGAGGTCAGACATGTCCGACTTTGTGTCAGACATGTCCGACGTGGGCTGTGTCAAACGGCTCTAATGACTTTTTGGAGTATAAATAGTGGGTGGTTTCGACCCACCAACTATGCCTAACACCCCAAAACAGTTCTGAACGCCCATTTGAACTCAAGAACCTCTCTCCACTTGTTCTTCACCTCTAGAGCCCAAATTCGAATTTTTGGGAGAGTGAAGAGTGCTTTGTGAGGATTGGGATAAATGGTTTGTTGAGGGGTTGAGCAACGTGTGATTCGCTATGTTTCTTCGTGATTGCGTGTTTGTTGCTCTTGGGGTTCTCCCCTAGACGGTTAGGTGTCGCCCCGCGATTTCTTTGTGATCTCTTGTAATCGGGGAGTTTGTAACAATCTTTGTGATAGTGGAAGATCGGGAGTTGGCCCTTGTGGCAACTCGTGAGGAAAAGGCTAGAGAAGGCCTGGTCCCTTGTGGACTCCTCAACGGGGATGTAGGATCCTTTGTGGTTCCGAACCTCGGGATAAAATTGTTTGTCTCTTATTGTTCTTCCGTTCTCGCAAGTTTTGATTCTAGTGTTTTTCCGCGTGCTATCTCTCCCTCAGCTTTCTTTCTACTCCATACTTCGTGTAGAACTGCTAGGGATCGATATCTCTCACTAGATCGCTTAAAAATTGGATTTTTGGTCTAATCGTGCAGGTAATCTCAGACTTATCCGACCCAGGTCAGACTTGTCCGACTTAGGTCAGACAAGTCCGACTAGAAGTCAGACAAGTCCGACTACTCTGTTTTCATAACTCTGAATTAAATTTAAATTATCGATTATCGCCTATTCACCCCCCCTCTAGGTCGCCTTTCAATTGGTATCAGAGAAGGTTTCTCCGGAAGAGACTAACATCTCGGAGAATCGATGGCGGAAGAAAGGAACAAGGATGATACCTCATATGTCGAGGGTGAAGGCTCAAATGACAAGAACTACGACGTTCTTCTTGATGATCCGAAGGACGATGAAGAGACTCGCTAACTCAAGGCGAAGCTTCGGGAGAAGCTAAGGAAACAACCCAAGATCAACAAAGAGAAGGAGAAGAGTAACGATGACTATACTCAAACTCACTTTGATTATGATCGTCTTCATGCTAACAATCACTATTTGTCTATTCCACTTGGCAAACCTCCTCAATTCGATGGAAATGACTATTCAATGTGGAAACACAATATGAAGATGCATTTAATCTCTTTGAATCCTAGTTTGTGGCAGATTGTGCAAATCAGAGTTCATATGCCAAGGAATGAGGAAGACGTCACTCCACAACAAGCTATCCTACTTCATCGCAATGCTCAAGCCGTGGGAGTCATAACCTCATCTTTGACTCGGGATGAATTCAACTGAGTCGAAGGTTTGGAAGTGGCCAAAGATATTTGGGATACACTCAAGACGGCGCACGAGGGCAACCGAGTCATCCGGGAGGCAAAGATTGAGATGATCGAAGGAGAGCTTGGGAGATATACCATCATGGATGGTGAGTCGCCCCAAGACATGTACAACCGCCTCAAGGTGCTCGTGAACAAGATTCGTGCCTATGGAAGCACTCGTTGGACGGACCATGAAGTGGTGAAGAGGATGCTTCGGGCATTCATGCCTCGAAACATCACTCTTTGCTCCTTGATCCGTGAAAGCCCCAACTACACCATGATGACTCCGAAAGAAGTGCTTGGGAGGATAATCAACAATGAGATGGTGGAGAAGGAAGCTATGTTCTACAACGATCTCCAAAAGCTTGCCTCATCAAAGAATAAAGACATAGCCCTCAAAGCAACTTCCACATCCTACAATGAAGATGCAAGTGATGATGAGAGCATGGACCCCGATGAGGAAGAACCTTTCTTCATCAACAAGTTTAGAAGGATGATGAGAAGGAAGAAGGGAGGCTATCACCAAGAAGGCAACAGCAAGGAGAAGCTAAAAAAGAAGACTTGCTACAAGTGTGGTGAACATGGGCACTTCATTGCGGATTGTCCATACAATGAAAGCAAGAAGAAGGAGGGCAAGATCCAAGATAAGAAGCTCTTCAAGAAGAAGAAGCCATCGGGACATGCCCACCTTGGAAGAGAATGGGACTCAAATGAAGACTCGTCTTCCGACGATGAAGAGAAGGTGGCAACCATTGCCATCGGAAAGAGCTCAAGTGCAAGCAAGCTCTTCCCAAACCTTGATGATTTCAAGTCCACATGCTTCATGGCAAAGGAGGGAAGGAGAAAGGTCAAATCTAAACCCACTCCCTCTATAACTTCTTGTGATGAACTTGATAGTGGTAGTGAACTTGAATCCATGCTCAAAGGCTTAAGTAAGAGTGCCATGAGAAAGATGAACTTTCTTATGGATGAAATCTCCGAGAAGGAGGATCGCCTTGAGCGTCAAGAGGACATGCTCATCTAAAAATTGGAGAGATGTCAAGAGCTTGAGGAGCTCCTCGAGCGCGAGAGAGAAAGAAGCAATGCATTGGAGCATGACCTTGCCATGAGCAAGGAAGCATGCTCAAATCTTAAAGACAAGACCGTTGAGCTCAAGGATGAACTTGTTAACTTGACAAAGGTTAACAAGATTCTAGAGACAAAGGTTGAGTCACTTAAGATCAATGCACCTTCTTCCTCAAAGAGCTCATCTTCTCAAAAGATTTCATCCGAGGAAGTTCACACTTGCATGTGCTCAAGCTTGATCCTAAAACTTAAGGATGAACTTAACTTGGAACAAAACAAACAAGCACCGAAAGGTGGCATCTTTGACAAGGAGAAGGTGGCCTATGCACGTAGTGCATACACCAATGTGAGACCTCCCCATGTCAAGGATTGTCTTGGTTATTCTCGGGAGCGGAGGCAAAATGCCAAAGCCCCCAAGAATAACAAAGACTTGATTGTTTTTTTCAAGGAAGGTTCATCCACTCAAGATAAAGGAAAGAACATTGTCTCAACATCTTATATGCCTAAAAATGAACCTCATCCTTTGTTCCATGACTTTGATGCTTCTTATGTTTTATTGAGGAACAAATTTGGCAAGACTTATGCTAGATATGTTGGGCCACTCCGCAAGAGCCCAACGCCTTGCGTGTGGGTGCCCAAATGTCTTGTGACTAACATCAAAGGACCCAACTCCGTTTGGGTACCTAAAGGAAAGGCATAACTCTTTTGTAGGCATACTCCTCCGGTGGATCAAAATGGGTGCTTGACAGTGGATGCACTAATCATATGACCAGAGAGAGGAAGATGTTTGTAGAGTACAAGGAGAATGAAGATCCTAGTGAAGGAATCTTCTTTGGGGATAATAGCCAAGGGAAAATCCTTGGCACCGGTAAAATTGCTATCTCCTCAAAACACACTCTTTCTAATGTGCTTCATGTTGATTCACTTGATTACAACCTCTTGTCTGTTTCTCAATTATGTGATAATGGTTATGATTGTCTTTTCACTAACAACGGTGTGGCCGTCTCAAGAAGATGCAACAACTCAATTGCTTTTAAGGGCGTACTCAAGGGAAAGCTTTACCTTGTGGATTTATCCACGGATAAAGCCCAACTTGATACGTGCTTAATGGCGAAAACTAACATGGGATGGCTATGGCACCAAAGGCTAGCCCATGTTGGGATGAAAAACTTGCAAAAACTTCTTAAGGGGGATCATATCCATGGACTAAAAGATGTTGTCTTTGAGAAAGATAGACCATGTAGCGCATGTCAAGCCGGAAAGCAAGTAGGAGCTCAACATCCGTCCAAGAACATCATGACAACCTCAAGACCATTGGAGCTACTACACATGGACCTATTCGGACCAATCGCCTACATTAGCATTGGCGGTAACAAGTATGGTCTAGTTATTGTTGATGATTTTTCTCGCTTTACGTGGGTATTTTTCTTGCATGACAAAGGTGAAACCCAAGGAGTTCTCAAGAAGTTCTTGAGGAGAGCTCAAAATGAGTTCTCCTTAAGAATCAAGAAGATTAGGAGCGACAATGGGACGGAGTTCAAGAACACTCAAGTTGAAGACTTCTTGGATGAAGAAGGAATCAAGCATGAGTTCTCCGCTCCCTACTCTCCTCAACAAAATGGAGTAGCGGAGAGGAAGAATAGGACTCTTATCGAGATGTCAAGGACGATGATTGATGAGTACAAGACGTCCGACCGGTTTTGGGCGGAAGCGGTTAGCACCGCTTGCCATGCCATAAACCGGTTGTATCTTCATCGACTCTTGAAGAAGACCTCATACGAACTCCTAACCGATAACAAACCCAACATCTCATACTTTTGTGTTTTTGAAAGCAAGTGCTATATTATCAACAAAAAGCCTAGGAATTCGAAGTTCGCTTCGAAATCCGATGAAGGTTTCTTGCTTGGCTATGACTCAAACACCTACGCCTATCGTGTCTTCAACAAGTCCTCCGGGATTGTTGAAGTAGCACATGACATAGTGTTTGATGAGACTAATGGCTCTCAAGTGGAGCAAGTTGATAAGTGTGTGCTAGATCAAGAGGAGACTCCACAAGAAGCACTTAGGAGAATGGCACTTGGAGATGTGCGACCACATGATCCAAATGATCTTCAAGCAAGCGAAGAAGATGCAAATCCCCCACATGAACAAGATCAAGATCCTCAAGATGAATCTCAACAAGATCAAAATCAAGGAGGAGGCTTGGATCAAGGGGGAGATCAAGAAAATGATCAAGATGAAGACAATGATCGAGAAGCTCAACCACCACACCCAAGAGTTCATCAAAGCGTTCAACGGGACCATCCCGTTAACAACATACTTGGAGACATCTCCAAGGGGGTAACTACTCGCTCACGTATGGCTAACTTTTGTGAACACTATTCCTTTGTTTCCTCTCTAGAGCCACGAAAAGTAGAAGAAGCTCTAAAAGACCCGGATTGGGTGATGGCGATGCAAGAAGAGCTCAACAACTTCAAGAGGAACAAGGTGTGGGAACTCGTGAGGAGACCAAGTGCAAATGTTGTTGGAACCAAGTGGGTGTTCCACAACAAACAAGATGAACACGGGGTGGTAACAAGAAACAAGGCAATACTTGTAGCAAAAGGATACGCTCAAGTCGAAGGTTTGGATTTCGATGAAACCTTTGCTCCCGTAGCTAGGCTTGAATCTATTCGCATATTATTGGCTTTTGCTACTCACCATGATTTCAAGTTATATCAAATGGATGTGAAAAGTGCATTCCTCAACGGTCCAATCAAGGAGGAAGTGTATGTGGAGCAACCGCCCGGATTTGAAGATGAAGAGCATCCCGATCACGTCTACAAGTCTTGTAAGGCTCTCTATGGCCTCAAACAAGCACCTAGAGCTTGGTATGAGTGCCTTAGGGATTTTCTCACTCAAAATGGTTTTAAGATTGGGAAGGCCGATTATACTCTCTTCACTAAGAATTTTGATAATGACTTATTCGTATGCCAAATTTATGTTGATGATATCATATTTGGTTCTACTAACAAGACTTTTTGTGATGAGTTTTCCAAAATCATGACGGAGAGATTTGAGATGTCTATGATGGGGGAGTTGAAGTTTTTCCTAGGTTTCCAAGTAAAGCAACTCAAGGAAGGGACCTTCATATGCCAAACCAAGTACACTCATGACATTCTCAAGAAGTTTGGCATGGAGAAGGCGAAGCCCATCAAGACACCTATGGGAACAAACGGGCATCTAGGACTAAATGAAGAAGGAGCGAGCGTGGACCAAAAGGTATACCGTTCTATGATTGGCTCTTTGCTTTATCTTTGTGCTTCTAGACCCGACATTATGCTTAGTGTGTGCATATGTGCTCGATTCCAAGCCACTCCAAAAGAGTGTCACTTGACAGCGGTTAAGAGGATCCTTAGGTATGTAGTTCACACTCCTAATCTAGGTCTTTGGTACCCTAAAGGATCCAAGTTTGATCTCGTCGGTTATTCCGATGCGGATTATGCGGGCTGTAGGGTAGATAGGAAGAGCACATCTGGGACATGCCAATTTCTTGGTAGGTCCTTGGTTGCGTGGTCTTCCAAGAAACAAAACTCCATTGCCCTTTCCACAGCTGAAGCGGAGTACGTTACAGCCGGAAGTTGCTGTGCGCAGCTCCTTTGGATGCGACAAACTCTTAGGGATTATGGTTACAATCTAAGCCATATTCCTCTCCTATGTGACAATGAGAGTGCCATCAAGATTGCTCACAACCCCGTCGAGCATTCTAGAACCAAACACATAGACATCTGTCACCATTTCCTGCGAGATCACTCTATCAAGGGAGATACCGTTATCTCTCATTTTAGAAGTGAGAAGCAATTGGCGGATATCTTCACCAAACCCCTTGATGAGAGACGCTTTTGTGACCTAAGGAGTGAGCTAAATATCTTGGATTCTCGAAACATTGCTTGAGTCGTGCACATCTGATTGCTATTAGTTTTCAACTTCAAAATGTTGTGTGTTTTCGAAAATCTCATCTATTTTCTTGAAAACTATGTTCTAAACTTCTCTTTGGTGAAAATGATCATAGTTTGATTGTTGGTTGCTTACTGATCATTTTTGTCAAAGATATTTGCAAAAACTTGTCCAAAATGTCCATATATACCTATATTTAGATCCCCAAGTGTTTGCACATTGCATACACTCAGGGGAAGTCGGACAAGTCTGACAAAAGTCAGACATGTCCGAAGTGGGTTTTAAGTCTGCAGAGAGAATTCGGACTCGTCCGAAGTACAAATTCGGACATGTCTGACGTGGGAAGTCCGAACCCCTTCAAAGAGGCCGACGGTTTCCTTTCCTTCTCTCTCTCCTCACTTCAAACCCTAATCTCCATCTCTCTCAAACCTCCCAAGGCGATCCACATTGCTTTTGAGGCTCTTGTGAGGAGTTCTTGAGGGAAAATCTCCCTCTAAGTTGGAGGATTCACATCCCCTTCGCAGTTCTTCAATCTTTTCTCCATCCGAAGGTATTTTTCTCATATTTCCTCTCATTTCTAGATCTAGCGGCAAGTTTGCAAATTTATGCTCTTGAAATTGTTCCTAGGCATGTTTACAACCTTGGTGCAAAATTTGGTCGGTAGAAAAATTGATTTGCTTAGTTTCCTTAGCAATTAGGGTCAGTTCTGTACAGGTCGGACAAGTCTGACTCTGAAATTCGGACATGTCCAAAATTCCTGAGTCAGACAAGTCTGACTTCCCAGTCAGACATGTCCGATCCTGTATAACTCTAAGACCTAATTTCTATCGAAACTATCAAGTTAATTGCTCTATATCTCTTGCTTTGACTCTTACCTATCCTTGTATCTTTTTCTAGCTATGGGTCACGACAAAAGAGGCAAGGAGCCCGCGGGTCTCGATTCTTCGGCTCAACCATCAAAGCGACCAAAGAAGGTGGTTGTCAAGCGACCCGCAAGCGGTCAGCTCACTATTCACAGTGGTCAGGGGGGCAGCTCGAGCTCCTAAGGGCAGCAAGAGATTGGACCGTTGGTCGTGCACTCTCCAGTTGGTGACACTCGACGCACGGCTGACAGTGTGAATTACCGAAGGAACATCTACGACACCATGCACATGAGAGATGTGCGGTGTTATGACATGCCAAGGGAGAGCAAGGATCCCCGTTTCTGGTGCTTCTTCCACATGGATTACTACCGGTCAGTCCTCACGACCAAGAAGAACCCAGTCACGGAGATGCAATGGGTTGATTGGAAGGCTGCATTGAAGAAGAAGGATTCCTATCTTCTCTTCAAGGGGGTGCACGAAGCTTGCAAGCACCACGGAGTCAGCGAGATCATGGGTCTCCAATACCCATGGAACAAGGAAGTCATCCTCCAATTTTATGCAACTGTGTTCTATTGGGTTGACAAGCACGGCTTCACCTGGATGACCAACGGGGTGAAGTACGAAGTCAGCTATGAGGAGTTTGCCCGCATTCTCGGGATGGAGGACAGCCTGCAGCACTCACTGAAGATCCATGAGATGGATATAGTGAACCTCCTGGAGATGGAGAGTTTCTATGAGGATGGGTATCCAGCCGACCCTCCTCATATCCACGGCCTCAAGCCATTCCTTGTCGTGGTGAACCGTCTGATCAGAAAGACCCTCTCGCCCAAGGATGGGGATGCCAACAGGATCAATCACAACAGCAGAAATCTGATCCAGCTCTTGGCAGGGGAGCGCTAATTCAATGCTTTTGACTATATCTACGAGGAAATTTACCTCGCCTCGGAGACGCTGGCTAGGTCTTGCTGCTACGCCCCGTACCTGATGAAGCTAATTGAGACGGTGTCTGGGAAGAAGTTTGTGAAGGATGTGCCTCATAGGCGCCTCGTGCCTCAGAAGCCTTCCAAGCTTCACCGCCCGATTCGAGCAGCTGCACCGGCACCGGCACCAGCAGAGGGAGGACCCAGCTTCTCGAGGAGGAAGTCTGCTCAGCCTCCCAGCTCATCCTCCGTGCCCCAGCAGCAGCCGTCTTGCTCCTCAGGACTGCTCAAGATCCTGAAGTATCTTCACCGTCTGTTGGTCGACTCAGCGCTTGGCAAAGAGGAACCAGAGGGACCTCGCAGCCATCAGGGAGCACCTCCAGCTTCCTCCAGTCGACGACGCCAGCTCAGACGAGGAGCCACCGGAGTTTCCGGAGCTCACCAAGGCAGAGATGGCGTTCTTCACCAGCACCGGCACCTCTTCCTCAGCACCTCCTGCAGCTCACGGTGACTCCGGCGAGGAGAGCGACTACGATGAGGACAGCGGCGACGATGACAGCGACGACGACGAGGACGACACCGAGTAGACTAGGTCTTAGTGTCCACTTTTCTCCTTTTTGGTGCCTTGATGCCAAAGGGGGAGAAGTATTAGACTCTAGTGCTTATTCTTGGACATGGACATGTATCTAGTCATATTTTCTATTGTGGTGTGTCTTGTACTTATTCGTTACTCGTTTATGACTGTTAATGTTTCATGATGTTTATTGATGCCTTATGATAATCATTATGATGCTTCATTGATCTCGTGTGCATTTCTTCATTTGTATCACGTTATTGCACACACACGAGCATATAGGCACCCCACGACGATTGAGTGTATATGAGTTGTTTTTATTGTTATTCCAAAAGCTCATATACACTTGAGACTCAAAACTTCGGTCAAATCTTATTTTTGTCGAAGACTTTAATTGGTTTCATCAATCACCAAAAAGGGGGAGATTGTAAGTGCATCTAGGTCCCTTGTGGGTTTTGGTGGATTGATGATGAACCATTAAAGTGCTAATGAACTTGGTTGAGCATGAGCGCAGATCCGAAGTACGGAATGGAGCTTTGAAGAAAGACGGCAAAAGGAGAAAAGTTGTGGCGAAGAAGAATAGAAATAGGGTTTTCTATTTTCTCCTTGAGTCGTAGGAAAAACCGTACTATTAAGAGGGACACGACGCGTAGACACTTAGTGAGTCATTCGGGTGCTCAACCCCTTAGTAGAAGATTTTAGTAGGGCCTTTGTGGCTTGGGCGGACTTGTCTGACTTGTGGTGTCAGACATGTCCGAATTCCCTCTATTGGAATTCGGACATGTCCGAATCTGTAAGTCAGATATGTCCGAATTGGCACTGGAAGGGTTCCAATGAGAGTCTAGTGAAGTTTCGGACTTGTCCGAAACTGGGGGTCGGACATGTCCGAGATGGATATGTTCCCAGGGACTAAGGAAAATTTTCTAAGTCCCAGAGATTCAGACTTGTCCGAGTTCTATCTGCAGAATTTCAGACATGTCCGAGATTGTGTGGCAGACATGTCTGAAGTGGTTTTGGTCAGACAAGTCTGAAGTGAAAGGCCTGACCTTTGAGGTCAGACATGTCCGACTTTGTGTCAGACATGTCCGACGTGGGCTGTGTCAAACGGCTCTAATGACTTTTTGGAGTATAAATAGTGGGTGGTTTCGACCCACCAACTATGCCTAACACCCCAAAACAGTTCTGAACGCCCATTTGAACTCAAGAACCTCTCTCCACTTGTTCTTCACCTCTAGAGCCCAAATTCGAATTTTTGGGAGAGTGAAGAGTGCTTTGTGAGGATTGGGAGAAACGGTTTGTTGAGGGGTTGAGCAACGTGTGATTCGCTAAGTTTCTTCATGATTGCGTGTTTGTTGCTCTTGGGGTTCTCCCCTAGACAGTTAGGCGTCGCCCCGCGATTTCTTTGTGATCTCTTGTAATCGGGGAGTTTGTAACAATCATTGTGATAGTGGAAGATCGGGAGTTGGCCCTTGTGGCAACTCGTGAGGGAAAGGATAGAGAAGGCCTGGTCCCTTGTGGACTCCTCAATGGGGATGTAGCATCCTTTGTGGTTCCGAACCTCGGGATAAAATCGTTTGTCTCTTGTTGTTCTACCATTCTTGCAAGTTTTGATTCTAGTGTTTTTCCGCGTGCTATCTCTCCCTCAGCTTTCTTTCTACTTCATACTTCGTGTAGAACTGCTAGGGATCGATATCTCTCACTAGATCGCTTAAAAATTGGATTTTTGGTCTGATCGTGCAGGTAATCTCGGACTTATCCGACCCAGGTCAGACTTGTCCGACTTAGGTGAGACAAGTCCAACTAGAAGTCAGACAAGTCCGACTTCTCTGTTTTCATAACTCTGAATTAAGTTTAAATTATCGATTATCGCCTATTCACCCCCCCCCCTCTAGGCCGCCTTTCAATTAGTCAAGAGGCACTTGGGCACCCACACACAAGGTTTGAGACTCTTGCGATGTGGCCCAACATACCGAGCATAGGCCTTTCCACTTGTTCCTCAATAAAACATATGATGCATCAAAATCATGGAACAATGGATGAGGTTCTTTCTTAGGCATTTTGGGTGAAGTAGCAATGTTCTTCCCTTTATTGTTGTATGAGCCTCCTTTGACAAAAACAATCAAGTCTTTGCCATTCTTGCGAGTTTTGGCGTTTTGCCTCATCTCCCTAGAATAACCAAGACCATACTTTACAAGGGGATGTCTTGTGTTGGTATATGCATAGTGCATATACCACCTTCTCCTTGTCAAAGATGTCACTCTTTGGTGCTTGATTGGTTTGTGCCAACTTAAGCTCATCTTTAAGCTTTATGGTCAAGTTTGAGCATTTACAAGGTTGAAATGCTTCAGATTTAATATTTGTGGAAGATGAGCTTGTAGAGGAAGAAGGTGCATTCACCTTGAGAGACTTCACTTGTGTTTCAAGGATTTTGTTAGCTTGTGTCAAACTAACAAGTTCATCCTTGAGTATAATTGTAGTGTTCTCAAGGTTTAAGCAAGTTTCCTTGCTCAAAGCGAGTTCACGCTCAAGTGCCTTGCTTCTTTCTCTTTCAAGCTCCAAGAGCTCAACCTCTTGACATCTCTCCTTTTTTTGGATGATCATGTCCTCTTGACAGTTGATGAGCTCTTCCTTCTCAAATATTTCCTCCGTCAACAATCTCAATCTTTTCAAGGTACTTTTACTCATGTCCTTAAGCATGTGTTAATTTTCACTACTACTATCAAAATCATCATGAGAAGAAATTTAAGAAGAGGATTTAGATTTAACCTTATTTCTTCCCTCATTGGCCATGAGACACGTTGGCCTTGAAGTCTCCAAGTTGGGGAAGAGCTTGTTTTCCGTAGTTGTCTTCTTCATAGAAATGGTTGCTATATTCTCTTCTTCATTAGAGGAGGATTCCTCATTTGAATCCCACTCCTTTCCGAGGTGGGCATGTCCGGATTGCTTCTTCTTCTTGAAGTACTTCTTCTCTTTGGATTTGCCCTCCTTCTTATTCTTGTTTTCTTCATGTGGACAATCCACAATGAAGTGGCCATATTCCCCACAATTGTAGCAAGCCCTCTTTGATCTTGTCTTGGGCTTGTCTTTGCCCTTTCTGTCATTTTGGTAGCTCCCCCTACTTCTTCTAAACATCCTCTTAAAGTTCTTGACGAAGAGAGCTTCTTCCTCATCGGTATCGAGACTCTCCTCATCACTCTTTTCCTTTTCTTGTGATCTTGAGGATATTGCCTTGAATGCAACATCCCTTTTCTTGGAGGAGGAAAGCTTTTGCAGATCAACGTAAAACATGGCTTCTTGCTCCATCATCTCATGGTTGATGATCCTCCCTAGCACTTCTTCGGGAGTCATCTTGTGGAAGCTCGGGCTCTCACGAATTAGTGAGCAAAGAGTGATGTTTCGAGGCATGAAAGCTCGAATAATCCTCTTTACCACCTCATGGTCGGTCCACCGGGTGCTTCCATAAGACCGACTCTTGTTGATGAGAGTCTTGAGGCGGTCATACATGTCTTGGGGGGACTCACCATCCATGATGGTAAACCTCCCAAGCTCTCCTTCAATCATCTCGATCTTCGCCTCACTAATGATGCGGTTGCCTTCATGCGTCGTCTTAAGGGTATCCCATATTTCCTTGGCAACCTCTAACCCTTCAATGCGGTTGAACTCCTCTCGAGTCAATGAGGAGGTAATCACTCCAACGGCTTGAGCATTGCGATGGATAAGGACGGCTTGTTCCGGAGTGATGTCTTCCTCGTTCTTCGGAAGATGAACACCTGTCAGAACAATTTGCCACAAGCTAGGGTTTAAGGAAATGAGGTGCATCTTCATATTATGCTTCCACATAGAGTAATCATTTCCGTTGAACCAAGGAGGTTTGCCAATGGCAATTGACAAATAATGGTTGCTCGCGGTAAGTTGCTCATAATTGTAAGAATACAAGAGTAGTCTTGTAAACTACTCCCATTGTCGATGTTGACCGGAGCAATTGGCTTGATCTCCTTCTTGGGCACATTGAGCTTCTCAAGAAGGCATGCCTTGAGCATCCGAATTTCTTCGTCGCCGTCTGGATCATCTTGAAGAACATCGACGTTCTTCGTCTTGGTGTCATCGACGACCACTGGAACCTTGTTATTCCCCCTTCCGGCCACTTCTTCTCCGAGTTGTTAGACTCTTGTGGAGAAGCCTGCTCTGATACGAATTGAAAGTTGCCTAGAGGGGGGATGAATAGGCAATAATACCTGATATGACTTAATCAAATGAGATTAAATTCCTGAGGCCGGACTTGTCTGGACAGGGCCGGACTAGTCCGCTCAGCATAGGGTAAAAACCTAAAAACTTGGTTTGTACAAGTTATTTGCGGAATTTAAGTTCACCAAAGAGATAAGCAATATGTGGTAAAGTAGTACAATTCAGATTGTGAAGTTAAAGCACTTAGATCACAAGTTTTCAACAAATATCAAAAGTGAAAGGCAATGTGAACAATATGAACCCAAATAGCAATGCTAGTGATCACAAGAAGAAAAAGACAAGTGAAACAAGATTTATCCCTTTGTTCAGCTCCACGAAGAAGCCTACATCCATGTTGAGAAGTCCACACAAGGACCGGGTCTCACTTGACCCTTCTCTCACCAAGCCACCACGATGGTCGGCTTGGTTTCCACTATATCAATGGGTAATCACCAAGTTTGATGGGGCTACTCACAAGTTAAGGCTCCCACAAATCAATACAATGAGGAGCACACGAAGCTCAACTCACACAAGCCACAAAACACAATCACAATGTGCAAAGAGATCAAACTGAGAGCCAAAGCGTGATGATCATCCTTTACTCTCCTCCCCAAACCCTAATCTCTTCAAGATTTGGTCTTAGAGGGCTAGTAGGATGAGTAGAAGGCTTTGGAAGGCTCTTGGTCACTTGTGGCGGCGCTAGAGTTCAAGACTTCTTCAAATGAGGATGGGGGTCTCCTTTTTATAGGGGTCCCAAGCCCATTCTGTTGACCTCAGCAGAAGGGTGGACTAGTCCGACCCTATGGGACCGCTAACCTCTAGTCAGGTCCTGACAACTGCCACGTTGCGCGACGATTGTCACACTACCCGCCAAATTTCCAAATTCAAATGGTTACTAAGCAACAGACTAGTCCGATCCACAATAGACTAGTCCGAAATAGGACAGAAGAGTTTAGTCCAGCTCAAAACGGACTCATCTGTGCAGGCCCGGACTAGTCTGGCCATAGGGGGCGGACTAGTCTGGCCTGTTTCTCTCAGTTTATCTCACTAAGTCTCAAATGGACTAATCCGTACCCAAACGGACAAGTCCGAACTTTTCCAGAGAGCTTTGGTCCGTCTAAAAACGGACAAGTCCGGTCTTCTAGGACTTAGCTCCAAATTCACTAAGAAACACTCCAGAGACGTTTGGTCCATCTCAAAACAAACTTTTCTGCCTAGCAGGACTAGTTCAGCCTTGAGGCCTGGACTAGTCCGACCTTTTAGTATTTTTCTCATTTTGGCTTCTCACATAGGTTTTTCTCCAAACCACCACTTTGAGCCCTCTAGAATGATCTCAATGCACATGATACATCCACCCTTTCACATGACACGACTCATATAAGCTCATCTCCATAGAAACCCTAATTTCTACTTCTTGAGCCTTTGACGCGTGTTATGTCCTTTTCCTTTTTGAAGGGTTTCATCTCATTTCAATCATTATAGATGTGCTTAGGATCAACTTAGCTCATTAGACTCTTAATTGTCGTCATCAATCATCCAAAACCCACGGGGATGCCTAGATACACTTTCAATCCCCCTCTACTTTCACTTTTCCGTGTGAATTCTCGTTGATCAAGAAAACCCTGAATTGCAGATTCTGTACAGGGCAGACTAGTCCAACCCTGGTAGCGTTCTAGTCTGGTGTCTGAATTTGTTTCAGGCTGAATTAATCTCAGTTTGATTGAAACCAACTCGAAACCTATTCAAACTTGTTAAACACCATTGTAACTAGTTAGTAAACATTAATAGCAACTCATTAACAAGTTTTGCCACATAATTGCAATAATCATGCATGTCATGGCATATTGAGTAATATATAAGCATTTGTTGATTGTAATGGTTGTTTTGTATGTCTATTGCGCGGAATAGAAGGTGGTGCGCTAGAGGGAGCTGCCGAGGACCTCTAGTACCAAACCTTTGAAGCTTTTGACTCTAACCAAGCTTGGGTGCAAGGCAAGTGTCCTTGACCATTTTGATCCTGTTTTTAAATATTTTGTTTGCAAAACTACATGCTTGTGTCAAAATGATGGGAAACCCAAGATAGGAGTTTACTAGTCTTGTTGACTGTGGAATATGTTATAGAGAGTCGGGAATGACTTTTTACGTTTTTGCTTCGCTCTAATTAATTGGTATGGGAAAATAACAAAATGGCTTAACTATGAATTATTGCACTCATGGATGAATTTATGAATATGGTTAATTGGTAACATGGGACTTGGGAGATCTAAGCAAGCATGGTTTGTGGATTGGGTTGGATGATATGGTGGTTTACTTTCCTTGGATCTTAGGACCGGTTCATGCGAGAATATGCCAGGACAACAGTTCCACCACAAGGCCAATTATGGGTGCAGATTAGCCAATTAATTAGGTGTATTGCCAGCATTGATTTGGATCATTTGGAGGAGCGGGGAACGGGAGTCAGTTGAGTTTGCAATAGTGGCGGGACTGCCCTAGGATCCTGTAACACCCTCATTTTCATGCATCATGCCTTGCATACATTCATATACATGTTTAACATTAACCCACAACAAGAGGAACAAGTTTAAAATTGATTTGGAACAAAACCGCACTTAAAACGCAGGAAAGTGCGGACTAGTCCGATTTTCCTGAGGACTAGTCCAATTTCTCTCTGACTAAAAACGGACTTGTGCGATTTTGTGCGGACTAGTCCGATATTCCAAGAATCCTTGAAAGATTGCTAAGTCCCTGGACTTTTTCGGACTAGTCCGGTGTTCCAGCGGACCTGTCCGTTTTCCTCTCTGACAAAAGTCGAACTTGTCCGATTTTTGGCCACACTTGTCCAATTTTCTCTGAGACGACTTCGGACTAGTCCGGTCCTTTCCAGACTTGTCCGATATTTTGCGATTCTGAGTTTATCTTTTATTTTACGACTTGTTTCTTGGGTTTCACGTTAAGTGGTCCTAGGGACGTTGTGCCTAACTCTTTTAGAGCCCATGTGGGACTCTAAACCGGCCTCTACTCCTCTGAAACTCAAAATCCATCTAACCCTAGCCTCCACCTCTATATAAACAACCCTACCCCTTGGCTTGACATCTATTTGCCGCTTTTCCACCCCACCCAAACCCTAATTCATGGAGAGCCACCATCAAGGAGGGAGGAGAAGATCCCAAGCAAGAAGGAGAGGAGGAAACGAAGGAGGATCAAAATCTCCACCAAGCTTTCGTTCTTCATCACCAATTCATCTCCAAGTTCATCACCAACCCTAGATCATCAAGATCCAAGTGTTACCTCCAAGTTTCTTAATTCATTGGAGTTCTAAACACCTGGTATACCTTCTATTCTCTTTTCCTTATGAGAATTCAACCCCTAATCTCCAAATTTATGTCGATCTAGAAAACCCTAATCTGCTGATCTTGCAGAGTGTGGACTTGTCCGGTCCCTAGCGGACTAGTCCGATCTTCGTGGTTAAATTGTGTTGAATTGATTCTAAAATTTGATCTATTCAACTCCAAACTTGTATAAACTTGTTAAAATCTATTAGAACTAGTTATTTATCATTAAAAAGCAACCCATTAACAAGTTCTACCTTGCATTTGCATCAATCATGCATGTCATGACATATTGAGTAATATTTGTGCACTCTTTGATTGTGTTTCTTGTCTTGTATGTTATTTGTGCGGATTAGACGGATTTGCGCTAGAGAGTGCTACGGAGGATCTACAGCACCAAGAGTTTGAAGGCTTTGACCCTAATCAACCGCAAGAGCAAGGCAAGTGTCCTTGAAGCATATTGATCCTGTTCTTAAAATAAATATTTTGTTAGCAAACTGCATGCTTGTGTCAATTTGATGGGAATCCTATGGTAGAAATTTTACTAGACTTATTAAACCACCCTTGTCACCTGGAAATTTTGGTAGAGAGTCGAGATGGGCTTTTTACCTATTTGCTCCGCTTAATCAACTGGGATGGGAAAACAACTATACCACTCAATTTAATTATGCATGGATGAGATTATGGTTAACATGATCTGGTTAATATGATATGGTAATGGGTGATCTAAGCAAGCCTGGTATGTGGATGGATTGGACGTATGGTGGTTTGCTTGCTTTAGATCTAAGGACCGGTTCATGCAAGAATAAGCCAGGACTACAGTGCCACCACGAGGCCAAGTGTGGGTGCAGCGTAGCTGATTAATTAGGGCTTCACCAGTGCTATTTGGACCGTTATGGATGCTCGGGGAAGGGGTAGTCGGATTGGGTTTGTTGATGATCCTCCCTAGCACTTCTTCGGGAGTCATCTTGTGGAAGCCCGGGCTCTCATGAATTAGTGAGCAAAGAGTGATGTTTCGAGGCATGAAAGCTCGAATAATCCTCTTTACCACCTCATGGTCGGTCCACCGGGTGCTTCCATAAGACCGACTCTTGTTGATGAGAGTCTTGAGGCGGTCATACATGTCTTGGGGGGACTCACCATCCATGATGGTAAACCTCCCAAGCTCTCCTTCAATCATCTCGATCTTCGCCTCACTAATGATGCGGTTGCCTTCATGCCTCGTCTTAAGGGTATCCCATATTTCCTTGGCAACCTCTAACCCTTCAATGCGGTTGAACTCCTCTCGAGTCAATGAGGAGGTAATCACTCCAACGGCTTGAGCATTGCGATGGATAAGGACGACTTGTTCTGGGGTGATGTCTTCCTCATTCTTCGGAAGATGAACACCTGTCAGAACAATTTGCCACAAGATAGGGTTCAAGGAAATGAGGTGCATCTTCATATTATGCTTCCACATAGAGTAATCATTTCCGTCGAACCGAGGAGGTTTGCCAATGGGAATTGACAAATAATGGTTGCTCGGGTAAGTTGCTCATAATTGTAAGAATACAAGAGTAGTCTTGTAAACTACTCCCATTGTTGATGTTGACCGGAGCAATTGGCTTGATCTCCTTCTTGGGCACATTGAGCTTCTCAAGAAGGCATGCCTTGAGCATCCGAATTTCTTCGTCGCCGTCTGGATCATCTTGAAGAACATCGACGTTCTTCGTCTTGGTGTCATCGACGACCACCGGAACCTCGTTATTCCCCCTTCTGGCCACTTCTTCTCCGAGTTGTTAGACTCTTGTGGAGAAGCCTGCTCTGATACGAATTGGAAGTTGCCTAGAGGGGGGGTAAATAGGCAATAATACCTGATATGACTTAATCAAACGAGATTAAATTCCTGAGGCTGGACATGTCTGGACAGGGCCGGACTAGTCCGCTCAGCATAGGGTAAAAACCTAAAAACTTTGTTTGTACAAGTTATTTGCGGAATTTAAGTTCACCAAAGAGATAAGCAATATATGGTAAAGTAGTACAATTCAGATTGTGAAGTTGAAGCACTTAGATCACAAGTTTTCAACAAATATCAAAAGTGAAAGGCAATGTGAACAATATGAACCCAAATAGCAATGCTAGTGATCAAAAGAAGTAAAAGACAAGTGAAACAAGATTTATCCCTTTGTTCAGGTCCACGAAGAAGCCTACATCCACGTTGAGAAGTCCACACAAGGACCGGCTCTCACTTGACCCTTCTCTCACCAAGCCACCACGATGGTCGGCTTGGTTTCCACTATATCAATGGGTAATCACCAAGTTTGATGGGGCTACTCACAAGTTAAGGCTCCCACAAATCAATACAATGAGGAGCACACGAAGCTCAACTCACACAAGCCACAAAACACAATCACAATGTGCAAAGAGATCAAACTGAGAGCCAAAGCGTGATGATCATCCTTTACTCTCCTCCCCAAACCCTAATCTCTTCAAGATTTGGTCTTAGAGGGCTAGTAGGATGAGTAGAAGGCTTTGGAAGGCTCTTGGTCACTTGTGGCGGCGCTAGAGTTCAAGACTTGTTCAAATGAGGATGGGGGTCCCCTTTTTATAGGGGTCCCGAGCCCCTTCTGTTGACCTCAGCAGAAGGGTGGACTAGTCCGACCCTATGGGACCGCTAACCTCTAGTCAGGTCCCGACAACTGCCACGTTGCGTGACGATTGTCACACTACCCGCCAAATTTCCAAATTCAAATGGTCACTAAGCAACGGACTAGTCCGGTCAACAACAGACTAGTCCGAAATAGGACAGAAGAGTTTAGTCCAGCTCAAAACGGACTCATCTGTGCAGGCCCGGACTAGTCCGGCCATAGGGGGCGGACTAGTCTGGCCTGTTTCTCTCAGTTTATCTCACTAAGTCTCAAATGGACCAATCCGTACCCAAACAGACAAGTCCGAACTTTTCCAGAGAGCTTTGGTCCGTCTAAAAATGGACAAGTCTGGTCTTCTAGGACTTAGCTCCAAATTCACTAAGAAACACTCCAGAGACGTTTGGTCTATCTCAAAACAAACTTTTCTGCCTAGCAGGACTAGTTCAGCCTTGAGGCCTGGACTAGTCCGACCTTTTAGGATTTTTCTCATTTTGGCTTATCACTTAGGTTTTTCTCTAAACCACCACTTTGAGCCCTCTAGAATGATCTCAATGCACATGATACATCCACCCTTTCACATGACACGACTCATATAAGCTCATCTCCATAGAAACCCTAATTTCTATTTCTTGAGCCGTTGACGCGTGTTATGTCCTTTTCCTTTTTGAAGGGTTTCATCTCATTTCAATCATTATACCTGTGCTTAGGATCAACTTAGCTCATTAGACTCTTAATTGTCGTCATCAATCATCCAAAACCCACGGGGATGCCTAGATACACTTTCAATCCCCTCTACTTTCACTTTTCCATGTGAATTATCGCTGATCAAGAAAACCCTGAATTGCAGATTCTGTACAGGGCAGACTTGTCCAACCCTGGTAGCGTTCTAGTCTGGTGTCTCAATCTGTTTCAGACTGAATTAATCCCAGTTTGATTGAAACCAACTCGAAACCTATTCAAACTTGTTAAACACCATTGTAACTAGTTAGTAAACATTAATAGCAACTCATTAACAAGTTTTGCCACATAATTGAAATAATCATGCATGTCATGGCATATTGAGTAATATATAAGCATTTGTTGATTGTAATGGTTGTTTTGTATGTCTATTGCGCGGAATAGAAGGTGGTGCGCTAGAGGGAGCTGCCGAGGACCTCTAGTACCAAAACTTTGAAGCTTTTGACTCTAACCAAGCTTAGGAGCAAGGCAAGTGTCCTTGACCATTTTGATCCTGTTTTTAAATATTTTGTTTGCAAAACTACATACTTGTGTCAAAATGATGGGAAACCCAAGATAGGAGTTTACTAGTCTTGTTGACTGTGGAATATATTATAGAGAGTCGGGAACGACTTTTTACCTTTTTGCTTCGCTCTAATTAATTGGGATGGGAAAATAACAAAATGGCTTAACTATGAATTATTGCACTCATGGATGAATTTATGAATATGGTTAATTGGTAACATGGGACTTGGGAGATCTAAGCAAGCATGGTTTGTGGATTGGGTTGGATGATATGGTGGTTTGCTTGCCTTGGATATTAGGACCGGTTCATGCGAGAATATGCCAGGACAACAGTGCCACCACAAGGCCAATTATGGGTGCAGATTAGCTAATTAATTAGGTGTATTGCCAGCATTGATTTGGATCATTTGGAGGAGCGGGGAACGGGAGTCAGTTGAGTTTGCAATAGTGGCGGGACTGCCCTAGGATCCTGTAAGACCCTCATTTTCATGCATCATGCCTTGCATAAATTCATATACATGTTTAACATTAACCCACAACAAGAGGAACAAGTTTAAAATTGATTTGGAACAAAACCACACTTAAAACGCTGGAAAGTGCGGACTAGTCCGATTTTCCTGAGGACTAGTCCAATTTCTCTCTGACTAAAAATGGACTTGTGCGATTTTGTGCGGACTAGTCCGATATTCCAAGAATCCTTGAAAGATTGCTAAGTCCCTGGACTTTTTCGGACTAGTCCGGTGTTCCAGCGGACCTGTCCGTTTTCCTCTCTGACAAAAGTCGGACTTGTCCGATTTTTGGCCAGACTTGTCCAATTTTCTCTGAGACGACTTCGAACTAGTCCGGTCCTTTCCAGACTTGTCCGATATTTTGCGATTCTGAGTTGATCTTTTATTTTACGACTTGTTTCTTGGGTTTCACATTAAGTGGTCCTAGGGACATCGTGCCTAACTCTTTTAGAGCCCATGTGGGACTCTAAACCGGCCTCTACTCCTCTCAAACTCAAAATCCATCTAACCCTAGCCTCCACCTCTATATAAACAACCCTACCCCTTGGCTTGACATCTATTTGCCGCTTTTCCACCCCACCCAAACCCTAGTTCGTGGAGAGCCACCATCAAGGAGGGAGGAGAAGATCCCAAGCAAGAAGGAGAGGAGGAAACGAAGGAGGATCAAGATCTCCACCAAGCTTTCGTTCTTCATCACCAATTCATCTCCAAGTTCATCACCAACCCTAGATCATCAAGATCCAAGTGTTACCTCCAAGTTTCTTGATTCCTTGGAGTTCTAAACACCTGGTATACCTTCTATTCTCTTTTCCTTATGAGAATTCAACCCCTAATCTCCAAATTTACGTCGATCTAGAAAACCCTAATCTGCTAATCTTGCAGAGTGCGGACTTGTCCGGTCCCTAGCGGACTAGTCCGATCTTCCTGGCTAAATTGTGTTGAATTGATTCTAAAATTTGATCTAATCAACTCCAAACTTGTATAAACTTGTTAAAATCTATTAGAACTAGTTATTGATCATTAAAAAGCAACCCATTAACAAGTTCTACCTTGCATTTGCATCAATCATGCATGTCATGACATATTGAGTAATATTTGTGCACTCTTTGATTGTGTTTCTTGTCTTGTATGTTATTTGTGCGGATTAGACGGATTTGCGCTAGAGAGTGCCACAGAGGATCTACAGCACCAAGAGTTTGAAGGCTTTGACCCTAATCAACCGCAAGAGCAAGGCAAGTGTCCTTGAAGCATATTGATCCTGGTCTTAAAATAAATATTTTGTTTGCAAACTGCATGCTTGTGTCAATTTGATGGGAATTCTATGGTAGGAAGTTTACTAGACTTGTTAAACCACCCTTGTCACCTAGAAATTTTGGTAGAGAGTCGGGATGGGCTTTTTACCTTTTTGCTCCGCTTAATCAACTGGGATGGGAAAACAACTATACCACTCAATTTAATTATGCATGGATGAGATTATGGTTAACATGAACTGGTTAATATGATATGGTAATGGGTGATCTAAGCAAGCCTGGTATGTGGATGGATTGGACGTATGGTGGTTTGCTTGCTTTAGATCTAAGGACCGGTTCATGCGAGAATAAGCCAGGACTACAGTGCCACCACGAGGCCAAGTGTGGGTGCAGCGTAGCTGATTAATTAGGGCTTCACCAGTGCTATTTGGACCATTATGGATGCTCGTGGAAGGGGTAGTCGGATTGGGTTTGTTGATGATTGGTGGGACTACCCTGGGATCCGAATGGCTCAAGAGGGGGCCCTTGGTTGAAGATGTGCTCTTTGGGAGACATCGCCACCGGTGAAACCTCAGTGGGGTCCAAATAGGATAGTAATCCCTTTGTAAAGGCTATTTTGTGATCTCTTGGCCACACACCGACGGAAGTGTGAGACGGCATAATAGAAGTTCTAGTCATCGAAAGGTGATGAAATCACGAACACGTGGATAAAGCGTACAACCTCTGCAGAGTGTGTCTATTAAAGCTATCATGATAGTCGTGCTCCCGGTTATGAGCACCTGGACAACTTCCATGATTAGAGGGAACTCGGTATTGGGATGGTATTTGGTATGGTTATGGTCGGTATTATGGTTATGGATTAATTTCTGGTATTGAATATGGTTATTGGCAAATGGTGAAATATGGAATTATGGATGGGGATGGTGAATTATGGATTGGTATTATGATATTACTCATGATTATGATGGGTTTGATACACATACATGTAAATATATTGCTTTTCAAATGTTTTAATGTACTTTTCAGCACTTAGCCATTATTATTGTCGTCATTTGAATCAGCCACATGTCATACTTTCCACACTTGTTGGGTACGACATGTACTCACTCTTGCAATCCCCCCCCCCCAAACAGTTGCAGGTCAGGATTGGGAGTTTAATAGTGATAATGCAGAGTTCTAGACCGTGTCTACCGTCAGCTTGCTTGTGGTGTTGATTGGAGCTGCGCTATACCCTATCGCTTATGCTGCCTAGCTGTTTAGTTTGCTTAATTAGAGTATTTCCGCTGCATTAGTTGAACTTATCATAAATATTCAGTTGAGGTTGTATTCGAGGATAATATGTTTTGTGTAATAAAATTTGGTTAATTAATCTTGTTCCGTGGTAATTTTCTGTATACTCTTTTGTGATGCACTCGTGTATGTGTGTTGAACGTCCTGGGCACACATATGCGTTAGCTTGGTTCATTTCCGGAACCGGGCGTCACAGATCCGAACTACACTAGAGGGGGCCCTTGGTTGGATGTGCTCAGTTGGAGCCATCACCACTGGTGAAACCTTAGTGGGTTTGAATATACTGGTAGTCCCTTTGTAAAGGCTATTTTGTGATCTCTTGGCCATACATCTAAGGAAGTTTAATTGTCATAAGGGAGGTTTCTTTAGTCGTCGACGGGTGACGAAATCACGAACTTGTGGGTAAAGTGGTACAACCTTTGCAGAGTGTTAAAAACTATCATGATAGTCGTGCTACCAGTTAAGAGCACCTGGATGACCTACATGATTAGAGGAGAACTTGGGATTTGGGATGGTTATGGTTGGTTTACGGTTTGGTATTGGTTATTGAAAGCATCTAGGCCCCATGAGGTACGGTTTCGGTGATTAATGACAACCATTCGATATTACTAATGAATTTGTGAATGCAAGGTCTCAATGACACTCAATCAAATGAAATCAAAATTACATTGGAAACCCATATAAAATCAATGAATGAGATCAAATCAAATCATATGAAGACAAAAAGTGAAGGCTCTAACTTTATATCACTCAATGACTTGAAGACAATCAAAACAACACTTCAAACAAATGTCAAGGAGGTCACAAGTTCAAAATTCCAAAAGAACAACTCAAAACAACTCGAAGTCAACAAGTTGAACACACCGGATCAACTGACGTTCTATGAGTTGACTACATCGGTCAAGTTGGTTCTATTGAAGAAGAAGACCTCAGACAAATGCACTCACCGGGTCATCCGATGTGAGTGGCTCAGTGACATCGGTCCATCATCACAGATTGCCATACCATTGGACTGAGTGAAGCACCGGATCATCCGATGTGCAGACTTACACACATCGGTCGATCACTCCAGTGAGCCTCAAGATCAAGCAAAATTCTGGAGGAAGAGCCACAGGATCATCCGATGAGAAGACAGATCAACATCGGTCTAACAACGGTCATATCTGACACAGTGACATCAGCTAATTTGGCTTTGACCGATGACAACTGAAGGGGAGACATTGGATTATCCGGTGTTCGCAGAGAAGTGATGTCAGCCTACTTTTCCAACGGCTATCTCGTGGAGGCTGGCTATTTATACCCCTTCAACCTGTCAAATCGATAAGACTTGAAGCCCAGACATACTCTACACATCCTAGAGCATTCAAGCAATAGAGCAACCACTTTCACATCATTTACTCATCATTTGTACACCAAGAGATAGGCTAGAACTAGCTAGAGATAGTGCTTGGGTGCCTCCACTCTAGGTGATTGGAGTCTCTAGCATAGTGAGAGCCACAAGGGAGTGTCCCTTGGTGTGTGCAACTTCCGGAGCTTGCCAAGAGGATTGTGGAAGCCCGGAGGATCCCAAAAGTGTACAAGGCTTGAGCTCCACCTTGCCAAGGTTGGCGAACGGAGAAGAATAGTGAAGAAGCCCCTAGTCTCGGTGACTTGGGAGTGGCAAAACCCTTCGGTGGGTGTCACAACATGGACGTAGGAAGATCCTTGTGATCTTACCGAACCACGGGATAAACTCCGTGTCTCTTGAGCGTTTGCATCCCTCTCCCTTTTTACTCTTATGCAATCTTCATTCCGCAACTTTAAATTATATTGATTGCATAGTTTAATTGCATAGGGAATTGAGGTTGTTAGTTCTTAATCGTTTTAAAATTTGAAAGAAAGCCCAATTCACCCCCCCTCTTGGGCGTTTCGATCCTTACAATTGGTATCAGAGCCTTGTTGCTCATTGGATCATTCTAGCTTCACCGCTAGAGAGCTTAAATGGCCAAGAATGGGGGTTCGGTTCCTATCTTCGAGGGCAAGAACTTTGCCTATTGGAAAGCACGCATGCGTGCCTACCTAGAGGCCATTGCTCCCGAAGTTTGGGAAGCGCCCCATGCGGGATTTGGAGATCATACTTATTTTGGTGATCAAATTAAATGGGATGCTAGAGCTAGAAATGCCATTTATGAATGCATTAGTCAAGATGTATTTGCTAGAATAGCTAGTAAAGAAAAAGCTTGTGAAATTTGGGCATGCTTAATTGAAATTCATGAGGGTTCCTCTCGTGTTAAAGAACTTAAATATCACATGCTTAAGGCAAAATATGATGAATTTAAAATGCTTCCTCATGAGAATGTTAATGAAATGTTTTCACGCTTAAATGTTCTCATTGAGGAAATAAATGCTCTTGATATTGCTTCTCTTGGCAAGGGACTCATCAACCGAAAGATCCTCATGCTCCTTCCCAAGCCAAAGTATAACATCATCAACTCAATGCTCCAAAAAGAATCACTTGATCACATTGAAGTTTCGGAGCTAATTGGGGAGATTCATGCTCATGAGATGAGTGTACTTGGGATGATGGAGGACTCATCTTCTACAAGGACAATTGCTCTCAAGGCTTTCAAGAAAACAAACTTCAAGAAAATGATCAAACCTAGTTCAAGCAAAGAAGAGCAAACATCAAGTGAAGATGATGATGATGAGCTTGCATCAATGATGAGGAAATTCTCTCGGTTGAATTCCAAGATTGCCAAGAAGGGATATACTTTTGATCCCAACAAGAGAGCCTTCCTCCCAAGAAAAGATGAAAACAAGACATGCTATAATTGTGGCGATCAAGGCCACATATCATATGATTGTCCAAGACCGGACAAGAGGAAGGACAACCACAAGGGAAAGCATCAAAAGCAAGAAGAAAGTGATGAAGATGAAGAAGAGGTCAAGCCCAAGCGCTCCTTTGGAAAGAAGAAATTTGACAAAGGCAAGAAGACCAAACTCTTTCCAAAGAAAAGAAGAGGGCCTCAAAAAGTCTTCATGTGCGAGGCAAATGAGTGGATCACGGATGAAGAGTCAAGCGACGAAGAGAGTGAAGATGAAGAAAACTTGGCGGGGCTTGCCGTCGTCAACAAGGATAACTCACCTCTTCGTCCACCTCCCATGTGCCTCATGGCGAAAGGTAACTTTGAGGTATGTGATGACTCTAGTGATGATGAGCTTTCCCCCGATGAATTAACTTCATTGATAAATGAATACCACGCCATCATTAAAAGGGAAAAGAACAAAGTCAAGGCTCTTGAACAAGCTCATGTTAAACTTGAAAGTGCTAACCTTGATTTGCTTGGCAAGTATGAAAGCATACTTAAAGAGCATGACACGCTCAAAACCTATGTCAAGCAAATTGAGGAAGATAAGGCTAAAATTGAGCTAGACAATCATAAGCTTGGCTTAGTTCATCAAACGCTCTCGGATAAGCACAATGAGTTAGTTCAAGAGCATCATGCACTTAATCTCTCTTATGAAGCCATTGAACTACAATTGAAAAATAAGGAGAAAGAAACTATTGATGGCAAGGTACCCATTATTTCAAATGCTACTAATGCTTTCAATGAGTCTGTGCCTTTGAAAGAGAATGCAAGGGAGAAGGAGTTGATGGAGGAGATTGAAAGTCTCCGCACAAGCTTAGCAAGACTATCTAAGGGAGAAAATAAACATAAAGAAATCCTCTTCCATCAAGCAAAGGGCTTCAACAAGAGAGGACTTGGATCCTTCCCGGTGCCCAACAAAGGAAAGGTGCCCTCACCAGAGCTCAAAACAAGCTTCATCAAGGAAGTGGGCTCCTATTGCCAACATTGCAAGGTCACCGGTCACCATACAAGGGAGTGCCCTCTACCTAACCGACCTTCTCCAAAATTGCCGACTAACTATACATCTACCTTTGAGAATCACTATTATTTGTTGAGCAAAGTAGGTGCTAAGGTGAAGGCAAAATTCATTGGCATGAACGTCAAGGGGATGAAAGGGAAGCTCCCCAAGCAACTTTGGGTCCCAAAAGCACTTGTATCACATATACAAGGACCAAAGCTAGCTTGGGTGCCTAAAGTCAAGAACACGTGACCGCCCACGAGGTGACTTCAAGGGGGGACCTCCACCATCAAAGAAAATCTACCAAGGACCTCTTGAAGAAAGTTGAGAATGGGAGCCCAACGCGGATATGGACGGTAACCCTATTGTCAAATCAAATTACCATTCCATAAATAGTCTATTGCTATATCTTTCCGCATCTAGGCCCCATGTCATGTTAAATGAATGCTTGTATGATTATGTGCCTCACCTTTGTGACAATGAAAGTGCGGTTAAGATAGCTAAAAACCCCATTCCCGCACTTGATGAGAAACCTTTTCTAGGCTTAGAAATTAAATGTGCTAGATGCATCTAACGTCATGTAAGTTGCCATGTTCATGTAAGGATGCATATCATATAGGTCTTGTCTAACTCCCAAAGGATAGGGGCAAGCTAGAAGTAGTTTTCCCTGAGGAAGCCTTTGGAAGGTTCAAACTTGGCAAGATAGATTTATTTTATGCCTTGCATGATCCCTGCCATATAAACTTGCACTCATTTAATCTCTTGCACTATAATTTGTTTGGCATTGCATACGGTAGATTGTCACAAAGGGGAACCACCTCATGAGAAGAAGACTTGTTTGAAATGCAATATCTCAACTCATATAAGGTGGAAAGAACAAAATGTTAGGTACGTTAATGCCTAGAGGAACATGCTTCATTGAGATAGTAGTCTTCATACTCTACCTCACAAAGCATGGGCCTTACATTTTATTTGGATATTTTTCCTCCATTTTTCTTGGTGTTCCGTTTGTGTTAAGGTCTAGCCAAGCTATTGGCATATTAGCTTCTTGAGGGGTAAGGGGTTGCCCAAAAAGTCCTAAGACATGTGTTTCTCCTCGATTGTTTGTTTGGTCAAAGGACATATATGGGATGTTTTCGTTCTGTTGTCATCGGATTATCCGATGCCCCTGTCAATCCCTCATCGGTCAAATAGGTGTTCAATCCTCAAAGCCTAACTCTGTCAGAACCTCAAATGATCCGACGCGTTCATCCTGGAAAACATCGGTCCATCCGATGTTCACTCTTCTGAAGCTATGATCTATTCAACCGATGTCTACCTCCCTCTAACGTCGGATCATCTGGTGTCAATATCACTCGGTTGAACATCCTTAATGTGCTATTCGACCGATGTTCAAAACCCTAATCATCGGTTCATCCGATGTCAACAGCAATTCTTGAATATCCTTACTGTTGCAATTGACCGATGTTCACTGCATCTATCATCGGTCCATCCGGTGTTTAAAAAACGGCTAGGGTTTGGGCCCCACTATTTAAACACCCGCGCCGCCGCCGTTCGCTCTCTCTCCCCGATCCCTCTCTCTCGTCGCCGCCGCTCGCCCTACTCGCCGCCACCTCCGCCGCCGCACCCAAGCACCGCCTCCCTAGGTGCCGCCGCCGCCGTCCCCGGCCGCCGCCGCCCACAGCGCCGCCGCCCAGCACCGCCACCATTCGCAGCGCCGCCGCCGCACGCCCGCGCCGCCTCCTCCACCCTCGCGCCCAAATATCACCGCCGCCACTCACCACCGCGCTCAAGCCTCGCCGCCGCCCTTCTCCACCACCAACGTGCGCCATCTCCGGGCCATCTCCTCCTCGCTAGGGTTTCTCGGCCCGGTTGATCATCGTCGCTAAGGTGAGCTTTCGTGCCGCGCGACGTCTCTCGTTGCTTCTCTCGCCGTTCTTCCTTCATCGTCGCTAACCCTATCTCTCCATCGTCTAGATGGGTCGCGACCGCAAAGGAAAGGGAAAAGCGATCGCGGAGCCCGCCGCGAAGAAGCGGAAACTTTCGAAGGACGAGAAGAAGGCCTTGATGGCCGCTCGCGCCGCCGAGGAGCGTGAGCGCGGCCGTGGGGGTTCCTTGAGGATCCGTGAGGCCCGTCTGAGGCCGCCTCCAGTGGTCGACGACTCCGACGCCGAAGAGGAGCCCGTTGAGCCCCTCGTCCGCCGGCGCTCAGCCCGGACGCGTGGGGGTCACGTCGAGGCTGCTCCTCGTCCGAGACCGACGGCCGCCGACCGTCGTGAGGACAGGGAGGCTGAGAGGGACATCCATGAGATGGACACGGCCGTCCGGGTCGGTGAAGGAGTCCGTCTTGTGGACTACCGGAAGATGAAGGCGAAGCAACTCCGGAAGCTCAGATGGAGTGTTCTTCTTGAGGAGTGGTTCCCACAGCCCCGAGAGCTTCTTGTTGACAGTCGCTTCTGGACTGTCACCCAGGCGTCTCTCTATGAGACCTACAAGCGCCGGGGGCACAAGCTCTTTCAGCACAACCACTTGGACTGGAGGCAGCTTGCAGTGGCAGCGGAGACTGAGATCCGCCCCTTCTTTGAGAGGTACAGAGGCCTGGTGGAGCTACTGGACTATGAGAGGAGTGCCTATGTGGAAGAGTGGGTCCGTGTCTTCTACGCGACCCTATACATCTCAGAGGGCAGAAGATCCATTGCATTCATGTTTAATGGTCAGCACTACCATCTCACGAGGCAGACTTTGGGGCACATTCTTGGCTTGGACCTGCACGACACAAGCATTCACGAGAAAGTCTATGGGCAGGCAGATCCACCGAGGAGGCCACTTACTGGAGGGGTAGCACCTCAGCTGGACGAGATCCGCTCCTTGTTTGGCCCCACGTTCTCTCCAGATCAGCCGAGAGTCCCAGCACTCCTGACCCCAGCTGCGCGTATTGTGCACCTCGCCTTACGCCGCACGCTCCTGCCGAGGTCAGGATACTTGGAGGGGTTCACGAGTCTCCAGCAGACCCTCCTGTTCTACATAATGAACGGGATGGATTTTGATATAGTGGACATACTCCTCTGCGAGATGGAGGACGTCATTACAGATGGAGTGGGCATGATGAGGCAGCTAGCATACGGGCACTGGATCAGTTATATTTGCTCTATGGTGGTGCCAGAGGGACATACAGCACAGGCCCGACTCGCTGACGAGAGCGTGACCCGCTTCGGTCACTACCGTGCGTCCGCTCCTGGAGACCGCCGCCTTGGCCGTCCAGTTGAGCGCCAGGTCAGGGCCCGCTTGACTGAGGAGGACTGGTCTGACCTCGAGAAGGAAGATGAGCGTCTGGCTGAGGCAGAAGCTCAAGGTGGAGACTTGCAGCACGTCTGGTCCGAGAGCGACACAGACGAGAGTGTTGAGGAGTACTTCCCTCCACCTCCACCCTCACCGAGACAGCACGACGCCGAGGCAGGAGGCTCAGCTGCTCAGCCACCGACACCACCTCCTGTGTCCGAGGCGCAGGTGTCACAGCCGTCGGAGCTGTCCTCCCTTCTTCAGCAGATGATCGAGCAGCAGCGTCAGGACAGGCTCGCTGCTGAGCAGGCCAGGGCAGAGCAGGCTGCTCACCTGGCACAGCTGCAGCGGCAGCAGCAGGAGCTCCAGCTGGAGATCGCCCGTCAGAGGCGAGAGGATACGGACCGGTTCACCAACCTGGTCGATCAGATGCACCGCCGTACCCTCGACCAGCAGCAGCAGACCCAGCAGGCCATGATGGGGATCCTAGGGTTGATCACCAACCTTTACACTCAGACCGGGATCGCCCTTCCTTCACAGCAGCCTGGACTGGGACTGGCTCCAGGTGTTGCTCAGGTGCCCACTACTCCTATCCCTTCCATCAGCATGTCACCACTTCTGGCATCTAGCGCACCGATTCACTCACCACTGCCGGCGACGACCTTGTTCCAGCAGACACCAGCGTCCGTGGTGAGCGCTCCACTTCCTCCAGCTCCTCCAGCACCTTCAGTACCTGCTTCCTCTCCTCCAGCACCGGCAGCGGACCCTCCAGTTCCCACCGCTCCGGCAGCTCCTTCGACCGGCGACTCCAGCTCCGACGACTGCGACGGTGCTCAGTTCGTCCTCGCGCCTAGCTCTCAGGGTCTGTAGGCGTTCTAATCCCTTTTTGGTGTCTTGATGCCAAAGGGGGAGAAGATGTAGAAGAGTCAGGGGGAGTGGTAGTAGCAGTCTCAGGGGGAGCGTGTGTGTAGGGGGAGTGTGAGTGTGTGTGCTTATCCTTTTGTATTCATGCTTGAGTACTCTTTTGTAATTTTAATTAAGCACTCTTTCGCTTGTCTCATTTACTTATGATTTTAATCGATTGAGCTTTTTGCACCATAATTTTCATTTCCTTTTTACAAGATTAATGTGTCTGATATTGTATTCATTGCATATCTACTTGAGTATTTTTCATCAAATTCATTACTATTGCGCTTTAAATTATTGTGTTGTCATCAATCACCAAAAAGGGGGAGATTGAAAGCATCTAGGCCCCATGAGGTACGGTTTCGGTGATTAATGACAACCATTCGATATTACTAATGAATTTGTGAATGCAAGGTCTCAATGACACTCAATCAAATGAAATCAAAATTACATTGGAAACCCATATAAAATCAATGAATGAGATCAAATCAAATCATATGAAGACAAAAAGTGAAGGCTCTAACTTTATATCACTCAATGACTTGAAGACAATCAAAACAACACTTCAAACAAATGTCAAGGAGGTCACAAGTTCAAAATTCCAAAAGAACAACTCAAAACAACTCGAAGTCAACAAGTTGAACACACCGGATCAACTGACGTTCTATGAGTTGACTACATCGGTCAAGTTGGTTCTATTGAAGAAGAAGACCTCAGACAAATGCACTCACCGGATCATCCGATGTGAGTGGCTCAGTGACATCGGTCCATCATCACAGATTGCCATACCATTGGACCGAGTGAAGCACCGGATCATCCGATGTGCAGACTTACACACATCGGTCGATCACTCTAGTGAGCCTCAAGATCAAGCAAAATTCTGGAGGAAGAGCCACAGGATCATCCGATGAGAAGACAGATCAACATCGGTCTAACAACGGTCATATCTGACACAGTGACATCAGCTAATTTGGCTTTGACCGATGACAACTGAAGGGGAGACATCGGATTATCCGGTGTTCGCAGAGAAGTGATGTCAGCCTACTTTTCCAACGGCTATCTCGTGGAGGCTGGCTATTTATACCCCTTCAACCTGTCAAATCGATAAGACTTGAAGCCCAGACATACTCTACACATCCTAGAGCATTCAAGCAATAGAGCAACCACTTTCACATCATTTACTCATCATTTGTACACCAAGAGATAGGCTAGAACTAGCTAGAGATAGTGCTTGGGTGCCTCCACTCTAGGTGATTGGAGTCTCTAGCATAGTGAGAGCCACAAGGGAGTGTCCATTGGTGTGTGCAACTTCCGGAGCTTGCCAAGAGGATTGTGGAAGCCCGGAGGATCCCAAAAGTGTACAAGGCTTGAGCTCCACCTTGCCAAGGTTGGCGAACGGAGAAGAATAGTGAAGAAGCCCCTAGTCTCGGTGACTTGGGAGTGGCAAAACCCTTCGGTGGGTGTCACAACGTGGACGTAGGAAGATCCTTGTGATCTTACCGAACCACGGGATAAACTCCGTGTCTCTTGAGCGTTTGCATCCCTCTCCCTTTTTACTCTTATGCAATCTTCATTCCGCAACTTTAAATTATATTGATTGCATAGTTTAATTGCATAGGGAATTGAGGTTGTTAGTTCTTAATCGTTTTAAAATTTGAAAGAAAGCCCAATTCACCCCCCCCTCTTGGGCGTTTCGATCCTTACAATTGGTATCAGAGCCTTGTTGCTCATTGGATCATTCTAGCTTCACCGCTAGAGAGCTTAAATGGCCAAGAATGGGGGTTCGATTCCTATCTTCGAGGGCAAGAACTTTGCCTATTGGAAAGCACGCATGCGTGCCTACCTAGAGGCCATTGCTCCCGAAGTTTGGGAAGCGACCCATGCGGGATTTGGAGATCATACTTATTTTGGTGATCAAATTAAATGGGATGCTAGAGCTAGAAATGCCATTTATGAATGCATTAGTCAAGATGTATTTGCTAGAATAGCTAGTAAAGAAAAAGCTTGTGAAATTTGGGCATGCTTAATTGAAATTCATGAGGGTTCCTCTCGTGTTAAAGAACTTAAATATCACATGCTTAAGGCAAAATATGATGAATTTAAAATGCTTCCTCATGAGAATGTTAATGAAATGTTTTCACGCTTAAATGTTCTCATTGAGGAAATAAATGCTCTTGATATTGCTTCTCTTGGCAAGGGACTCATCAACCGAAAGATCCTCATGCTCCTTCCCAAGCCAAAGTATAACATCATCAACTCAATGCTCCAAAAAGAATCACTTGATCACATTGAAGTTTCGGAGCTAATTGGGGAGATTCACGCTCATGAGATGAGTGTACTTGGGATGATGGAGGACTCATCTTCTACAAGGACAATTGCTCTCAAGGCTTTCAAGAAAACAAACTTCAAGAAAATGATCAAACCTAGTTCAAGCAAAGAAGAGCAAACATCAAGTGAAGATGATGATGATGAGCTTGCATCAATGATGAGGAAATTCTCTCGGTTGAATTCCAAGATTGCCAAGAAGGGATATACTTTTGATCCCAACAAGAGAGCCTTCCTCCCAAGAAAAGATGAAAACAAGACATGCTATAATTGTGGCGATCAAGGCACCATATCATATGATTGTCCAAGACCGGACAAGAGGAAGGACAACCACAAGGGAAAGCATCAAAAGCAAGAAGAAAGTGATGAAGATGAAGAAGAGGTCAAGCCCAAGCGCTCCTTTGGAAAGAAGAAATTTGACAAAGGCAAGAAGACCAAACTCTTTCCAAAGAAAAGAAGAGGGCCTCAAAAAGTCTTCATGTGCGAGGCAAATGAGTGGATCACGGATGAAGAGTCAAGCGACGAAGAGAGTGAAGATGAAGAAAACTTGGCGG
Organism: Tuctoria greenei; assembly: GCA_036927565.1. Lineage (NCBI taxonomy): Eukaryota > Viridiplantae > Streptophyta > Magnoliopsida > Poales > Poaceae > Tuctoria > Tuctoria greenei. The sequence continues at coordinate 91,805,625 of JAYESD010000012.1, read as the reverse complement.
GGCTTGCCGTCGTCAACAAGGATAACTCACCTCTTCGTCCACCTCCCATGTGCCCCATGGCGAAAGGTAACTTTGAGGTATGTGATGACTCTAGTGATGATGAGCTTTCCCCCGATGAATTAACTTCATTGATAAATGAATACCACACCATCATTAAAAGGGAAAAGAACAAAGTCAAGGCTCTTGAACAAGCTCATGTTAAACTTGAAAGTGCTAACCTTGATTTGCTTGGCAAGTATGAAAGCATACTTAAAGAGCATGACACGCTCAAAACCTATGTCAAGCAAATTGAGGAAGATAAGGCTAAAATTGAGCTAGACAATCATAAGCTTGGCTTAGTTCATCAAACGCTCTCGGATAAGCACAATGAGTTAGTTCAAGAGCATCATGCACTTAATCTCTCTTATGAAGCCATTGAACTACAATTGAAAAATAAGGAGAAAGAAACTATTGATGGCAAGGTACCCATTATTTCAAATGCTACTAATGCTTTCAATGAGTCTGTGCCTTTGAAAGAGAATGCAAGGGAGAAGGAGTTGATGGAGGAGATTGAAAGTCTCCGCACAAGCTTAGCAAGACTATCTAAGGGAGAAAATAAACATAAAGAAATCCTCTTCCATCAAGCAAAGGGCTTCAACAAGAGAGGACTTGGATCCTTCCCGGTGCCCAACAAAGGAAAGGTGCCCTCACCAGAGCTCAAAACAAGCTTCATCAAGGAAGTGGGCTCCTATTGCCAACATTGCAAGGTCACCGGTCACCATACAAGGGAGTGCCCTCTACCTAACCGACCTTCTCCAAAATTGCCGACTAACTATACATCTACCTTTGAGAATCACTATTATTTGTTGAGCAAAGTAGGTGCTAAGGTGAAGGCAAAATTCATTGGCATCAACGTCAAGGGGATGAAAGGGAAGCTCCCCAAGCAACTTTGGGTCCCAAAAGCACTTGTATCACATATACAAGGACCAAAGCTAGCTTGGGTGCCTAAAGTCAAGAACACGTGACCGCCCACGAGGTGACTTCAAGAGGGGACCTCCACCATCAAAGAAAATCTACCAAGGACCTCTTGAAGAAAGTTGAGAATGGGAGCCCAACGCGGATATGGACGGTAACCCTATTGTCAAATCAAATTACCATTCCATAAATAGTCTATTGCTATATCTTTCCGCATCTAGGCCCCATGTCATGTTAAATGAATGCTTGTATGATTATGTGCCTCACCTTTGTGACAATGAAAGTGCGGTTAAGATAGCTAAAAACCCCATTCCCGCACTTGATGAGAAACCTTTTCTAGGCTTAGAAATTAAATGTGCTAGATGCATCTAACGTCATGTAAGTTGCCATGTTCATGTAAGGATGCATATCATATAGGTCTTGTCTAACTCCCAAAGGATAGGGGCAAGCTAGAAGTAGTTTTCCCTGAGGAAGCCTTTGGAAGGTTCAAACTTGGCAAGATAGATTTATTTTATGCCTTGCATGATCCCTGCCATATAAACTTGCACTCATTTAATCTCTTGCACTATAATTTGTTTGGCATTGCATACGGTAGATTGTCACAAAGGGGAACCCACCTCATGAGAAGAAGACTTGTTTGAAATGCAATATCTCAACTCATATAAGGTGGAAAGAACAAAATGTTAGGTACGTTAATGCCTAGAGGAACATGCTTCATTGAGATAGTAGTCTTCATACTCTACCTCACAAAGCATGGGCCTTACATTTTATTTGGATATTTTTCCTCCATTTTTCTTGGTGTTCCGTTTGTGTTAAGGTCTAGCCAAGCTATTGGCATATTAGCTTCTTGAGGGGTAAGGGGTTGCCCAAAAAGTCCTAAGACATGTGTTTCTCCTCGATTGTTTGTTTGGTCAAAGGACATATATGGGATGTTTTCGTTCTGTTGTCATCGGATTATCCGATGCCCCTGTCAATCCCTCATCGGTCAAATAGGTGTTCAATCCTCAAAGCCCAACTCTGTCAGAACCTCAAATGATCCGACGCGTTCATCCTGGAAAACATCGGTCCATCCGATGTTCACTCTTCTGAAGCTATGATCTATTCAACCGATGTCTACCTCCCTCTAACGTCGGATCATCTGGTGTCAATATCACTCGGTTGAACATCCTTACTGTGCTATTCGACCGATGTTCAAAACCCTAATCATCGGTTCATCCGATGTCAACAGCAATTCTTGAATATCCTTACTGTTGCAATTGACCGATGTTCACTGCATCTATCATCGGTCCATCCGGTGTTTAAAAAACGGCTAGGGTTTGGGCCCCACTATTTAAACACCCGTGCCGCCGCCGTTCGCTCTCTCTCCCCGATCCCTCTCTCTCGTCGCCGCCGCTCGCCCTACTCGCCGCCACCTCCGCCGCCGCACCCAAGCACCGCCTCCCTAGGTGCCGCCGCCGCCGTCCCCGGCCGCCGCCGCCCACAGCGCCGCCGCCCAGCACCGCCACCATTCGCAGCGCCGCCGCCGCACGCCCGCGCCGCCTCCTCCACCCTCGCGCCCAAATATCACCGCCACCACTCACCACCGCGCTCAAGCCTCGCCGCCGCCCTTCTCCACCACCAACGTGCGCCATCTCCGGGCCATCTCCTCCTCGCTAGGGTTTCTCGGCCCGGTTGATCATCGTCGCTAAGGTGAGCTTTCGTGCCGCGCGACGTCTCTCGTTGCTTCTCTCGCCGTTCTTCCTTCATCGTCGCTAACCCTATCTCTCCATCGTCTAGATGGGTCGCGACCGCAAAGGAAAGGGAAAAGCGATCGCGGAGCCCGCCGCGAAGAAGCGGAAACTTTCGAAGGACGAGAAGAAGGCCTTGATGGCCGCTCGCGCCGCCGAGGAGCGTGAGCGCGGCCGTGGGGGTTCCTTGAGGATCCGTGAGGCCCGTCCGAGGCCGCCTCCAGTGGTCGACGACTCCGACGCCGAAGAGGAGCCCGTTGAGCCCCTCGTCCGCCGGCGCTCAGCCCGGACGCGTGGGGGTCACGTCGAGGCTGCTCCTCGTCCGAGACCGACGGCCGCCGACCGTCGTGAGGACAGGGAGGCTGAGAGGGACATCCATGAGATGGACACGGCCGTCCGGGTCGGTGAAGGAGTCCGTCTTGTGGACTACCGGAAGATGAAGGCGAAGCAACTCCGGAAGCTCAGATGGAGTGTTCTTCTTGAGGAGTGGTTCCCACAGCCCCGAGAGCTTCTTGTTGACAGTCGCTTCTGGACTGTCACCCAGGCGTCTCTCTATGAGACCTACAAGCGCCGGGGGCACAAGCTCTTTCAGCACAACCACTTGGACTGGAGGCAGCTTGCAGTGGCAGCGGAGACTGAGATCCGCCCCTTCTTTGAGAGGTACAGAGGCCTGGTGGAGCTACTGGACTATGAGAGGAGTGCCTATGTGGAAGAGTGGGTCCGTGTCTTCTACGCGACCCTATACATCTCAGAGGGCAGAAGATCCATTGCATTCATGTTTAATGGTCAGCACTACCATCTCACGAGGCAGACTTTGGGGCACATTCTTGGCTTGGACCTGCACGACACAAGCATTCACGAGAAAGTCTATGGGCAGGCAGATCCACCGAGGAGGCCACTTACTGGAGGGGTAGCACCTCAGCTGGACGAGATCCGCTCCTTGTTTGGCCCCACGTTCTCTCCAGATCAGCCGAGAGTCCCAGCACTCCTGACCCCAGCTGCGCGTATTGTGCACCTCGCCTTACGCCGCACGCTCCTGCCGAGGTCAGGATACTTGGAGGGGTTCACGAGTCTCCAGCAGACCCTCCTGTTCTACATAATGAACGGGATGGATTTTGATATAGTGGACATACTCCTCTGCGAGATGGAGGACGTCATTACAGATGGAGTGGGCATGATGAGGCAGCTAGCATACGGGCACTGGATCAGTTATATTTGCTCTATGGTGGTGCCAGAGGGACATACAGCACAGGCCCGACTCGCTGACGAGAGCGTGACCCGCTTCGGTCACTACCGTGCGTCCGCTCCTGGAGACCGCCGCCTTGGCCGTCCAGTTGAGCGCCAGGTCAGGGCCCGCTTGACTGAGGAGGACTGGTCTGACCTCGAGAAGGAAGATGAGCGTCTGGCTGAGGCAGAAGCTCAAGGTGGAGACTTGTAGCACGTCTGGTCCGAGAGCGACACAGACGAGAGTGTTGAGGAGTACTTCCCTCCACCTCCACCCTCACCGAGACAGCACGACGCCGAGGCAGGAGGCTCAGCTGCTCAGCCACCGACACCACCTCCTGTGTCCGAGGCGCAGGTGTCACAGCCGTCGGAGCTGTCCTCCCTTCTTCAGCAGATGATCGAGCAGCAGCGTCAGGACAGGCTCGCTGCTGAGCAGGCCAGGGCAGAGCAGGCTGCTCACCTGGCACAGCTGCAGCGGCAGCAGCAGGAGCTCCAGCTGGAGATCGCCGTCAGAGGCGAGAGGATACGGACCGGTTCACCAACCTGGTCGATCAGATGCACCGCCGTACCCTCGACCAGCAGCAGCAGACCCAGCAGGCCATGATGGGGATCCTAGGGTTGATCACCAACCTTTACACTCAGACCGGGATCGCCCTTCCTTCACAGCAGCCTGGACTGGGACTGGCTCCAGGTGTTGCTCAGGTGCCCACTACTCCTATCCCTTCCATCAGCATGTCACCACTTCTGGCATCTAGCGCACCGATTCACTCACCACTGCCGGCGACGACCTTGTTCCAGCAGACACCAGCGTCCGTGGTGAGCGCTCCACTTCCTCCAGCTCCTCCAGCACCTTCAGTACCTGCTTCCTCTCCTCCAGCACTGGCAGCGGACCCTCCAGTTCCCACCGCTCCGGCAGCTCCTTCGACCGGCGACTCCAGCTCCGACGACTGCGACGGTGCTCAGTTCGTCCTCGCGCCTAGCTCTCAGGGTCTGTAGGCGTTCTAATCCCTTTTTGGTGTCTTGATGCCAAAGGGGGAGAAGATGTAGAAGAGTCAGGGGGAGTGGTAGTAGCAGTCTCAGGGGGAGCGTGTGTGTAGGGGGAGTGTGAGTGTGTGTGCTTATCCTTTTGTATTCATGCTTGAGTACTCTTTTGTAATTTTAATTAAGCACTCTTTCGCTTGTCTCATTTACTTATGATTTTAATCGATTGAGCTTTTTGCACCATAATTTTCATTTCCTTTTTACAAGATTAATGTGTCTGATATTGTATTCATTGCATATCTACTTGAGTATTTTTCATCAAATTCATTACTATTGCGCTTTAAATTATTGTGTTGTCATCAATCACCAAAAAGGGGGAGATTGAAAGCATCTAGGCCCCATGAGGTACGGTTTCGGTGATTAATGACAACCATTCGATATTACTAATGAATTTGTGAATGCAAGGTCTCAATGACACTCAATCAAATGAAATCAAAATTACATTGGAAACCCATATAAAATCAATGAATGAGATCAAATCAAATCATATGAAGACAAAAAGTGAAGGCTCTAACTTTATATCACTCAATGACTTGAAGACAATCAAAACAACACTTCAAACAAATGTCAAGGAGGTCACAAGTTCAAAATTCCAAAAGAACAACTCAAAACAACTCAAAGTCAACAAGTTGAACACACCGGATCAACTGACGTTCTATGAGTTGACTACATCGGTCAAGTTGGTTCTATTGAAGAAGAAGACCTCAGACAAATGCACTCACCGGATCATCCGATGTGAGTGGCTCAGTGACATCGGTCCATCATCACAGATTGCCATACCATTGGACCGAGTGAAGCACCGGATCATCCGATGTGCAGACTTACACACATCGGTCGATCACTCCAGTGAGCCTCAAGATCAAGCAAAATTCTTGAGGAAGAGCCACAGGATCATCCGATGAGAAGACAGATCAACATCGGTCTAACAACGGTCATATCTGACACAGTGACATCAGCTAATTTGGCTTTGACCGATGACAACTGAAGGGGAGACATCGGATTATCCGGTGTTCGCAGAGAAGTGATGTCAGCCTACTTTTCCAACGGCTATCTCGTGGAGGCTGGCTATTTATACCCCTTCAACCTGTCAAATCGATAAGACTTGAAGCCCAGACATACTCTACACATCCTAGAGCATTCAAGCAATAGAGCAACCACTTTCACATCATTTACTCATCATTTGTACACCAAGAGATAGGCTAGAACTAGCTAGAGATAGTGCTTGGGTGCCTCCACTCTAGGTGATTGGAGTCTCTAGCATAGTGAGAGCCACAAGGGAGTGTCCCTTGGTGTGTGCAACTTCCGGAGCTTGCCAAGAGGATTGTGGAAGCCCGGAGGATCCCAAAAGTGTACAAGGCTTGAGCTCCACCTTGCCAAGGTTGGCGAACGGAGAAGAATAGTGAAGAAGCCCCTAGTCTCGGTGACTTGGGAGTGGCAAAACCCTTCGGTGGGTGTCACAACGTGGACGTAGGAAGATCCTTGTGATCTTACCGAACCACGGGATAAACTCCGTGTCTCTTGAGCGTTTGCATCCCTCTCCCTTTTTACTCTTATGCAATCTTCATTCCGCAACTTTAAATTATATTGATTGCATAGTTTAATTGCATAGGGAATTGAGGTTGTTAGTTCTTAATCGTTTTAAAATTTGAAAGAAAGCCCAATTCACCCCCCCTCTTGGGCGTTTCGATCCTTACAATTGGTATCAGAGCCTTGTTGCTCATTGGATCATTCTAGCTTCACCGCTAGAGAGCTTAAATGGCCAAGAATGGGGGTTCGGTTCCTATCTTCGAGGGCAAGAACTTTGCCTATTGGAAAGCACGCATGCGTGCCTACCTAGAGGCCATTGCTCCCGAAGTTTGGGAAGCGACCCATGCGGGATTTGGAGATCATACTTATTTTGGTGATCAAATTAAATGGGATGCTAGAGCTAGAAATGCCATTTATGAATGCATTAGTCAAGATGTATTTGCTAGAATAGCTAGTAAAGAAAAAGCTTGTGAAATTTGGGCATGCTTAATTGAAATTCATGAGGGTTCCTCTCGTGTTAAAGAACTTAAATATCACATGCTTAAGGCAAAATATGATGAATTTAAAATGCTTCCTCATGAGAATGTTAATGAAATGTTTTCACGCTTAAATGTTCTCATTGAGGAAATAAATGCTCTTGATATTGCTTCTCTTGGCAAGGGACTCATCAACCGAAAGATCCTCATGCTCCTTCCCAAGCCAAAGTATAACATCATCAACTCAATGCTCCAAAAAGAATCACTTGATCACATTGAAGTTTCGGAGCTAATTGGGGAGATTCACGCTCATGAGATGAGTGTACTTGGGATGATGGAGGACTCATCTTCTACAAGGACAATTGCTCTCAAGGCTTTCAAGAAAACAAACTTCAAGAAAATGATCAAACCTAGTTCAAGCAAAGAAGAGCAAACATCAAGTGAAGATGATGATGATGAGCTTGCATCAATGATGAGGAAATTCTCTCGGTTGAATTCCAAGATTGCCAAGAAGGGATATACTTTTGATCCCAACAAGAGAGCCTTCCTCCCAAGAAAAGATGAAAACAAGACATGCTATAATTGTGGCGATCAAGGCCACATATCATATGATTGTCCAAGACCGGACAAGAGGAAGGACAACCACAAGGGAAAGCATCAAAAGCAAGAAGAAAGTGATGAAGATGAAGAAGAGGTCAAGCCCAAGCGCTCCTTTGGAAAGAAGAAATTTGACAAAGGCAAGAAGACCAAACTCTTTCCAAAGAAAAGAAGAGGGCCTCAAAAAGTCTTCATGTGCGAGGCAAATGAGTGGATCACGGATGAAGAGTCAAGCGACGAAGAGAGTGAAGATGAAGAAAACTTGGCGGGGCTTGCCGTCGTCAACAAGGATAACTCACCTCTTCGTCCACCTCCCATGTGCCTCATGGCGAAAGGTAACTTTGAGGTATGTGATGACTCTAGTGATGATGAGCTTTCCCCCGATGAATTAACTTCATTGATAAATGAATACCACACCATCATTAAAAGGGAAAAGAACAAAGTCAAGGCTCTTGAACAAGCTCATGTTAAACTTGAAAGTGCTAACCTTGATTTGCTTGGCAAGTATGAAAGCATACTTAAAGAGCATGACACGCTCAAAACCTATGTCAAGCAAATTGAGGAAGATAAGGCTAAAATTGAGCTAGACAATCATAAGCTTGGCTTAGTTCATCAAACGCTCTCGGATAAGCACAATGAGTTAGTTCAAGAGCATCATGCACTTAATCTCTCTTATGAAGCCATTGAACTACAATTGAAAAATAAGGAGAAAGAAACTATTGATGGCAAGGTACCCATTATTTCAAATGCTACTAATGCTTTCAATGAGTCTGTGCCTTTGAAAGAGAATGCAAGGGAGAAGGAGTTGATGGAGGAGATTGAAAGTCTCCGCACAAGCTTAGCAAGACTATCTAAGGGAGAAAATAAACATAAAGAAATCCTCTTCCATCAAGCAAAGGAATTCAACAAGAGAGGACTTGGATCCTTCCCGGTGCCCAACAAAGGAAAGGTGCCCTCACCAGAGCTCAAAACAAGCTTCATCAAGGAAGTGGGCTCCTATTGCCAACATTGCAAGGTCACCGGTCACCATACAAGGGAGTGCCCTCTACCTAACCGACCTTCTCCAAAATTGCCGACTAACTATACATCTACCTTTGAGAATCACTATTATTTGTTGAGCAAAGTAGGTGCTAAGGTGAAGGCAAAATTCATTGGCATGAACGTCAAGGGGATGAAAGGGAAGCTCCCCAAGCAACTTTGGGTCCCAAAAGCACTTGTATCACATATACAAGGACCAAAGCTAGCTTGGGTGCCTAAAGTCAAGAACACGTGACCGCCCACGAGGTGACTTCAAGAGGGGACCTCCACCATCAAAGAAAATCTACCAAGGACCTCTTGAAGAAAGTTGAGAATGGGAGCCCAACGCGGATATGGACGGTAACCCTATTGTCAAATCAAATTACCATTCCATAAATAGTCTATTGCTATATCTTTCCGCATCTAGGCCCCATGTCATGTTAAATGAATGCTTGTATGATTATGTGCCTCACCTTTGTGACAATGAAAGTGCGGTTAAGATAGCTAAAAACCCCATTCCCACACTTGATGAGAAACCTTTTCTAGGCTTAGAAATTAAATGTGCTAGATGCATCTAACGTCATGTAAGTTGCCATGTTCATGTAAGGATGCATATCATATAGGTCTTGTCTAACTCCCAAAGGATAGGGGCAAGCTAGAAGTAGTTTTCCCTGAGGAAGCCTTTGGAAGGTTCAAACTTGGCAAGATAGATTTATTTTATGCCTTGCATGATCCCTGCCATATAAACTTGCACTCATTTAATCTCTTGCACTATAATTTGTTTGGCATTGCATACGGTAGATTGTCACAAAGGGGAACCCACCGCATGAGAAGAAGACTTGTTTGAAATGCAATATCTCAACTCATATAAGGTGGAAAGAACAAAATGTTAGGTACGTTAATGCCTAGAGGAACATGCTTCATTGAGATAGTAGTCTTCATACTCTACCTCACAAAGCATGGGCCTTACATTTTATTTGGATATTTTTCCTCCATTTTTCTTGGTGTTCCGTTTGTGTTAAGGTCTAGCCAAGCTATTGGCATATTAGCTTCTTGAGGGGTAAGGGGTTGCCCAAAAAGTCCTAAGACATGTGTTTCTCCTCGATTGTTTGTTTGGTCAAAGGACATATATGGGATGTTTTCGTTCTGTTGTCATCGGATTATCCGATGCCCCTGTCAATCCCTCATCGGTCAAATAGGTGTTCAATCCTCAAAGCCCAACTCTGTCAGAACCTCAAATGATCCGACGCGTTCATCCTGGAAAACATCGGTCCATCCGATGTTCACTCTTCTGAAGCTATGATCTATTCAACCGATGTCTACCTCCCTCTAACGTCGGATCATCTGGTGTCAATATCACTCGGTTGAACATCCTTACTGTGCTATTCGACCGATGTTCAAAACCCTAATCATCGGTTCATCCGATGTCAACAGCAATTCTTGAATATCCTTACTGTTGCAATTGACCGATGTTCACTGCATCTATCATCGGTCCATCCGGTGTTTAAAAAACGGCTAGGGTTTGGGCCCCACTATTTAAACACCCGCGCCGCCGCCGTTCGCTCTCTCTCCCCGATCCCTCTCTCTCGTCGCCGCCGCTCGCCCTACTCGCCGCCACCTCTGCCGCCGCACCCAAGCACCGCCTCCCTAGGTGCCGCCGCCGCCGTCCCCGGCCGCCGCCGCCCAGCACCGCCACCATTCGCAGCGCCGCCGCCGCACGCCCGCGCCGCCTCCTCCACCCTCGCGCCCAAATATCACCGCCGCCACTCACCACCACGCTCAAGCCTCGCCGCCGCCCTTCTCCACCACCAACGTGCGCCATCTCCGGGCCATCTCCTCCTCGCTAGGGTTTCTCGGCCCGGTTGATCATCATCGCTAAGGTGAGCTTTCGTGCCGCGCGACGTCTCTCGTTGCTTCTCTCGCCGTTCTTCCTTCATCGTCGCTAACCCTATCTCTCCATCGTCTAGATGGGTCGCGACCGCAAAGGAAAGGGAAAAGCGATCGCGGAGCCCGCCGCGAAGAAGCGGAAACTTTCGAAGGACGAGAAGAAGGCCTTGATGGCCGCTCGCGCCGCCGAGGAGCGTGAGCGCGGCCGTGGGGGTTCCTTGAGGATCCGTGAGGCCCGTCCGAGGCCGCCTCCAGTGGTCGACGACTCCGACGCCGAAGAGGAGCCCGTTGAGCCCCTCGTCCGCCGGCGCTCAGCCCGGACGCGTGGGGGTCACGTCGAGGCTGCTCCTCGTCCGAGACCGACGGCCGCTGACCATCGTGAGGACAGGGAGGCTGAGAGGGACATCCATGAGATGGACACGGCCGTCCGGGTCGGTGAAGGAGTCCGTCTTGTGGACTACCGGAAGATGAAGGCAAAGCAACTCCGGAAGCTCAGATGGAGTGTTCTTCTTGAGGAGTGGTTCCCACAGCCCCGAGAGCTTCTTGTTGACAGTCGCTTCTGGACTGTCACCCAGGCGTCTCTCTATGAGACCTACAAGCGCCGGGGGCACAAGCTCTTTTAGCACAACCACTTGGACTGGAGGCAGCTTGCAGTGACAGCGGAGACTGAGATCCGCCCCTTCTTTGAGAGGTACAGAGGCCTGGTGGAGCTACTGGACTATGAGAGGAGTGCCTATGTGGAAGAGTGGGTCCGTGTCTTCTACGCGACCCTATACATCTCAGAGGGCAGAAGATCCATTGCATTCATGTTTAATGGTCAGCACTACCATCTCACGAGGCAGACTTTGGGGCACATTCTTGGCTTGGACCTGCACGACACAAGCATTCACGAGAAAGTCTATGGGCAGGCAGATCCACCGAGGAGGCCACTTACTGGAGGGGTAGCACCTCAGCTGGACGAGATCCGCTCCTTGTTTGGCCCCACGTTCTCTCCAGATCAGCCGAGAGTCCCAGCACTCCTGACCCCAGCTGCGCGTATTGTGCACCTCGCCTTACGCCGCACGCTCCTGCCGAGGTCAGGATACTTGGAGGGGTTCACGAGTCTCCAGCAGACCCTCCTGTTCTACATAATGAACGGGATGGATTTTGATATAGTGGACATACTCCTCTGCGAGATGGAGGACGTCATTACAGATGGAGTGGGCATGATGAGGCAGCTAGCATACGGGCACTGGATCAGTTATATTTGCTCTATGGTGGTGCCAGAGGGACATACAGCACAGGCCCGACTCGCTGACGAGAGCGTGACCCGCTTCGGTCACTACCGTGCGTCCGCTCCTGGAGACCGCCGCCTTGGCCGTCCAGTTGAGCGCCAGGTCAGGGCCCGCTTGACTGAGGAGGACTGGTCTGACCTCGAGAAGGAAGATGAGCGTCTGGCTGAGGCAGAAGCTCAAGGTGGAGACTTGCAGCACGTCTGGTCCGAGAGCGACACAGACGAGAGTGTTGAGGAGTACTTCCCTCCACCTCCACCCTCACCGAGACAGCACGACGCCGAGGCAGGAGGCTCAGCTGCTCAGCCACCGACACCACCTCCTGTGTCCGAGGCGCAGGTGTCACAGCCGTCGGAGCTGTCCTCCCTTCTTCAGCAGATGATCGAGCAGCAGCGTCAGGACAGGCTCGCTGCTGAGCAGGCCAGGGCAGAGCAGGCTACTCACCTGGCACAGCTGCAGCGGCAGCAGCAGGAGCTCCAGCTGGAGATCGCCCGTCAGAGGCGAGAGGATACGGACCGGTTCACCAACCTGGTCGATCAGATGCACCGCCGTACCCTCGACCAGCAGCAGCAGACCCAGCAGGCCATGATGGGGATCCTAGGGTTGATCACCAACCTTTACACTCAGACCGGGATCGCCCTTCCTTCACAGCAGCCTGGACTGGGACTGGCTCCAGGTGTTGCTCAGGTGCCCACTACTCCTATCCCTTCCATCAGCATGTCACCACTTCTGGCATCTAGCGCACCGATTCACTCACCACTGCCGGCGACGACCTTGTTCCAGCAGACACCAGCGTCCGTGGTGAGCGCTCCACTTCCTCCAGCTCCTCCAGCACCTTCAGTACCTGCTTCCTCTCCTCCAGCACCGGCAGCGGACCCTCCAGTTCCCACCGCTCCGGCAGCTCCTTCGACCGGCGACTCCAGCTCCGACGACTGCGACGGTGCTCAGTTCGTCCTCGCGCCTAGCTCTCAGGGTCTGTAGGCGTTCTAATCCCTTTTTGGTGTCTTGATGCCAAAGGGGGAGAAGATGTAGAAGAGTCAGGGGGAGTGGTAGTAGCAGTCTCAGGGGGAGCGTGTGTGTAGGGGGAGTGTGAGTGTGTGTGCTTATCCTTTTGTATTCATGCTTGAGTACTCTTTTGTAATTTTAATTAAGCACTCTTTCGCTTGTCTCATTTACTTATGATTTTAATCGATTGAGCTTTTTGCACCATAATTTTCATTTCCTTTTTACAAGATTAATGTGTCTGATATTGTATTCATTGCATATCTACTTGAGTATTTTTCATCAAATTCATTACTATTGCGCTTTAAATTATTGTGTTGTCATCAATCACCAAAAAGGGGGAGATTGAAAGCATCTAGGCCCCATGAGGTACGGTTTCGGTGATTAATGACAACCATTCGATATTACTAATGAATTTGTGAATGCAAGGTCTCAATGACACTCAATCAAATGAAATCAAAATTACATTGGAAACCCATATAAAATCAATGAATGAGATCAAATCAAATCATATGAAGACAAAAAGTGAAGGCTCTAACTTTATATCACTCAATGACTTGAAGACAATCAAAACAACACTTCAAACAAATGTCAAGGAGGTCACAAGTTCAAAATTCCAAAAGAACAACTCAAAACAACTCGAAGTCAACAAGTTGAACACACCGGATCAACTGACGTTCTATGAGTTGACTACATCGGTCAAGTTGGTTCTATTGAAGAAGAAGACCTCAGACAAATGCACTCACCGGATCATCCGATGTGAGTGGCTCAGTGACATCGGTCCATCATCACAGATTGCCATACCATTGGACCGAGTGAAGCACCGGATCATCCGATGTGCAGACTTACACACATCGGTCGATCACTCCAGTGAGCCTCGAGATCAAGCAAAATTCTGGAGGAAGAGCCACAGGATCATCCGATGAGAAGACAGATCAACATCGGTCTAACAACGGTCATATCTGACACAGTGACATCAGCTAATTTGGCTTTGACCGATGACAACTGAAGGGGAGACATCGGATTATCCGGTGTTCGCAGAGAAGTGATGTCAGCCTACTTTTCCAACGGCTATCTCGTGGAGGCTGGCTATTTATACCCCTTCAACCTGTCAAATCGATAAGACTTGAAGCCCAGACATACTCTACACATCCTAGAGCATTCAAGCAATAGAGCAACCACTTTCACATCATTTACTCATCATTTGTACACCAAGAGATAGGCTAGAACTAGCTAGAGATAGTGCTTGGGTGCCTCCACTCTAGGTGATTGGAGTCTCTAGCATAGTGAGAGCCACAAGGGAGTGTCCCTTGGTGTGTGCAACTTCCGGAGCTTGCCAAGAGGATTGTGGAAGCCCGGAGGATCCCAAAAGTGTACAAGGCTTGAGCTCCACCTTGCCAAGGTTGGCGAACGGAGAAGAATAGTGAAGAAGCCCCTAGTCTCGGTGACTTGGGAGTGGCAAAACCCTTCGGTGGGTGTCACAACGTGGACGTAGGAAGATCCTTGTGATCTTACCGAACCACGGGATAAACTCCGTGTCTCTTGAGCGTTTGCATCCCTCTCCCTTTTTACTCTTATGCAATCTTCATTCCGCAACTTTAAATTATATTGATTGCATAGTTTAATTGCATAGGGAATTGAGGTTGTTAGTTCTTAATCGTTTTAAAATTTGAAAGAAAGCCCAATTCACCCCCCCTCTTGGGCGTTTCGATCCTTACAATTGGTATCAGAGCCTTGTTGCTCATTGGATCATTCTAGCTTCACCGCTAGAGAGCTTAAATGGCCAAGAATGGGGGTTCGGTTCCTATCTTCGAGGGCAAGAACTTTGCCTATTGGAAAGCACGCATGCGTGCCTACCTAGAGGCCATTGCTCCCGAAGTTTGGGAAGCGACCCATGCGGGATTTGGAGATCATACTTATTTTGGTGATCAAATTAAATGGGATGCTAGAGCTAGAAATGCCATTTATGAATGCATTAGTCAAGATGTATTTGCTAGAATAGCTAGTAAAGAAAAAGCTTGTGAAATTTGGGCATGCTTAATTGAAATTCATGAGGGTTCCTCTCGTGTTAAAGAACTTAAATATCACATGCTTAAGGCAAAATATGATGAATTTAAAATGCTTCCTCATGAGAATGTTAATGAAATGTTTTCACGCTTAAATGTTCTCATTTGTTTCAGGCTGAATTAATCTCAGTTTGATTGAAACCAACTCGAAACCTATTCAAACTTGTTAAACACCATTGTAACTAGTTAGTAAACATTAATAGCAACTCATTAACAAGTTTTGCCACATAATTGCAATAATCATGCATGTCATGGCATATTGAGTAATATATAAGCATTTGTTGATTGTAATGGTTGTTTTGTATGTCTATTGCGCGGAATAGAAGGTGGTGCGCTAGAGGGAGCTGCCGAGGACCTCTAGTACCAAACCTTTGAAGCTTTTGACTCTAACCAAGCTTGGGTGCAAGGCAAGTGTCCTTGACCATTTTGATCCTGTTTTTAAATATTTTGTTTGCAAAACTACATGCTTGTGTCAAAATGATGGGAAACCCAAGATAGGAGTTTACTAGTCTTGTTGACTGTGGAATATGTTATAGAGAGTCGGGAATGACTTTTTACCTTTTTGCTTCGCTCTAATTAATTGGTATGGGAAAATAACAAAATGGCTTAACTATGAATTATTGCACTCATGGATGAATTTATGAATATGGTTAATTGGTAACATGGGACTTGGGAGATCTAAGCAAGCATGGTTTGTGGATTGGGTTGGATGATATGGTGGTTTGCTTTCCTTGGATCTTAGGACCGGTTCATGCGAGAATATGCCAAGACAACAGTTCCACCACAAGGCCAATTATGGGTGCAGATTAGCCAATTAATTAGGTGTATTGCCAGCATTGATTTGGATCATTTGGAGGAGCGGGGAACGGGAGTCAGTTGAGTTTGCAATAGTGGCGGGACTGCCCTAGGATCCTGTAACACCCTCATTTTCATGCATCATGCCTTGCATACATTCATATACATGTTTAACATTAACCCACAACAAGAGGAACAAGTTTAAAATTGATTTGGAACAAAACCGCACTTAAAACGCAGGAAAGTGCGGACTAGTCCGATTTTCCTGAGGACTAGTCCAATTTCTCTCTGACTAAAAACGGACTTGTGCGATTTTGTGCGGACTAGTCCGATATTCCAAGAATCCTTGAAAGATTGCTAAGTCCCTGGACTTTTTCGGACTAGTCCGGTGTTCCAGCGGACCTGTCCGTTTTCCTCTCTGACAAAAGTCGGACTTGTCCGATTTTTGGCCACACTTGTCCAATTTTCTCTGAGACGACTTCGGACTAGTCCGGTCCTTTCCAGACTTGTCCGATATTTTGCGATTCTGAGTTTATCTTTTATTTTACGACTTGTTTCTTGGGTTTCACGTTAAGTGGTCCTAGGGACGTTGTGCCTAACTCTTTTAGAGCCCATGTGGGACTCTAAACCGGCCTCTACTCCTCTGAAACTCAAAATCCATCTAACCCTAGCCTCCACCTCTATATAAACAACCCTACCCCTTGGCTTGACATCTATTTGCCGCTTTTCCACCCCACCCAAACCCTAATTCATGGAGAGCCACCATCAAGGAGGGAGGAGAAGATCCCAAGCAAGAAGGAGAGGAGGAAACGAAGGAGGATCAAAATCTCCACCAAGCTTTCGTTCTTCATCACCAATTCATCTCCAAGTTCATCACCAACCCTAGATCATCAAGATCCAAGTGTTACCTCCAAGTTTCTTGATTCATTGGAGTTCTAAACACCTGGTATACCTTCTATTCTCTTTTCCTTATGAGAATTCAACCCCTAATCTCCAAATTTATGTCGATCTAGAAAACCCTAATCTGCTGATCTTGCAGAGTGTGGACTTGTCCGGTCCCTAGCGGACTAGTCCGATCTTCCTGGTTAAATTGTGTTGAATTGATTCTAAAATTTGATCTATTCAACTCCAAACTTGTATAAACTTGTTAAAATCTATTAGAACTAGTTATTGATCATTAAAAAGCAACCCATTAACAAGTTCTACCTTGCATTTGCATCAATCATGCATGTCATGACATATTGAGTAATATTTGTGCACTCTTTGATTGTGTTTCTTGTCTTGTATGTTATTTGTGCGGATTAGACGGATTTGCGCTAGAGAGTGCTACGGAGGATCTACAGCACCAAGAGTTTGAAGGCTTTGACCCTAATCAACCGCAAGAGCAAGGCAAGTGTCCTTGAAGCATATTGATCCTGTTCTTAAAATAAATATTTTGTTTGCAAACTGCATGCTTGTGTCAATTTGATGGGAATCCTATGGTGGAAATTTTACTAGACTTATTAAACCACCCTTGTCACCTGGAAATTTTGGTAGAGAGTCGAGATGGGCTTTTTACCTATTTGCTCCGCTTAATCAACTGGGATGGGAAAACAACTATAGCACTCAATTTAATTATGCATGGATGAGATTATGGTTAACATGATCTGGTTAATATGATATGGTAATGGGTGATCTAAGCAAGCCTGGTATGTGGATGGATTGGACGTATGGTGGTTTGCTTGCTTTAGATCTAAGGACCGGTTCATGCAAGAATAAGCCAGGACTACAGTGCCACCACGAGGCCAAGTGTGGGTGCAGCGTAGCTGATTAATTAGGGCTTCACCAGTGCTATTTGGACCGTTATGGATGCTCGGGGAAGGGGTAGTCGGATTGGGTTTGTTGATGATCCTCCCTAGCACTTCTTCGGGAGTCATCTTGTGGAAGCCCGGGCTCTCATGAATTAGTGAGCAAAGAGTGATGTTTCGAGGCATGAAAGCTCGAATAATCCTCTTTACCACCTCATGGTCGGTCCACCGGGTGCTTCCATAAGACCGACTCTTGTTGATGAGAGTCTTGAGGCGGTCATACATGTCTTGGGGGGACTCACCATCCATGATGGTAAACCTCCCAAGCTCTCCTTCAATCATCTCGATCTTCGCCTCACTAATGATGCGGTTGCCTTCATGCGTCGTCTTAAGGGTATCCCATATTTCCTTGGCAACCTCTAACCCTTCAATGCGGTTGAACTCCTCTCGAGTCAATGAGGAGGTAATCACTCCAACGGCTTGAGCATTGCGATGGATAAGGACGGCTTGTTCTGGGGTGATGTCTTCCTCATTCTTCGGAAGATGAACACCTGTCAGAACAATTTGCCACAAGATAGGGTTCAAGGAAATGAGGTGCATCTTCATATTATGCTTCCACATAGAGTAATCATTTCCGTCGAACCGAGGAGGTTTGCCAATGGGAATTGACAAATAATGGTTGCTCGGGTAAATTGCTCATAATTGTAAGAAAACAAGAGTAGTCTTGTAAACTACTCCCATTGTTGATGTTGACCGGAGCAATTGGCTTGATCTCCTTCTTGGGCACATTGAGCTTCTCAAGAAGGCATGCCTTGAGCATCCGAATTTCTTCGTCGCCGTCTGGATCATCTTGAAGAACATCGACGTTCTTCGTCTTGGTGTCATCGACGACCACCGGAACCTCGTTATTCCCCCTTCTGGCCACTTCTTCTCCGAGTTGTTAGACTCTTGTGGAGAAGCCTGCTCTGATACGAATTGGAAGTTGCCTAGAGGGGGGGTAAATAGGCAATAATACCTGATATGACTTAATCAAACGAGATTAAATTCCTGAGGCTGGACTTGTCTGGACAGGGCCGGACTAGTCCGCTCAGCATAGGGTAAAAACCTAAAAACTTTGTTTGTACAAGTTATTTGCGGAATTTAAGTTCACCAAAGAGATAAGCAATATATGGTAAAGTAGTACAATTCAGATTGTGAAGTTGAAGCACTTAGATCACAAGTTTTCAACAAATATCAAAAGTGAAAGGCAATGTGAACAATATGAACCCAAATAGCAATGCTAGTGATCAAAAGAAGTAAAAGACAAGTGAAACAAGATTTATCCCTTTGTTCAGGTCCACGAAGAAGCCTACATCCACGTTGAGAAGTCCACACAAGGACCGGGTCTCACTTGACCCTTCTCTCACCAAGCCACCACGATGGTCGGCTTGGTTTCCACTATATCAATGGGTAATCACCAAGTTTGATGGGGCTACTCACAAGTTAAGGCTCCCACAAATCAATAAAATGAGGAGCACACGAAGCTCAACTCACACAAGCCACAAAACACAATCACAATGTGCAAAGAGATCAAACTGAGAGCCAAAGCGTGATGATCATCCTTTACTCTCCTCCCCAAACCCTAATCTCTTCAAGATTTGGTCTTAGAGGGCTAGTAGGATGAGTAGAAGGCTTTGGAAGGCTCTTGGTCACTTGTGGCGGCGCTAGAGTTCAAGACTTGTTCAAATGAGGATGGGGGTCCCCTTTTTATAGGGGTCCCGAGCCCCTTCTGTTGACCTCAGCAGAAGGGTGGACTAGTCCGACCCTATGGGACCGCTAACCTCTAGTCAGGTCCCGACAACTGCCACGTTGCGTGACAATTGTCACACTACCCGCCAAATTTCCAAATTCAAATGGTCACTAAGCAACGGACTAGTCCGGTCCACAACAGACTAGTCCGAAATAGGACAGAAGAGTTTAGTCCAGCTCAAAACGGACTCATCTGTGCAGGCCCGGACTAGTCTGGCCATAGGGGGCGGACTAGTCTGGCCTGTTTCTCTCAGTTTATCTCACTAAGTCTCAAATGGACCAATCCGTACCCAAACAGACAAGTCCGAACTTTTCCAGAGAGCTTTGGTCCGTCTAAAAATGGACAAGTCTGGTCTTCTAGGACTTAGCTCCAAATTCACTAAGAAACACTCCAGAGACGTTTGGTCCATCTCAAAACAAACTTTTCTGCCTAGCAGGACTAGTTCAGCCTTGAGGCCTGGACTAGTCCGACCTTTTAGGATTTTTCTCATTTTGGCTTATCACTTAGGTTTTTCTCTAAACCACCACTTTGAGCCCTCTAGAATGATCTCAATGCACATGATACATCCACCCTTTCACATGACACGACTCATATAAGCTCATCTCCATAGAAACCCTAATTTCTATTTCTTGAGCCGTTGACGCGTGTTATGTCCTTTTCCTTTTTGAAGGGTTTCATCTCATTTCAATCATTATACCTGTGCTTAGGATCAACTTAGCTCATTAGACTCTTAATTGTCGTCATCAATCATCCAAAACCCACGGGGATGCCTAGATACACTTTCAATCCCCTCTACTTTCACTTTTCCATGTGAATTCTCGCTGATCAAGAAAACCCTGAATTGCAGATTCTGTACAGGGCAGACTAGTCCAACCCTGGTAGCGTTCTAGTCTGGTGTCTCAATCTGTTTCAGACTGAATTAATCCCAGTTTGATTGAAACCAACTCGAAACCTATTCAAACTTGTTAAACACCATTGTAACTAGTTAGTAAACATTAATAGCAACTCATTAACAAGTTTTGCCACATAATTGAAATAATCATGCATGTCATGGCATATTGAGTAATATATAAGCATTTGTTGATTGTAATGGTTGTTTTGTATGTCTATTGCGCGGAATAGAAGGTGGTGCGCTAGAGGGAGCTGCCGAGGACCTCTAGTACCAAAACTTTGAAGCTTTTGACTCTAACCAAGCTTAGGAGCAAGGCAAGTGTCCTTGACCATTTTGATCCTGTTTTTAAATATTTTGTTTGCAAAACTACATACTTGTGTCAAAATGATGGGAAACCCAAGATAGGAGTTTAATAGTCTTGTTGACTGTGGAATATATTATAGAGAGTCGGGAACGACTTTTTACCTTTTTGCTTCGCTCTAATTAATTGGGATGGGAAAATAACAAAATGGCTTAACTATGAATTATTGCACTCATGGATGAATTTATGAATATGGTTAATTGGTAACATGGGACTTGGGAGATCTAAGCAAGCATGGTTTGTGGATTGGGTTGGATGATATGGTGGTTTGCTTGCCTTGGATATTAGGACCGGTTCATGCGAGAATATGCCAGGACAACAGTGCCACCACAAGGCCAATTATGGGTGCAGATTAGCTAATTAATTAGGTGTATTGCCAGCATTGATTTGGATCATTTGGAGGAGCGGGGAACGGGAGTCAGTTGAGTTTGCAATAGTGGCGGGACTGCCCTAGGATCCTGTAAGACCCTCATTTTCATGCATCATGCCTTGCATAAATTCATATACATGTTTAACATTAACCCACAACAAGAGGAACAAGTTTAAAATTGATTTGGAACAAAACCACACTTAAAACGCTGGAAAGTGCGGACTAGTCCGATTTTCCTGAGGACTAGTCCAATTTCTCTCTGACTAAAAATGGACTTGTGCGATTTTGTGCGGACTAGTCCGATATTCCAAGAATCCTTGAAAGATTGCTAAGTCCCTGGACTTTTTCGGACTAGTCCGGTGTTCCAGCGGACCTGTCCGTTTTCCTCTCTGACAAAAGTCGGACTTGTCCGATTTTTGGCCAGACTTGTCCAATTTTCTCTGAGACGACTTCGAACTAGTCCGGTCCTTTCCAGACTTGTCCGATATTTTGCGATTCTGAGTTGATCTTTTATTTTACGACTTGTTTCTTGGGTTTCACATTAAGTGGTCCTAGGGACATCGTGCCTAACTCTTTTAGAGCCCATGTGGGACTCTAAACCGGCCTCTACTCCTCTCAAACTCAAAATCCATCTAACCCTAGCCTCCACCTCTATATAAACAACCCTACCCCTTGGCTTGACATCTATTTGCCGCTTTTCCACCCCACCCAAACCCTAGTTCGTGGAGAGCCACCATCAAGGAGGGAGGAGAAGATCCCAAGCAAGAAGGAGAGGAGGAAACGAAGGAGGATCAAGATCTCCACCAAGCTTTCGTTCTTCATCACCAATTCATCTCCAAGTTCATCACCAACCCTAGATCATCAAGATCCAAGTGTTACCTCCAAGTTTCTTGATTCCTTGGAGTTCTAAACACCTGGTATACCTTCTATTCTCTTTTCCTTATGAGAATTCAACCCCTAATCTCCAAATTTACGTCGATCTAGAAAACCCTAATCTGCTAATCTTGCAGAGTGCGGACTTGTCCGGTCCCTAGCGGACTAGTCCGATCTTCCTGGCTAAATTGTGTTGAATTGATTCTAAAATTTGATCTAATCAACTCCAAACTTGTATAAACTTGTTAAAATCTATTAGAACTAGTTATTGATCATTAAAAAGCAACCCATTAACAAGTTCTACCTTGCATTTGCATCAATCATGCATGTCATGACATATTGAGTAATATTTGTGCACTCTTTGATTGTGTTTCTTGTCTTGTATGTTATTTGTGCGGATTAGACGGATTTGCGCTAGAGAGTGCCACAGAGGATCTACAGCACCAAGAGTTTGAAGGCTTTGACCCTAATCAACCGCAAGAGCAAGGCAAGTGTCCTTGAAGCATATTGATCCTGGTCTTAAAATAAATATTTTGTTTGCAAACTGCATGCTTGTGTCAATTTGATGGGAATTCTATGGTAGGAAGTTTACTAGACTTGTTAAACCACCCTTGTCACCTGGAAATTTTGGTAGAGAGTCGGGATGGGCTTTTTACCTTTTTGCTCCGCTTAATCAACTGGGATGGGAAAACAACTATACCACTCAATTTAATTATGCATGGATGAGATTATGGTTAACATGAACTGGTTAATATGATATGGTAATGGGTGATCTAAGCAAGCCTGGTATGTGGATGGATTGGACGTATGGTGGTTTGCTTGCTTTAGATCTAAGGACCGGTTCATGCGAGAATAAGCCAGGACTACAGTGCCACCACGAGGCCAAGTGTGGGTGCAGCGTAGCTGATTAATTAGGGCTTCACCAGTGCTATTTGGACCATTATGGATGCTCGGGGAAGGGGTAGTCGGATTGGGTTTGTTGATGATTGGTGGGACTACCCTGGGATCCGAATGGCTCAAGAGGGGGCCCTTGGTTGAAGATGTGCTCTTTGGGAGACATCACCACCGGTGAAACCTCAGTGGGGTCCAAATAGGATAGTAATCCCTTTGTAAAGGCTATTTTGTGATCTCTTGGCCACACACCGACGGAAGTGTGAGACGGCATAATAGAAGTTCTAGTCATCGAAAGGTGATGAAATCACGAACACGTGGATAAAGCGTACAACCTCTGCAGAGTGTGTCTATTAAAACTATCATGATAGTCGTGCTCCCGGTTATGAGCACCTGGACAACTTCCATGATTAGAGGGAACTCGGTATTGGGATGGTATTTGGGATGGTTATGGTCGGTATTATGGTTATGGATTAATTTCTGGTATTGAATATGGTTATTGGCAAATGGTGAAATATGGAATTATGGATGGGGATGGTGAATTATGGATTGGTATTATGATATTACTCATGATTATGATGGGTTTGATTCACATACATGTAAATATATTGCTTTTCAAATGTTTTAATGTACTTTTCAGCACTTAGCCATTATTATTGTCGTCATTTGAATCAGCCACATGTCATACTTTCCACACTTGTTGGGTACGACATGTACTCACTCTTGCAATCCCCCCCCAAACAGTTGCAGGTCAGGATTGGGAGTTTAATAGTGATAATGCAGAGTTCTAGACCGTGTCTACCGTCAGCTTGCTTGTGGTGTTGATTGGAGCTGCGCTATACCCTATCGCTTATGCTGCCTAGCTGTTTAGTTTGCTTAATTAGAGTATTTCCGCTGCATTAGTTGAACTTATCATAAATATTCAGTTGAGGTTGTATTCGAGGATAATATGTTTTGTGTAATAAAATTTGGTTAATTAATCTTGTTCCGTGGTAATTTTCTGTATACTCTTTTGTGATGCACTCGTGTATGTGTGTTGAACGTCCTGGGCACACATATGCGTTAGCTTGGTTCATTTCCGGAACCGGGCGTCACAGATCCGAACTACACTAGAGGGGGCCCTTGGTTGGATGTGCTCAGTTGGAGCCATCACCACTGGTGAAACCTTAGTGGGTTTGAATATACTGGTAGTCCCTTTGTAAAGGCTATTTTGTGATCTCTTGGCCATACATCTAAGGAAGTTTAATTGTCATAAGGGAGGTTTCTTTAGTCGTCGACGGGTGACGAAATCACGAACTTGTGGGTAAAGTGGTACAACCTTTGCAGAGTGTTAAAAACTATCATGATAGTCGTGCTACCAGTTAAGAGCACCTGGATGACCTACATGATTAGAGGAGAACTTGGGATTTGGGATGGTTATGGTTGGTTTACGGTTTGGTATTGGTTATTGAAAGCATCTAGGCCCCATGAGGTACGGTTTCGGTGATTAATGACAACCATTCGATATTACTAATGAATTTGTGAATGCAAGGTCTCAATGACACTCAATCAAATGAAATCAAAATTACATTGGAAACCCATATAAAATCAATGAATGAGATCAAATCAAATCATATGAAGACAAAAAGTGAAGGCTCTAACTTTATATCACTCAATGACTTGAAGACAATCAAAACAACACTTCAAACAAATGTCAAGGAGGTCACAAGTTCAAAATTCCAAAAGAACAACTCAAAACAACTCGAAGTCAACAAGTTGAACACACCGGATCAACTGACGTTCTATGAGTTGACTACATCGATCAAGTTGGTTCTATTGAAGAAGAAGACCTCAGACAAATGCACTCACCGGATCATCCGATGTGAGTGGCTCAGTGACATCGGTCCATCATCACAGATTGCCATACCATTGGACCGAGTGAAGCACCGGATCATCCGATGTGCAGACTTACACACATCGGTCGATCACTCCAGTGAGCCTCAAGATCAAGCAAAATTCTGGAGGAAGAGCCACAGGATCATCCGATGAGAAGACATATCAAGATCGGTCTAACAACGGTCATATCTGACATAGTGACATCAGCTAATTTGGCTTTGACCGATGACAACTGAAGGGGAGACATCGGATTATCCGGTGTTCGCAGAGAAGTGATGTCAGCCTACTTTTCCAACGGCTATCTCGTGGAGGCTGGCTATTTATACCCCTTCAACCTGTCAAATCGATAAGACTTGAAGCCCAGACATACTCTACACATCCTAGAGCATTCAAGCAATAGAGCAACCACTTTCACATCATTTACTCATCATTTGTACACCAAGAGATAGGCTAGAACTAGCTAGAGATAGTGCTTGGGTGCCTCCACTCTAGGTGATTGGAGTCTCTAGCATAGTGAGAGCCACAAGGGAGTGTCCCTTGGTGTGTGCAACTTCCGGAGCTTGCCAAGAGGATTGTGGAAGCCCGGAGGATCCCAAAAGTGTACAAGGCTTGAGCTCCACCTTGCCAAGGTTGGCGAACGGAGAAGAATAGTGAAGAAGCCCCTAGTCTCGGTGACTTGGGAGTGGCAAAACCCTTCGGTGGGTGTCACAACATGGACGTAGGAAGATCCTTGTGATCTTACCGAACCACGGGATAAACTCCGTGTCTCTTGAGCGTTTGCATCCCTCTCCCTTTTTACTCTTATGCAATCTTCATTCCGCAACTTTAAATTATATTGATTGCATAGTTTAATTGCATAGGGAATTGAGGTTGTTAGTTCTTAATCGTTTTAAAATTTGAAAGAAAGCCCAATTCACCCCCCCTCTTGGGCGTTTCGATCCTTACAATTGGTATCAGAGCCTTGTTGCTCATTGGATCATTCTAGCTTCACCGCTAGAGAGCTTAAATGGCCAAGAATGGGGGTTCGGTTCCTATCTTCGAGGGCAAGAACTTTGCCTATTGGAAAGCACGCATGCGTGCCTACCTAGAGGCCATTGCTCCCGAAGTTTGGGAAGCGACCCATGCGGGATTTGGAGATCATACTTATTTTGGTGATCAAATTAAATGGGATGCTAGAGCTAGAAATGCCATTTATGAATGCATTAGTCAAGATGTATTTGCTAGAATAGCTAGTAAAGAAAAAGCTTGTGAAATTTGGGCATGCTTAATTGAAATTCATGAGGGTTCCTCTCGTGTTAAAGAACTTAAATATCACATGCTTAAGGCAAAATATGATGAATTTAAAATGCTTCCTCATGAGAATGTTAATGAAATGTTTTCACGCTTAAATGTTCTCATTGAGGAAATAAATGCTCTTGATATTGCTTCTCTTGGCAAGGGACTCATCAACCGAAAGATCCTCATGCTCCTTCCCAAGCCAAAGTATAACATCATCAACTCAATGCTCCAAAAAGAATCACTTGATCACATTGAAGTTTCGGAGCTAATTGGGGAGATTCACGCTCATGAGATGAGTGTACTTGGGATGATGGAGGACTCATCTTCTACAAGGACAATTGCTCTCAAGGCTTTCAAGAAAACAAACTTCAAGAAAATGATCAAACCTAGTTCAAGCAAAGAAGAGCAAACATCAAGTGAAGATGATGATGATGAGCTTGCATCAATGATGAGGAAATTCTCTCGGTTGAATTCCAAGATTGCCAAGAAGGGATATACTTTTGATCCCAACAAGAGAGCCTTCCTCCCAAGAAAAGATGAAAACAAGACATGCTATAATTGTGGCGATCAAGGCCACATATCATATGATTGTCCAAGACCGGACAAGAGGAAGGACAACCACAAGGGAAAGCATCAAAAGCAAGAAGAAAGTGATGAAGATGAAGAAGAGGTCAAGCCCAAGCGCTCCTTTGGAAAGAAGAAATTTGACAAAGGCAAGAAGACCAAACTCTTTCCAAAGAAAAGAAGAGGGCCTCAAAAAGTCTTCATGTGCGAGGCAAATGAGTGGATCACGGATGAAGAGTCAAGCGACGAAGAGAGTGAAGATGAAGAAAACTTGGCGGGGCTTGCCGTCGTCAACAAGGATAACTCACCTCTTCGTCCACCTCCCATGTGCCTCATGGCGAAAGGTAACTTTGAGGTATGTGATGACTCTAGTGATGATGAGCTTTCCCCCGATGAATTAACTTCATTGATAAATGAATACCACACCATCATTAAAAGGGAAAAGAACAAAGTCAAGGCTCTTGAACAAGCTCATGTTAAACTTGAAAGTGCTAACCTTGATTTGCTTGGCAAGTATGAAAGCATACTTAAAGAGCATGACACGCTCAAAACCTATGTCAAGCAAATTGAGGAAGATAAGGCTAAAATTGAGCTAGACAATCATAAGCTTGGCTTAGTTCATCAAACGCTCTCGGATAAGCACAATGAGTTAGTTCAAGAGCATCATGCACTTAATCTCTCTTATGAAGCCATTGAACTACAATTGAAAAATAAGGAGAAAGAAACTATTGATGGCAAGGTACCCATTATTTCAAATGCTACTAATGCTTTCAATGAGTCTGTGCCTTTGAAAGAGAATGCAAGGGAGAAGGAGTTGATGGAGGAGATTGAAAGTCTCCGCACAAGCTTAGCAAGACTATCTAAGGGAGAAAATAAACATAAAGAAATCCTCTTCCATCAAGCAAAGGGCTTCAACAAGAGAGGACTTGGATCCTTCCCGGTGCCCAACAAAGGAAAGGTGCCCTCACCAGAGCTCAAAACAAGCTTCATCAAGGAAGTGGGCTCCTATTGCCAACATTGCAAGGTCACCGGTCACCATACAAGGGAGTGCCCTCTACCTAACCGACCTTCTCCAAAATTGCCGACTAACTATACATCTACCTTTGAGAATCACTATTATTTGTTGAGCAAAGTAGGTGCTAAGGTGAAGGCAAAATTCATTGGCATGAACGTCAAGGGGATGAAAGGGAAGCTCCCCAAGCAACTTTGGGTCCCAAAAGCACTTGTATCACATATACAAGGACCAAAGCTAGCTTGGGTGCCTAAAGTCAAGAACACGTGACCGCCCACGAGGTGACTTCAAGAGGGGACCTCCACCATCAAAGAAAATCTACCAAGGACCTCTTGAAGAAAGTTGAGAATGGGAGCCCAACGCGGATATGGACGGTAACCCTATTGTCAAATCAAATTACCATTCCATAAATAGTCTATTGCTATATCTTTCCGCATCTAGGCCCCATGTCATGTTAAATGAATGCTTGTATGATTATGTGCCTCACCTTTGTGACAATGAAAGTGCGGTTAAGATAGCTAAAAACCCCATTCCCGCACTTGATGAGAAACCTTTTCTAGGCTTAGAAATTAAATGTGCTAGATGCATCTAACGTCATGTAAGTTGCCATGTTCATGTAAGGATGCATATCATATAGGTCTTGTCTAACTCCCAAAGGATAGGGGCAAGCTAGAAGTAGTTTTCCCTGAGGAAGCCTTTGGAAGGTTCAAACTTGGCAAGATAGATTTATTTTATGCCTTGCATGATCCCTGCCATATAAACTTGCACTCATTTAATCTCTTGCACTATAATTTGTTTGGCATTGCATACGGTAGATTGTCACAAAGGGGAACCCACCTCATGAGAAGAAGACTTGTTTGAAATGCAATATCTCAACTCATATAAGGTGGAAAGAACAAAATGTTAGGTACGTTAATGCCTAGAGGAACATGCTTCATTGAGATAGTAGTCTTCATACTCTACCTCACAAAGCATGGGCCTTACATTTTATTTGGATATTTTTCCTCCATTTTTCTTGGTGTTCCGTTTGTGTTAAGGTCTAGCCAAGCTATTGGCATATTAGCTTCTTGAGGGGTAAGGGGTTGCCCAAAAAGTCCTAAGACATGTGTTTCTCCTCGATTGTTTGTTTGGTCAAAGGACATATATGGGATGTTTTCGTTCTGTTGTCATCGGATTATCCGATGCCCCTGTCAATCCATCATCGGTCAAATAGGTGTTCAATCCTCAAAGCCCAACTCTGTCAGAACCTCAAATGATCCGACGCGTTCATCCTGGAAAACATCGGTCCATCCGATGTTCACTCTTCTGAAGCTATGATCTATTCAACCGATGTCTACCTCCCTCTAACGTCGGATCATCTGGTGTCAATATCACTCGGTTGAACATCCTTACTGTGCTATTCGACCGATGTTCAAAACCCTAATCATCGGTTCATCCGATGTCAACAGCAATTCTTGAATATCCTTACTGTTGCAATTGACCGATGTTCACTGCATCTATCATCGGTCCATCCGGTGTTTAAAAAACGGCTAGGGTTTGGGCCCCACTATTTAAACACCCGCGCCGCCGCCGTTCGCTCTCTCTCCCCGATCCCTCTCTCTCGTCGCCGCCGCTCGCCCTACTCGCCGCCACCTCCGCCGCCGCACCCAAGCACCGCCTCCCTAGGTGCCGCCGCCGCCGTCCCCGGCCGCCGCCGCCCACAGCGCCGCCGCCCAGCACCGCCACCATTCGCAGCGCCGCCGCCGCACGCCCGCGCCGCCTCCTCCACCCTCGCGCCCAAATATCACCGCCGCCACTCACCACCGCGCTCAAGCCTCGCCGCCGCCCTTCTCCACCACCAACGTGCGCCATCTCCGGGCCATCTCCTCCTCGCTAGGGTTTCTCGGCCCGGTTGATCATCGTCGCTAAGGTGAGCTTTTGTGCCGCGCGACGTCTCTCGTTGCTTCTCTCGCCGTTCTTCCTTCATCGTCGCTAACCCTATCTCTCCATCGTCTAGATGGGTCGCGACCGCAAAGGAAAGGGAAAAGCGATCGCGGAGCCCGCCGCGAAGAAGCAGAAACTTTCGAAGGACGAGAAGAAGGCCTTGATGGCCGCTCGCGCCGCCGAGGAGCGTGAGCGCGGCCGTGGGGGTTCCTTGAGGATCCGTGAGGCCCGTCCGAGGCCGCCTCCAGTGGTCGACGACTCCGACGCCGAAGAGGAGCCCGTTGAGCCCCTCGTCCGCCGGCGCTCAGCCCGGACGCGTGGGGGTCACGTCGAGGCTGCTCCTCGTCCGAGACCGACGGCCGCCGACCGTCGTGAGGACAGGGAGGCTGAGAGGGACATCCATGAGATGGACACGGCCGTCCGGGTCGGTGAAGGAGTCCGTCTTGTGGACTACCGGAAGATGAAGGCGAAGCAACTCCGGAAGCTCAGATGGAGTGTTCTTCTTGAGGAGTGGTTCCCACAGCCCCGAGAGCTTCTTGTTGACAGTCGCTTCTGGACTGTCACCCAGGCGTCTCTCTATGAGACCTACAAGCGCCGGGGGCACAAGCTCTTTCAGCACAACCACTTGGACTGGAGGCAGCTTGCAGTGGCAGCGGAGACTGAGATCCGCCCCTTCTTTGAGAGGTACAGAGGCCTGGTGGAGCTACTGGACTATGAGAGGAGTGCCTATGTGGAAGAGTGGGTCCGTGTCTTCTACGCGACCCTATACATCTCAGAGGGCAGAAGATCCATTGCATTCATGTTTAATGGTCAGCACTACCATCTCACGAGGCAGACTTTGGGGCACATTCTTGGCTTGGACCTGCACGACACAAGCATTCACGAGAAAGTCTATGGGCAGGCAGATCCACCGAGGAGGCCACTTACTGGAGGGGTAGCACCTCAGCTGGACGAGATCCGCTCCTTGTTTGGCCCCACGTTCTCTCCAGATCAGCCGAGAGTCCTAGCACTCCTGACCCCAGCTGCGCGTATTGTGCACCTCGCCTTACGCCGCACGCTCCTGCCGAGGTCAGGATACTTGGAGGGGTTCACGAGTCTCCAGCAGACCCTCTTGTTCTACATAATGAACGGGATGGATTTTGATATAGTGGACATACTCCTCTGCGAGATGGAGGACGTCATTACAGATGGAGTGGGCATGATGAGGCAGCTAGCATACGGGCACTGGATCAGTTATATTTGCTCTATGGTGGTGCCAGAGGGACATACAGCACAGGCCCGACTCGCTGACGAGAGCGTGACCCGCTTCGGTCACTACCGTGCGTCCGCTCCTGGAGACCGCCGCCTTGGCCGTCCAGTTGAGCGCCAGGTCAGGGCCCGCTTGACTGAGGAGGACTGGTCTGACCTCGAGAAGGAAGATGAGCGTCTGGCTGAGGCAGAAGCTCAAGGTGGAGACTTGCAGCACGTCTGGTCCGAGAGCGACACAGACGAGAGTGTTGAGGAGTACTTCCCTCCACCTCCACCCTCACCGAGACAGCACGACGCCGAGGCAGGAGGCTCAGCTGCTCAGCCACCGACACCACCTCCTGTGTCCGAGGCGCAGGTGTCACAGCCGTCGGAGCTGTCCTCCCTTCTTCAGCAGATGATCGAGCAGCAGCGTCAGGACAGGCTCGCTGCTGAGCAGGCCAGGGCAGAGCAGGCTGCTCACCTGGCACAGCTGCAGCGGCAGCAGCAGGAGCTCCAGCTGGAGATCGCCCGTCAGAGGCGAGAGGATACGGACCGGTTCACCAACCTGGTCGATCAGATGCACCGCCGTACCCTCGACCAGCAGCAGCAGACCCAGCAGGCCATGATGGGGATCCTAGGGTTGATCACCAACCTTTACACTCAGACCGGGATCGCCCTTCCTTCACAGCAGCCTGGACTGGGACTGGCTCCAGGTGTTGCTCAGGTGCCCACTACTCCTATCCCTTCCATCAGCATGTCACCACTTCTGGCATCTAGCGCACCGATTCACTCACCACTGCCGGCGACGACCTTGTTCCAGCAGACACCAGCGTCCGTGGTGAGCGCTCCACTTCCTCCAGCTCCTCCAGCACCTTCAGTACCTGCTTCCTCTCCTCCAGCACCGGCAGCGGACCCTCCAGTTCCCACCGCTCCGGCAGCTCCTTCGACCGGCGACTCCAGCTCCGACGACTGCGACGGTGCTCAGTTCGTCCTCGCGCCTAGCTCTCAGGGTCTGTAGGCGTTCTAATCCCTTTTTGGTGTCTTGATGCCAAAGGGGGAGAAGATGTAGAAGAGTCAGGGGGAGTGGTAGTAGCAGTCTCAGGGGGAGCGTGTGTGTAGGGGGAGTGTGAGTGTGTGTGCTTATCCTTTTGTATTCATGCTTGAGTACTCTTTTGTAATTTTAATTAAGCACTCTTTCGCTTGTCTCATTTACTTATGATTTTAATCGATTGAGCTTTTTGCACCATAATTTTCATTTCCTTTTTACAAGATTAATGTGTCTGATATTGTATTCATTGCATATCTACTTGAGTATTTTTCATCAAATTCATTACTATTGCGCTTTAAATTATTGTGTTGTCATCAATCACCAAAAAGGGGGAGATTGAAAGCATCTAGGCCCCATGAGGTACGGTTTCGGTGATTAATGACAACCATTCGATATTACTAATGAATTTGTGAATGCAAGGTCTCAATGACACTCAATCAAATGAAATCAAAATTACATTGGAAACCCATATAAAATCAATGAATGAGATCAAATCAAATCATATGAAGACAAAAAGTGAAGGCTCTAACTTTATATCACTCAATAACTTGAAGACAATCAAAACAACACTTCAAACAAATGTCAAGGAGGTCACAAGTTCAAAATTCCAAAAGAACAACTCAAAACAACTCGAAGTCAACAAGTTGAACACACCGGATCAACTGACGTTCTATGAGTTGACTACATCGGTCAAGTTGGTTCTATTGAAGAAGAAGACCTCAGACAAATGCACTCACCGGATCATCCGATGTGAGTGGCTCAGTGACATCGGTCCATCATCACAGATTGCCATACCATTGGACCGAGTGAAGCACCGGATCATCCGATGTGCAGACTTACACACATCGGTCGATCACTCCAGTGAGCCTCAAGATCAAGCAAAATTCTGGAGGAAGAGCCACAGGATCATCCGATGAGAAGACAGATCAACATCGGTCTAACAACGGTCATATCTGACACAGTGACATCAGCTAATTTTGCTTTGACCGATGACAACTGAAGGGGAGACATCGGATTATCCGGTGTTCGCAGAGAAGTGATGTCAGCCTACTTTTCCAACGGCTATCTCGTGGAGGCTGGCTATTTATACCCCTTCAACCTGTCAAATCGATAAGACTTGAAGCCCAGACATACTCTACACATCCTAGAGCATTCAAGCAATAGAGCAACCACTTTCACATCATTTACTCATCATTTGTACACCAAGAGATAGGCTAGAACTAGCTAGAGATAGTGCTTGGGTGCCTCCACTCTAGGTGATTGGAGTCTCTAGCATAGTGAGAGCCACAAGGGAGTGTCCCTTGGTGTGTGCAACTTCCGGAGCTTGCCAAGAGGATTGTGGAAGCCCGGAGGATCCCAAAAGTGTACAAGGCTTGAGCTCCACCTTGCCAAGGTTGGCGAACGGAGAAGAATAGTGAAGAAGCCCCTAGTCTCGGTGACTTGGGAGTGGCAAAACCCTTCGGTGGGTGTCACAACGTGGACGTAGGAAGATCCTTGTGATCTTACCGAACCACGGGATAAACTCCGTGTCTCTTGAGCGTTTGCATCCCTCTCCCTTTTTACTCTTATGCAATCTTCATTCCGCAACTTTAAATTATATTGATTGCATAGTTTAATTGCATAGGGAATTGAGGTTGTTAGTTCTTAATCGTTTTAAAATTTGAAAGAAAGCCCAATTCACCCCCCCTCTTGGGCGTTTCGATCCTTACAATTGGTATCAGAGCCTTGTTGCTCATTGGATCATTCTAGCTTCACCGCTAGAGAGCTTAAATGGCCAAGAATGGGGGTTCGGTTCCTATCTTCGAGGGCAAGAACTTTGCCTATTGGAAAGCACGCATGCGTGCCTACCTAGAGGCCATTGCTCCCGAAGTTTGGGAAGCGACCCATGCGGGATTTGGAGATCATACTTATTTTGGTGATCAAATTAAATGGGATGCTAGAGCTAGAAATGCCATTTATGAATGCATTAGTCAAGATGTATTTGCTAGAATAGCTAGTAAAGAAAAAGCTTGTGAAATTTGGGCATGCTTAATTGAAATTCATGAGGGTTCCTCTCGTGTTAAAGAACTTAAATATCACATGCTTAAGGCAAAATATGATGAATTTAAAATGCTTCCTCATGAGAATGTTAATGAAATGTTTTCACGCTTAAATGTTCTCATTGAGGAAATAAATGCTCTTGATATTGCTTCTCTTGGCAAGGGACTCATCAACCGAAAGATCCTCATGCTCCTTCCCAAGCCAAAGTATAACATCATCAACTCAATGCTCCAAAAAGAATCACTTGATCACATTGAAGTTTCGGAGCTAATTGGGGAGATTCACGCTCATGAGATGAGTGTACTTGGGATGATGGAGGACTCATCTTCTACAAGGACAATTGCTCTCAAGGCTTTCAAGAAAACAAACTTCAAGAAAATGATCAAACCTAGTTCAAGCAAAGAAGAGCAAACATCAAGTGAAGATGATGATGATGAGCTTGCATCAATGATGAGGAAATTCTCTCGGTTGAATTCCAAGATTGCCAAGAAGGGATATACTTTTGATCCCAACAAGAGAGCCTTCCTCCCAAGAAAAGATGAAAACAAGACATGCTATAATTGTGGCGATCAAGGCCACATATCATATGATTGTCCAAGACCGGACAAGAGGAAGGACAACCACAAGGGAAAGCATCAAAAGCAAGAAGAAAGTGATGAAGATGAAGAAGAGGTCAAGCCCAAGCGCTCCTTTGGAAAGAAGAAATTTGACAAAGGCAAGAAGACCAAACTCTTTCCAAAGAAAAGAAGAGGGCCTCAAAAAGTCTTCATGTGCGAGGCAAATGAGTGGATCACGGATGAAGAGTCAAGCGACGAAGAGAGTGAAGATGAAGAAAACTTGGCGGGGCTTGCCGTCGTCAACAAGGATAACTCACCTCTTCGACCACCTCCCATGTGCCTCATGGCGAAAGGTAACTTTGAGGTATGTGATGACTCTAGTGATGATGAGCTTTCCCCCGATGAATTAACTTCATTGATAAATGAATACCACACCATCATTAAAAGGGAAAAGAACAAAGTCAAGGCTCTTGAACAAGCTCATGTTAAACTTGAAAGTGCTAACCTTGATTTGCTTGGCAAGTATGAAAGCATACTTAAAGAGCATGACACGCTCAAAACCTATGTCAAGCAAATTGAGGAAGATAAGGCTAAAATTGAGCTAGACAATCATAAGCTTGGCTTAGTTCATCAAACGCTCTCGGATAAGCACAATGAGTTAGTTCAAGAGCATCATGCACTTAATCTCTCTTATGAAGCCATTGAACTACAATTGAAAAATAAGGAGAAAGAAACTATTGATGGCAAGGTACCCATTATTTCAAATGCTACTAATGCTTTCAATGAGTCTGTGCCTTTGAAAGAGAATGCAAGGGAGAAGGAGTTGATGGAGGAGATTGAAAGTCTCTGCACAAGCTTAGCAAGACTATCTAAGGGAGAAAATAAACATAAAGAAATCCTCTTCCATCAAGCAAAGGGCTTCAACAAGAGAGGACTTGGATCCTTCCCGGTGCCCAACAAAGGAAAGGTGCCCTCACCAGAGCTCAAAACAAGCTTCATCAAGGAAGTGGGCTCCTATTGCCAACATTGCAAGGTCACCGGTCACCATACAAGGGAGTGCCCTCTACCTAACCGACCTTCTCCAAAATTGCCGACTAACTATACATCTACCTTTGAGAATCACTATTATTTGTTGAGCAAAGTAGGTGCTAAGGTGAAGGCAAAATTCATTGGCATGAACGTCAAGGGGATGAAAGGGAAGCTCCCCAAGCAACTTTGGGTCCCAAAAGCACTTGTATCACATATACAAGGACCAAAGCTAGCTTGGGTGCCTAAAGTCAAGAACACGTGACCGCCCACGAGGTGACTTCAAGAGGGGACCTCCACCATCAAAGAAAATCTACCAAGGACCTCTTGAAGAAAGTTGAGAATGGGAGCCCAACGCGGATATGGACGGTAACCCTATTGTCAAATCAAATTACCATTCCATAAATAGTCTATTGCTATATCTTTCCGCATCTAGGCCCCATGTCATGTTAAATGAATGCTTGTATGATTATGTGCCTCACCTTTGTGACAATGAAAGTGCGGTTAAGATAGCTAAAAACCCCATTCCCGCACTTGATGAGAAACCTTTTCTAGGCTTAGAAATTAAATGTGCTAGATGCATCTAACGTCATGTAAGTTGCCATGTTCATGTAAGGATGCATATCATATAGGTCTTGTCTAACTCCCAAAGGATAGGGGCAAGCTAGAAGTAGTTTTCCCTGAGGAAGCCTTTGGAAGGTTCAAACTTGGCAAGATAGATTTATTTTATGCCTTGCATGATCCCTGCCATATAAACTTGCACTCATTTAATCTCTTGCACTATAATTTGTTTGGCATTGCATACGGTAGATTGTCACAAAGGGGAACCCACCTCATGAGAAGAAGACTTGTTTGAAATGCAATATCTCAACTCATATAAGGTGGAAAGAACAAAATGTTAGGTACGTTAATGCCTAGAGGAACATGCTTCATTGAGATAGTAGTCTTCATACTCTACCTCACAAAGCATGGGCCTTACATTTTATTTGGATATTTTTCCTCCATTTTTCTTGGTGTTCCGTTTGTGTTAAGGTCTAGCCAAGCTATTGGCATATTAGCTTCTTGAGGGGTAAGGGGTTGCCCAAAAAGTCCTAAGACATGTGTTTCTCCTCGATTGTTTGTTTGGTCAAAGGACATATATGGGATGTTTTCGTTCTGTTGTCATCGGATTATCCGATGCCCCTGTCAATCCCTCATCGGTCAAATAGGTGTTCAATCCTCAAAGCCCAACTCTGTCAGAACCTCAAATGATCCGACGCGTTCATCCTGGAAAACATCGGTCCATCCGATGTTCACTCTTCTGAAGCTATGATCTATTCAACCGATGTCTACCTCCCTCTAACGTCGGATCATCTGGTGTCAATATCACTCGGTTGAACATCCTTACTGTGCTATTCGACCGATGTTCAAAACCCTAATCATCGGTTCATCCGATGTCAACAGCAATTCTTGAATATCCTTACTGTTGCAATTGACCGATGTTCACTGCATCTATCATCGGTCCATCCGGTGTTTAAAAAACGGCTAGGGTTTGGGCCCCACTATTTAAACACCCGCGCCGCCGCCGTTCGCTCTCTCTCCCCGATCCCTCTCTCTCGTCGCCGCCGCTCGCCCTACTCGCCGCCACCTCCGCCGCCGCACCCAAGCACCGCCTCCCTAGGTGCCGCCGCCGCCGTCCCCGGCCGCCGCCGCCCACAGCGCCGCCGCCCAGCACCGCCACCATTCGCAGCGCCGCCGCCGCACGCCCGCGCCGCCTCCTCCACCCTCGCGCCCAAATATCACCGCCGCCACTCACCACCGCGCTCAAGCCTCGCCGCCGCCCTTCTCCACCACCAACGTGCGCCATCTCCGGGCCATCTCCTCCTCACTAGGGTTTCTCGGCCTGGTTGATCATCGTCGCTAAGGTGAGCTTTCGTGCCGCGCGACGTCTCTCGTTGCTTCTCTCGCCGTTCTTCCTTCATCGTCGCTAACCCTATCTCTCCATCGTCTAGATGGGTCGCGACCGCAAAGGAAAGGGAAAAGCGATCGCGGAGCCCGCCGCGAAGAAGCGGAAACTTTCGAAGGACGAGAAGAAGGCCTTGATGGCCGCTCGCGCCGCCGAGGAGCGTGAGCGCGGCCGTGGGGGTTCCTTGAGGATCCGTGAGGCCCGTCCGAGGCCGCCTCCAGTGGTCGACGACTCCGACGCCGAAGAGGAGCCCGTTGAGCCCCTCGTCCGCCGGCGCTCAGCCCGGACGCGTGGGGGTCACGTCGAGGCTGCTCCTCGTCCGAGACCGACGGCCGCCGACCGTCGTGAGGACAGGGAGGCTGAGAGGGACATCCATGAGATGGACACGGCCGTCCGGGTCGGTGAAGGAGTCCGTCTTGTGGACTACCGAAAGATGAAGGCGAAGCAACTCCGGAAGCTCAGATGGAGTGTTCTTCTTGAGGAGTGGTTCCCACAGCCCCGAGAGCTTCTTGTTGACAGTCGCTTCTGGACTGTCACCCAGGCGTCTCTCTATGAGACCTACAAGCGCTGGGGGCACAAGCTCTTTCAGCACAACCACTTGGACTGGAGGCAGCTTGCAGTGGCAGCGGAGATTGAGATCCGCCCCTTCTTTGAGAGGTACAGAGGCCTGGTGGAGCTACTGGACTATGAGAGGAGTGCCTATGTGGAAGAGTGGGTCCGTGTCTTCTACGCGACCCTATACATCTCAGAGGGCAGAAGATCCATTGCATTCATGTTTAATGGTCAGCACTACCATCTCACGAGGCATACTTTGGGGCACATTCTTGGCTTGGACCTGCACGACACAAGCATTCACGAGAAAGTCTATGGGCAGGCAGATCCACCGAGGAGGCCACTTACTGGAGGGGTAGCACCTCAGCTGGACGAGATCCGCTCCTTGTTTGGCCCCACGTTCTCTCCAGATCAGCCGAGAGTCCCAGCACTCCTGACCCCAGCTGCGCGTATTGTGCACCTCGCCTTACGCCGCACGCTCCTGCCGAGGTCAGGATACTTGGAGGGGTTCACGAGTCTCCAGCAGACCCTCCTGTTCTACATAATGAACGGGATGGATTTTGATATAGTGGACATACTCCTCTGCGAGATGGAGGACGTCATTACAGATGGAGTGGGCATGATGAGGCAGCTAGCATACGGGCACTGGATCAGTTATATTTGCTCTATGGTGGTGCCAGAGGGACATACAGCACAGGCCCGACTCGCTGACGAGAGCGTGACCCGCTTCGGTCACTACCGTGCGTCTGCTCCTAGAGACCGCCGCCTTGGCCATCCAGTTGAGCGCCAGGTCAGGGCCCGCTTGACTGAGGAGGTCTGGTCTGACCTCGAGAAGGAAGATGAGCGTCTGGCTGAGGCAGAAGCTCAAGGTGGAGACTTGCAGCACGTCTGGTCCGAGAGCGACACAGACGAGAGTGTTGAGGAGTACTTCGCTCCACCTCCACCCTCACCGAGACAGCACGACGCCGAGGCAGGAGGCTCAGCTGCTCAGCCACCGACACCACCTCCTGTGTCCGAGGCGCAGGTGTCACAGCCGTCGGAGCTGTCCTCCCTTCTTCAGCAGATGATCGAGCAGCAGCGTCAGGACAGGCTCGCTGCTGAGCAGGCCAGGGCAGAGCAGGCTGCTCACCTGGCACAGCTGCAGCGGCAGCAGCAGGAGCTCCAGCTGGAGATCGCCCGTCAGAGGCGAGAGGATACGGACCGGTTCACCAACCTGGTCGATCAGATGCACCGCCGTACCATCGACCAGCAGCAGCAGACCCAGCAGGCCATGATGGGGATCCTAGGGTTGATCACCAACCTTTACACTCAGACCGGGATCGCCCTTCCTTCACAGCAGCCTGGACTGGGACTGGCTCCAGGTGTTGCTCAGGTGCCCACTACTCCTATCCCTTCCATCAGCATGTCACCACTTCTGGCATCTAGCGCACCGATTCACTCACCACTGCCGGCGACGACCTTGTTCCAGCAGACACCAGCGTCCGTGGTGAGCGCTCCACTTCCTCCAGCTCCTCCAGCACCTTCAGTACCTGCTTCCTCTCCTCCAGCACCGGCAGCGGACCCTCCAGTTCCCACCGCTCCGGCAGCTCCTTCGACCGGCGACTCCAGCTCCGACGACTGCGACGGTGCTCAGTTCGTCCTCGCGCCTAGCTCTCAGGGTCTGTAGGCGTTCTAATCCCTTTTTGGTGTCTTGATGCCAAAGGGGGAGAAGATGTAGAAGAGTCAGGGGGAGTGGTAGTAGCAGTCTCAGGGGGAGCGTGTGTGTAGGGGGAGTGTGAGTGTGTGTGCTTATCCTTTTGTATTCATGCTTGAGTACTCTTTTGTAATTTTAATTAAGCACTCTTTCGCTTGTCTCATTTACTTATGATTTTAATCGATTGAGCTTTTTGCACCATAATTTTCATTTCCTTTTTACAAGATTAATGTGTCTGATATTGTATTCATTGCATATCTACTTGAGTATTTTTCATCAAATTCATTACTATTGCGCTTTAAATTATTGTGTTGTCATCAATCACCAAAAAGGGGGAGATTGAAAGCATCTAGGCCCCATGAGGTACGGTTTCGATGATTAATGACAACCATTCGATATTACTAATGAATTTGTGAATGCAAGGTCTCAATGACACTCAATCAAATGAAATCAAAATTACATTGGAAACCCATATAAAATCAATGAATGAGATCAAATCAAATCATATGAAGACAAAAAGTGAAGGCTCTAACTTTATATCACTCAATGACTTGAAGACAATCAAAACAACACTTCAAACAAATGTCAAGGAGGTCACAAGTTCAAAATTCCAAAAGAACAACTCAAAACAACTCGAAGTCAACAAGTTGAACACACCGGATCAACTGACGTTCTATGAGTTGACTACATCGGTCAAGTTGGTTCTATTGAAGAAGAAGACCTCAGACAAATGCACTCACCGGATCATCCGATGTGAGTGGCTCAGTGACATCGGTCCATCATCACAGATTGCCATACCATTGGACCGAGTGAAGCACCGGATCATCCGATGTGCAGACTTACACACATCGGTCGATCACTCCAGTGAGCCTCAAGATCAAGCAAAATTCTGGAGGAAGAGCCACAGGATCATCCGATGAGAAGACAGATCAACATCGGTCTAACAACGGTCATATCTGACACAGTGACATCAGCTAATTTGGCTTTGACCGATGACAACTGAAGGGGAGACATCGGATTATCCGGTGTTCGCAGAGAAGTGATGTCAGCCTACTTTTCCAACGGCTATCTCGTGGAGGCTGGCTATTTATACCCCTTCAACCTGTCAAATCGATAAGACTTGAAGCCCAGACATACTCTACACATCCTAGAGCATTCAAGCAATAGAGCAACCACTTTCACATCATTTACTCATCATTTGTACACCAAGAGATAGGCTAGAACTAGCTAGAGATAGTGCTTGGGTGCCTCCACTCTAGGTGATTGGAGTCTCTAGCATAGTGAGAGCCACAAGGGAGTGTCCCTTGGTGTGTGCAACTTCCGGAGCTTGCCAAGAGGATTGTGGAAGCCCGGAGGACACCAAAAGTGTACAAGGCTTGAGCTCCACCTTGCCAAGGTTGGCGAACGGAGAAGAATAGTGAAGAAGCCCCTAGTCTCGGTGACTTGGGAGTGGCAAAACCCTTCGGTGGGTGTCACAACGTGGACGTAGGAAGATCCTTGTGATCTTACCGAACCACGGGATAAACTCCGTGTCTCTTGAGCGTTTGCATCCCTCTCCCTTTTTACTCTTATGCAATCTTCATTCCGCAACTTTAAATTATATTGATTGCATAGTTTAATTGCATAGGGAATTGAGGTTGTTAGTTCTTAATCGTTTTAAAATTTGAAAGAAAGCCCAATTCACCCCCCCTCTTGGGCGTTTCGATCCTTACAGTTATGAATATGGCTAATGATGATGGTTAGAATTTGGCATATGGATGGATAATTATTGATGGATGTGATATAATGGTAATTGATGGTATTGGACTCATAAGTTGTAATTATTAAGGATATGAAGGGAATACTTCACATAGACATAGTGTGATGCTTTTTACATGTTTTAGATGTACTTTTCAGCAAATAGCCATTATTTATTATCATTTCCTTGTTTAAGCTACATGTCATAGTTTCCCACACTTGCTGAGTACGACATGTGCTCACCCTTGCAATTCCCACACCAACAGTTTCAGGTGATGTTTGGGAGTATCCTTAGGATAATGCGTAGTGCTAGGTTGTGTGTTGCCGTCGACTTGCCTGTGGTGTTGCTTGGAGCCGCGCTATCCTTTTTGCTTAGTTTGCTTAGTTTGTTCATTTTAGATTATTCCCGTTGCGGTAGTAATATCATTAATGATCATTAGAATTACATTTTGAGGATTATTTGAATATTGTAGTAAAAGTACTTATTTAATCATCTGTGATGTGGTAATTTTCTGTTTATCATTTGTGAATCACTTGTGTATTGTGTTAAACATCCTGGGCACACATATACTGCACTTGGTTCATTTTTCGGAACCGGGTGTCACAAATTAGTATCAGAGCCACAGGTTGACCGTAGAACGCAACCTAGATAGAATGGACACTTTAGAGCACATAGAAACACTAAGGAAACGTTGTGGATTGTTTGGTGTGTTGTTAGCTATATAATGTTTGCTTGTGTACTTAATAGAGGATTATCGGATGCTTTAGCGTTTGCCACATCCACATAGGCTAGTATAGGTAGTTGCTTAGTTTCATATCCCTTGATGCATATAGTTGGGGACCAACCAAAGAGATGCCAATGA
This sequence comes from Tuctoria greenei, assembly GCA_036927565.1. NCBI lineage: Eukaryota > Viridiplantae > Streptophyta > Magnoliopsida > Poales > Poaceae > Tuctoria > Tuctoria greenei. Next base: position 91,763,738 of record JAYESD010000012.1, on the reverse strand, counting down.
GAATGAGGAGAACAATGGAGCACCTCAGAACAACAACAACAATGAACCTGGACCTGAGGCTATCAACCTTCAGTAGTTGTTGGATATGCAGAATCAGCTTATGCAGACCGTGATTCAAACTTTGGGACAGCTGCAGGCCAATAACCAGAATCAGCCCCATATGCTCCACCACCACCTCCACTGCCTCATAACAGGTTGGGAGAGTTTATGAGGACTAGGCCACCTACATTTGCTCAAGATAATGATCCTATGGAAACTGATGATTGGCTAAAATCTGTGGAGAAGAAGCTTGCTATTGTCCAATATAGTGATAGAGAGAAGGTTCTTTTTGCCTCCCATCAGCTAGTTGGAGCAGCTGCAGATTGGTGGGACTCATTATGCAATGCCCATGAAAATCAAGAGAGGATTACTTGGGCTGAATTCAAAGAGAGTTTTTGTTCTCACTTTGTCCCTGAAGGTTTTATGATCCTAAAGAGGCAGGAATTTGAGAACCTAAGGCAGGGGAAGTCAAGTGTGAGTGAGTACCTCAATAAATTCACTCAACTCTCAAGGTATGCTCCAAAAGATGTTAATTGGGACAGCCGCAAGCAGTTTTAATTCATGAGAGGCCTAAACAATGAGATTCAAGTCCAATTGCTCAATTGCGACTATGCAAATTTCCAGAAGCTTGTGGATAAAGCTATCGTGGTTGAGAACAAGGTTCGTGAGGTGGAGCAAGATAATAAGAGGAAGGTGTTGTATCAAGGACTGGCACTAGGAAGTAATGTTCGTCCCCGCTTTGCACAACCAAATGCACCATACTACAACCCCTTTGCTCCTGCATATCGCAATGCTATTCCACCGCGCCCAGCTCAACCAATGCAGCAACGCCCCACCATGCAAGCACCTCGCCCACCAATGCCTCAAGCGCCTCACGCAAATTTTCCTGCTAATGCTCAGAACCAAGCTCGCCCAAACAATTCTGGTGCAGCAAGGTCATGCTATACTTGTGGTGAGGTAGGACACTTTGCATCTCAATGTCCTAAGTCAGGCCTTGGTCAAGGAAACAATGCTCCAAGACAAAACACAAGATCAAATGGAGGAGGGCCACAAGGCAACTGTGGACCACAAAATTTTGTTCTTGGCAAGGTGAACCATATCTCTACGGAGGAAGCACAACAAGCGGATGACGTGGTGATTGGTATGTTTCTCGCAAACTCCAACCCGACGACTATGTTATTTGATTCTGGAGCACGCATTCATTCGTTGCATCAAAGTATGCTACCAAGTATAGTTTGCCCATATCTCATATGAAGTATACCTTGTTGGGGGAGGGGAGATGAGGACGAATATAGTATGTCCAAAAGTAAGCCTTAGAATAAGGTGGGTAAACTTTTTCGCCAACCTCATTGTTTTGGATTAGCAAGGACTGGACATAATACTTGGTATGACTGGTTAAGGAAGCAAAATGGAATAATTAAATGTGCCACAAAGACAGTGAAGTTGACAAATGAGGAAGCGGTCAGCATAGAATTTGAAGCCTCTCAACACACGCCAAAGCAAGTGGAGCTGAATCAAGTGAACGGTGCCGCAATTGAGGAGATCCCAATGGTGTGCAAATTTTTGAATGTGTTTTCGGATGAGTTGATAGGTATGCCACCTGATCGTGACATCGAGTTTGTTATTGATTTAATACCTGGAACTGCACCTATAGCTAAGAGGCCATATAGGATGCCTCCTATGGAGTTAGCGGAGCTCAAGAAGCAAATTCAAGATAAACTAGAGAAGGGTTTCATCCGCCCAAGCTCTTCACCTTGGGTAGCACCAGTGCTTTTCGTGGACAAGAAGGATGTGTCCCAAATGATGTATGGGGATTACCGAGCCCTCAACGAGGTAACGATTAAGAACAAGTATACATTACCCTGTATAGAGGATTTGTTCGATCAAATGAAGAGTGCATGTATTTTCTCCAAGATTGACTTGAGGTCAGGTTACTTTCAAATAAAGATTAAACCATCGGATATACCCAAAACAGCTTTCCGAACACGGTATGGGTCTTATGAGTACACCGTTATGTCCTTTGGATTGACGAATGCACCTGCTTACTTTATGTACCTTATGAATAAGGTCTTCATGGAGTATTTGGATAAGTTCGTGGTAGTGTTCATTGATAACATCATGATCTACTCAAAAGGTGAAGAGGAATACGAAGAGCATCTAAGGTTGACATTGCGGAAATTCCGAGAACACTAGTTGTATGCCAAGTTTAACAAGTGTCAATTCTGGTTAAGGAAGATATCATTCCTAGGCCATGTTATCTCTGGAGGATTGTCAGTTGACCAGGGAAAGGTTAGAGATGTGCTAAAGTGGGAACCGCGCTAAATGTGAAGGAAATAAGGAGTTTTCTTAGAATGGCTGGATATTATCGTCAGTTCATCAAGGACTTTTCCAAAATAGCCAAGCCTATGACTGAGTTATTAATGAAAGGGAATGCATTCCAATGGACTCAAGATTTTCAAAACAGTTTTGAGGAGCTAAAGAAGAGATTGACAACAACACCTGTGTTGGTTTTGCCAGATGTGAGCAAAAGTTTTGATATCTATTGCGATGCATCAAGTCAGGGACTTGGATGTGTGCTCATGCAAGAAGGTCAAGTGGTAGCTTATGCATCGAGGCAGTTGAAGAAACATGAGCAGAATTATCCTACGCATGATCTCGAACTTGCAGCCGTAGTGCATGCTTTGAAGATATGGAGACATTACATTCTTGGTCATAGGTGCGAGATTTACACGGACCACAAGATCCTTAATTACATATTCACACGAACAGATCTGAATTTAAGGCAACGAAGATGGTTGGAGATCATCAAGGATTAAGATGTGGGAATCAACTATCACCCAGGGAAAGCTAATGTAGTGGTCGATGCCTTGAGTAGGAAAGGAGTGTGCCACCAGCTCATGGTTCGGGAGTTACCATCCGAGTAATGCAAGGAGTTTGAACGGTTGAATCTTGGATTTGTGAATGAGATGAGAATAATGGAGTTAACTCCGACCTTGGAGCAACAAATTTGAGAAGGTCAGACCAAGATGAGAAAAATTAGAAAATTAAGGAAAGGACCTAGGAAGGGAAAGAATTCAGATTTGATGAGGATGATCAAGGTACTTTATGGCTTGGGAGAAGAATTAGTGTGCCTAATGTAAAGCATATTTGGGAAACAATATTAAAGGAGGCACATGACTCGCCTTACTCAATTCATCCCGGCTGTATGAAGATGTACAAGGACTTGAAAACGTGTTATTGGTGGACTAGCATGAAAAAGGACATAGTTGAGTATGTAGCCTTGTGTGATGTGTGCCAACGAGTGAAGGCCGAACATCAAAGGCTAGCTAGATTGTTGCAGCCATTGAAGATTCTGGAGTGGAAGTGGGAAGAAATAGGAATGGACTTCATTGTTGGATTACCTCGAACCCGGTCTGACTATGACTCAATATGGGTTATTGCGGATCATTTGACCAAATCAGCTCATTTCATTTCTGTCAAGACCACATATACCGCCGCGAAGCTAGCAAAATTGTATATGGAGCATATTGTGTGCCAACATGGAGTTCCGAAGAAAATAGTCTCGGAATGAGGTTCTCAATTCACCTCTAGGTTTTGGGAGAAACTGCATGAAGCTATGGGTACAAGGTTAAACTTGAGCTCAACATATCATCCACAAACCGATGGACAATCGAGAGGACCAACCAAATATTGGAAGATATGTTGAGAGCTTATGCCTTGAAGTATGGAGGCAGCTGGAACAAAAGCTTGCCATACGCTGAGTTTTCCTACAACAATAGTTACCAAGCCAGCTTGAAGATGTTGCCATATGAAGCACTATATGGAAGGAAGTGTAGGACACCCATTTTTTGGAACGAGGCAGGAGAGAACCAAGTGTTTGGACCGGATGTGTTGCAAGAGGCTATGTGCATAATAGGCGAAGAAACTTAGCCTTTGAAGTGGGAGACTTCGTATACCTCAAAGTGTCACCTATGCAAGGTCATAAGTGGTTTATTGTCAGAGGCAAGTTGGCACCTCGCTATATTGGGTCATTCAAGATTTTGGGCAAACGTGGAGAAGTGGCATATAAGTTGGAGATGCCAGCACATCTTTCTGATGTTCATTATGTGTTCCACGTTTCTCAGCTCAAGAAGTGCTTAAGGGTACAGGAGGAACAAGTGCCAATGGAAGAATTGGAATTGGAAGCAGATTTGACTTATGCCGAGCAACCGGTCAAAATTTTGGAAACCAAGGAGAGGGTCACAAGAAACAAGGTGATATGATGGTGCAAAGTACAATGGAAGCATCGTGCAGAATCAGAACCAACTTGGGAGTTGGAAGATGATCTCAAGAAAGAATTTCTCTATCTCTTTCCTTCTACGTCGAATCTCGAGGGCGAGATTCATTTTAAGGCGGGTAGGTTTGTAACACCCTCATTTTCATCCATCATGCATTGCATACATTCTTATACATGTTTAACCTTAAGAAACATAAAAGGAACAAGATTAAAATGAATTTAGGACAAAACGACAATTTAAAACTGTCGGGGTGCAGACTTGTCTGGCCATAACCCCAGACTAGTCCAGTGACCCTATTCGTCTTCAGGAAATTCAGGTTCTTTTAGAGCCTGGACTTGTCCGTCACAATGCACGGACTAGTCCGGTTTGGTCTCTGATGTTGTCCAGACTTGTCTATGGTCCAAGCGGACTAGTCCATTCCTTGTTGAATTTTAGTCTAGAAAACCTTTTCTTTTCCATCCCGGACTTGTTCGGCCTATTACCCCGAACTTGTCCGATTTTATTTTTATTCCACATCGGACTTGTCCGAAGCCACAACGGACTTGTCCGAAGATGTCTATGTTCCAAAATGGACTTGTCCATACCACCCCACAGGACTTGTCCGTTGTTGTCTCTGTTCAATATCGGAGTAGTCCGGCCCTTAGTGGACTAGTCCGGCCTGCACAAACCAACTCGAATTCTGTTATTTCTCCATGATTCATTTTTGGGTAATTGCCTTAATTGGGCCCAAGAATGTCATGCCCAACCTTTGTGGAGCCCATTGGGACCCTTACACGACCTCCAACACCTTAAACTTGAAATCCATCAAATCATATTGTCGGTACTCGACATACCAGGTACCCTCGTGCACAAGCTAGAGTCGCCTAGGTACCTCGCCTTCCGCAGAGGCAGGGTCCGAGGGCGCCACGTGTTCAGAAGATTTGGACCCGTCGACCTCGGATATGGGGTCCAGGGCACCTGCAAGAGACCCTGGGGAAGAGTTTATCTCCCCCTCGAAGTCGAGCTCCCAAGCAGCCACGTATCCAGCTGGGAAGGATCCCTCTCCCCGACGAGACAGGACTCCAGAGCTGCCACATGTCCCGCCAGGCGGGACCTAACCTCCCTCTGGGAGGTGAGCTCCCGAGCTGCCACGTGGACCGCAGGACGGGACCTGACCTCCTCTGCAGAGGTGAGCTCCCGAGCTGCCACGTGGTCTGCAAGGCAGGACCTGACCTCCTCCGCAGAGGTGAGCTCCCGAGCTGTCACATAGTCCAGCCACTTGCCGTGGACGGAGGGACGTGGGAGTTAAGAGGGCGGTGCGCCTTGTCCCTGTCAAGGATTGAAGATACGCGGCTTCACCAAATGAATGGCGCGGTGCACACCTAATGTCAGGTATTGCTACGACCAAACGCATCACAGTGAAGACGGTGCAGGCCTATCTCACTCCGCCAAGTGGGTAGCTTATGGCGACAGAGACAGTTGGACGGGACATCCCCTCCCAATGTCAGCAACAGCGCATGGGCTACTGACGACTAAGGCGGCAAGACGACGAGTCTTCAAGTCCATGGTCAGAGCAAGTTTACGCGAGAAGCCTTAGATCTTTAGGATAAAATTGCCACAAGACCACCTGTCAGGCCCTGGGACCCCACTTGTAAGGCATCCGACCTTGTCTATAAAGGGCCCGGACCGCCGTTACAAGCAACCAAACATCACAAACACGCATACACACATACTAGCAATACCACCCACCTTGGAGTAGGGTGTTACGCTCCTTGCGGCCTGAACCACATAAAAACCACCGTGCCATACTCTCTTCCGCTAGAACACTTGATTGAGGCCTAAGACCAGGCGAACAAAGAACCTCTGCGGGCTACTTCTTAGCAAATCCGGAGGAAGTGTCGCATCAACACTTCGACATTTGGCGTGCCAAGTAGGGGCTTTTTCCCTAAAAAAAGTGGTAGCACTTTCACCAATCATGGTGTTCATCAGGCCAGTGGAAGGAAGATTTCGCGACCGTCGTCTGGTGACCAGATATGTCGCCCAAGCAGCACTCTCTGGTCCGTCACGCCCCCGTGCAGGTATAGATGGCTCGAACAGCATGACGGGACACATCCCGACTTAGTCAGCTCCCCTAGTGCTGCCGATAGCAAGCCCGGAGAGCACTCTGGCAGCGGCCACGGCTCTTCTCCACCACCCACCGTTGCTGAACGTTTCCCAGGGAGCAGCTCAGCAGTGGGTCCAAGATATCGACCACTTCGTCATCACGATCATCACCTCTCCCAACATATGGAGACGTCACGTGTCGCTATCGCACACGCCGTCCATCGACCGTCGCACCGCCGACTCCAGATCTACCAGGCTTACCAGCGCTGGCAGGATCCCCACGGAGGACATGAGGGCAGAGCTTGACCATCGTCAAGCTCAGATAGATGACCATGTCATCATCGAGCGGCAGCGGGAGAGACGGCGCAACCTCGACGCCAAGTACGTGCCTCGAGGGCCTGAGCAGGAGGAGTCCTCCGTCCGAGGTGCACCTCAGGTAAACCCTCCGCCGCCGCACTCGGATCAGGACTACGTTGGGACGACTGCACCCCTACACTGTCCGGTACACCAGGTACCACAGCAGTATTTGCCATAGCAGCAGGTCCCTCAGCAGCCACACGTGGCGCAGCAAACCCCCCTGGCGTATGTTGTCCCCTACGCCTCTCCGGTGAAGCCTGTCAGAGGTTGCATGGCCTTGGCGCCATACCTTCGACTGGCGACATGGTCACACATGTTCTGGCCATATCTGCCAGAAAGGTTCGATGGGAGCATCAACCCTGCAGTGTTCCTACAGATCTACACCAAAACACTCTTGGCGACAGGAACAGATGAGCCAGTCCTGGCGAACTACTTCCTCGTCGCCTTGGTTGGCTCAGCCCGGTCATGGCTGATGAACCTGCCGGAGGGGTCCATAACCTCTTGGGATGAGCTTTGCCAACAGTTCACAACAAACTTCGGTAGCTCCTACACGTGGCCCGGCACCAAGCTCGACCTCCATGCCATGCGCCAGCAACTCAAGGAGATGCTGAGGTCATTCATCCAACGCTTCTCCCAGGTAAGCAACTCTATCCCCAACATCCCGAATGCTTCTGTATAGTAGCGTTCTGGCAGAAAGTGCATGACCGAAAGATGCTCAAGAAGCTAGCCACGCACAACGTACAAGATGTCTCTGAGCTCTTCCATTGCCGACCGGTGTGCCCGCGCGGTTGAGGGCCGTCACTGGCACACCCAGACCTCCCCTGGAATAGGTGGAGTCGGCCAGGCCGGTGACAGTTCCATTACCCTGGGTAGCGGCAAGAAGAAGAACCGGGGCGGTGGCCAGAACAAGCCGCTGCACGGATCTCCCGTTGCCGCGGCAGTGGCAACTGGTGGGGGGAAACTCCCACGCTCCGACAAGCGCCCACATCAGCCACCTGCTACTGACGATGGCATTGAGCCCTGCCCGATGCACAAGACTCGCGACGACACACGAGCGAGTGCCGAGAAATCAAGAGATGTGCCGAACGCTACCAAGAGCGGGCACAACAGCACCCGGACGGCGCCCTCTTCCGCTAGCGGGAGGGCAAGCAGAAGGTCGACCCTAAAGTCTACGATGATGAGGTGATGGAGTACCAGAAGCAAGAGCGGGCCGTCAAAGTGGTCCACCAAGATGAGGACTCCGATGCCAGCAGCGACCACGAGCATTGCAAGACACTTCACATCATCTTGGGAGGGTCTTGGGATCCAGCGTCCTGGAACGCGGTCAAAACCCTCCGCCGTGCAGTGGCTTCAATAGCCCCTGCCCCCACTCCAGCACGACACCACCAGTGGAAGGAGATGCTGATCAGCTTCGATGCCTCCGACTGCCCCAAGAACATGGCTGGGGCAGGGGTTCTACCTCTCCTGGTCACCCCCACCATTGCCAACGTCAAGCTCCACTACATCTAGATAGATGGTGGGGCCAGCCTCAACCTCCTCAGCCACGCAGCCTTCGAGCAGCTGCAAATCTTGGTGTCCAAGCTCACTCCCTCGAGCCCATTCTCAGGGGTGGGACAAGGGAGCATCATCCCATACGGCAACATCCATCTCCAGGTGACCTTCGAGACACCCGACAACTACAGGACGGAGAGCATCCTCTTCGACGTCGCCGATGTCAGCCTCCACTTCAACGCGAACATGGGCAGGCCCGCACTGTATCGGTTCATGGTCGTAGCCCACTATGGCTACCTCGTCCTAAAGATGCAAACCATCTCCAGCGTCCTCAGTATCCGCGGAGACTGCACCGCTGTGGTGTTAGCCTTGGAGCAGCTCCAAGCTCTCTCAGCAGACCCAACACCCACCCCGGGTGGAGCTGGATCAATTCAGCCTCTGCCGAGCTCAAGATAGCACGGAGCACCCTCTGCGCCCCAACTGCAGCCCTCCGGCAGCACCGACACCCACGTCAAGTTGCCGAGCTCAGTCCCAGCACTGCTCAGACCACCCGCAAGACGGGCGGCAGGGGCGGGAAGTAGGGATGCTTGCTCATCGCCCCTCTAGTAGCTTTCGACACCAAGGTTGCACCACTACCATCACAGTTGCCTTTGGAGCTGTGGGCACCCCTATTATAAATATTAAGTTTAGTAGGACAGTGTAAAGGTTTTCATAGGACCTAGGAGCAGCACAAAGGACAACCGAGCACCAGGAGGATCAGGTCCAGAGTGTGCAATTAGCTTAGCTTTGTTCCGAACCCAAAGCCTATACACCTTGCCTCCCTCATCATCTGGAAGCAAGCCGTTGCCCTCTTTTTTAAAAGTTTGTCTCCCCCTATGAACTCCGATAAAAAAGAATCACCATTTTACTTAATGATTTCTTAAAAAGCATTGTTCATTTAGTTACGTATTAATTTTTTGAACATGCCATACTAGACTCATTTATCGCATATCAACTTTATATGCATGGTTGTACGCCTTGTAACTCACCCATGCAGGAGTCATGCAGTCCTAATGCAGGCGGGTTCACTTGAGTTACTTGTAGTGTATAAGGGGTTCTTCTGGCTGCTCTTGTCATTAGGGTCCTGTTGTGCCAGAAGGCTTCCCAGGAAAGACCTGTGCAAAGCAGGAGGTCCAGGGGGTGTAAAATCCTTAGCCTGGTTTTGTACCCAAAGCATGCACACCTTGCCTTCCAGCGCTACGGCCAAGTACTTGAGCCAGAAAGCTCACACCCTGAGGACGGTGGGAGCCAGACCCCGGAGCACCAAAGTATCGAATTACACAAGCCTCGTGCATCGGTCCAGGACAGTAACGCATGACAAAGCTAAGGGAGAGGAACAGGTAAACCAGCGAGCAGACTAGTACACCATTTTTTCTATCATCTGTGCAGGACATCTAGCTTCGGCACCTCGCAAGGGGCATGCTGTCAACGTCCCAACACGTCAACGATAGCAACAAGCGCAGACAAATGAGTAAACTCTCTCGCCTCGCTTTTGTTGCTAACAGGGTTCTCTTGTGATAGCCTCTAAACCAGGGGCCTGCCGTCGACGTCTCCACGACAATGGAAGATGATGCGGGAGCATCCAACTCTGGCACCTCCCAAGGGGTCTGCCGTTGATGTCTCCAAGATGATGGTGGGCGACACCGGAGCATCCAGCTTCGACACCCTCCAAGTGGCCTGCCATCGACGTATCTACGAAGATGGCGAACGACGCTGGAGCATTCAGCTACGGCACCTCCCAAGGGGCCTGCCATCGACGTCTCCACGGCGATGGCGGACGACGCCAGAGCATCCAGCTCTGGCACCTCTCTGGGGGCCTACCGTCGATGTCTCCACGATGATGGCGGACGACGCTGGAGCATCCAGCTCCGGAACCTCCTGCCGTTGATGTCTTCACGATGATGGTGGGCGACGCCGGAGCATCCAGCTCCGGCACCTCCCAAGGGGCCTGCCGTCGACGTATCTATAAAGATGGCGGACTTCGCCAGAGCATCCAAATTCGGCACCTCGCAAGGGGCCCGCCGTCGACGTCCCAGTGCGTCAACAACAGCGAAAAGCGCAGACAAATGAGTAAACTCTCCTGCCCAGCTTTCATTGCTAACAGGGTTCTCTTGTGATAATCTGTAAACCAGGGGCCTGTCGTTCACATCTCCATGATGATGGCAGATGATACTGGAGCATCTAGCTTCGGCACCTCCCAAGGGACCTGCTGTCGACGTCTCCACGACGATGGTGGGCGACGCCAGAGCATCGAGCTCCGGCACCTCCCAAGGGGCCTGCCGCCGATGTATCTACGAAGATGGCAGACGACACGAGAGCATCCAGCTCCGGCACCTTGCAAGGGGCTTGCTGTCGACGTCTCCACGGTGATGGTGGACGATGCCGCAACATCCAGCTCTGGCACCTCCCAAGGGTCTGCTGTCGATGTCTCCACGACGGTGGTGGGCGACGCAAAAGCATCTAGCTCCGGCACCTGGTGGTGCTCCGACACTCCAACTCCCCTGCTCCGCTGGGAGCACGTCAAAGACATCCTGCAATCAAATTGAAGATGTGCCCAGCCAACTAACCACATCTACCAAGGGGCCTCTAAGGGGGTTCATAGGCAGGAAGTCAACGGACAACACCTTAGCCATATCAATTGTGCAATCGTTGGTCCTCACAAGCTAACAAGCTTGACAAAGGTTCTGCAAACCCTTACGCAACTAATGACTTAGAGCAACAGTTGAGAAACACAAATACAAACAAAACACAAATTCAAATTCATTAAGGAACTTTTACAAGGGGGCGAGCTCCGGATACAAAGACGAGCTACCAGCCTCAACCCTGGCTGAATTGCGCTATGACATGTTTGGCGGCATCCTTAACCTCCGCCACTGCTGTCACCTCGCGCTCCTCGATAGGGCCTTCAATAACTAGCTCCAGTGGTAGATCGGGATACCGGCTCCGGTAGCACACCAAGACATGGGATGCCATCGTCTCCACCGCCGCCCTACCCTCAGCTTCTAGACGCTGAGCCAGCTGACGTTCCCGTAGATAGAGCTCTTGGGTGCGGCGCTCTGCTGTGTGCTCCCGGGCTTGGACGTAGAGATCATGCAGGAGGAGTGCCTGACGCTCAGCTAAGTGTTGTGCCTGATCCCACGCCAAGTCGCTCTCCCAGAGCTCAAGGTCTTCGAGGCGGGACTGCAACCTGTCCCGATCGGCCTTAGCCCGAGCCATGATCGTCTGAGCCGCCACCTCTTGTTCGGTGACAGCAGCCTCCCACTCAGCAATAGCAGCTTTGCGGCAATCCAGGGCCTCTCGACCCTCCTCAACGGTGCGCAGACGAGCGTTGGCCATATCATTGGCCACCTGGGCTTTGGCCAGGATCTTCTGGGACATTGCGTCCAGAGCCCTCACCAAGCGGTGCTTCAGCTTCAGCTCCTTGCTCTCCTTCTGGTACTTCGCCTTAGCATCGGCGATCTTGGACCTCAGAAGGTCATCCCAGCCTTGGAGGCGCTCGCCCTTGGCACCCAGCTTCTCCCATTCTGCGGTGAGAGCCCCCCTGTGCCCGACAGAGGTTGGATTGCACCTGAAGGATGTTGGACTGCGTCAAGTCCATGATGTCAGAGAGGAGCTCTGGCTGCGCCAAAGTTAGGGAAGGTCATCTGGCGATCATCTCGGGGACCTCTTCCTTCCGTAGTGGTGAAGGCGAGGCCACCAGTACTAGAGATCTTGCCCCGGAGACTGAGCAGGAGTTGCGGTGCCACCTGAAGCAGTAGTGCCATCATCGCTCAAGGAGCCGCCCACCAGATCAGCAACAGTGGAGGCCAGGCCTTCAGCCCCCTGAGTCGACTCTGAGATTGCCTCTGGCGCGACCGCTAGAGGTGCCTCTGGTGCCACAGTTGGAGACACAACAGGAGATGCTTCACTACCCACAGCGGGCAGAGACGCCAGAGCAGCGCTCCCCTAAACAAGCTTGGCAGGATGCCCCGCCGGTGTAGCCATAGGCTCTTCGGCCGCCTTCGAAGCGCTTCGGGGCACTACCCCCGGCGGTAAGGGCATCGCAACAGCTGATGTCGCCCTGCAAATCAAGATCAAGACCTGACCAATCAACAAAGGTAGAAGAAATAACAAAGCGAGCATTGGTAAGAATGCCTTACCGACGTCCCTAAAAGCTCCAGCGGGCCTCCACCTTTGGTGGCCCAAAAGTTGCGGGTCCTAACGATGGCGTGGCAGGCGAGGTCGCCCCGGCCGGACCTCCACTGGCACCACCAGCGGTGCTGCCACCCTACGCCGACGGGTCTCCACCAACTCCAAAGAAGTCACTCCGGGAGCCTCCTCCCGAGCTGCCGACGACGTTGGCCCGAGGCCTTTTTGACTAAGGCTCTGTAGGAGTGACGCTCTCGAAGCCTCTTGTGGTACCTAGGACTGTGTTGGTGGCGGGGATGCTGGGCGATGTGCCGACCACTAACGTTGGCGAAGCCACCGCTTGACGGACCAAGCCTCCCCCGGAAGAATTGCCGATGCCCAAGGTTGAAGAGGGGCGCACCAGGGGACGATGACTTGGAGCGAAGGACACTTGCCGTGGCACCCTCGGTGGCGACAGAGGGTGTTTCTCCTTCATGACCCCGATGATCGGGACCTTCCCCTTGCCTATGTTGGGGACCAGCGCCTTGCCTTTCCCCCCGACAAAAGGTGCCTCCTCCTCCTTGGAAGCTTTAGAGCCTGAAGAAGGTGTGGACTCCAGCGGAGAGTCGACGATGGCCAGACCCCGACTCTCATCACCAACCTGTCGCGGTGCAAGACCTATCACGTCCAGGTTGGTCATCTCCTTTAGAACCTTAGTTTGAAGGTCCCGATCTGTGCAAAGCTGGGCAAGCCCGCAAGAGGTTGAAGACGTCTGGCGACAGCGGATCGTCGCACGCCTTGGACATTACGTCAAACACTTCTTTGCTGGGTCAGCTCCGTATCACGACCCCTCAGCATCCTGGTGCCATCTTGGAGCCCGAAGTAGACACATGCAGGGCGGCAACGGTGCTGAAGGGGGCCAGACGACGATGAACGAAGTCCATCATCACCGCTAGCTCCAACAGGTTGTGGTCCACCAGGAATCGAATCCTCTCCATCACTGGAGTGTACGACGTCTTCAACTCCGGGCGGTCCTCCCAGGCTGCCTTCCTAACCACCGACCAGCCAGTAGGTAGGACCATGCGATCATGGGTGTCGGTGCGTACAATCGCCCAGTCGCTCCTCCAGCCAGGCCACTTCACCGAGGAGAGCAGAGTAATGTACTTGGAGGGGATGTGCGCCCGACGCTAGAAGTAGTGGGCACTGAGAAATTCTGCCTTGTTCTTCTTCTTGGTCTGTCTCAGCATGAAGAAATGCCGGAACTCTTGCACGCTCGGATGTACCCCGATGAACATCTCGCAGAGATGCGAGAACACCACCGCCACCACCAGAGAGTTCGGCGACAGATGATGAAGTCGGAGCCCGAGAACCTCCAGAAGCGTCACTAGGAAGGAGGAAACGAGAGGGACGAACCCAAAGTATGCGTACGCCTGGAAGAAGATGGTCTCTACCGCCTCCAACTCTAGAGGTAAGGAGTCGGGATGGATCAAATCCCATCGCTCCTCGTCCTCCCAGCGAAAAGCCGCCGCACGGATGAGACATCCTCCATCCGGGAAGGCTGAGTCCATTAGAGCAGGAGTCGAGAACCTCGAAGCTGAGGAAGGAGTGGGCGCTCAAGAAGGAAGTTGAAGGCTCGAATGCTAGGGGCGTGCGTAATGGAGGAACCACCGTTACCCACATAGGTATCCTTTTAAAGCATCCTACTGGCATTTGAGCACACGTTGCAAATTTGGGCAAGCCCAGAATCAGCAACTCATGCCATAACGTCCATGACAAGCGGGCCCAGACCCTCTGTCAAAAAAACTGGCCCGAGCAGTTCTCCGCCTGAGGAGGCAACCCGGCGGTTCCCATAAGACGAAAGTGAAAGCAGTAGAAGTGCAGCAGGCACATTGGGAACCATCACGATAATGTCGTAGCAAGCAAAGATCTGTCGCCACGACCCCTCAACCAGAGAGTGATGCATGGTAACAATAGCAGAGGCACGCACCGCTTCGGCTGATCAAGACAAAATTAAAAGGCTCCACGGGAAAGCAGGATAGGGCTCCACCCTCGAGCTCATCGCCTCCCCCCAAGGTGGACCCAGGGGCCACTGTGGGTACTCGGCATACCGGGTACCCTCGCCTACAAGCTAGAGTCGCCTAGGTACCTCGCCGTCCGCAGAGGCAAGGTTCAAGGGCGCCACGTGTTCAGAAGATCTGGACCCGTCGACCTCAGATACGGGGTCCGTGGCACCTGTAAGAGACCCTAGGGAAGAGTTCAACTCCCCATCGAACACGAGCTCCCAAGCAGCCACGTATCCAGCTAGGAAGTATCCCTCTCCCCCACGAGACAGGACTCCGGAGCATGACCTGACCTCCTCCGCAGAGGTGAGATCCCGAGCTATCACATAGACCAGCCACTTGCCCTGGACGGAGGGACGCGGGAGTTAAGAGGGCGGTGCACCTTGTCCCTGTCAAGGATTGAAGATACGCGGCTTCCCCAAATGCATGGCGCGGGGCACGCCTAATGTCAGGTACTGCTATGACCAATCACATCATAGTGAAGACACTGTAGGCCTATCTCACTCTGCCAAGTGGGTAGCTTACGGCGATGGAGACAGTTGGACGGGACATCCCTACCAATGTCAGCAACGACACATGGGCTCTTGACGACTAAGGCGGCAAGACGGCAAGTCTTCAAGTCCACGGTCAGAGCAAGCTTACGTGAGAAGCCTTAGATCTTTAGGATAAGATCGCCCCGGGACCACCTGTCGGGCCCCAGGACCCCACTTGTAAGGCGTCTGGCCCTGTCTATAAAGGGTCCGGACTGCCACCATAACAAGCAACCGAACATCACACACACGCATACACACATGCTAGCAATACCACCCACCGTGTAGTAGGGTGTTATGCTTCTTGCGGCCCGAACCACGTAAAAACCACCGTCTCATACTCTCTTCCGCTAGAACACTTGATTGAGGCCTAAGCCCCGCCTAACAAAGAACCTCTGCGGGCTGCTCCTTAGCAGATCCACGGGAAGTGTCGCATTAACTCTTCGACACCTACCACCTTGATAGGATCTTGGTTCCCGATGTTTCGATGAGAATAGGAGGGTTCGATTTGTGGAGGAGGAGACGTTGGCGATCAGACTACGCTATCCCCAAGATGATGCGCCTTAGCGATCGGTACACCGACTTCAAAGTTGTATTGATCTTGCCGGCGCACAATAAACCTGACCACGAGGGCCTTTGTTCCTGCAAGCATTTGAAGAACACGCAAGAACAAGAAGAACAAGAACTTATCTGTTGAATCAATCTAAAGTGGGGTTCTGGATACAAGTAGACCGACGATCTAGTCGACACGCTCGTGTACAAGGAAGAAGCAGAAGCTAACTTACGAATAAACCAAACCCACCAGCTAATGGGGGTGGTGCCTACTATTTATTACCTCCCTAGGGTCGTGAGAAACCCTAATCACGAGTCCCTAATGGACTCCAAACGATACATGGGCCATGGGCCCAATTTTGGTGACACAACACCATAGACAGAAAAGGTTTTGGTATTAAAATAACGATTACGGTCAACTCCGAATAGATATGAACATGAGGACAGATCCGTTTGAAAGTAGACTTTATAATATTTCCAGGAAGTACTTGAACGCCCAGATCGGAGTCCGTATGAAGTCGTGGTGGCCGTCACAAGTTGGTGTTGTTCTGCTGTCCAAATCCCATCCGCGTGAATTCCCTTCCCTTTGGCTCCTCTCCATTATTCCTAAGCAAAACAAGAAAGCACATAGTTCCACGGACTAGATAATATGTACATAAGGCCAAGAACGAGTTCACCTGATAGTTTAGTTGATGTGCATGAGCGCGAGTAATCAGACCAGAAACCGGTAGCTGAGTTGGTGTGGATGTATCGAGGGTGTTGATGTCCTCATCATCCTCCCCTTCTTACATTTGAGTGGTCCGCGACTCAAGCTCATCTTCTTCTCCCAAATATGGCTTCATCTGCAATGTTAAATGTAACCAAACTAAATCACCAGGTTCAAAAGTGATAGGTTTCTTTCCCCTACTACCAGCAAGTTTGTACTTGGCATTCATGCACTCTATATTCTTCTTAGTGGTTTCATGCAATTTTGAGATCAATTCAGCACGATGTTTAGCCTCAAAATTCACTCGTTCCATTGAAGGAAGAGGTAATAAATCAAGAGGAGCACGGGGTACAAATCCATAAATAATCTCAAAAGGGCATTTCTTAGTACTTGAATGTAGGGAACGATTATAAGAAAACTCAACATGAGGCAGACACTCTTCCCACATTTTTATATTATTTTTCAAAACAGCCCTAAGCATGGTGTGTAAACTTCTATTCACAACCTCAGTTTGACCATCAGTTTGGGGATGATAGTTAGTTGAAAATAAAAGCTTAGTCCCCAATTTTTCCCATAACGTTCTCCAAAAATAGCTAAGAAACTTAGCATCACGATTTGAAACTATTGTGTTTGGCACACCATGCAACCTAACAATCTCTCGGAAAAACAAATCAGCAACATGTGTAGCATCATCACTTTTACGACAAGATATGAAGTGTGCCATTTTAGAAAATCTTTCCACGACAGAAAAGATGCTATCCCTCCCCTTCTTTGTTCTAGGCAGTCCTAAAACAAAGTCCATAGAAATATCCTCACAAGGCATGTTAGGAACAGGAAGAGGCATGTACAAACCATGTGGATTAAGTCATGACTTAGCTTTTTGACATGTCGTGCAGCGAGCAACGAAGCGCTCCATGTCTCGCCTCATCCTTGGCCAAAAGAAATGACCAGCAAATATGTCCTCCGTCTTTTTCACTCCAAAGTTCCCCATCAGCCCACCACCATGCGCTTCCTGTAACAACAACAAACGAATGGAGCTAGCTGGAATGCATAACATGTTAGCTCTAAACACATAGCCATCATTGAGGACAAATTTATTCAACGTTTTTCCCTCTTTACATTTCAGCAATACATCTTGGAAATCAGAATCATGTTCATATTGATCTTTAATCATTTCTAATCCAAAAAATTTAATGTCAGGTTGAGATAGAAGAGTATAACGTCTAGATAAAGCATCAGCAATAACATTATCCTTTCCCTTTTTGTGTTTAATGACATAAGGAAATGACTCGATAAATTCCATCCACTTAGCATGCCTACGGTTCAGTTTCCCTTGACTCCTAATATGCTTTAGTGATTCATGATCAGAATGGATAACAAATTCTTTGGGCCACAAATAATGTTGCCATGTTTCTAAAGTTCGTACAAGAGCATATAATTCCTTATCATAGGTAGAATAATTCAGAACAGGACCACTCGTTTTCTCACTAAAATATGCAACAGGTTTTCCTTCTTGTAAAAAAACACCACCCAATCCAATCGCACTAGCATCACATTCAAGCTCAAAAGTCTCAGAAAAATCAGGAGGTCGGAGAAGAGGTGCATGCGTAAAATTATCTTTCAGTATGGTGAAGGCGTTATCTTGTGTGGTGCCCCAAGAAAAGGCACTCCCTTCTTCGTAAGGTCATTCAATGGAGCAACAATGGTGCTGAACTCCTTCACAAAGCGATGATAGAACCCAGCCAGTCCTGGAAAGCTCCGCACCTGTGTGATGGTCTTTGGTACAGGCCACCCTGAATAGCCTCTACCTTGGCTTGATCAACTTCAATTCTCTGTGGAGTAACAACATAGCCAATAAAAGAGACTTGATCCATGCAAAAGGTGCACTTCTCAAAGTTACCAAATAATCGTGCATCACGTAAAGCATTAAAAACAGCACGTAAGTGATCAAGATGTTCATCCATGTATTTGCTATAAATCAATATATCATCAAAGTACACAACAACAAAATATCCAATGAATGCACACAAAACCCCGTTCATTAATCTCATGAAGGTGCTAGGTGCATTAGTTAACCCAAAAGGCATGACTAACCACTCAAATAAACTGAACTTAGTTTTGAAAGCAGTTTTCCATTCATCTCCTAGTTTCATGCGAATTTGGTGATAACCACTACGCAAATCAACTTTTGAGAACACAATAGCACCACTCAATTCGTCAAGCATATCATGTAAGCGTGGAATAGGATGACGATATCAAATGGTGATATTGTTGATTGCTCTACAATCCACACACATACGCCAGGATCCATCCTTTTTAGGTACTATAATAACTAATACAACACAAGGACTAAGAGACTCACGTACATAACCATTGTCGAGTAGTTCTTGTACTTGGCACTGAATCTCCTTTGTTTCTTCCGGATTTTTCCTTTATGGTGCACGGTTGGGCAATGAAGCACCGGGAATGAGATCAACCTGGTGCTCAATCCCTCGAAGTGGTGGTAGTCCTGGTAGTATTTCACTTGTAAACACATCAGAATATTCCTGCAAAATGTTAGCAACAGCAGGAGGCAAAAAATGTTGCATGTCGTAAAGGGAAATCAAAGCATCTTTGCATAGGAAACATAGGTGGAAGCATTCAGTTCATTAATATTAGATTTCATAGCAAACAAGCATTTTCCCTTCAGAGATATCTCATTTTTTCTTATCAAACACAGATTTGGCATTGTTATTGTTCTCAACATTAGCATGGTCCTGAGATTTAGTTTTCCTAGTTCTAGCAACATCATCTTGCACGATAGCTTCAGGAGACATAGGATGCAACACAATTTTTTTATCATGGTAAAGAAAAGAATACTGATTTGATCTACCATGATGCATAGAATCTCTATCAAATTGCCAAGGTCTTCCTAGCAGAATATTACAAGCTTGCATAGGCACAACATCACATTCAACGACATCCTTATATGATCCAATAGCAAAATTGATTCGCACAAGTCTAGTTACCTTTGCCTTATCGCTGTTGTTTAACCATTGAATGTATTAGGGATGTGGGTGCGGTTTGGTGCTTAGTGCCAGCTTGGTAACCATGTCACTGCTGGCCAAGTTGTTGCAGCTACCTCCATCAATGATCATGCGGCAAGATCGCTCTTTGACGACACTATTTGTTTGGAATAATGTGTGCCTTTGATTTTGTTCCGCTTTCTCCATTTGTGCACTAAGCACATGCTGCACAATGAGACTATCATAGTGCGTTGCATCTTCTGCACTAATAAGCTCTTCTTGATGTTCATCGCTACCTTCTTAGTCAGCTGCAAGCAAAACACATGTATCGTCATCGAAATCACTAGCAGATGAGTACTCACCGTCATCTTTAACAATTAGTACACGTTTGCTTGGGCAGCCATGCTGCACATGGTCAAAACCCTTGCACTTGTGACATTGAATGTCTCTAGATCTTCCGATAGATGCTAAGGAAGAAGCACTCTTAGTGGGCTTTTGGGTGGTCTTTACTGCTGAGCTAGTGGAAGGAGCACGTGGATTGCTGCCGGGGGAAGAAGGTGCTGCTCGACTTGCTGAAGAAGATGGCGGGGAAGCACGCCCAGTCAAAGGAGTAGTCGTGTGTGGTTGCCATGAGCTAGTCTTTCCTGACGAAATATTAGTTCTAGAGCTAGCTCGTTGTCCCTGCACTTCCCTTTCAGCTTTACAAGCAAGATGAAACAAACGGGTATCATTATTGTAATATTTATAAGCATGTATGTCCTGAATTTCACGGTTCAACCCACCCAAAAATCTATCATAGCTGGTTCCTCATCCTTGTCTAAATTACAACGCAACATACCCATTTGTAATTCCTGAAAATACTCTTCTACACTTTTAGCTCTCTGTCTCAATTGTTGTAACTTATTTAACAGATCACGTACATAGTAAGAAGGAACAAATCCAGCCCGCATGAGCCGTTTCAAAGCATCCCAAGTTTGTGGTATGTTATTAGGATTTTTCTTGCCATGTTCTATCCACCAAACAGAAGCAAAATCAGTAAACTCACTATTGGCTGCTCTAAGTCTTGCATTTTCAGGAAACTCATGACATGCAAATTTTTTATCAACAGAAATCTCCCAAGTAATATATGCATCAGGATCATATTTACCATCAAAAAAAGGTATCTTAAATTTGATCTTGTTAAAAGTATCATCATGATTGCGTACCTCATGCCGACGATGTCCACCCATAGCTTGACGGTTGCGTTGTAGCCGGCGCCCTTGGCCTAGATTCCTCATCTTCCCTAATCTCCGTATCTACAGAATAGTCATCTTCATTGTCACATACAATACTAGGAGCATTGCTCACCTATCCATCCGTGGTGCATCCACGATCCCTCTCTTCAAGGCGCTGCAGGATGGCTCCAATAGAAGTGTTCAATGTTTGAAAGGAAATCTCCAACATGCTGATTTTGGTGTTGGTGTCGATCTGCACATTTTCCAATTGACCAAGGCGGTCACTGGTAACACGAAAATCCTCATCAAGCGCTTCTTTGCGTATCCACACTTGGCATTCGAAGTGCTGTATAATTCCTCGTGTGCGAGGTGAATGCATGTCTTCATTTGTATTTGCTCCTCCTGGCATGGTTAGTAGACAAAAGGAACAATCCAATATGAAAGGGTAACGTTATCCCTAGCTACAAAGGGCGCTGGTGGTGATAACTTGCTCACTCTCAACCTGTTCAATCAAGCTCTTACCTGTTCTTACCAAGCTCAGCAAGGAGGTGATGGCAACCAGCAAGTAATTAAGAACTTCAAGAGCAGGTGTCAATCTATGGCTTTAGGTGGCTGAACTAGCACAAGGAGCAAACTTTCACCATGTTAGTCACAACAAGCTGAATAAATGTTCTACGACAGTACTGTGCTGGTCTTAGTCTAGACCGTATTAGAGACACAAGCTGAGACACCAATGTCGTCACCAAAAACACCCCAAACAACAATCTGATTTTTTCCTTTTTTGTTGGGGTGGTCACCCAAACTCTCTCTAGATGGAATCAGGAGAACCTAGAACAAAATTTGCACATGCTCCTTTTGAAAAGTTGAGGGGTATATAGGTTTTGCAGTTGATCTAGTGCGGCTTTTGATCTTGCACTTGCCTTTTTCTTATGTAATTGGTTGTGGCTTTTGTTCGGCTTTTGATTTTGCACTTTCCTTTTTCTTGTTGTCAAACTCCAATTACTAATCTGACTCAAACTCAAAGTAGCAATCTAATTCAAACTCGAACTAGTAATCCGACTCAAACTCGAACTAGCAATCTGACTCAAACTCGAAGTAGCAATCTGATTCAAACTCGAACTAGTAATCCGACTCAAACTCGAACTTAGGGGTGGGCATTCGGTTAACTGGTACAATTCGGTTCGGTTTTTCGGTTTTTTTTTTTGAAAATCGGTTTCTGAAAAATGAAAACTGAAATGTGCTCGAGATCTCAAGGAATTGTTGTAGGTGAGCACTTGCATCCTCGTTATCCTTCTCACAAAATGGGTTGGCTTGAACCATAGTGATTAGGCCAGTCTTGATTTCAAAGTTCATGTCTCCTGTGTCAACAATAGGCCCAACAGGCACATTGTTAGCAGAGGGAGCCGAAAACTCACGAAGGGTCTTTTAGGCCATTAGCATTTCAGTTGTTGGTGCAGTAGCGCTGGCTTGCTTTGCTGCACGAAGCTTCTGAGGAGTAACGACACGTGGTCGATCTCTCAGAAGAGATTCGGGATCTTCAACATAGTTTTCCGACAAGCAAAAACCAAACATACACTACCTTGTTTTCACATAAAATGCAAAAACAAAGAAGGGTTATCCTACTAAAAATCTACCCAGGGTCCTATCCTATTCACTCAATCATGGAATACTTCGACTGCCTTCTCCGACAACGGCGCCAAAAATGCTTGTTGACTTTTCTTACATCACAGATAAAAATCCGCAAGCGCACGAAAACTATCGATGTAGCATTTCCCCTTAAAAGAGTATTCCAAGGGTGTCATTTACATTCTCCCAAAGGAAGGTTAGGTGGTAGCATAGCAATCATCAAATGGAGGGGATAGGTTGGTCTAGGTATGGTTTTTGTAAGGATGGGTAATAGATAAGTGAGGTAGTATGACACATACAAGAGCATTCTATCCTAAGGGGGATAAATGGGTCAAGAGGGATTAGGCTAAGAGTAAGGTAGATACTCCTACTATGCTTCTAGTATACATATACATAGCCTAAGTTAGATACTAATGATCATATCAATGGTGAATTCTCATGCTAAGTTGTTCAACACATCAGACATGGGTTTACCCCTAGCAATTCTAGGACAACTCTCGCGAAGAGCGTGTGGCATAGCCGAACGTGGAGGATTACGAGAACAGATAGGGCTGTCACCACCTACTGCCTACCTCTTCAATTTGTGGGTCTACGAGACATCTAATGCTACTTAACTATCCTAGCACCATGTTAGCATATTAAGTAAATACCTTAAGAGCTGCAGCACAAGCCATCCATCGTTAAACCAATGTTGAAACATAGCATAAGTCATTCATATTAACATGATCATGTCATAACTAATTAGACTATAGTTGGGGTTTGTAGGGTTTATGATGATATAATGAGAGTGGTATAGCATAATCATAAATACTACTCCTACCACATACATAGAATCCACAATCAAACAAGAAACGCTTCATCCAAGTATATGAATAAAAGAAGACTAAATATAACATCTTTATTAAGAATAAAGTCACAAATACAAATAGGAATATGAGAGTCATACCTTTCCGAATTGGGAAGAGACTCCTTCTACTCCTTTCCTACTTGGACTATGGACTAGAGGCTCTCCTCTCTACAGCCTAAACTCCCCTAAACCTATAGAGAGTAATGGATACAATAGAATGAATACTCAAGTGGTGTGTGTGAAGTGAGGGTAGGGGGTCCTATTTATAGCTGGAGAAGGGTCGGTTCCCGCCACCAAAAGTTCGCAAATCAGTCTTCATCGTGATCAGAGCACCATAGGGAGTCGACAGGTGGAGGCTGACCGAGTTTGGCGCCAGGATGGCGTCGGCCGAACCCCCTAGTCAGCCGAACAGAAAGTTGGACCAATTCCAGTGTGCTTCCTAGGGGTGACTTCCAGGTAGGTCCCACTGACTGATATGGGTGATACACTGTTGGATGGCCTCAGATACTTCTGTTTATGTGCCATTTGATCCATGTGATGCCACATGTTGGCTCTTGATTGGCTGGGATGATATTTTATAGGATTGCTCACCCTCTTTTATCTCATTTCCTGCAATAAATGTTTGCATGCACTATTTCTCCAAGGACAAGTGGAAATAGGTTAAATAGAAAGGCGATGTGTGCAAGAAATGATATTTCCTTCACATAATTTGGTTATATTGACGGGTGAAATTGGTATATGACAGCCATGAACAATATTCACTGATGAACTCTAACCTAAGCAACACATTTAAGTTCTAATTCACAACTCTAATCATTTCGGATGCAACAAAACGACCAGAGCCTCTAATAAATTAAAGGAGTGAACCCACATGAACTCTAACCTAAGCAACACATTTAAGTTCTAATTCACAACTCTAATCATTTTGGATGCAACAAAACGACCAGAGCCTCTAATAAATTAAAGGAGTGAACCCACAAACAGTTACGTAAGCAAAGTACTATGGAATAGAAAACAAACTATTATTGAATCCACAAAAGTTTCTTACTCGACTTCGGCGGGACTTCTGTAGAGGTACAAGTGTGAAAGAGGGACTTGACAAGCCCAAACCTCCTCCTCCTAGCTCCTCCTCACTCTCCTTCTACTTGGCTGGCAACTAGGGCAGCTCTAAACCTTATGAGTTCAGTACTATTCTCAACCTTGTGGTGTGTGGGAAGTGAGGATCATGAGAGGGTATTTATACACGAGTTCAGTCGGTTTGGTGCACAATTAGTACACGAATCAGTCGTTACTGCCATCAGGTAGCCACAGGAGGAAGCACAAAAGGGTGACACGCTGAGCTTTCTCAAGGAGGCTGCCAGGTGGGCCTTGACCCCCTTCCCGCGTGAATCGCTGTTAGATCTCCTTTGATACGCCTGGGAATGAGTCATGGATCCATGTGATGGCACTTGTCATTGCCTGATTGGTTGAATGACAATTTTAGGATTGCTCCCTGCATTCTTGGGTATTTTGGGGCTTAATTCACATGCAAATAGACACTAAAACTTGTGGAATTTTTTAGTTTTAACTCCTACCACTATGTTGTGTTCCCCATTTTGTAATATTTATACAGTGAATTGACGTTCAAATTTAGCATTTAAGGACCTTCCACATACCTCCCGTACGGGTGAGCTTATCGCAGTTGATCCGCCGCGGTGGCGTACCTTACCTCTGACCTGACGTTGGAGCGTTTTTACAGAATATAAGAACAAATATAGTAGCTTTGCCACCTTAAGTAACTATGCTAGTAGCAGTCCTTATGTGGGCCTAGTACCGAATTCTCACTCATAGACTTAAGTTTTTCAAAATACGTGTAATTCCATGTGCGCTATTCCAAATGCGCCTCTTGACCCCAGTCCCGACATTACAAGAATTGCATTGGATGGTGTCGTACGAAGCGACACCCAACAAAAAAACACACAGAACACACATTTACAATACATTGGACATTTATTCCATAGTATTGTTCAATTTACAAAGTAATGTAGATCACGCCGAATAGCCTACACTAAGCAAGAGTGAAGTCATCAGACCCTCAGAAGCTTCACAGTAGCAACACCAAGATTTTATGGCGGCGTGCAGGGTTTCCAGTGAGCCTCGCACCCCTCATCGGGTGCTGCCTCATTAGGCTCACCCTCATCTATAACGTTGCCGCTTGCAACGTTACCTGAAAAACAGTGGATCAACAAACGATGAGCTGACGCTCAGCATGACTTAACCACCTCACTACTGATACATGGAGGCAATTACTATTACTAATAGATCTGTTCATGGCACTAATATAGCAGTGGATCCTAATAGTCACTTTCAAGCATCAAGTTAAGTATTAGAATCATAACTTTAGTTCGCTCCTCATCTACTACACCCAAGTTGCTTAACCAACTAGCAAGTTCCATCAGTTTCCAGTTGTTACTACGTCATAGCACAGTGAACAAGTATGCTCCCTTCCGCGAGCGATGGTGATTCGAATCAAGATACACTCGGTTTGCACGTCACATACACCAGTCTAGAGAAGGCCTATGGTACTTCTCCATAACACCATAAGTGACAGCCTTTCATGAGACACTCGACATTGAGCTGGTCCCACCATCCTAGAAGCAATCCCCACCTACGGTTTTGAGGCAGTAGTCTCTACTCTCCTCATGACGTGCATGGTGTCTAGGACAGTGGGGTATGCCTCAACAACCAAGTTAGCAAGTTACATCAGTTTGCTGGATCTATAAGACCCAGTATGCATCCGGTACAAGTTCAAACTTGTATAGCGGGGCCGCAAAGGATGCGGTCCTCAATCGACAGAGGCAGGACTATGCATACTGATCTCAGCTCTGCTACTTCCTACCTTCCTGCCTGGTCTCAATTAACTATTAAGTGAATTGATGTCCATCTTCGCAATTGATTGCACTTCTACTAGTGCACGAGCAGGAAAAAGCCATACTCGAGTTATATCATTAAGACCATATCGGTAATATCAGCATAGCATTACTGATCACCATTTAAGCAGTATATTAACCATAGAGTCCACAGATCTCTCGGCATGCAAGTAGAGTGACAATCAAACCAAGACATAATGCAATTACCAATAGACATAGACTCGGTGAAGCAAACTTGTTAGCTTAAATGCAAACCAGGACTTGCCTTGTTGCTGATCAAAAAGATAGTCATACTCTGGTGGAATACAGTAAATGGCCTCCGGCTGCTCCTCAAGAATTCCTTCTATTCGACATGAACAAGTAATGCATTTAGAGACATATACACTATATGGAATGGTGAATATTATATAAGCAAACTTTAAGTAGATAATCAATTCTGAACTTGAGTTTTTATACCGAATGTTCATGGATCCATAGGGTAAATAGAGGCTAAAGTTCAGCTTGATGCTTGGAGAGAAATGGTCATTAGAATGTGATGAAGATCCCTACTAATAAACTCACTCCAGAAAATTAGCAGGGTGTATCATGTGAAATAAGATGATAAATATGTAGAGGACATCATGAGGTTGCTAGGAAAAATTGTTTCATATTTTTCTGATCATTCTACAGTTCACAATCTATTTTTGAAGTTTGAATCAAATTATGGTATTTTTGTCTGGTATTTTCTGCTATTTTCAGCAAAGCTGAGACAACTTCCTTGATTAGCCAAGCAAAAGTTAAACAAACATGAGAATTTTTTATGGTGATACAAGGTAAATTAAGGATTTTCTTGCAAAATTTGAGATTTTATCATTGTACAGAGCTCCCAAAATCAATGTACAATTGTTTGGAAAGATGGATTTTTTTTTTGATCGGAAACCATTCCACCTCCATTTCATTCAATATAGAGATCCAAAGGATACAGGGGTTCTTACATCTACTACTCATTGAGTAGGATCTACTACCATATGGCGGACATAGCCGATCAAAACCATAACAAAGACAGTAAAACTAGATCCACACACTGTATAACCGGGTTCTTAATACTACACCCTCCAGGAAACCAATGAGCGATACCAAAAGCGAATTACATCATATTTAGCAATTGCAATTAATGCTGGGACCTCCAGAGACGTTTAGTGCTTCGTTCCCATCTCACCGTCAGCATCCTTCGGTTCTGTGGGACCAGGAGGGATTCGTAGCAGTTTTTGATCCCTCATCACTTGGAGCGCCGACTTCACCAGCTTGTCCACTCCAGTTTTGACAGAAATCCGCATGTTTCCCTTGAATAAACCTGTCCAATAATCCATGAAGACACAAGCATGGAAGACAATCTCACAAGGATGTTTTATCAATTTTTTCTCAAAGTGGGCTCTGTTTCTGGCTTTCCAGATCGCCCAGCAAATAGCCGCTAAACCAAAAAAATGAACTGCCTCACCGTCGGGAAGGGTTCTCTTAACCCAAGCAAAGTACTGCCGGAAAGACAAGGGCCTGTACATGCTTCCCAGACATTGGCCAACCACTGACCAAATTACTTTCGCCACTGGACAACTAAAAAATAAATGCCGAGAGGTTTCAATTTCATTACAGAAATAACAAGTTAGATCACCTCTCCAATTCCTTCTCAACAAACTATCTTTAGTTAGTATTGCATCATATGAAACTAGCCACATAAAAGCCTTAATTTTGGGAGGCACTTTGGCCTTCCAAATCACCTTAAAGCTAACCCCAACTTCCCTTCTAGTCAGATGTTTATACATAGATCTGACTGAAAAAGACCCAGACTTCTCCCAGAGCCAGACAGGTTTTCAACATTATTAGATAAAGCCACATTGTTCAGTCTATGCACCAATTCATACCACTGATTGTGCAGAAAACAAGGTAATGAAACATGAAAGGAAACTACCCAATTTACTTTGGCACAATCCCCTACCGAAATTTCCTTGTTGGAAGCCAGGGCAAAAAGCATAGGATATTGATCTTTTAGAGTTCTTTTTCCCATCCAGATATCCAACCAAAAACTGGTTTTGTTCCCATCTCCAATAATAAAACTTCTCCCTTTCCCATACAAATCCTTTACTTTAAGTAGATCTCTCCAAAAGGGGGAGTCATTTAACTTGTGTTTGAGGGCACTGATGGGGCAACCACCCAGGTATTTGGCATTGATCAAATCCTGCCATAAACCCCTCTCATTCTCCAATCTCCACCACCATTTACATAACAGGCTAATATTTCTTTTCCGAATGTCTTTAATCCCAAGCCCTCCTTTTTCTTTCTTTTTACACACTGTATCCCAAATAACCAAGTGATATTTCTTCTTCTTTTCCCCTCCCTGCCACAAGAAAATCCTCCTTTCTTTGTCCAACACATCTATTACAGTTTTGGGTAGAAGAAACATAGACATAAAATATGTTGGTACATTGTTTAAGCTAGCTTTAATAAGCACAATCCTACCTGCGATAGTTAACAAACCCCCTTTCCAAGAATTTATTTTTTGTTAGCTTTATCCACCATATACTGCCAGTTAGAGACACTAAGTCTTTTAGAGTTTACGGGAACCCCAAGGTACATGATAGGAAAATTACCTACTTTACAATTAAACATATCAGCATATTTTGTAGTCAATTCATCATCCCCTCCAACCAACATAATTTCACTCTTGTCAAAGTTGATTTTCAACCCTGACATATTCTCATACAAATAGAGCAGAAGTTTTAAGCACATCGCCTCATTTTCATTTTCTCGAAGACACAAGATTGTGTCGTCAGCGTACTGAAGAATGGCAATACCATGAGGGATCAAGTGAGGGACCAGTCCTCTGATTAGCTTATTCTTTTGAGCCAAAATAACCATTCTACTTAAAGCATCAGCCACAAAATTAAACAAGAGGGGGGATAAGGGTCTCCTTGCCTAACACCTCTAAAACTCTGAAAGTATGGACCCACTTTGTTATTCAGCTTAACACTAATGGTCCCTTTTTCCACAACCATAGTAATCCACCTACACCATGTTTCACAAAAACCTCTATTTCTCAAACAACTCAAAAGGAATTTCCAGCTTACCTTATCATAAGCCTTTTCGAAGTCTAGCTTCAAAATCACCCCCTTTTCCCCTTTCAGCCTTCTAGTCTCATGAAGAATTTCATGTAAAGTCACTATACCATACATAATGTTTCTATTAGGAATGAATGCAGTTTGCACTCTGTCAATCAATTTATCAGCCACTGGCTCCACTTTTTGAAAGATGGAATTATAAATGATGTTTTACTGAATTTCATACCATGAACCTTGATTTCTGAAATGTAGTCACTGAGAGGGTTCTAACAAAAATGGTTTGGGAATTTTTGAATGAATCGTCACTGAGAAATGGATTTTCAAAGATTGGAGGCTTTTCTGAAATTTTCTTCCAAAGGGAAATGAATTAGAGGCTGAAACTGGGCACACTCGGATTGGAATTCCCCTCAGCAGCAAGCCACCGTGGGTCACGGCATTGCAGCGTGTAGCCACAGAGATCAATGTGGCACAGAGGATCTGACGGGGCGTCCTTCTTCAACCTCTGGCAAAGGCAGGGGTGGCCGATGGCCAAGAGCGGCGGCGGTCGTCCCCCCCCCCCCCCCCCCCCCCCCCGCGCCGGAGTAGCATTCTAGGCCATAGGACCTAAGCAAAAACAATGCTAGGAAGATGAAACACCAGCTGGACATGGTAGTCGGGCCTGGGTTCGCCGGAAAATGTGACCCCGATGGTGAGGAGCGGCAGCTCCAATGGCGGCTGCGTTGAACCACTCGCCCCAAACCCTAATCCCTAGAACTGAGCTGCCAAGGATCATCAGTGGAGCTCGGGAAACATGGATTCGACATCCAATTGGGACGACATCGACGGAATTGCGACACACACCAGTGAGCTAGGATTTGAAGCCGGCGGCCACGAAATCTTCTAGCAAACCCTAACCTAGCCATGACTGCTCTTGGTGATTGCTTCGGAGGATGTGCAATGGTTAGGGGTTCCTAAGCTCCCGTTGAATCGAAGCAACAACTAACCTAGAAATTGAATTTCTAACTCTCCCCAACTTGGTTTCCTCCCAATCCGCATGAACTCGACTGCGCACGGCCAACCCGAACTAGAATACGATGTAACAAAAAATGTACTTAGAACATAGTGGTGAACCTTGTGGAGCAGAATGTGAAGAGAGAAAAGGTTCGGAGCATCAGGAACGCAAAGATGTCCGCGACGGCTCCAAGAACGGCCGGCGACGAACCTGAAAAACATGCCACATTCAAGCCACGACTCGACGAGATTAATTGATGAAAGGTTAGAGGAGAAGCTTGTGATGATTTTTGCTATTGGGAGCGAGGTGAATTGAGGAATGAATCAACGGCGCCGGCGTTGAACAGAGAAGCGGCGGGTTTGCTTGACGGACGTCGAACAGAGAAACAAACTAGCATTGGTTTTCACTAAGCGGTAGAATGAGGATGGTAAAACAATAGGACCCCTGCAATGCTTTACTTATCGAGAGAGTCGGCTCCAAGGCGACAAGCAGCCGCTGGAGCGGCGCGATGTGCCCGTGGCGTGAGCAGAGAGGGTGAGGTTTCACCTGCGCACGTGTGTGTGGAACCCCTGACAGGTGGAGCTCACCTGTCATACCTTCCCTCACAGAAACTTTGAAATTCAATTTGAAAATAGAAAATAGCTCCAAAAATTCTCAAATTTTGTAGCCCCCCTAATTTGCACATGAGGAATCCAATGGTGCCCTCAGATTTCATGTTTGAATACTGCAAAATATTGGAATCATGAACAGTAACATATTTGATTGGAACTGCATTAATTCCAAACCGAGTTTAAATCCATTTCTTTCATATGTTTGCTTCACATTCCATTTCTCTGGTCTTAGGCACTTCAAATCATTCATGATGATCACTTGCCTCATGTGAAATTTTTCGAGGTAGGGTTAAATTGAAAACCCTAGAATTGGATTTTCACAGTTTCGCGTGCTAATCTCCCTGACTTTCACTTTCTCCCGCATTAAGGAAGGCACCAGAGGTCAACACGCATGAATGAAGCGAGTTTGGCACGCTTACCAATTCGGTCGAACCAGGGGTTCAACCGAACTGAGGGAGGCCTCACTCGGCTCCCAGTTGCTCCAGGTCATTGACATGTGGATCCTTGTCGACCTTCTAGATGAATCTCGGTGAAAATATGCGTGTACCAACATGTAAGTGGGCCATTGGATCCATGGGAGGCCACATGGCAGCGCCTGATTGGTCAGAAGTGTGTTTTCTTGCTATGTGGGCATGCATTCACCTCAAATACCTGCATGCACTATTTTCTCCAAGTACAATTGGAACTAGGTTATTTCTAAAAGCAGTGCATGTAAGAAATGTCTATTCAGTCACATAATTGAGATATATTGATGGTTAAAATTGGTACATAATGACCGTCAACAGTAGCAACGGTTCGTAGTCGCATAGTGGTCACGTACAATCGGGTCTCGTATGTTTGGTACCCGGGTACATAACTCTGTCATTGAGGTTGGTAAATCATTTATATAACTTCCGAATGAAAAAAAATCAAAGAAAAACTCATAAAAATCCAACCTTTCTTTCAATCCTGAGTAGTAACCGGACTAGTCCGCCCTGACACCGAAGTAGTTCGGCGTGTTGAGTATAATTACGTTTGATTAAGTGCTTGTAGATTTTATTAGCCTGTTCACCCCCTCTAGACAACTTTCACACATCATATGCTTATATTATATATAAGAAGGGGAAGACAACAGTTTGTTGAGTGCAGTTGGCAAGAAACAGCATGCACCAAAAAAATTCTGTTAGGAGCAGCCAATGCTACATGATTGGGGACCTTTAATCATAGAATAGAAGCTTATGAAAGTCCTAGAGAGCAAGTGATGGGGTTTGGATACTGTCGGTACCCTGCGTACCGGGTACCCCTCGGAACCGCGAAGAGTACAAGGGAGTTCTACCTGTCAGAGTAGAAGGTCTCCTCAGGCCCCACATGTCACATTGCACCGGACCCGCTCCCCCTCATATGGGTAGCTCCTGAGTAAACACGAGTAAAGGGAAACCGGAACTAAACTCCAAACGAAGGAAAGCTCCGGTGCCGACACGCGTACAATGACCCCGGACCTAACCCCCAGCGGAGAGGAGCTCCAGTGCCGACACGTGTACAACAGCCCAGACCTACCCCCCCCCCCCTCCCCGCAAGGGAAAGCTCCGGAGCTGCCACGTGTGGAGTCTCCAAAGGCTTGCTTCACCAACGAGTACATTGGTGGACCTCTTTCTGCACGAACAATCAAGGGCGATCAAAGCGGAAGTTACAAGACCTGATTACGTGTCATTAATGCTATATTAATGATACACGATAGGTGTGCTGTTAATAGGGGTAACGCAACCATTAAGGCACGTTATCACTCTATTAACCATGCTTAATACCCGTAGACAGTGTATTAGGCAATTTAATACGCCAGGGCCACATGTCGGGCCAGACAAGCTTTGTAACGATCAGTCCTTAGAACTATAAAAGAGCAGTGCTGCACGAACCCAGGGACATCTGAGCTGATCCAAGCTAACGGGCATACTAGGCAACAAACTCACACAATACAACAACACAAACCCCGTGGAGTAGGGTATTACGCTCAGGCGGCCCGAACCACGTAAATCTCTGGTGTCGCCATCTTGATCTTGATCTCTGCGTACTCCAACCATAACAAGAACCTCCGCGGGCTACACTCTAGTGTACCAAGGGAAGTGTCATTGCTACGCTTCACATTTGGCG
Source organism: Tuctoria greenei (assembly GCA_036927565.1). Classification (NCBI taxonomy): domain Eukaryota; kingdom Viridiplantae; phylum Streptophyta; class Magnoliopsida; order Poales; family Poaceae; genus Tuctoria; species Tuctoria greenei. The sequence continues at coordinate 91,731,076 of JAYESD010000012.1, read as the reverse complement.
CGCCAGGTAGGGGGGGGGGGGGGGGGGGGGGGCCGGTCCCGAGATCACAAGATGGTGAATTCTGCTGCAGGATCATCCAATGGCAACCGTGCTGAACAACCTGCTGGAGGCAATCCCTACAACGCTCACCAACCAGCAGGTGCCATTGATCCAGCAGACACTATGGCACCACAACCACCATCTGTTCAGGCCAACAATGTTAGGCAACAAGATGGTGCATCTGCGTCGATCACTTCATCGACAAACAACAACCCTGAGCACGCGCTCATTGCTGCGCGAGCTCTCCTACAACACCCACCGCCTCCAGGTGCACCCCAGGGTGCTATGGAGCAATGGAGGGCTGATGTTGACCATCTGGTTGCAGCTGCAGCTGCAGGTATCAACAATCAAGGTCCTCCCCCTTCGGGGCGAGCACCATCACAACGACGGACCTTGTTCGGCCAACTTGGTCCACAAGTCTCGCAACAGAGGAGACGTGTTGCATCCTAGTAGGTGACTTTATTGCCTCCCGGGGCACGACGTACCCACACCATCACCAGGATTCTGACTCATGACCTGCGGTCGAAACTGGATCGCCGTTACCGGCAGCATGACGGCTGTGTCCATATCGAGCGTGCTCGTGAAAGGCGAGAGGCTCGAGACAACCCAGCTCCTCAGGGAGTAGGAGGAGGCTGTTCTGCTCTGGCCATGCATTTGCGCATGGTCAGATGGCCATAGAAGTTCCGGCCTCACTTGCCGGAAAAATTCAACGGGACTGTCATCCCCGCCGAATTTCTTCAAATCTACTCCACTGCCATACTGGCAATAGGGGGTAATGAGGCTGTGATGGCCAATTACTTCCTGGTGGCTTTAACTGGTACTGCAAGGTCCTGGTTCATGAGTCTTCCATCCGAGTCCATTAATAATTGGGAGAAGCTATGCCAGCAGTTCACTGCCAACTTCGGGAGTTCTTACACACGGCTTGACACTGAATTGGATCTGTTTGCTGTAAAGCAGACATCGGGGGAATTGCTGCGATCCTTCATCCAGCGATTTTCTCAGGTACAAAATACTATTCCTTCAATCTCGAGATCTTCTGTTATCGTTGCATTTAGACAGGGTGTTCGAGATAAGAAGTGATAGGATCTTGGTTCCCGATCTTTCGATGAGAATAGGAGGGTTCGATTTGTGGAGGAGGAGACATTGTCGATCCGACTACACCGTCCCCAAGACGATGCGCCTTAGTGATCAGTACACCGACTCTGAAGCTGTATTGATCTTGCTGGCGCATAATCAACCTGACCACGAGTCCCTTTGTTCTTGCAAGCAATCTAAGAACACGCAAGAACAAGAAGAACAAGAACTTATCAGTTGAATCAATCTGAAGTGGGGTTCTAGATACAAGTAGATGGGCGATCTAGTCGACACGCGCGTGTACAATGAAGCAGCAGAAGCTAACTTACGAATAAACAAAACCCACCAGCTAATGAGGGCAGCGGCTACTATTTATTACCTCCCTAGGGTCGTGAGAAACCCTAATCATGAGTCCCTAATGGACTCCAAACGATACAAGGGCCATGGGCCCAATTTTGGTGATGTAGCACCATGGACAGAAAAGGTCTTGATATTAAAATAACGATTGCGGCTGACTCCAAATAGATATGGACATGAAGATAGATCCGTTTGAAAATAGACTTGATAGTCTTTCCAGGAAGTACTTGAACGCCCAGATCGGAGTTCGTATGAAGTAGTGGTGGCCGTCACAAGTTGGTGTTGTTCTGCTGTCCAAATCCCGTCCGTGCGAATTCCCTTCCCATTGCCTCCTCTCCATTGTTCCTAAGCAAAACAAGAAAGCATGTAGTTCCACGGTCTTGATAAGATGGACATAAGGCCAAGAATGAGTTCACCTCATAGTTTAGTTTACATGCACGAGCGCGAGTGATCGGACCAGAAATCGGTAGCTGAGTTGGTGTGGATGTATCGAGGGTGTTGATGTCCTCATCATCCTCCTCTTCTTGCATTTGAGTCGTCCGCGACTCATGCTCATCTTCTTCTCCCAAATATGGCTTCAAACCATGTGGATTAAGTCGTGACTTAGCTTTTTGACATGTCGTGCATCGAGCAACGAAGCACTCCACGTCTCGCCTCATCCTTGGCCAAAAGAAATGACCAGCAAGTATGTCCTCCGTCTTTTTTGCTCCAAAGTGCCCCATCAGCCCGCCTTCATGCGCTTCCTGTAACAACAACAAACGAACGGAGCTAGCTGGAATGCATAACTTGTTAGCTCTAAACACATAGCCATCGTTTAGGACAAATTTATTCAATGTTATTCCATCTTTACATTTCAGCAATACATCTATGAAATCAGCATCATGTTCATATTGATCTTTAATCGTTTCTAATCCAAAAATTTTAAAGTCAAGTTGAGATAGAAGAGTATAACGTCTAGATAAAGCATCAGCAATAACATTATCCTTTCTCTTTTTGTGTTTAATGACATGAGGAAAGGACTCAATAAATTCCATCCACTTAGCATGCCTACGGTTCAGTTTCCCTTGACTCCTAATGTGCTTTAGTGATTCATGATCAGAATGAATAACAAATTCTTTGGGCCACAAATAATGTTGCGATGTTTCTAAAGTTCGTACAAGAGCATATAATTCCTTATCATAGGCAGAATAATTCAGAACAGGCCCACTCATTTTCTCACTAAAATATGCAACAGGTTTTCCTTCTTGTAACAAAACACCACCCAATCCAATCCCACTAGCATCACATTCAAGATCAAAAGTCTTAGAAAAATCAGGAAGTTGGAGAAGAGGTACACGCGTCAACTTATCTTTCAGTATGGTAAAGGCGTTATCTTGTGTGGTGCCCCAAGAAAAAGGCACCCCCTTCTTCGTAAGGTCATTCAATGGAGCAGCAATGGTGCTGAAATCCTTCTCAAAGCGACGATAGAACCCAACCAGTCCTAGAAGGCTCCGCACCTGTGTGATGGTCTTTGGTACAGGCCACCCCTGAATAGCCTCTACCTTGGCTTGATCAACTTCAATTCCTTGTGGAGTAACAACATAGCCAAGGAAAGAGACCCCGTGCAAAAGGTGCACTTCTCAAGATTACCAAATAATCGTGCCTCACGTAAAGCATTAAAAACAGCACGCAAGTGATCAAGATGTTCATCCATAGATTTGCTATAAATCAATATATCATCAAAATACACAACCAACAAATTTTCCAATGAATGCACGCAAAACCTCGTTCATTAATCTCATGAAGGTGCTAGGTGCATTAGTTAACCCAAAAGGCATGACTAACCACTCATATAAAACAAACTTAGTTTTGAAAGCAGTTTTCCATTCATCTCCTAGTTTCATGCAAACTTGGTGATAACCACTACGCAAATCAACCTTTGAGAACACAACAGCACCACTCAATTCATCAAGCATATCATCTAAGCGTGGAATAGGATAATGATATCGAATGGTGATATTGTTGATTGCTCTACAATCCACACACATACGCCATGATCCATGCTTTTTAGGTACTAGAATAACTGGAACAGCACAAGGACTAAGAGACTCACGTACATAACCTTTGTCGAGTAGTTCTTGTACTTGGTGCTGAATCTCATTTGTTTCTTTCGGATTTGTCCTGTATGGTGCACGGTTGGGCAATGAAGCATCGGGAATGAGGTCAATCTGGTGCTCAATCCCTCGAAGTGGTGGTAGTCCTGGTGGTATTTCACTTGGAAACACATCAGAATATTCCTGCAAAATGTTAGCAATAGCAGGAGGCAAAGAATGTTGCATATCGTACAGGGAAATCAAAGCATCTTTGCATACCAAAGCATAGGCAACAGAGGTGGAAGCAAATAGTTCATTAATATCATATTTCGTAGCAAACAAGCATTTTCCCTTCAGAGATATCTCATTTTTCTTATCAAACACAGATTTGGCATTGTTATTGTTCTCAACATTAGCATGGTCCTGAGATTTAGTTTTCCTAGCTCTAGCAACATCATCTTGCACAATAGCTTCAGGAGACATAGGATGCAACACAATTTTTTTATCATGGTAAAGAAAAGAATACTGATTTGATCTACCATGATGCATAGAATCTCTATCAAATTGCCAAGGTCTTCCTAGCAGAATATTACAAACTTGCATAGGCACAACATCACATCCAACGACATCCTTATATGATCCAATAGTAAAATTGATTTGCACAAGTCTAGTTACCTTTGCCTTACCGCTGTTGTTTAACCATTGAATGTAATAGGGATGTGGGTGCTGTTTGGTGCTTAGTGCCAACTTGGTCACCATGTCACTGCTGGCCAAGTTGTTGCAGCTACCTCCATCAATGATCATGCGGCAAGATTGCTCTTTGACGACACACTTTGTTTGGAATAATGTGTTACTTTGATTTTGTTCGCTTTCTCAATTTGTGCACTAAGGACACGCTGCACAATGAGACTATCATAGTGTGCTGCATCTTCTGCACTAATATGCTCTTCTTGATGTTCATCGCTATCTGCATAGTCAGCTGCAAGCAAAACACATGTATCGTCATCAAAATTTCTAGCAGATGAGTACTCACCATCATCTTTAACAATTAGAACACGTTTTCTTGGGCAGGAACGCTACACATGGCCAAAACCCTTGCACTTGTGACAAATGTCTCTATATCGTCCAGTAGATGCTATGGAAGAAGCACTCTCGGTGGGCTTTTGGATGGTCTTTACTGCTGAGCTAGTGGAAGAAGCACGTGGCTTGTTGCCGGAGGAAGAAGGTGCTGCCCGACTTGGTGAAGAAGATGGCGGGGAAGCACGCCCAGTCGAAGGAGTAGTCGTGCGTGGTTGCCATGAGCTAGTCTTTCCTGTAGAAATATTAGTTCTAGAGCTAGCTCGTCGTCCCTGCACTTCCCTTTCAGCTTTACAAGCAAGATGAAACAAACGGGTAACATTATTGTAATCTTTATAAGAAAGTATGTCCTGAATTTCACGGTTTAAACCACCCAAAAATCTAGCCATAGCTGGTTCCTAATCCTCATCTAAATAACAACGCAACATACCCATTTGTAATTCCTGAAAATACTCTTCTACACTTTTAGCTCCCTGTCTCAATTGTTGTAACTTATTTAACATATCACGTGCATAGTAAGAAGGAACAAATCTAGCCCGCATGAGCCGTTTCAAAGCATCCCAAGTTTGTGGTATGCTATTAGGATTTTTACTGCCATGTTCTATCCACCAAACAGAAGCAAAATCAGTAAACTCACTCGTGGCTGCTCTAACTCTTGCATTTTCAAGAAACTCATGACATGCAAATTTTTGATCAACAGAAAATCTCTCAAGTAATATATGCATCAGGGTCATATTTACCATCAAAATGAGGTATCTTAAATTTGATGTTGTCAAAAGTATCATCATGATTGCGTACCTCACGCTTACGATGTCCACCCATACCTTGACGGTTGCGTTGTAGCCGGCGCCGTGGCCTAGCTTCCTCATCTTCCCCAATCTCCGTATCTGCAAAATAGTCATCTTCATTGTCACGTACAATACTAGGAGCATTGCTCAACTGTCCATCTGCGGTGCGTCCACGATCCCTCTCCTCAAGGCACTGCAGGATGGCTCCAATAGAGGTGTTCATTGTTTGAATGGAAATCTCCAACGTGCGGATTTTGGTGTTGGTGTCGATCTTCATATTTTCCAATTGACCAAGGTGGTCACTGGTAACACGAAAATCCTTATCAAGCGCTTCTGTGCGTAGCCGCACTTGTCGTTTGAAGTGTTGTATAATTCCCCATGTGCAAGGTGAATGCACGTCTTCGTTTGTATTTGCTCCTCCTACCATGGTTAGTAGAAAAAAAAGAACAATCCATGATGAAAGGGTAATGTTATCCCTAGCTACAAAGGTGCTGGTGGAGATAACTCGCTCACTCTCAACTTGTTCAACCAAGCTCTTACCTGTTCTTACCAAGCTCAGTAAGAAGGTGATGGCAACTAGCAAGTAATGAACAACTTCAAGAGCAGGTGTCAATCTATGGCTTTAGGTGGCTGAACTAGCACAAGGAGCAAACTTTCACCACGTTAATCACAACAAGCTGAATAAATGTTCTACGATGGCACTGTGCTGATCTTAGTCTAGATCGTACTAGTGACGCGAGCCGAGACACCAATGTCGTCACCAAAAACACCCCAAACAACAATCTGATTTTTTTTCTTTTTTTCTTTTCATTTTTTCTTTTGTTGGGGTGGTCACCCAAACTCTCTCTAGATGGAATTAGGAGACCCTAGAACAAAATTTGCACCTGCGGCTTTTGATCTTGCACTTGCCTTTTTTTTCTCTAATTGCTTGTGGCTTTTGTGCGACTTCTGATTTTGCACTTTCCTTTTTCTTGTTGTCAAACTCAAATTACTAATCTGACTCAAACTCGAAGTAGCAATCCGATTCGAACTCGAACTAGTAATCCGACTCAAACTCAAACTAGCAATCCGACTCAAACTCGAAGTAGCAATCTGATTTGAACTCGTAATCCGACTCAAACTCGAACTAGCAATCCGACTCAAACTCGAAGTAGCACTCTGATTCAAAGTCAAACTAGTAATTCGACTCAAACTCGAACTACGAATCTGACTCGAACTAGGTGACCGAATGTGACACGAACTCGAAACTCTAGTGGTGCAAAACTAAAGACCAGCAACTTGACTCGTCGAAGCAACCATGAACTCAAAAAGTCTTGACTAAGTAGAGAAAGAAAAAGACACAATGGTCTAGGAATAATGGAAAAAACAGATCTGGTATTTTTTTGGGTTTTTTCTGGACTATAGGATGATAATAGCGGAAAGAAAAGTAATGGTAGCAGTCTCACCGATTAACCTTGCTCTGATCACCACTTGATAGGATCTTGGTTCCCAATCTTTCGATGAGAATAGGAGGATTCGATTTGTGGAGGAGAAGACGTTGGCGATCCGACTACACCATCCCCAAGACGATGCGCCTTAGCGATCGGTACACCGACTCCGAAGTTGTATTGATCTTGCTGGCGCACAATCAACCTGACCACGAGGGCATTTGTTCCTGCAAGAAATCAAAGAACACGCAAGAACAAGAAGAACAAGCACTTATCAGTTGAATCAATCTGAAGTGGGGTTCTGAATACAAGTAGACGGTCGATCTAGTCGACACGCGCGTGTACAAGGAAGCAGCAGAAGCTAACTTACGAACAAACAAAACCCACCAGCTAATTAGGGCAGCGACTACTATTTATTACCTCCCTAGTGTCGTGAGAAACCCTAATCACGAGTCCCTAATGGACTCCAACAATACATGGGCCATGGGCCCAATTTTGGTGATGCAGCACCATGGACAGAAAAGGTATTGGTATTAAAATAACGATTGCGGCCGACTCAGAATAGATATGGACATGAGGCCAGCTCCGTTTGAAAGTAGACTTCATTATATTTCCAGGAAGTACTTGAACGCCCAGATCGGAGTCCGTATGAAGTAGTGGTGGCCGTCACAAGTTGGTACTGTTCTGCTTTCCAAATCCAGTCCACGTGAATTCCCTTCCATTGGCTCCTCTCCATTGTTCCTAAGCAAAACAAGAAAACACGTAGTTCCACGGTCTATATAAGATGGACCTAAGGCCAAGAACGAGTTCACCTCATAGTTTAATTGACGTGCACAAGCGTGAGTGATCGGACCAGAAACCAGTTGCTGAGTTGGTGTGGATGTATCGAGGGTGTTCATGTCCTCATGAAGAAGATGCTGGAAAAGCTGGCTATCAAAGAAGTCACCAGCGTTACGAAATTCCTCAGTCTAGCCGACAAATGTGTTAGAGCTGCGGAGGGCTGTGAAATGCACTCCAAATCAGCTCCGGAGGCCAACCAGAAGTCCTCTAAAACTGCAGCCGCTACCTTCGGTAGTTGCAAAAAGAAGAAGAAGACCAATGGCAAAAAGAAGTCGTCGGCCGGTGCACCAGCCGCTGCCGCTGCTGCAACTCCTGGTGGTTGGGGGCAACGCCCCGAGAAACGACCTCGTCCTTCATCAAAAGACGACAATAGTTCCAAAACATGGTGTCCGATTAAAAAGATGAACCGACACAGCTTGGAAGAGTGACAGGAGGTCCATAACAAGCGCGGGTAAGAAGCTACTTTCCGTCAAAGGGAAGGAAAACAAAAAGTCGACGAAGCTCTGGCTGAAGAGAAGCTAGGTTTCCAGGACCCCAAGAAGGTCCTAAAAGCTGTCTACAACACTGTGGACTAAAATTCTGATGTCTCTAACAACGAGCGCCGGAAGACCCTGAACACCATCTATGGTGGTTCTTGGGACATCACCTCTCGCCGCATCCTCAAGACAATGCGGCAGGACATGGCCGTGGCAGCTCCCACTGCTAAGGCGGAGCCACATCGGAAGTGGATGGATACTCTCATCATTTTCGATGCTTCGGACTGCGTCGAAACATGATCGGGGCTGGCCAACTCCCGTTGATGGTGTCACCCACTATTAACAATATTCAAATCCACCATGTAATGGTGGATGGAGGTTCCGGGCTAAACCTCATAAGCTTCGAAGCTTTCGTTAAGCTTCACCTCCGGCCTTTGGACCTTCGTCCATCCCGACCTTTCTATGGGGTAGGTCTTGGAACCATTACTCCTCTCGGTTCCATCACACTCCCAGTGACCTTCGGGACTCAGGAGAACTACTAAACTGCAAAATTGGTCTTCGACGTCGCGCAAATCAGTCTGCCGTTTAATGCCATTCTGGGCACGCCAGCCTTGTACAAGTTCATGGCCGCAGCTCATTATGGTTACTTAGTGTTGAAGATTCCAACACCCATGGGTGTTCTCCGGATCCGCGGAGATCGCACTGCCGGAGTTACTGCTCTATAAGAACTCTATGCGCTTACCACAGCGCAAGAAGAAGCATCTGGTAAGGAGCCAGCTCCGAACCCTCCGAGCATTCATCATAAAGGCTCTACCTCCGCACCTCATGTGCAACCAAGCGGCGACACCGACGTTCCCGTCAAGGTCGTCCAAATTGGTTCCGATGCTGCTCAGACTACGCGTATATCGAGAGGTCTGAACAACAAATAGGAACTCGCGCTCATCACTTTCCTCCGAGCTAATGTCGACGTGTTTGCCTGGCAACCGTCACAAATGCCTGGGATCCCTAGGAAAGTGATTGAGCACAATCTGAAGATTTATCCAGACGCACGACCTGTACACCAGAAGCCCTGGAAGCAATCAATCGAGCGACAAAACTTCATCCGACAGGAAATCAAGAAGTTGCTCGAAGCTGGATTCATCCGGGAAGTCTTCCATCCTAAATGGATGGCAAACCCAGTTGTTGTACCTAAGGCCAGTCGGAAGCTTCATATGTGTATCGACTACACCACCTTAAATAAGGCATGTCCAAAGGATCCATTTCCACTACCTAGAATAGATCAGATAGTGGACTCCATCTCCGGGTGTGAGCTATTGTGTTTCTTAGATGCATATTCTGGATATCATCAAATCCAAATGTCTAAGGAAGATGATGAGCATACTTCCTTAATAATAGTAGATGGATTGTACTGTTATACTGCCATGCCATTCGGTCTTAAAAATGCTACTTCAAAATTTGTGCGAGCTATGTACAGAACATTTGGAGATCTAATTAGAGACTTGGTGGAGGTGTATGTCGATGACATTGTTGTGCGAGCTATGGAGACTTACGAATAAACAAAACCCACCAGCTAATTAGGGCGGCGGCTACTATTTATTAGCTCCCTAGGGTCATGAGAAACCCTAATCACGAGTCCCTAATGGACTCCAAACAATACATGGGCCATGGGCCCAATTTTGGTGATGCAGCACCATGGACAGAAAAGGTCTTGGTATTAAAATAACGACTGCAGCCGACTCCGAATAGATATGGACATGACGCCAGATCCGTTTGAAAGTAGACTTGATAATCTTTCCAGGAAGTACTTGAACGCCCAGATCGGAGTCCGTACGAAGTAGTGGTGGCCGTCACAAGTTTGTACTGTTCTGCTGTCCAATTCTAGTCTGCGCGAATTCCCTTCCATTGGCTCCCCTCCATTGTTCCTAAGCAAAACAAGAAAGCACGTAGTTCCACGGTCTATATAAGATGGACATAAGGCCAAGAACGAGTTCACCTCATAGTTTAGTTGACGTGGACGAGCGCGAGTGATCGGTCTAGAAACCGGTAGCTGAGTTGGTGTGGATGTATCGAGGGTGTTGATGTCCTCATGAAGAAGATGCTGGAAAAGCAAGCTATCAAAGAAGTCACCAGCATTACGAAATTCTTCAGTCTAGCCAACAAATGTGTTAGAGCTGCGGAGGGCTGTGAAATGCACTTTAAATCAGCTCCGGAGGCCAACCAGAAGTCCGCCAAAACTGCAGCCGCTACCTCCGGTAGTTGCAAAAAGAAGAAGAAGAACAATGGCAAAAAGAAGTCGTCGGCCGGTGCACCAGCCGCTGCCGCTGCTGCAACTCCTGGTGGTCGGGGGCCACGCCCCGAGAAACGACCTCGTCCTTCATCAGAAGACGGCAATAGTTCCAAAACATGGTGTCCGATTAAAAAGATGAACCGACACAACTTGGAAGAGTGTCGGGAGGTCCAGAACCTTGTCGAACGCTATAACAAGCGCGGGGAAGAAGCTCCTTTCCGTCAAAGGGAAGGAAAACAAAAAGTCGACGAAGCTCCGGCTGAAGAGGAGCTAGGTTTCCAAGACCCCAAGAAGGTCCTGAAAGCTGTCTACCACAGTGTCGACTACAATCCTGATGTCTCTGACAACAAGCACCGGATGACCCTGAACACCATCTATGGTGGTTCTTGGGACATCACCTCTCGCCGCATCCTCAAGACAATGCGGCAGGACATGGCCATGGCAGCTCCCACTGCTAAGGCGGAGCCACATCAGAAGTGGATGGATACTCTCATCATTTTCGATGCTTCGGACTGCCCCGGAACATGATCGGGGCTGGCCAACTCCCGTTGATGGTGTCACCCACAATTAACAATATTCAAATCCATCATGTAATGGTGGACGGAGGTTCCGGGCTAAACCTCATAAGCTTCGAAGCTTTCGTTAAGCTTCACCTCCGGCCTTCGGACCTTCGTCCATCCTGACCTTTCTCTGGGGTAGGTCTGGGAACCATTACTCCTATCGGTTCCATCACACTCCCAGTGACCTTCGGGACTCAGGAGAACTACAGAAATGCAAAATTGGTCTTCGACATCGCGCAAATCAGTATGCCATTTAATGCCATTCTGCGCATGCCAGCCTTGTACAAGTTCATGGCCGCAGCTCATTATGGTTACTTAGTGTTGAAGATGCCAACACCCATGGGTGTTCTCCGGATCCGCGGAGATTGCACTGCCGGAGTTACCGCTCTAGAAAAACTCTATGCGCTTACCACAGCGCGAGAAGAAGCATCTGGTAAGGAGCCAGCTCCGAACCCTTCGAGCATTCGTCATAAAAGCTCTACCTCTGCACCTCGTGTGCAACCAAGCGGCGACACTGACGTTCCCGTCAAGGTTGTCCAAATTGGTTCCGATGCTGCTCAGACTACGCGTATATCAGGAGGTCTAAACAACAAATAGGAACTCGCGCTCATCACTTTCCTCCAGGCTAATGTCGACGTGTTTGCCTGGCAACTGTCACAAATGCCTGGGATCCCTAGGAAAGTGATTGAGCACAATTTGAAAATTTACCCAGACGCACGACCTGTAGACCAGAAGCCCCGGAAGCAATCAATCGAGCGACAAAACTTCATCCGACAGGAAATCAAGAAGTTGCTCGAAGCTGGATTCATCCAGGAAGTCTTCCATCCTAAATGGCTGGCAAACCCAGTTGTTGTACCTAAGACCAGTGGGAAGCTTTGGATGTGTATCGAGTACACCACCTTAAATAAGGCATGTCCAAAGGATCCATTTCCACTACCTAGAATAGATCAGATAGTGGACTCCACCTCCGGGTGTGAGCTATTGTGTTTCTTAGATGCATATTCTGGATATCATCAAATCCAAATGTCTAAGGAAGATGAAGAGCATACTGCCTTCATAATAGTAGATGGATTGTACTGTTATACTACCATGCCATTCGGTCTTAAAAATGCTGCTTCAACATTTGTGCGAGCTATGTACAAAACATTTGGAGAGCTAATTAGAGACTTGGTGGAGGTGTATGTCGATGACATCGTTGTAAAGATCAAAAACAAGGAGTCACTCCTTGACAACTTACAAGCCGTCTTCGACAAGCTGTACACCACGCACACCAAGCTGAACCCGTACAAGTGTGTCTTCGGGATTAGCTCCGGAAAGCATCTGGGGTTCTTGGTGACTCACCGAGGAATTGAAGCAAATCCGGTGAAGATCATGGCCATAGAAGATATGTGTCCCCCAGCGCGCATTAAAGATGTTCAGAAGCTAACTAGATGCCTAGCTACGCTCAGCCAGTTTATCTCAAGACTGGCAGAATGGACGCTGCCCTTCTTCAAACCCTTGAGGAAGTCCAGACCATTTCATTGGTCTGAAGAAGCAGAAAAGGCGTTTCATGAGCTGAAACAACTACTCACCACACTACCGATATTGGTAGCTCCTAATCCTGGTGAGCCTTTATTGCTTTAATTTAGGCAAGCAACGAAGTTGTCAGTATGGTCCTGGTTGCGGAAAGACCGGAACCACATCCAATCCAGGAGTCCAGAACACTCCGGGAGGGTCCGGAATCACCTGAAGGCGTGACTTGGTCCCAGCTCCCAGACACGAAACCTCCAAACGAAATGCTAGGAGATCAACCCCATTCGTTTGAGGAGGTTAACCTGGCTGACCAAGATGATCTGGATCCTTCCAGCGAGGTTCGGGTCGAACAAGGAGTTTTGGACCCCTCCGGGAGGGTCCAAGAAGCACAGCCTGAAGGTCCGAACCCCCCCCCCCCCCCCAACACGGTCCGAGTCGATGGAGAAGAAGCTCCGGGTCCTTCTAAAAGGGTCCGGACCATCCAAGGCCCCGTGTATTTCATCAGTGAAGTACTCCACCATGCCAAGACAAGATACATTAAGGTGCATAAACTGCTTTACGCAGTTCTTATTGCCTCAAGGAAGCTTCGTCACTACTTCCAAGCCCACAAAATATCAGTGGTAACTTCTTTTCCACTACGTGCTATTTTGCATAACCCTAATTCTACTGGGAACATTGCAATGTGGGCAGTAGAACTGGCTGATTCGATCTAGAATTCGTGTCAAGACAAGCAATCAAAAGTCAAGCCTTAGCTGACTTCGTGGTGGAATGGACTCCCTCTCCATCAAACCCTGGGGGCCACAGTGAGCAGAAACCAGAACCAAAAGTTCTTGTATTCACCGAGCCTCACTGGACCCTCTACTTCGACGGCTCCGTGCAAAAGCAGGGAGTCGGAGCTTGAATCCTTCTCCTGGCTCCGACTAAGAAGAAGGTCAAGTACATGATACACCTTGATTTCAAGGCAACCAACAACATGGCGAAGTATGAAGCTCTCATCTATGGACTCAAGGTGGCACTATCTTATGGTGTCAAACAGCTGTTGGTAAAGGGAGATTCACAACTCATCATCAAACAAGTCAAAGGTGAATGTTCCTGCAACAATCCCCAACTAGCTGCTTATCTCCTTGAAGTCCAGAGGCTTCAGAAGGACTTCGAAGTCCTGGATCTCCATCATGTTCAACGTCTTCATAACCCTGAAGCCAACGAACTCTCGACGGAAGCCTCAACCGGAGCTCCAGCTCCTGACGGAATCTTCGTTCGGAGGTTGTCAAAACCAACAGCTCAGCCTACCGAACTGAGCGAAGGGGGCAAGACCAACACCTCGAAGCTGGCAGTCCCGGTGGCCCTGTTTCCATGGTGTCCACCAAGGGTTGTAGGTGCTGTTGGAAGCTCCGAGTAACCCAGCACGAAAGACTCAGAAGCTAAAGTAAGCTCCGATGCATGGATCTCGGAGATTTGGAGCTACTTGAAAAACAACATCCTTCCTGTAGATGATGTAACCGCTGACCGGATTGTCAGATTGGCTAAAAGATACACGTTGGTAGAAGGGGATCTCTACCGACGTGGTGCCAACGACATCCTAATGCGGTGCATTACAAGGGAAGAAGGCCGTGAGCTCCTCACGGAAATCCATGGAGGCGAGTGTGGGAACCACGCTTCTTCCCGCACGTTGGTTGGTAAAGCCTTTCGTCATGGCTTTTACTGGCCTACAACACTTCAGGATGTGGTTGAGCTAGTGAAAAAATGTGAAGCGTGTCAGTTCCACGCAAAATAGATTCACACACCGGCTCAATCACTACAAATGATACCTCCTACATGGCCATTCGCTATGTGGGGCATGGACATCTTGGGACCTTTCCCAAAAGCTGTCGGAGGTTACAGGTTCCTGTATGTCACCATCGACAGGTTGACTAAGTGGCCGGAAGCAACTCCAGTTGTGACAATCAACAAGCAATCAACAATCAAGTTCTTGAAGTCCATTATATGCAGATTTGGAGTTTGAAACAAAGTCATAACTGACAACGAAACTCAATTCACAAGTGCTGCATTCCAAGAATATTGCGAAGACCTCGGCATTCAACTCATCTATGCTTTAGTAGCTCATCCAACAAGAAATGGTCAAGCCGAGAGAGTGAATGCAGAAATCTTAAAAGGACTCAAGACACGCACATATGAGCGCATGAAGAAGCACTGAGCAAACTGGATTGAGGAACTTCTGTCCACACTATGGGCAAATAGGACAACACCTAACCGGTCAACTGGGGAGACTCCATTCTTCCTGGTGTACGAAGCTGAAGCAGTCCTTCCTCCAGAGATCACCTTGGGGTCCCTCCGGGTCCAGACCTTCGACGAAGCCACACACGACCAGCTCCGGCGTGAAGACCTTGACCTCATCGACGAGGAAAGGTGCCAAGCAGCTGTTCGGAATGCACGTTATCGCCAAGCGCTCCGACGCTATCATCAAAGGCATGCGCGCAACCGACAACTCAAGGAAGGCGATCAGGTGCTTTCGAAGATACTAACTCGTGAAGGAATGAACAAACTTTCCCCCAGCTGGGAGGGTCCATTCCGAGTGATCAAAGTATCCCGTCCCGGATGCGTTCGCTTGACAACTGAGGATGGGATACTGCTTCCCAATCCTTGGAACATCGAGCACCTCCGTAAGTTTTATGCTTATAATCAAAGAGGTGAGTCTGTAATTACACATGATGTATGTTACATAGTCAATAAACAGACAGGAATAGGTTCTCTGGGAGATTATCCGCACCCCTCCGGGAGGGTCCGAGAAGTTCAAGTACACTTCATACAATCACTGCACTAAAAGTGTAACTACCTACCCTGGTTTAGTACAAGATGTATAGTACACTTAGCTTGGTCCCGCACCCTAAGTGTGCTTATTGAAGAAAAAGTGAAATTTATGGCAGAAAGGAGGATTTCATTAATAAGTACTGGATTACAAAATTGGGGTTACAAGGGGCAAAAGGAAAAAAAGTCCTACCCACTGGAGGATCTAAGTCCCGTGGAAAAATGAAGTAACCTTCTCAGCAGCTTCTTGGACACTAGCTCTGGCGGCATCCTCTTTTTCGACAATGATTCCTTGAAAGATCGGATCAAGAGAGAACTGGGGGTCTCGGCTTTTGTAACACGCCAAGACATACTCAACGATGTTCTTAGCCAAAGATTTACCCTCTGTCTCAAGCTGATCAGCGATGACATTACCCATCATGTCGAGTTTGCTACCAGCAGAGCCAAGTGCCACCAGCGTCTGGTCCAGCTCCTACACTGGGTCCTCCGGGCGTACTGGACTAAAACCAAGAGGAACAAGGGCCCTGTTTGCACATCCCAGGAAGTCCCATACCATCAGGGACTTGGTTGCCTTCAAGCTTTGTAGCTTCATGAGAACCTTGTTCAATTCATTGAGGCTTTCGTGATGCTCATCAGCAGCATCACGCCTCTCCTTGGCGTGCTCAAGGATTTCCCTCGAGTTAGCGTCGAGCGCCCGGATGGCAACCTCCTTCTCCTCAAGTAGCTTATCCCAGTACTCTAATCGGGCCTTCTCCCTCTTTATCCACTCCTTCTGATCAGTTAGCCTCGTTTGGGCAAGCTTGGTCTCAAAATGGAGTCTGTTGCGCCAACGCCTCAAGGTGTTGCGCTCCTCCTGCAGGGCTTTGCTCTCATGATCGAAGGCGAGTTGGACTTGTCGGAGACTGGAGCAGGCATTGTCTATGGACAACGCCAGAGGTATAGGCTCCGAACCTGCTGGGACCATCTCTGCAGGCTCCACAGGATTCTCCATTACAAAAATAGGGTCCCACTCTACAAGAGAGGAACCTTGAGCTTCTGGGGCACTAGGGCCGCTCTCTAGAAGCCCTTCCGTAGCAGCAGAGGAAGAACCCACTAGGGGAACTCCCACCTCCGGAGTAGAAGTTGAAGGCGCTGCTTCAGGGTCTTCGGTCACTGGCTCCGAAGGTGGAGGACCCATCGCCACCTCTTCAGACAGCTCCGGCTCTGGTTCAGCAAGGGCTTCTTCTGGGGCCTCTACCGCCGCTGGCTCAGACACCGACACATCAACTTCATCTGGTTCAATGACCGGAGCTTTAGGCATCTGCGGCTCAACCGGCGGACATTCAACTGCTTCTGGCACAAGAACCGGAGCTTTAGTGATTTCCAGGTCAATGGTCGGGGCTTCAATTACCTCTGGCTCAACGGCCAGGGCTTCGACGAATTCCGGCTCAAAGGCTGGAACTTCTAACATCTCTGGTGCTGGAGCATCAGCCTCCGCCACCGTTGCTAGGTGTACATCTTTGACTTCTCCCCTCTGGTCCAGCGCTACCACAAGAGCATCGAGCGAGGACTCCGAATCCAAGTCCACAAAAGCTGGCGCCAGAGCTATCGCAACTTCTGCCACCACTTGAGGAGGAGGCTCGGTGCTTGAAGCCAGAGCTTCGGCATGTGCAGCCCTGGTCGATGCGACAGGCTCCAAAGTTCCTGACCCCTTCTTCAACACCCTAGAAATAAAGGGAAGAGAAGATTAAAAACACATCAAAAACAAGAGTGGCATTTTAAGGAGAGCAATCAAAGTTTACCTAGGGATGCTACCACCCCAGTGGCCTCGGAACCTCTTCTTCTGAGGCCCAGAGCCAGAACCCACCAAGTCTGGTGAGACAATGGCTTCAGACCTCAGCCGAGGGCCACTTGCAGCAGCCGGAGTCCTGTCAGCCGGAGCTTCTCTTGGCCGCGAAGAACTCCCGGACCTGGAACTTTTAGCCGATACTGAGGCCGCTGTTGACTGCCCGGAGCTGATGCCTCTTGAAGTCGCTTGCACCGAAGCCTGGGTAGCTGCAGGAGACCTCCCCCGCCGGGGAGAAGGGGCCATGATAGAAGGAGCAGGTCTGACGGACGTCTTGTCAGCGTGCTTCAACTTCCTCTTCGGCTGGAGGGCTCAGCTGGCTCTTTGCCCTTGCCCTTGTCAGTGTCTTCAACCCTCTAGCTTGGGGCGGAGGCAGGCCCTCCTTCAGAAGCTCCGGGGATCACCATCCTGGTGGTCGAATGCCTTTCACCTCACCAAGGTCGTCAAGCGCCGGCATCTTCCTCCGGAGCTCTCTGCTGAACTGCACCTCCATGTTCAGAGGAAGGAAAGCTGCCGCCAAACCTAGGTCATCGCCGTCGACGTTTATTCCATGCTGGAATTTCTTGAGATAAAGCCTCAAAGCTTCGTCATCTATGTTTGATTTCAGACCGGTTTCAATCCAGTCGTCATCCATCACGCTGTTGAGGGCCCACGTGAGCTTCTCCCTCTTCCTCAACGGAGCCCATCTGTTTACTACGAAGTTGCAGAAGACCATCTGAGGAGTCACTCCACCTTCCACACATTCGTGGATCCTTGTCAGGACGGGGTTTGAAGGCATCTGACAGCACCGGAACTACACTCCAAGCGTCGGTGTCAATGATGGGGAGGCCTTCAGGCAGCTCCAACTTCTCGTTCTCCTCCACAGCAATGATGTCCCAATCTTTCTTCCAGTCATCCCATTTGCCAGAAGGAAACGACTTCAAGTATTTGAAGGGGCAGTTTTTGCGCTTGACAAAATAGTAGAAGCCAAGAAGCTTAGTTCCCTTGCTGGTGGTGTAGATGGTGAAGAAGGTGCGGAACAGCTCGACGCAGGGGGGAATACCCACCCACATCTTGCAAAAGTGGATGAACGTCGCCACAAGAAGAAGAGAATGGGGGCCAAAGTGATACAGCTAGAGACCATAAAAGTCTAACAGCATCAAAAGAAAGGTAGAAAAAGGTGGAATGAATCCCACCATGGCGTACGTCAAGAAGTACACCATGTCGCCACTGCGCTCCTTCTTGAACGAGAGCTTGCCGGCGCGAATCAAGTGGTTGAAGGAGTCGCTGGACCACCCCATATAGGTCTGGACCTTCTTCAGATCATCGTCACTCTTGAGGCGGCTCTTGGGAAGACCCAACTCCATCGCGGCAAAGCAGAGCAAAGGAAGAGAAGTTAGGCGGAGTTTGGGAGGCTTTGAGCACAAATTTGATCGAAGGCGTAAAGAGTCCTCAAACCGTGCGCAATTTCCCTCTTATGTAAGCCTCCGCGACGCTTGGATGGAAACTGCAGTGAGAACGAAGGCACTTTTCAAAAGTCGCCTGGGGCCACCCCGAAGAGATCGAGGTTCTTACCCTAGACGAACCGTTGTGATGATGAGCAACGGGAAACTCGATGGTGGCACTCTGACAGGGCGCACGAAACTGATACAGTTTTTGTATTGGGAACCGGCGACCTTCAATTGCGTGAGATCCTCACTCAAATATCTGATTTGCCACATTCATAACAAGCCACGCGTCGATGGTTCACTCCCGGACCATCACTCCAACAGCACATCAGAAGACTCTTGAAATGGAAGCGAGGGAATCGAGAATGGCCCCACCTCCGGTAGAATGACTTAACCCAAAGGGTCTCTCCCAGGGGTAGGCCCGGGGGCCACTGTCGGTACCCTGCGTACCGGTTACCCCTCGGAACTGCGAAGAGTACAAGGGAGTTCTACCTGTCAGAGTTGAAGGTCTCCTCAGGCCCCACATGTCACATTGCACAGGACGCGCTCCCCTCATATGGGTAGCTCCTGGGTAAACACGAGTAAAGGAAAACCGAAACTAAACTCCCAACGAAGGAAAGCTCCAGTGCCGACACGTGTACAACGACCCCGGACCTAACCCCCAACAGAGAGGAGCTCTGGTGCCGACGCGTGTACAACATCCCAGACCTACCCTTCCGCAAGGGAAAGCTCCGGAGTTGCCACGTGTGTAGTCTCTAGAGGCTTGCTTCACCAACGAGTACATTGGCGGACCTCTTTCTGCATGAACAATCAAGGGCGATTAAAGCGGCAGTTACAAGACCTGATTACGTGTCATTAATGTTATATTAATGATACACGATTAGTGTGCTGTTAATAGGGGTAACGCAGCCATTAAGGCACATTATCGCTCTATTAACCATGCTTAATACCCGTAGACAGAGTATTAGGCAATTTAATACGCCAGGGCCACATGTCGGGCCAGGCAAGCTATGTAATGGTCAGTCCTTAGAACTTTAAAAGGGTTGTGCCGCACGAACCCAGGGACATCTGAGCTGATCCAAGCTAACGTGCATACTAGGCAACAGACTCACACAATACAACAACACACGAACCACGTAAATCTCTATTGTCACCATCTTGATCTTGATCTCTGCGTACCCCAACCATAACAAGAACCTTCGCTTGCTACACTCTAGTAGTACCGGGGGAAGTGTCATTGCTACGCTTCGACAGATACATGGGTGTCTGAGGGCCACGATTGGCTTGGCTAATTACAGTCGGGTCAGGCATGTGAATCCGGGTCCTACCAGCGGGACCTCTCAAGGTAGATAGTCCCGACGGTTGTGGGGACCGGGGTCCCGCCATTCTAAGAATCAAAATGGTTAGTGCCATGCGATACGACACCCAACAACACACGAAAAAAACACAACATAACCAACACAAATCTTTATTTCATAAGATAGTCATGTTTACAACATAACATACAATGCAGTGGAATATACATACTCATACTCTCAACTAGCTATGCACAAGAGAAGTCGTTCATGCCCGAGGACGCTTCTCACTAGCAACACGAAGATGATACTGCAGCTGCAAAGTCTCCAGTGAGAGATACATCTCGAAGAGTTCGAGGTCTCACCGGACAACAACAACATAGAACCTGCAAAAACCACAATAAAACAACCGTGACCTCGAAGCTCATCAAGACAACCGTCTCACCTACGACATCAAATTCTACTTGCTGAAAACTCTAAAGAAGGGAAGCTGAAATTTGTAGCTCGCTGAAAATAATCCTTAGTTGTAAATTTTGGAGTAGCATATGAGATTCTCTAGACATGCATCATCATGAATTCCACAATCAAACAAGAAACGCTTCATCCACGATGATACTTGCCCAAAGATTTATAAGCTTCATTCAAGTTAACAATTTGGAAATGATAACTTTAACTGTGCTAATTCTAATTCAGCCAAGGTTGAAATACAAGATATTATTCATATCAACATATTCATAATCTTCCCATTACTCTTTATTACTACGCCAAGACTCAGTGACCAAGTATGCTGAATTCATAACCGCGAGCGACGGTGATTCGAATTAAAAACACCCGGACTGCATGACACGTACGCCCATACTTGAATTTGCGATGGCACACTGCACCGATGTCGCACGCAGCCACCTTTCCCAAGGATCACCCAAATCGAAACAATCCGATTGACCCGAACACCAAGCTCCCTCAAGGTGCACCCCCGCTGTGAGATGTTCATGACTGAGTTGAGTCCCACTGTACTAATAGCTGATAGCTTAAACCGATTGAAAAGGTTCCAACATAGGATCCTTAAGGTACATCGGTTTCCTGGGTCCCATATAGCTTGTATGCCTTCCGGTAAAGTTCAAACTTGTTCAAGAGGGCCAAGCATGAGATGACCTTAATTGAAACAGACGAGACTACTAATTCACCTTCACAAGTGATGCCTCACCCTTCGAGCCGAGAGCACCCTTATGCGCACCAACCTACACAAATTCGTGTCCACGTCTCATAAAAAAGAGTGAACATTATGGTAAGATCTCGCGAGTAGGTTTTCCCTCACTCGACTTCTCTCGCAAGTAGAATTCAACTACTTGACTTGTGGTCGATAAAATGTGACCAGTCTCGCAAGTAGTATCCAACATACTCGACTTCTACCGATCTTCTAACTAAACATTAAGCATAGCAATATAATTCTATGGATTCTTATTCTACCCATCTACTCCAAGGATAATTTGGTCATGCATGTGGAGTAATCAACATAGACCTAATGCACATATGAAGTCTATTCAATGAAGTGTATAAAGCAAAACTTTATAAAGCTCTTAAATGCAAATTGGGGCCTGCCTTAGGTTGTGACTACATAAATGTCAATAGTTAGGCTTGATCTTCCAGATGAAGCTTCTTGTCGCTTTCCTCCTTTTCTTGGCTTTAATGCTGATTGGGCAAATCTTGCTTGTAGCGGCATCCTTCTTGTGCCTCCTCCTCAAAGTGGTACTTCTCGTCAACCACCACTCGTCGAATGGCTTCGTCGCTATCTCTATCAATATGAAAAAGCACATGTAAATATTTCAATTTAGAAAAGTAGGAATGACTCAAGTGGCTTGGGAAGTTCGAAGGGAACATTAGGAAGAACCTTGGGTGCTTTTGGTTGCTCAGGATAGGGGCTGAGATGGAGGCGCATCATGGAGCAGACTTGTTGGCTTGAACCCAAAGAGGAAGAAGATGTTTCCATCGTGGGGCAGCTCAAGGAAAGCTAAAGACAGCATGGCACTAAGTCACGGATGGCGAGGAGGCTCCTGCGCACCTCGTGGCACCCCTGGCCGAGCTGGAAAAGCAAAGGGAAGCTGGTCACATTGAGCCGATGGGGTGGTCGAAAAGGAGAGAAACAACGACTCTGTTCTTGATGACTTCACTGTAGGCACGATGGTGCACATGTGGGGGAGAACTATGGTGTGCGCCTGCATTGGTCCTTGGCCTCGGGCAGTACAGCAAGGCAGCAGCTTGGTGGTGCTGCTTGATGGTGCTGCTGCACACAGAGAAGAGGGAGCAAACACTTGCTTGAGGAAGAAAATGTATCGGACAACTTTGGAGGCGTGAGCAACAAGCTGAAACAGAGGAGGAAATCGATAAGGGGAAACCTCACACGCTCGTGGCCAGCCTGAAGCAGAGAGTTGGTGGCACATGCATTGCAATCGATATCATACGGTGAGGAATAGGGGATAAGGAGGAAACAGAGGAGAGTTGGTAAGTGGTTTTGTCTCCCTGACATGTGGGGTCCACCTCTCCCCCTTTTTCTCTTTTCTTCAAAATTCCAAATTGAGCTAGCAAATAAATTCTAAAAATGTTGAATTTTGGCAAGGTGGCTAAATAAATCATGGAGAATCTAATTATGAAATCAAATTCTAGAATTGACCAAATTGAGTTTCAAATTTAAATTTGAATTTGAAAACAACTTTTGGATTTTTCTTTTATTCTTTCTTCATAATTTCTATAAACAAGTAGGGACACTAATCCAGTTATATTTGAATAATTTTTTGATTTAAATTCTTGCATGTTGCTGAGTTAAACCTAACGTTCAATTAATTTTGAATTTTCAGCTCTAGGTCTTTGAATGATTTAAACCATTACATACACTACTTTCTCTTTTCTTTATTTATCAATTGTTTTCCATAATTATTTTGCACCTCTTTAATTGGACATTTAAAGGAAATATTTTGGTGAAGTCACATTGATCATTTGACCTAATTTGAATATAACTTTTAATTCAAAAAATTTTGAACCTCATTTTAGGGTTTTCTTTTAATTAATCATATTTTAGCACTATTCTTTATTCCTTTTCCTTCTCATTTAATTGCTCCTAGGTGAGGTGCACAAGTTGACTTTTGGAGCTTTTACAACGATCGGGGGAACAAGCTTCCCGACCCGTGCTTAGCGGGGCTCTCCCGCCCTCACTCAGCTGAGCCCCGATCGTGGGGGCCGAGTCGCGTCCCCCAGATCTACTCGTGGAAGACCATGCCAATGCTGCTGCCTACTCTCTGCGTGCTCTGTCCCATCTCATTGTGGATAGCACACCAGCTAGGGCACTGAGGCACCGACAAGAGATGTGACGCGACGGGATGAGGCAGACACAACAGTGGTAGGCGCGACAGTTCAACCCCGCCCCGAGGAGCGAAAGGATAGGAACAAATATGTATGAACCAATCTCCAATATGAGGAAGGAGGGAACTAGCTACAACGTAGAGGGCTTGCCCCCGCCTATAAAAGGGGTGCCAAAGCTGACGGGCATGGAAAAACGAAGAAGACGACCAGAAAAGAGGGAGTTATCCCCTCTCCTAGAGCACTATAAGCTCTCCTCATACATGTACGTCCCTCGCCATTGATAATTAGAAGAAGAGATCCACTGGACGTAGGACACCTTGCCCGAACCAATTGTTGACAGCTGTTATATAACAATTTCACTCGTTAATATAACTCAGTTATATGAAGGAAATATCATTTTTTGCACATATCACCTTTCTACTTAACCTATCTCCAGCTATAAATAGGACCCCTACCCTCACTTCTCACACACACTATACTTGAGTTTCATTCTATTGTATCCACTATTCTCCACAACCTTAGAAGAGTTCAGGCTATAGAAAGGAGAGTCTCTAGTCCTTAGTCCAAATTAGGAAAGGAGTAGAAGGAGTCTCTCTCTCCCCAATTCCAAATTGGGAAAGGTATGGCTAACATATTCCTTAATGTATTTGTGACTTTATGCATAATAAATATGTTATCTTTAGTCTTCTATTATTCATATACTTGGATGAAGTGTTTCTTGTTTGATTATGGATTCCATGCATGTGGTAGGAGTAGTCTTTATGATTATGCCATAACAACCTTAATCTATCATCATAAACACTACAAACCCCCACTATAGTCTAACCAGTTATGATATGATCATGTTAATATGAATAACTCATGCTATGTTTCAACATTTAGTTCAACGATGTTTAGGTTAGTCATTGTCTTAGGATGGCTTGTACTGTGGCTTCTTAGGTATTTGCTTAGTATGCTAGCATGGTGCTAGGATAGTAAGTAGCGTTGGATGTCTCGTAGACCCAAGGATTAAAGAGGTAGGCAGTAGGTGGTGACAACCCTATATTCCCTTGTAATCCTCCACGTTCGGCTACGCCACAAGCTCTTTGCGGGAGTCATCCTAGTATTGCTAGGGGTAAGTCTGTGCCCGATGTGTTGAACAACTTAGCATAAGGATTTACCATTGACATGCTCATTAGTACCTAACCTAGGCTATGTATATGCATACTAGAAGCTTAGTAGGAGCAACTCCCTAACTCTTAGTATAATCTTTGTAGGATCGAAGAGCACGTGAGAAGCTACCAGAGGAGGGTGAATGGTAGATTTAAAACTTTTTCAGCGGAAGTAACAAAAACCTCTCGGTAGAAAATCAATCTGTTAAGAAATCATGTGTGCGACTAATCTAAATGTGATTAATCGTGACCAAACCAGTATAGATTGTGTAGAATCAAGTCACAAAGATACGACAACAAGGATCATGAAAAACCGTCAAGAAAAACTCAAGTTACGATCGAAAGATTGAACGAAGGTCAATCTGTTCTACCCGAGAAAAAACAGATATGCAACACTGCAGTGAAACTCGTGTAGATCCAAAAACACAAATCGAATGACCGTGAAATTTTCACAGATGATAGATAATCAAGTGGTAAAGACAACCCAAAAAGAATCACATCAATTGGATCTATAAAACTCGAGTTATGATAAAACCACCAAAGCAAAGTAGTGCTGTGTTGAAACTCGACGAGAAAAACTTGTCTGAAACACGTCGGGCGATCAAGACACAAAAGTTCATTTAAACTATGAATTTTATTAATCAAACCACAAGAGGAACAGCCCCAAAGTCATGCTCTACGAGCTCTGGCCTCCCTTGCTTACATAACCAGCCCTTACACCTACCCAATCCTAACTAGGACACAAATCCTACTCTGATTCAACTGAAACTTTCCATAACTGCTCAAGACTTTTCCATACGCAGATAGAAGCAATCTTAAGACGTCCAAAGACCTTAGGAACATATCCCACATTCCTAAAACAACCCAACTTCGTGACTCACACGAAATCCTATCATAAACAACTCAAATCTTTACATATTTAAGTCAAACCCGAACTAGTCGCAGCCTGAGTCCATAACCTAGTCGGTTGGACCTTTCCGACCAGTTCTTTACGTCCCCATCTCTTCATCACGCCTTGGAACCATGTAGCCACATCCATGCACTCCTTGCACACGTGCAAACATCTTCCAACGACGTCCACGATACCTTCATATGCATTATTCTTGATTCAACCATGCTGCGCGACCTGCCGATCAACTCAACCACAATTCCTCCCGAACTTGGTTGTTGAACCTCATATTTTCCCTAAGACTAGTTCAATGGATCCCGTCACTAGCCATGTCTTGAAATCAAGCAACACATGCACATGAATAAACAACCAATACTTCTGAGCACAAGTCCTGGACTTGACTATCGTTAGTTCCGAAACCACAACACCCTACGTGAGCACCTCACATAAGCATGTTGCAAATATTAGAAAAAAGATATCAACCTAACCACCAAAACACGCCAAAAACTTAGTAAAAGAATACTAAGCAAACTTTCCATAGATGTAAAGTAAGTTCGAATCAATTCAAACTAAAAGCAGAACCATTGCAATCTAGAACCGAACCTTGCCAAAGCTAACCAGACTTTGAGATGAAGCTTACCAAAGCTAGCAGGACCTAGCGCTGTAGCTTACCAGATCTAGTCGGACCTAACGCCGAAGCTTATCAAAGCTAGTCAGACCTAGCGTCGGAGCTGACCAAAGCTAGTCAGACCTAGTGCCAGCAAGTCGGACCTAACCAAAATAAGTCGAACCTAGACAAGGAAGTCAGACCTAGCCAAAACAAGTTGGACCTTACGTTGGACCTTGTCGGAGCTACCCAAAACAAGCTGGACCTATCGTTAGACCTTGCAGGAGCTCGGACCTAGAGTCAGACCTTGATGAGATGGGTGTTTTGGCAAAATTCAAAACTTTTATCGTCATAGCCAATGTATTTAGCACACATAGGTCTCACAATCTCCCTTAGACCCATTCATCCCCCTTAGAATAGAGTGCTCTTGTGTTTGTCACACTACCTCCACATATCTATTACCCATCCTCGCTAGAACCCTACCTAGACCAATCTGCCCTCTTCATTTGATGATTGCTTTACTTCCACTAAGCCTTCCTTTAGGAAAATATAAATGACACCCTTGGAAATACTACAGGGAAAATGCTACATTGAAAGTTTTCGTGCGCTTGCGGATTTTTATCTGTGATGTATGAAACGTCAATACCAGTATACATCCACTGTTCTAGCTGCCAGGCCGACTCGAGGCAGAACGCGTGGTGCATTAGATACTCGCCGACAAATCAAATACCGATAGTTGGTGCGCTAGGTAGGGGGACTATCGCGCGGTCTCACTCATCCTCGCCTCGACAGATTCACCAAGCGCTGACAGGCCGGACACCGATGTGGGCGTGCCGGCTCGATAGTGCCTCCATACCCAACCACCATCCCCATCCTGAAGCCTCTCCCCGATCGCTGACGGGCTAGATGCTGTTATGGGCACCCTGTGTGATAGCGCCGCCAGGCCTAGCTTCCTTCCCCATTGAAAAGACGACTCCAAGCACTGATGGGCCGGATGCTGACATCAGCGCCCTAGCACCACTCCGCATGCAGCAAACTGCTCACGCGATTTGGTAGCCAAAGCTCCAAGCACCAAGACATGATTGACACCCTAATCACAATTCCCTAATGGACTCCAAACGATACATGGGCCATGGGTCCAATTTTGGTGATGCAGCACCATGGACAGAAAAGGTCTTGGTATTAAAATAACGGTTGCGGCCGACTCCAAATCGATATGTATATGAGGTCAGATCCGTTTGAAAGTAGACTTGATAATCCTTCCAGGAAGTACTTGAACGCCCAGACTGGAGTCCGTATGTAGTCGTCGTGGCCGTCACAAGTTGGTGCTGTTCTGCTGTCCAAATCCCGTCCACGCGAATTCCCTTCCCATTGGCTCCTCTCCATTGTTCCTAAGCAAAACAAGAAAGCACGTAGTTCCACAGTCTAGATAAGATGGACATAAGGTCAAGAACAAGTTCACGTCATAGTTTAGTTGACGTGCACGAGCGCGAGTGATCGGACCAGAAACCGGTAGCTGAGTTGGTGTGGATGTATCGAGGGTGTTGATGTCCTCATCATCCTCCCCTTCTTGCATTTGAGTCGTCCGCGACTCAAGCTCATCTTATTCTCCCAAATATGGCTTCAAATCTGCAATGTTAAATGTGGGACTAACTCCAAAATCCGCAAGAAACTCGAGTTTATATGCATTATCATTAATCCCTTCTAACACTTTGAATGGACCATCAGCTAACAATTTAGACTTTCTCAAATCAGGAAACCTATCCTTTCGCAAATGTAACCAAACTAAATCACCAGGTTAAAAAGTTATAGGTTTCTTTCCCCTACTACCAGCAAGTTTATACTTGGCATTCATGCAATCTATATTCTTCTTAGTGGTTCCATGCAATTTTAAGATCAATTCAGAATGATGTTTAGCATCAAAATTCACTCGTTCTATTGAAGGAAGAGGTAATAAATCAATAGGAGCATGTGGTACAAATCCATAAACAATCTTAAAAGGGCATTTCTTAGTACTAGAATGTATGGAACGATTATAAGCAAACTCAACATGAGGCAACCACTCTTCCCACATTTTTATATTCTTTTTTCAGAACAACACTAAGCATGGTAGGTAAACTTCTATTCACAACCTCAGTTTGACCATCAGTTTTGGGATGACAAGTAGTTGAAAATAAAAGCTTGGTTCCCAATTTTGCCCATAACGTTCTCCAAAAATGGCTAAGAAACTTAGCATCATGATCTGAAACTATTGTGTTTGGCACACCATGCAACCTAACAATATCTCGGAAAAACAAATCAGCAACATGTGTAGCATCATCACTTTTATGACAAGGTATGAAGTGTTCCATTTTAGAAAATCTATCCACGACAACAAAGATGCTATCCCCCCTTCTTTGTTCTAGACAGTCCTAAAACAAAGTCCATAGAAATATCTTCCCAAGGCATGCTAGGAACAGGAAGAGGCATGTACAAACCATGTGGATTAAGTCGTGACTTAGCTTTTTGACATGTCGTACAGCGAGCAACGAAGCGCTCCACGTCTCGCCTCATCCTTGGCCAAAAGAAATGACCAGCAAGTATGTCCTCCATCTTTTTCACTCCAAAGTGCCCCATCAGCCCGCCTCCATGCGCTTCCTGTAACAACAACAAACGAACGGAGCTAGCTGGAATGCATAACTTGTTAGATCTAAACACATAGCCATCGTTGAGGACAAATTTATTCAATGTTTATCCGTCTTTACATTTCAGCAATACATATTTGAAATCAGCATCATGTTCATATTTGATGAGGACATCAACACCCTCGATACATCCACACCAACTCACCTACCGGTTTCTAGTCCGATCACTCACGCTCGTGCACGTCAACTAAACTATGAGGTGAACTCGTTCTTGGCCTTATGTCCATCTTATATAGATTGTGGAACTACGTGCTTTCTTGTTTTACTTAGGAACGATGGAGAGAAGCCAATGGGAAGGGAATTCGCGCGGACGGGATTTGGACAGCAGAACAGCACCAACTTGTGACGGCCACCACTACTTCATACGGACTCCGATCTGGGTGTTCAAGTACTTCCTGGAAAGATCATCAAGTATACTTTCAAAGGGTTCTGGCCTCATGTCCATATCTATTTGGAGTCTGCCACAATCGTTATTTTAATACCAATACCTTTTCTATCTCTGGTGCTGCATCACCAAAATTGGGCCCATGGCCCATGTATCACTTGGAGTCCATTAGGGACTCGTGATTAGAGTTTCTCACGACCATAGGGAGGTAATAAATAGTAGCCGCCGCCCTCATTAGCTGGTGGGTTTTGTTTATTCGTAAGTTAGCTTATGCTGCTTCCTTGTACACGCGCGTGTCGACTAGATCTCCCGTCTACTTGTATCCAGAACCCCACTTCAGATTCATTCAACTGATAAGTGCTTGTTCTTATTGTTCTTGCGTGTTCTTCGATTGCTTGCAGGAACAAAGGCCGTCGTGGTCAGGTTGATTGTGCACCAACAAGATCAATACACTTCGGAGTCGGTGTACCGATTGCTAAGGCGCATCGTCTTGGGGATGGTGTAGTCGGATCGCCAACGTCTTCTCCTCCACAAATCGAACCCTCCTATTCTCATCGAAAGATCAGGAACCAAGATCCTATCAAGTGGTAATCAGAGCAAGGTTAATCGGTGAGTGTGCTACCATTACTTTTCTTTCCGTTGTTATCATCCTATAGTCCAGAAAAAACCCAAAAAAAATACCAGATCTGTTTTTTTCAATTATTCCTAGACCATTGTTCCTTTTACTTTCTCTACTTAGTCAAGACTTGTTGAGTTCATGGTTGCTTCGACGAGCAAGTTGCTGGTCTTTAGTTTTGCACCACTAGAGTTTCGATTTCGTGTCACATTCGGTCACCTAGTTCAAATCAGATTCGTAGTTCGAGTTTGAGTCGGATTACTAGTTTGAGTTTGAATCAGATTGCTACTTCTAGTTTGAGTCGGATTGCTAGTTCGAGTTTGAGTCGGATTACGAGTTTAAATCAGATTGCTACTTCAATTTTGAGTCGGATTGCTAGTTCGAGTTTGAGTCGGATTACTAGTTCGAGTTCAAATCAGATTGCTACTTCGAGTTTGAGTCAGATTAGTAATTTGAGTTTGACAACAAGAAAAAGGCAAGTGCAAAATCAAAAGCCGCACAAAAGCCACAAGCAATTAGAGAAAAAAAGGCAAGTGCAAGATCAAAAGCCGCATGTACAAATTTTGTTCTAGGGTCTCCTGATTTCATCTAGAGAGAGTTTGGGTGACCACCCCAACAAAAGAAAAAATGAAAAAAAAAGAAAAAAAATCATATTGTTGTTTGGGGTGTTTTTGGTGACGACATTGGTGTTTCGACACGCGTCACTAGTACGGTCTAGACTAAGATCAGCACAGTATTGTCGTAGAACATTTATTCAGCTTGTTGTGATTAACGTGGTGAAAGTTTGCTCCTTGTGCTAATTCAGCCACCTAAAGCCATAGATTGACACCTGCTCTTGAAGTTGTTCATTACTTGCTGGTTGCCATCACCTTCTTCCTGAGCTTGGTAAGAACAGGTAAGAGCTTGGTTGAACAGGTTGAGAGTGAGCAAGTTATCTCCACCAGCACCTTTGTAGCTAGGGATAAAGTTACCCTTTCATATTGGATTGTTCTTATTTTCTACTAACCATGGTAGGAGGAGCAAATACAAACGAAGACGTGCATTCACCTCGCACACGGGGAATTATACAACACTTCGAACACCAAGTGCGGCTACGCACAGAAGCGCTTGATAAGGATTTTCGTGTTACCAGTGACTGCCTTGGTCAATTGGAAAATATGCAGATCGACACCAACACCAAAATCAGCATGTTGGAGATTTCCATTCAAACATTGAACACCTCTATTGGAGCCATCCAGCAGCGCCTTGAGGAGAGGGATCGTGGACGCACCGCGGATGGACAGGTGAGCAATGCTCCTAGTATTGTACGTGACAATGAAGATGACTATTCTACAGATACGGAGATTGGGGAAGATGAGGAAGCTAGGCCACAGTGCTGGCTACAACTCAACCGTCAAGGTATGGTTGGACATCGTCGGCGTGAGGTACACAATCATGATGATACTTTTAACAAGATCAAATTTAAGATACCTCATTTTGATGGTAAGTATGACCCTAATTCATATATTACTTGGGAGATTTCTGTTGATAAAAAATTTCATGTCATGAGTGTCTTGAAAATGCAAGAGTTAGAGCAGCCACTAGTGAGTTTACTGATTTTGCTTCTGTTTGGTGGATAGAACATAGCAAGAAAAATCCTAATAACATACCACAAACTTGGGATGCTTTGAAACGACTCATGCGGGCTAGATTTGTTCCTTCTTACTATGCACGTGATTTGTTAAATAAGTTACAACAATTGAGACATGGAGCTAAAAGTGTAGAAGAGTATTTTTAGGAATTACAAATGGGTATGTTGCATTGCAATTTAGACGAGGATGAGGAACCAACTATGGCTAGATTTTTGGGTGGTTTAAACCGTGAAATTCAGGACATACTTTCTTATAAAGATTACAATAATGTTACCCGTTTATTTCATCTTGCTTGTAAAGCTGAAAGGGAAGTGCGCTCAGCAAGTTGGTGTCCTGAATTGGTCGTAGCTGAGTTGGTGTGGATGTATCAAGGGTGTTGATGTCCTCATCACCACGGTCGAGCGGCCACCCCCGAGCCACGGCGTAGCAAGAGGCCGAACCATTTGCTCCATGGCACTAACCAAAATAAGTCGGACCAAGACAAAGAAGTCGGACCTAGCAAAAATAAGTCGGACCTTACGTTAAACCTTATCGGAGCTACTCAAAACAAGCCGGACCTATCGTCAGACCTAGAGTCGGACCTTGATGAGACGGGTGTTTTGGCAAAGTTCAAAACTTTTATGATCATAGCCAATGTATTCAGCACACATAGGTCTCACAATCTCCCCCTTGATGAATGCATTAGCAACACCACTTAAAATCCGAACATTGGCTTATGAAAAGTTTTGAAAACAATCAAATGAGAATGAAAGAAAGAAAGGAATTTCAAAACAAATATTTCTCCCCCTATACTTATTTCTCCCCATTTGTAAATCAGAAATAAAATGAGAAGAAAAACAATAATTCTTCCCCTGAGAAGAATCGTGCCAAAACACTTGTGAATGTGTGCAATGTGTGATCAATTTCACCCCCTTTGACAATGTATTCAGCAAGGTACAAAAGAGAAATTTTAATTGTTGTGAGCATATTATAACATATACATATAAAACAAAGCTCATCCAAGTCATACTATCAAGTAACTTACACTATCACATCAATGAGATACATAAAGTAGTGTAAGCCATGCTAGAGATCAAGTGTAATTTTCAATTTAAGCAAGTCATGATCTCACAAACATAACTATTTCAAAACATGAAAGCATGACACTTGTTGCTGCATTTTTATTTTTCAATATTATTTAAAGAAAAATTCTGAACATATAACATTTGCAAAAGATTATATGCCGCATCTGCCTTATTCTAACCAACCAAGCCAAGCCCTATGTCATTTGACAATCAGAAGATTAAGGTCATGGTTTTAGTGATACACAACTTCTTGTAAGTTCATATCGAAGTGCAATGATAAGCCATCTCAAAGAAGAAGTACAATGCATGCATATTCTCTTGATCTTTTCTCATTTTTATTTGATCATAAAAGCTCAACATATGGATAGTTGATTGATTAATTTTTCATTATTAAAAGTACTTGTGAGCTTGCAATAAGTTTAGAACAGCAAGAAAGTTTGATCATGACCAGATTTAGTGTAAGTAATTATTCTAATTACTAGTCATGGCAAAAACTAAAAAATGTATAACAAGAGTAATGTAGTAAGAACTTTCAGCATGTAAAAAGAAATCACAAAGTCATATATATATATATGAAATACTATGCTCATATTATTTTTATTTTAGATTCACACATAGCCTTCCCAAGTTTCAAAACTCCCCTCAATTTAAGCCATGAGGATGCATAACCCCTATTTCACTACGAATGTAACAAATATGAGTGAAATCCAAAGGTTTTGTGAAAATGTCGGCCAATTGTTGTTTGGTATCTACATGGTGAAGCACAATGTTTCCTTTTTCAACATTATTAAGGAGAAAGTGATACTTAATGTCAATGTGCTTAGTTCTCGAATGTTGCACAGGGTTTTTAGCAATGCAAATGGCACTAGTGTTATCACAAAACAGCGGAACGCTATCTAGATCAAGCCCATAGTCCTTAAGTGTTTGAAAAATCCAAAGAATTTGTGAGCAAGCACTAGCAGCAGCTACATATTCAGATTCGGATGTGGATTGTGCAACTGAGTTTTGTTTTCTAGAGGACCAAGCATCAAGTGAATTAACAAGAAAATGACAAGAACCGGGAGTACTTTTCCTATCAATCCTACAACCGCCAAAATCAGCATTCGAAAAAGCTTTCAAAGTAACAGTTGAGGAAGAAGGAAGAAAAATGCCAAATTCTTGAGTTCCATGTATGTACCTGAGAATCCTTTTGATGGCTTGACGATGTGAAACACGTGGAGAAGCTTGAAACCTTGCGCAAAGACATAAGCTGAATTGTATGTTCGGTTTTGATGTCGTGAGGTACAAAAGTGATCCAATCATGCTTATATATTCTTTTTGATCCACGGGTTCACCATCTTCATCTAGTTCAAGTGTCATTGCTGTACACATTGGTGTCCAAAGAGGCTTGCTTTTGTCCATGTTGAAGCGCTTCAGAAGGTCTCTTGTATACTTTGTTTGATGCACAAAGGTACCTTCCTTGTTTGCTTGATATGCAGCCCCAAAAAGTACATGAGTTCTCCCTTCATACTCATTTCAAATTCAGAACTCATCATAGCGTGTGACTTGTTCGTGCAAGCTTCCAATAATTTGTTGTGGAGAATGACTTTTGAGGGCTCAGAGGGGAGTAGACACTTCACAAGCTTCTTCTTTTCATATTCATCACAAATCGATGAGCTTGTGACTTGAGGACGATCTGGACCATCAATGGTGGTCGTTGGTGCTGGTTGTGAAACAAAATCAGAAGCTGGAACAATGTCATTAGCTGCTGAATTTTCGGACAGCAGCACCACTTCTTCCTCATCTTCAACAAAACTACCCTCCCCCCTTTGGATATGGATCCGGACCTGCAATATTTGAGCTAGTACCTGGGCTATCTTCATCAAAAGAAACCTCACAAGTCTCTAAAATTTTGTTAGTGTTAAGTAAAAGCACACAGTAGCCTCTAGTATGAGATGGACAACCAAGAAACATGCCATCGACAGATCTAGCTTCAAATTTATCAAGATTACCATGTTTCTTAACAAAACATTTGCAGCCAAAGACTCTAAAGTGTGTACGCTAGGCCTATGTCCAAACCGAAGCTCATATGGTGTTTTACCTAGCTTAGCACGCAAGAAAACACGATTTGAAACATAAAAAGCGGTTGCATTTGCATCCGCCCCAAACTTTCTAGGAGTTTGATATTCATCACAAGCATAGTCCTAGCCATCTCAACTAAGGTTTTGTTCTTTCTCTCTACAACACCGTTTTATTGGGGTACATATGGTGAAAAAAATTGATTATCTATTCCCTTTTCAGCACAAAACTGATCAAAAGATTGATTTTTAAATTCAGTTCCATTTTCACTTCTAATTGCTCTTAAAGATCCTGGGTGATCAATTGATAATCTAAGAAATAAAGTTCTAAAGTGACTAAAAGCTTCATTCTTAGATGCCATAAAATAAACCCAAGAGTATCTAGAATAGTCATCAACAACCACAAGAACATACCATTTACCTCTGAAGTATTGAACACGTGAAGGTCCTACGGTGTCAAGATGCAAAAGTTGACCTGATTTAGTTGTCATGGTCATTGTGAGAGGTGCATGTGAACCTACAACCATCTTAGCATGTCTATAAGAAGATCACACAATTTCTTTGTCCCCATTAATCTTAGGCAGCCCATGTATGCGATCAAGAGCACTAACACGCGTTAGATGGTCAAAGCCTACGTGACCAAGTCTACGATGCCAAGAATATAAGTCCTTTGATTCATTTGCATCTAGAAACCAATGCTTAGAGGATGACATATCAAAATCAACTTTAAAAACTCTTCCAAACCGAGACATGCTAAAAATAAGCTCACTATTTGAATCTACAACCTTCCAGCAATTTTTAGTGAAAATAATTTCCAGATTTTCATCTAGCAATTGTGAAATAGAAAGCAAGTTGTATTTCAAATTTTTTACAAGTGCCACATCTTATAAAGTGTAGTGATCATTTACCATAACCGAACCCTTAGCAATTATAGGAGTTAAAGAATTATCGGCAAAAGTAACATTCTCTACACGTGACACAAAAGAGAGGGAGAAGAACCATTCTTTGTTACTAGTCATGTGGCGTGAGCAACCTAAATCCACAATCCAAATGTTCTCCTTCCTCAAGCCTGTAACCTACATAGAAGCACAATACATCGATGACTCAATCTTGAGTTAGTCAAAAGGTATTTAGGAATCCAGTACCGAGTCACACGATGTCCAACAGGAATGACACGTGAAAGCTGAGATAAACAGTTTATGTGCCAAATTTTGAGAATTATTGTATCCAACTACTGACCTACGAGGTGTTACATGTGTAGCACGAGAAACAATAGGTTTGGGAGCAATCTTTGCATGATTTTGACTCATAACAGCAGGTTGCATGTTCCTCATATTCGGTTTAGCATGAGAAGCAAATGTTGTATGAGAGTTATGAAATCTAGCTTGTATTCTTTCCTTTTTTGTTGTTTAGCTAGTATATAACAAAAACCTATGACATGAACATCTCTACCACAGTAGGTACAATAAAATTTAACTTTGTGTTCATGTCTAGATGAGCAAGCAACATTTTTATTTGAAACCGAATGAGCCAACACTCCTGCAGATTTGAAAACCACTTCTTTTTGTTTAGAAACTGTTTGAATCAAACCACTTCCTAATGACTTTACAATTTTAGGTGGATGTGCCTTAGCATGAGTATGAGAATCAAAACCTAAACCGGATTTATCATTGCAAGATTTAGAGGAATTCAGCAGCATGTTTAGGTTCTTATTTGCATTACAAAACTGATCTAATGTCCTATGCATGTCATCAAGTTTGTTGGACAGATCAAGGCGATTTTCACATGAAGTTTTTCCTTTTAATTTGCAATTAGAACAATTTTTAACTCATGTGCACGTAAAGCATTGTTCAAAACAGAAATTTCATCCATAGCATCATGTAGTTTCTTATCAAGGTCATCACAAGTAGAACAATGCGAATCAATTGTAGAACAACAAGCATCTGTGACGCCCGATTCCGAAAAATGAACCAAGCTAACGCATATGTGTGCCAGATCACACATACACGAGTGCAATCACAAAAGAGTATACAAAAAATTACCACAGAACAAGATTAATTATCAAATTTTATTACACAAACCAGACTATCCTCGAATACAAGCTCTAATGAATATTTATGACAAGTTCAACTAATGCAGCAGTAATAAACTAATTAAGCAAATTAAGCAAACTAAACAGCTAGGCAGCATAAGCAATAGGGTATATCGCAGCTCCAAAAACACCATAGATAAAGCTGACGGTAGACACGGCCTAGAACTCCGCATTATCGCCATTAAACTCCCAATCCTGACCTGCAACTTTGGGGGGGGGGGATTGCAAGAGTGAGTACATGTCGTACTCAGCAAGTGTGGAAAGTATGACATGTGGCTTATTCAAATGTCGACAATAATAATAGTTAAGTGCTAAAAAGTACATTAAAACCATTTGAAAAGCAATATATTACATGTATGTGAAGTAAACCCATCATAAGCATAAGTAATATCATAATACCAATCTGAATTCACTACCATCATCAATAATTCCAGATTTTACCATTGCCAATAACCATATTTAGTACCAGAAATTAATCCATAACCATAATACTAACCATAACCATCCCAAATACCATCCCAATACCGAGTTCCCTCTAATCATGGAAGTTGTCTAGGTGCTCATAACCGGGAGCACGACTATCATGATAGTTTTATATAACTCTGTAGAGTTTGCACCACTTTACCCACGTGTTTGTGATTTCATCACCCATCAGCGACTAGAGAACCTCCCTTTCACCAATTACACTTGCTTTGGTGTATGGCCAAGAGATCATAAAATAGCCTTTCAAAGGGATTACTAGTCTATTAAGACCCCCCTGAGGTTTCACCGGTGGCGATGCCTCCAACTGAGCACATCTTCAACCAAGGGCCCCCTCTTGAGCCATTCGGATCCCAGGGTAGTCCCACCAATCATCAACAAACCCAATCCGACTACCCCTTTCCCGAGCATCCACAATGGTACAAACAGCACTAGCAAAGCCATAATTAATCAGCTACGCCGCACCCATACTTGGCCTCGTGGTGGCACTGTAGTCCTGGCTTATTCTCGCATGAATCGGTCCTTAGATCTAAAGAAAGCAAACCACCATAACATCCAACCCATCCACATACCAGGCTTGCTTAGATCACCCATTACCATACTGTATCGACCAGTTCACATTAACCAGAATATCATTAATACATAATTAAATGTGTAGTGTTGTTTTCCCATCCAAATTAATTAAGTGATGCAAAAGGTAAAAAGCCCTTCCCGACTCTCTACCATATATTCCAGGTGACAAGGGTGGTTAAACAATTCTAGTAAACTTCCTATCATAGGATTCCTATCAAATTGACACAAGCATGCAATTTACAAACAAAACATTTATTTTAAAAACAGGATCAATATGCTTCAAGGACACTTGCCTTGCTCTTGCTGTTGATTAAGATCAAAGCCTTCAAACTCTTGGTGCTGTAGATCCTCCGCGGCACTTTCTAGCGCAAATCCGTCTAATCCACACAATAAACATACAAGACAAGAAACACAATCAAAGAGTGCACAAATATTACTCAATATGACATGACATGCATGATTAATGCAAATGCAAGGTAGAACTTATTAATAGATTGCTTTTAATGATCACTAACTAGTTCTAATAGCTTTTAACAAGTTTATACAGGTTTGGATTCGATTAGATCAAATTTTAGAATCAATTTGATGTAATTTAACCAGGAAGACTGGACTAGTCCGCTAGGGACCAGACAAGTCCGCCCTCTGCGAGATCAGAAGATTAGGGTTTTCCAGATCGACATAAATTCGGAGATTAGGGGTTGAATTCACGTAAGGAAAATATAATAGAAGGTATACCAGGTGTTTAGGACTCCAATGAATCAAGAAACTTGGAGGTAGCACTTGGATCTTGACGATCTAGGGTTGGTGATGAACTTTGAGACAAATTGGTGATGGAGAACGAAAACTTGGTGGAGATCTTGGTCCTCTTTCGTTTCCTCCTCTTCTTCTTCTTGCTCGGATCTTCTCCTCCCTCCTTTGTGGTGGCTCTCCATGAACTAGGGTTTGGGTGGGTGGAAAAGTGGCAAATAGATGTCAATCCAAGAGGTGAAGCCAATTATATAGAGGTGGAGGCTAGAGTTAGATGGATTCGAGTTTTGGGATGAGTAGAGGCCGGTTTAGAGTCCCACATGGGCTCTAAAAGAGTTAGGCACGGCGTCCCTAGGCCTACTTAACGTGAAACCCAAGAAACAAGTCATAAAACAAAAGATCAACTTGGAGTCGCGAAATATCGGACAAGTCCGGAAAGGACCGGACTAGTCCGAAGTCGTCCAGAGAGAAAATCGGACAAGTCTGGCCAAACATCGGACAAGTCCGACTTTAAACAGAGAGGAAATCAGACAAGTCCGCTGGAACACTGGACTAGTCCGGAAAAGTCCAAGGACTTAGCAAATTTCAAGGATTCTTGGAATATCGGACTAGTCCCACAAAATCGGACTATTTCAAAAGTTTCCAGTGCCAAAAATCGGACTAGTCCGCAGCAAAACGGACAAGTCTGTTTTTAGTCAGAGAGAAATCGGACTAGTCCGCACTTTCCTACATTTGAAGTGCGGTTTTGTTCCAAATCAATTTTAAATGCTCCAAATCAATTTTAAACTTGTTCCTCTTGTTGTGGGTTAATGCTAAACATGTATATGAGTGTATGTAGGGCATGATGCATGAAAATGAGGGTGTTACAAACCTACCCCCCTTAAAACGAATCTCGCCCTCGAGATTCGACGCAGAAGGGAAAAGATAGGGAAATTCCTTCTTGAGATCATCTTCCAATTCCCACGTTGCTTCTTTTTCTGTGTGGTGCTTCCATTGAACTTTACACCATCTAATGACCTTGTTCCTTGTGACCCTCTCCTTAGTTTCCAAGATTTTGACCGGCTGTTCGGCATAAGCCAAATCTTCCCCTAGTTCCAATTCTTCTATTGCCACTTGTTCTTCCGGTACTCTCAAACACTTCTTGAGCTGGGAAACATGGAAGACATCATGGACATCTGAAAGATGAGCTGGCATCTTCAACTTATATGCTACTTCTCCTCTTTTGTCCAAAATCTTGAATGGTCCAATAT
Source organism: Tuctoria greenei (assembly GCA_036927565.1). Classification (NCBI taxonomy): domain Eukaryota; kingdom Viridiplantae; phylum Streptophyta; class Magnoliopsida; order Poales; family Poaceae; genus Tuctoria; species Tuctoria greenei. The sequence goes on along the minus strand of JAYESD010000012.1, from coordinate 91,691,635 downwards.
AACGAGGTGCTAGCTTTCCTCTTATGTTAAACCTCTTATGACCCCTCATTGGCGACACCTTGAGGTAAACAAAATCTCCTATTCCAAAGACTAATTTCCTTCTCCTATTGTCCGCATAGCCTTTTTGCCTTGATTGGGCAGCCCTCAAGTTTTCACGAATTATTTGGACTTGCTTTTCGGCTTCTTGCAACACATCCGAACCAAATACTTGAGTTTCTCCTGCCTCATTCCAGTATAAAGGTGTCCTACACTTCCTCCCATAAAGCGCTTCATATGGTGACATCTTCAAACTTGCTTAGTAACTATTGTTGTATGAAAATTCCGCGTATGGCACGCTTTTGTCCCAACTCTTCCCATGATTTAAAGCACAAGCTCTTAACATGTCCTCCAAAATCTGATTGGTCCTCTCGGTTTGTCCATCCGTTTGAGGATGATATGCTGAACTAAAATTCAACCTCATTCCCAAAGCTTCATGCAATTTTTGCCAAAATATGGAGGTAAATTGAGAACCTCTATCCGACACGATCTTCTTCGGGACTCCATGTCGACACACAATATGTTCCATGTATATTTCGGCCAATCGTGCAGCTGTATATTTGGTCTTCACAGGGACAAAATGAGCCGACTTGGTTAAGCGATCCACAATTACCCAAATTGAGTCATACCCGGACTGAGTACGTGGTAACCCAACTATGAAGTCCATTCCAATTTCTTCCCACTTCCATTCCGGAATCTTCAACGGTTGCAATAATCCGGCTGGCCTTTGATGTTTCGCCTTGACTCGTTGGCACACATCACACAATGCTACGTATTCAGCTATGTCCTTCTTCATGCTATCCCACCAATAGCAAGTCTTCAAGTCTTTGTACATATTTGTACAACCAGGGTGAATTGAGCAAGGTGAGTCATGTGCCTCCTTTAATATTGTCTCCCGGATAAGCTTTACATTAGGCACAACGATCCTCTTTCCAAGCCATAAGGTACCATGTTCGTCTTCATCAAATCTGAATTCTCTCCCTTCCTCGATCCTTTCCTTGATTTCCTTGATCTCCTCATCCGTGGTTTGTGCTTCTCCAATTTCTTGCTCCAAGGTTGGGTTTAACACCATCATCTCCGTCTCATTTACAAATCCGAGGTTCAACCTTTCAAACTCCTTACATAACTCGAATGGTAACTCTCGAACTGTGAGTTGGTGACTTACTCCCTTTCTACTCAAAGCATCAGTCACTACATTGGCCTTTCCCGGATGATAGTTGATCCCCAAATCATAATCTTTGATGAGCTCCAACCATCTTCGTTGCCACAAGTTCAGATCCGTTTGTGTGAAAATATACTTCAAACTCTTATGATCCGTATAAATTTCACACATATGTCCAAGAATATAGCGCCTCCAAATCTTCAATGCGTGTACCACGACCGCAAGTTCCAAATCGTGCGTGGGGTAATTCTGCTCATGTTTCTTCAATTGTCTTGATGCATAGGCGACCACTTGACCTTCTTGCATCAATACACATACAATCCCTTGTCTTGATGCGTCGCAATAAATATCAAAACTCTTGCTCACGTCTGTCAATACCAAAACTGGGGCTGTTGTGAACCTCTTATTCAACTCCTCAAAACTATTTTGACAAGCTTGAGTCCATTGGAAAGCCTTTCCCTTCATTAGCAACTCCATCATAGGCTTGGCTATCTTGGAGAAGTCCTTGATAAACCGACGGTAATATCCGGCCATCCCAAGAAAACTTCTTATTTCCTTGACATTTTGCGGCGGTTCCCACTTCAACACGTCTCTCACTTTTCAGGGGTCAACGGACACTCCTTCTCCTGAGATGATGTGACCCAAAAACGACACCTCTCTCAACCAAAATTGACACTTGTTGAACATGGCATACAATTGATGCTCCCTCAATTTCTGCAATGTAAGCCTCAAGTGTTCCTCATGTTCTTTCTCATCCTTCGAGTAGATCATAATGTCATCAATAAACACCACAACAAACTTATCCAAGTACTCCATGAAGACCTTATTCATGAGGTACATAAAGTAGGCAGGTGCATTTGTCAATCCAAATGACACCACGGTGTACTCATAAGATCCATACCGTGTTCTAAAAGCTGTCTTGGGTATGTCCGATGGTCTAATCTTCATTTGAAAGTATCCTGACCTCAAATCAATCTTAGAGAAGACACAAGCACCCTTCATCTGATCAAACAAGTCTTCTATGCGCGGCAAGGTGTACTTGTTCATGATTGTTACCTCGTTGAGAGCTCGGTAATCCACACACATCCTTTGGGATCCATCCTTCTTGTCCACGAACAGCATGGGCGCTCCCCAAGGTGAAGAGCTAGGGCGAATAAAATTCTTCTCTAATTGCTCTTGAATTTGCTTCTTGAGCTCCGCTAATTCCATAGGAGGCATCCTATACGGCCTCTTAGCTATAGGTGCAGTTCCAGGTATTAAATCAATAACAAACTCAATGTCTCGATCGGGTGGCATACCTGGCAACTCGTCCGAAAAAACATCCAAAAATTCACACACCACCGGAATCTCCTCAATTGCGGCACCGTCCATATGATTCAACTCCAATTGCTTCGGTGCGGTTTGAGATGCTTCAAATTCTACGGTGATCCCTTCTTCGTTGGTCAACTTCACCGTCTTCGTGGCACACTCAATAACTCCATTGTGCTTCCTCAACCAGTCCATACCAAGTATAATATCCAACCCTTGAGAATCCAAAACAATGAGGTTGGCGGAGAAGTCTACCCCCCTTATTCTAAGGCTTACTTTTGGACATACTATATTTGTCCTCATCTCTCCTCCAGGAGACTTAACCAATAGAGTAAACTTCATATGAGAGATAGGCAAACTATACTTGGTAACATACTTCGATGCAATGAATGAATGCGATGCTCCAGAATCAAATAACATAGTTGCGGGGTTGGAGTTGGCGAGAAACATACCAATGACCACATCATCCGCTTGTTGAGCATCCTCCGTAGAGACATGGTTCACGTTGCCACGAGCAAAATTCTGCTGTCCACGGTTCCCTTGTGGTTGTCCTCCATTGGGTCTTGGGTTTTGCCTCGGAGCATTGCTTCCTTGACCAAGGCCTGACTTAGGACATTGATACGCAAAGTGTCCAGCTTCTCCACAAGTATAACACTTCTTAACTCCACCAGAATTATTGGGATGAGTTTGGTTTTGAGCACTTGCAGCAGGAAAATTAGCACGAGGCGCATAAGGCATTGGAGGCCTAGGTGCTTGCATGGCAGGGCACTGCTGCACAAATTGAGTCGGGCGTGGTGCATAACCAGGGCGCTAAGTAGGAATAGAAGGGCTGAAGTAAGGCGCACTGGGTGGTGCAAGGCGAGGACGCACATTACTTCCTTGTTGCTGTCCTTGATATGGCGCCTTCCTCTTGATTTCTTGCTCCATCTCACAGATTTTGTTCTCAACCACAATTGCTTTGTCCACAAGCTTCTGAAAATTGGCATAATCGCAGTTGAGTACTTGCACTTGGATCTCATTTTTCAAGCCCCTCATGAACAAGTATTGCTTCCGGCTGTCCCGACTAACATCCTCAGGCGCATATCTTGAGAGTTGAGTGAACTTGTTGAGATATTCACTCATGCTTGATCTTCCTTGCCTTAAATTCTCAAATTCTTGCCTCTTCAAGATCATAACACCCTCGGGCACATAATGAGAACAAAAATTCTCCTTGAATTCGGCCCAAGTAATTCTCTCTTGGTTCCCATGAGCACTGCAATAAGCATCCCACCAATCCGCAGCTGCTCTAACTAGTTTATGAGAAGCAAACAAGACCTTCTCCCGGTCACTGCATTGGACAATAGCTAGCTTCTTGTCCATGGACTTGATCCAATCATCCGCATCCATAGGGTCGGCAGCTTGAGCAAAGGTCGGCGGCCTAGTCCTCATAAACTCTCCCAATCGGTTATGAGGAGGCGGGGGTGGCGGTGGAGGCATATGGGGCTGATTGTTGATATTGCCAGCCTGCAGTTGTCCCATAGTCTGTATCATGGTCTGCATGAGCTGGTTTTGTATAGCCAAAGTTGCTCAATGTTGATAGCTCCCTGAGTAGATCCTTGTCCAATGTTGTTTTGAGGCACTCCATTGTTCTCCCCCTCATCATTGCCATCCCTCTGGTTGCGAGTCCTCACCATCTGAAGAAAAGCAATAGGTAAGAACTAGAAAACATCCCCAACTATATGCACCAAGGGATATGAAACTAAACAACTAGCTAGCCTACGTGGACATGGCAATGATAAAGCATCCCAAAATCCTCTATTAAGCACACAAGCAAACAATATATATATATATAGCAAACAACACACCAACCAAAATACATTGATTCCTGAGTGATCCTATGTGCTCTAAAGTGTCCATTCTATCTAGGCTGCATCCTACGGTCAACCTGTGGCTCTGATACCAATCTGTGACGCCCGGTTCCGAAAAATGAACCAAGATAACGCATATGTGTGCCCAGGATGTTGATCACACATACACGAGTGCAATCACAAAAGAGTATACAAAAAATTACCACAGAACAAGATTAATTATCAAATTTTATTACACAAACCAGACTATCCTCGAATACAAGCTCTAATGAATATTTATGACAAGTTCAACTAATGCAGCGGAAATAAACTAATTAAGCAAACTAAACAGCTAGGCAACATAAGCAATAGGGTATAGCGCAGCTCCAAAAACACCACAGGCAAAGCTGACGGTAGACACGACCTAGAACTCTGCATTATCGCCATTAAACTCCCAATCCTGACCTGCAATTATTGGGGGGATTGCAAGAGTGAGTACATGTTGTACTCAGCAAGTGTGGAAAGTATGACATGTGGCTTATTCAAATGTTGACAATAATAATGGTTAAGTGCTGAAAAGTACATTAAAACGATTTGAAAAGCAATATATTACATGTATGTGAAGTAAACCCATCATAAGCACAAGTAATATCATAATACCAATCTGAATTCACTACCATCATCAATAATTCCAGATTTCACCATTGCCAATAACCATATTCAGTACCAAAAATTAATCCATAACCATAGTACCAACCATAACCATCCCAAATACCATCCCAATACAGAGTTCCCTCTAATCATGGAAGTTGTCCATTTGCTCATAACCGGGAGCACGGCTATCATGATAGTTTTATTTAACCCTGCAGAGTTTGCACCACTTTACCCACGTGTTTGTGATTTCATCACCCGTCGGTGACTAGAGAACCTCCCTTTCGCCAATTACACTTCCTTTGGTGTATGGCCAAGAGATCACAAAATAGCCTTTACAAAGGGATTACTAGTCTATTCAGACCCCACTGAGGTTTCACCGGTGGCGATGCCTCCAACTGAGCACATCTTCAACCAAGGGCCTCCTCTTGAGCCATTCGGATCCCAGAGTAGTCCCACCAATCATCAACAAACCCAATCCGACTACCCCTTCCCCGAGCATCCACAATGGTCCAAACAGCACTAGCAAAGCCCTAATTAATCAGCTACGCCGCACCCATAGTTGGCCTCGTGGTGGCACTGTAGTCCTGGCTTATTCTCGCATGAACCGGTCCTTAGATCTAAAGCAAGCAAACCACCATAACATCCAACCCATCCACATACCAGGCTTGCTTAGATCACCCATTACCATGCCGTATCGACCAGTTCACATTAACCAGAATATCATTAATACATAATTAAATGTGTAGTGTTGTTTTCCCATCCAAATTAATTAAGCGAAGCAAAAGGTAAAAAAGCCCTTCCCGACTCTCTACCATATATTCCAGGTGACAAGGGTGGTTAAACAATTCTAGTAAACTTCCTATCATAGGATTCCCATCAAATTGACACAAGAATGCAATTTACAAACAAAACATTTATTTTAAAAATAGGATCAATATGCTTCAAGGACACTTGCCTTGCTCTTGCTGTTGATTAAGATCAAAGCCTTCAAACTCTTGGTACTGTAGATCCTCCACGGCACTTTCTAGCGCAAATCTGTCTAATCCACACAATAAACATACAAGACAAGAAACACAATCAAAGAGTGCACAAATATTACTCAATATGACATGACAGACATGATTAATGTAAATGCAAGGTATAACTTGTTAATAGATTGCTTTTAATGATCACTAACTAGTTCTAATAGCTTTTAACAAGTTTATACAGGTTTGGATTCGATTAGATCAAATTTTAGAATCAATTTGATGTAATTTAACCAGGAAGACCGGACTAGTCTGCTAGGGATCGGCCAAGTCCACCCTCTGCGAGATCAGAAGATTAGGGTTTTCTAGATCGACGTAAATTCGGAGATTAGGATTTGAATTCACGTAAGGAAAAGATAATAGAAGGTATACCAGGTGTTTAGGACTCTAATGAATCAAGAAACTTGGAGGTAGCACTTGGATCTTGACGATCTAGGGTTGGTGATGAACTTTGAGATGAATTGGTGATGGAGAACGAAAACTTGGTAGAGATCTTGGTCCTCTTTCGTTTCCTCCTCTTCTTCTTCTTGCTTGGGATCTTCTCCTCCCTCCTTGGTGGTGGCTCTCCACGAACTAGGGTTTGGGTGGGTGGAAAAGTGGCAAATAGATGTCAATCCAAGAGGTGGGGCTGTTTATATAGAGGTGGAGGCTAGGGTTAGATGGATTTCGAGTTTTGGGATGAGTAGAGGCCGGTTTAGAGTCCCACATGGGCTCTAAAAGAGTTAGGCACGACGTCCCTAGGCCCACTTAACGTGAAACCCAAGAAACAAGTCGTAAAACAAAAGGTCAACTCGGAGTCGCAAAATATTGGACAAGTCCAGAAAGGACCGGACTAGTCCGAAGTCGTCCAGAGAGAAAATCGGAGAAGTCTGGCCAAACATCGGACAAGTCCAACTTTAAACAGAGCGGAAATCGGACAAGTCCGCTGGAACACCGGACTAGTCCGGAAAAGTCCAAGGACTTAGCAAATTTCAAGGATTCTTGGAATATCGGACTAGTCCGCACAAAATCGGACAAGTCTGAAAGTTTCCAGTGCCAAAATTGGACTAGTCCGCAGCAAAACGGACAAGTCTGTTCTTAGTCAGAGAGAAATTGGACTAGTCCTCAGCAAAATCGGACTAGTCCGCACTTTCCTGCATTTGAAGTGTGGTTTTGTTCCAAATCAATTTTAAATGCTCCAAATCAATTATAAACTTGTTCCTCTTGTTGTGGGTTAATGTTAAACATGTATATGAGTGTATGTAGGGCATGGTGCGTGAAAATGAGGGTGTTACAACATCTTTCAAGTTTTTATCATTAAGTGTAGCAAGCTCTCTGTTCTTTTCAATTTAAAGTTCAAGTTTATCAAGAGTGGAGGTGTGCACACTTCTTAATGAGGACAATTATTCATACATTAAATCACATGAGGAACAAGAATCAAAACTAGGAATCAAAGAATTCAAATGATTAATTTCAGATTCTAGTGACTCAATTTTAACATCATTGTCCCTAAGCTTTTTGTCCTTTTTTCTTAAATATAACAGTGGCACGAGAAATAGCATCACACATTTCTTCGCAAGTAGGACATACCTCTTCATTGTCGCTGTTGTGTTTTGCCTCCTCCATACTTGATCTTGATTTGCCCGCCATGAAGCACAAGTTTGCCAAATCATCTTCATCTTTGTCACTTCCGATGTCCACATCACTCGAACAAAGTTCTTGAAGTGCGGAAATAAAACTATTCACCAGTTGGCGTCCTGTAAGACCCTTCTTTCTTGTTGTTGTTTGCAGTAGAGTGTTTCGTCCTTGTTTGTTTTTTATCACGGGAAGTAGTACTTGAAAGGTTAGGACAATCTGTGCAACAATGTCCTGTCTTACCACATTCAAAGCATCGTTGAGGTCCGACACTCCCTCTCCTTCTAGTTCTCACATTTTGCAATGCTTTTGAGAACCGAGTAGAGATGAGAGCAAGTTCTTCCTCTAGAAAATCTTCAATCTGTTCAAGGGTTAGAGAGGACAACAAAGCAAGTGTTCCACAAGATGAAGATTGGTCGGAGCTAGGCATGTCACGTTGAAACAAATGCAAGAGACTTGTTGGGATTCCTACGTGAGATTATGTCAATTTTATAAGTTTTTAATTTAGAATATAGAACATCTAAAGTAAGTGTACTCATGACAGTAGATTCACGAATAGATGTGACTTTCATCTCCCAAATTGACATGTCTAATGCAGTTAGTTCTGCCTAGCATTCTCAGCATCTGAAAAATTAACATTGACTCTACACAAGTTGCTGAGAATTTTATTAAAGCGAGCAAAAAGGTCATCGATGGACTCCTGGTTGCATCTCAAAGCGCATGTACTCCTTTTTAAAATGTCTTGTCTTACCTCCTTGATCGTGTTATATCCTTCGTTGTAATCACATAGAGCTTTCCGAACATCGTACGCAAATCGAAGGTGAGCAAAATCCTTGTATGATCAAGTTTTGAGCCTTGTTGTTGTTGTCGACATCTCTCATATTTGTAGTTGTAACTTGATCATTTGAAAGCACTTCATAAGACTTGTATACCTTTTCCCATATTGCAAATCCTTGCGCCTGGATGAAAGCCTCCACGCGTGCCTTCCAAACCTGAAAATCAATACCACTAAACACACAAGGTTTGGCAGAGCATTTCTCCATGATGATTATTCAAAACACGTGCAAATTAAAAATATTAGAGCACCGTGGATCTTATACCAGTTGTAGGATCGAAGCACGTGAGAAGCTACCAGAGGGGGGTGAATGATAGATTTAAAACTTTTTCAGCAGAAGCAACAAAAACCCTTTGGTAGAAAATCAATCTGTTAAGAAATCGTGTGTAAGGCTAATCTAAACGTGATCAATTGTGAAAAAACTATAGATTGTGGAGAATGAAGTCACGAAGACACGACAACATGAATCACGAAAAACCGTCAAGAAAAACTCAAGTTGCGATCGAAAGATTGAACGAAGGTCAATCTGTTCTACCCGAAAAAAATCAGATCTGCAACACTGCAATGAAACTCGTGTAGATCCAAAACCAAAAATTCAATGACCGTGAAATTTTTACAGATGATAGATAATCAAGTTGTGAAGACAACCCAAAAATAATCACATCAATTGGATTTGTTAAACTCGAGTTATGATAAAACCACCGAAGCAAAGTATTGCTGTGCAGAAACTCGACGAGAAAAACTTGTCTGAAACAAATCGGACGAACATGGCAAAAAAGTTCCTTTAAAATATAAATTTTATTGATAAACCAAAAGAGTAACAGCCCAAAAGTCGTGCTCCTTGATCTCTGGGCTCCCTTGCTTATATAACCAGCCCTTAGGCCAACCCAATCCAAACTAGGACTAAAATCTTACTCAGATTCAACCAAAACTTTCCATAACTGCTCAAGACTCCTCCACACGCAGATAGAAGCAATCTTAAGACTTCCAAACACCTTAGGGAAATATCCCACATTTTTAAAACAACCCAACTTCGTGACCCACACGAAATCCTATCATAACCAACTCAAATCTTTACATATTTGAGTCAAACTCGAACCAGCCGCAACCTAAGTCCATAACCTAGTCGGTTGGACCTTTCCGACCAATTATTTACGTCCCCATCTCTTTATCACGCCTTGGAACCATGTAGACACATCCATGAACTCCTTGCACACTTGAAAACATCTTCCATCGACATCTACGATACCTTCATCTGCATTGTTCTTGATTCAACCATGTTGCGCGACCTCCCGATCAACTCAACCACAAATCCTCCCAAACTTGGTTGTTGAACCTCATCTTCTCCCTAAGACTAGTTCAATGGATCCCGTCACCAGCCATGTCTTGACCTCAAGCAACACCTACACGTGAATAAACAACCAATTCTTCTGAGCACAAGTCCTCAACTTGACTCTCAATAGTTCAAAAACCACAACACCTTACATGAGTACCTCACATAAGCATGTTGCAAATATAGCAAGACAATATCCACCATGATCAGCCATAACTCCGCCTATGTTGTAATGACATAGCCGGTCCCAAGACCGGGTAAAGGAGGAGGGGTTGTGATAGGCTTGGCGAGCCAACAACTAAACTTAGCCATCCTCATGGAATTGAAACCCATTGGAAATTCGTTGGGGCGTAACCCTCTTAGCGACGCGCCATACCTAAACCCGGGTATGGTGTTAAGTGGGCGAGGGCTGGGTCGCCACTGCCTTAGTGGTGCGCCATATCGGAACCCGGATGTGGTGTTAAATGAGCAAGGGCCGGATCGCCACCACCTTAGTGGCACACTACATCATCGCCCGAATGTAGTGTTAAGTGAGCAAGGGTCTTTGCATCTTCCTCGACGGATGCGAAGGGCAAGGAAGCTAGCCGAGGAAACTAGGTTTCGGGTGGGTAGTTGGAATGTAGGATCCTTGATGGGAAAGCTACAAGAGTTAGTGGACGCTGCGATTAGGAGGCGTGTAAATATCCTTTGTGTACAAGAGACTAGATGGGCAGGTCAAAAGACGAGAGAGGTTGAGAATACTGGTTTCAAGCTTTGTTATTCTGGCTCGACTGGAACTAGGAATGGCGTACGCATCCTAATAGATAAGAGCCTCAAGGATTGAGTAGTGGATGTCCGTAGATGAGGGGTTAGGATCATCCTAGTCAAGGTAGTTGTCGGGGACCTTATCTTGAATGTCATTAGTGCTTATGCCCCACAAGTTGGGCTCGACATGAGCACTAAGAGACAATTTTGGGAGGACTTAGAGGATATGGTTAGTAGTGTACCGGTAACCAAGAAGCTCTTCATAGGAGGAGATCTCAATGGTCATGTAGGTACAACTAACGTAGGTTTTGAGGGGGTACACAGAGGTTTTGGGTGTGGCGATAGAAACCAGGAGGGTAAGGATATCCTAGACTTTGCCGTAGCCTATGACCTGTCGGTAGCTAGCACCCTCTTTAAGAAGAGGCTATCTCACTTAGTGACCTTTACTAGTGCCCAACATTCTAGTCAAATCGACTATATCCTCACCAGGAGAAGGGAGAGAGGGGCATGTTTAGAATGTAAGGTGATTCCTGAGGAATGTGTTGTTACACAACATAAACTTGTGGTAGCCGACTTTCGTTTCCACGTGTGTGTGTCACGAGACAAAGGTGTTAAAACCGCAAGAACAAAGTGGTGGAAGTTGAAGGATGAAGCGCAACAATCATTCAATAGGAGGATGATCGCAAAAGGACCTTGGAGCGAAGAGGAAGATGCAAATAGTATGTGGGTGAAGATGGTGACTTACATTAGGAAGGCAGCTAGGGAGGTTCTTGGGTGGACAAAAGGTAAGAAACTTGTAGATAAAGACACTTGGTGGTGGAATGAAGATGTACAAAAAGCTATTAAGGAGAAGAAGAAGTCTTATAAGAGCTGGCATCATGGGAGAAGCGCAAGTAACATGACAAAGTATAAAGAGGCTAAGAAAAATGCAAGGCATGTTGTGAGTAAAGCAAGGGGGCATGCCTATGATGCGCTATATGAGAGGCTAGGGACAAAAGAAGGCAAAAAGGATATATACAAGATGGCAAAACTTCGTGAGAGAAAGGTGAGAGATCTCAACCAAGTCAAATGCATTAAGGATGAGGCAGCCAAATTCTATTGAAGGAGGAAGAAATTAGGAACAGATGGCGGGACTACTTCAATGGACTATTTCAATGATGGGAATGAGAGTATTAGGTTCGAGTTGGATGATTCATTTGATGACACCAACAAACGATTCATGCGGAGGATACAAGAGTCTGAGGTTAGAGAGGCCTTAAAAAGGATGAAAGGAGGAAAGGCACGCGGGCCCGATGATGTCCCCATTGAGGTGTGGAGATGTCTGGGGGATGTGGCAATAGTATGGCTCACTAAACTGTTCAACCGCATTTTTCAGTCAAACAAAATGTCTGAAGAGTGGCGAAAAAGTATTTTAGTACCCATCTTCAAAAATAAAGGAGATGTTCAAAGTTGTACTAATTACTAAGGAATTAAGCTCATGAGTCATACTATGAAGCTCTGGGAGAGAGTAATTGAACACCGCTTGAGGAAAGTGACCAATGCCACTAAAAACCAGTTTGGTTTTATGCCTGGGAGGTCCACTATGGAGCCAATTTTCTCACTCCGTCAGCTTATGGAGATGTATAGGGAGCAAAAGAAGGATCTACATATGGTGTTCATTGACTTGGAGAAGGCATACGATAAGGTACCAAGACCGGTCATGTGGTGGGCACTAGAGAAACACAAAGTCCCAATAAAGTACATTAACCTTATTAAGGATATGTACGATAATGTGGTGACAAGTGTGCGCGTAAGAGATAGTGAGACCGACACTTTTCCTATCACAATAGGGTTACACCAAGGATCAGCCTTAAGTCCTTAAATCTTTTCCTTAGTGATGGATGAGGTGTGGAAGGATATATAAGGGGATATCCCTTGGTGTATGCTCTTTGCTGATGATGTAGTGTTGGTAGATGAAACTAGGGATGGTGTTGATAGAAAATTGGAGCTATGGAGGCATACCTTAGAGTCTAAGGGGTTTTGACTTAGTAGAACCAAGACCGAGTATATGAGATGCGACTTTAGTGATGTCGGGTGCGAGGATTGTAATGTTAGTTTACAAGGACAAGTAGTACCTAGGAGGGCCACATTTTGATATTTAGGATCAATGTTACAAAGCAATGGTGATATTGACGAAGATGTTTGCCACAGGATCATGATCAGGTGGATGAAGTGGCGACAAGCATCTGGAATCTTATGTGATAAGAAAGTTCCACAAAAATTGAAAGGAAAATTCTATAGGACGGTGATCAGACCTGCGATGCTGTATGGAGCAGAATGTTGGCCAACTAAAAGGCAACATGTCCAAGAAATGAGTGTTGCGGAGATGCGCATGCTACGGTGGATGTGCGTCACACAAGAAGAGACAAAATTAGGAACGAGGTGATACGTGATAGGGTAGGGGTGGCACCGATTGAGGAGAAGCTAGTTCAACATCGCCTACGGTGGTTTGGGCATATCGAGCGGAGACCTCCAGAAGCACCGGTTAACAGTGGGATTATACAAAGTAGAGAAAATTTTAGGAGAGGTAGAGGTTGACCAAGGTTGACATGGCAGGAGGCGGTGAAATGAGACTTACAGGAGCGGGACATACCTAGAGATTTGGCTCATGATAGGACAACATGGAAATTAGCAATTCATGTGCCATAATCTTAGTTATTTGTAATTGTTACTCTTATCTTCTTTCTTATTAAACCATTTCTAAAATAAATAAAATGTAGAATCTTATTTTATTTGTAATTTTTTTATTATTTTTTGTTTTTTATTTTCATCTTATTTTCTATTACTTTTCTTCAAAATTGTTGTGTTTCATTTCTAGCCGACCCCAACTTGTTTGGGACAAAGGCTTGGTTGTTGTTGTTGTTGTTGTTGTTGTATCAGCCATAACACATCAAAAACTTAGTCCAAAAGTACTAAGCAAATCTTCCCATAAGTGTAAAGCAAGTTTGAAACATTGGAAATGAAAAACATAGCAGCCACAAGATTATTTCAGCACATAGAAAGCTCAGACAGTCCAAAACAGCTGCTATGCATTATACAAGAAAAGTTCGGACATTTCGGAATGCAAAACACGTGTAGCTCACGTGCAGCAAAAGTTCGGACAGTGCAAAGTGTGTTTCTCAAGTATATTCAAAACTTTGCATGTAAACCTACACGTTTATCATAATTTTCAATGTATTCAGCACACTGGTCTCACAATCTCCCCTTGATTAATGCATTGGCAACACAACTTAAAGTTCGAACATTGGCATATTCACATGATAAGTTTTGAAAACAATTTTCTCCCCCTTTTGAAAATCAAATGAGAAAGAAATTTCAAAAACAAATATTTCTCCCCCTATACATATTTCCCCCTCTTTGACAATGTATTCAGCAAGGTTCAAAAGAGAAATTTCAATTGTTATGAGCATATTATAATATATACATATAAAACAAAGCTCATCCAAGTCATACTATCAAGTAACATACACTATCACATCAATGAGGTACATAAAGTAGTGTAAGCCATGCTAGAGATCAAGTGTAATTTTCAATTTAAGCAAGTCATGATCTCACAAACTTAACTATTTCAAGATCTGAAAGCATGACACTTGTTGCTGCATTTTTATTTTCTTTTAAGGAACAAAATTCACCTTATGACATTTGCAAGAGATTATATGCCACATCAACCTTATTCTAACCAACCAAGCCAAGCCTATGTCATTTGACAATCAAAAGCTTAATGACATGGTTTTAGTCATATACAACTTCTTCCAAGTTCATATCTAAGTGCATTGATAAGCCATTTCAAAAGAAGAAGTGTGATGCATACATATTCTCTTGATCTTATCTCATTTTTTATTTGATCATAAAAGCTCAACATTTGGGTAGTTGATTGGTTAATGGGAACAACTATTGTGCAATCTGGTGTTTTGTGCAAGCATGCAATCTCCACATCTCAACCGTTCGCTACAGATCCAAGGGTGGCTGCATACAGGGTTTTTTTTGCATATTGTCAGCAGCACCAGGTGGAGGGATTTAAGTGTTAAAAGTGCAGCACCTTTGGATCGGTAGGGAACGGTTGAGATGTGAAGATTGCACGCTTGCACAAAACAGCAGATTGCATAGCAGTTGTTCCCTTGATTAATTTTTCATTATTAAAAGCACTTGTGAGCATGTAACAAGTTCAAAACAGCAAATAAGTTCGATCATGACCAAATTTAGTGTAAGTAATTATTCCAATTACTAGTCATGGCAAAAACTACAAAATGTATAACACGAGTAATGTAGTAAGAACTTTCAGCATGTAAAAGGAATCACAGTCATAAATGTATGAAATACTATGCTCATATTATTTTAAATTCAGATTCACACATAAAGTTCCGAAGTTTCACAACTCCCCCTCAATTTAAGCCATGAGGATGCATAACCCCTATTTCACTACGAATGAAACAAAAACGAGTGAAATCCAAAGGTTTTGTAAAAATGTCAACCAATTGTGTTTGTATCTATATGGTGAAGCACAATGTTTCCTTTTTCAACATTATCATGGAGAAAGTGATACCTAATGTCATATACTTTGTTCTAGAATGTTGCACGGGGTTTTAGCAATTCAAATGGCACTAGTGTTATGACGAAACAGTGGAACACTATCTAGATCAACCCCATAGTCCTTAAGTGTTTGAACAATCCAAAGAATTTGTGAGCAAGCGCTAGCAACAGCTACATATTCAAATTCAGCTGCGGATTGTGCAACTGAATTTTGTTTTCTAGAGGACCAAGCAACAAGTGAATTACCAAGAAAATGACAAGCACCCGAAGTACTTTTCCTATCAATGCTACAACCCCCAAAATTAGCATCCGAAAAAGCTTTCAAAGTAACAGTTGAGGAAGAAGGAAGAAAAATGCCAAATTCCTGAGTTCCATGTAAGTACGTGAGAATCCTTTTGACGGCTTGATGATGTGAAGCACATCGGGAAACTTGAAATCTTGCACAAAGAAATAAGCTGAATTGTATGTCCGGTCTTGATGCCGTGAGATACAAAAGTGACCTGATCATGCTTCGATATTATTTTTGATCCACGAGTTCACCATCTTCATCAAGTTCAAGTGTCGTTGCTGTTCCCATTGGTGTCCAAAGAGGTTTGCTTTTGTCCATGTCGAAGCACTTACGAAGGTCTTTCGTATACTTCATTTGATGCACAAAAGTACCCTCCTTGGTTTGCTTGATTTGCAGCCCCAAAAAGTACGTGAGTTCTCCCATCATACTCATCTCAAATTTTGAACTCATCATAGCTGAAAACATGGACAAAAGATCATGAGAAACACAACCAAAGATAATATCATCCACATACACTCGAACGAATAATGAGTCATTGCCATGCTTAAGCACAAAAAGAGTTTTATCAACCTTGCCCATGGTAAGCCCATTTTTAAGTAAAAATGTATTTAACCTATCATACCATGCTCTAGGGGCTTGTGTGAGACCGCACAATGCTTTGGATAGTTTGTAAACATGATTAGGAAAATCTGGATTTCCAAAATCTAGTGGTTGCTTGACATAAACCTACTCATCTATGTAGCCATTAAAAAAGCACTTTTAGCATCCATTTGATATAACTTGAAACCTTTAGATGCAGCAAAAGCTAACAAAATTCTTATGACTTCTAATCTAGCAACGGAACCAAAAGTTTAATCAAAATCTAGACCTTCAACTTGTGTGAAACATCGAGCAACCAACCTGGCCTTATTCCTAACCACAAACCCATCCTCACATTGTTTTTTTAAAACAACCATTTAGTTCCAATTAAAGTGTGACCTTGAGGTGGAGGTACAAGTTTCCACACATTATTTCTTTCAAAATTTTGTAACTCTTCTTGCATGGCAATAATCCAAGATTCATTAGTGAGTGCGTGTGATATATCATTGGGATCAAAAGAAGCAACAAAAGCAGAATTAGCGTAAGAGTTTGGATTGCAAAACCTGGACCGTGTAACTCGTTCGTGCAAGCTTCCAATAATTTGTCGTGGAGGATGACTTTTGAGGATGCAGAGGGGAGTAGACACTTCACAAGCTCCTTCCTTTTCATGTTCATCACTGACTGAAGAACTCGTGTCTTGAGGATGATATGTAACAGCTGCAGTAGTTTTTGGTGCTAGTTGTGGTGCAAAATCAGCAGCGTGATCAACTTCATTTGCATCTGAATTTCCGGGTAGTAGCACCACTTCTTCGTCTTCTTTGATGAAAATACTCTCCCTCTGCGGATATGGATCTGGACCTGCAATATTAGAGCTAGTACCTGGGCTAGCTTCATCAAAAGAAACCTCACAAATCTCGAAAATTTTGTTAGTGTCAAGTAAAAGCACACGGTAGCCTCTAGTATGAGATGGATAACCAAGAAATATGCCATCAAAAGATCTAGCTTCAAATTATCAAGATTACCATGTTTCTTAACAAAGCATTTGCAACCAAAGACCTTAAAGTGTGTGACACAAGGCCGATGTCCAAATCGAAGCTCATATGGTGTTTTTCCTAGCTTAGCACGCAAGTAAACACGATTTGGGACATAACAAGCGGCTGCAATTGCATTAGCCCAAAATTTCATAGGAGGTTGATATTCATCAAGCATAGTCCTAGCCATCTCAACTAATGTTCTAATCTTTCTCTCTATGGCACCATTTTGTTGAGGTACACAGGGTGAAGAAAATTGATGATCTATTCCATGTTCAGCACAAAAGTGATCAAACGATTGATTTTTAAATTCGTTCCGTTATAACTTATAATTGCTTTTAAAGAACCTGGGTGATCAATTGATAATCTAAGAAATAAAGTTCTAAAGTGAGTAAAAGTTTCATTCTTAGATGCCATAAAGTAGACCCAAGAGTATCTAGAATAATCATCAACAATCACAGGAACATAGCATTTACCTCCAAAAGATTGAACACGTGAAGGACCTACGGTGTCAAGGTGCAAAAGTTATCCCGGTTCAGTTGTCATGCTCATTGTGAGGAGCATGTGAACCTGCAACCATCTTAACATGTCTACAAGAAGAGCACACAATTTCTTTGTCCCCTTTAAGCTCAGGCAGCCCATGTATGCGATCAAGAGCACTAACACGCGTGAGATGATCAAAGCCTACGTGACCAAGTCTACGATGCCAAAAATATAAGTCTTTTGAATCATTAGCAACTAGACACCTATGCTTAGAGGATGACATATCAGAATCAGCTTTAAAAACTCTTCCAAACCGAGACATGTTAAAAATGAGCTCACTATTTGAATCTACAACCTTGCAGCAATTTTTAGTGAAAATAATTTCTAGATTTTCATCTAGCAATTGTGAAATAGAAAGCAAGTTGTATTTCAAGTTTTCAATTTTTTAACAAGTGCCACATCTTTCAATGTGTAGTGATTATTTACTCTACCCGAACCCTTAGCAATTATAGGAGTTGAAAAATTATCAGCAAAAGTAACATTTTCTACATGTGACACAAAAGAGAGGGAGGAGAACCATTCTTTGTTACCGGTTATGTGGCATGAGCAGCCCGAATCCAAAATTCAGATGTTCTCCTTCCTCAAACGTGTAACCTACATAGAAGCGCAATACATCGATGACTCAATACCGGGATTAGTTAAAAGACATTTAGGAATTCAGCACTGAGTCACACGACATCCAGCAGGAATAACACACGAAAGCTGAGATAAAATAGCAGGTTTATGAGCTAAAGTTTGAGGATTATTGTACCCATCTACTGACCTACAAGGTGTTACATGTGTAGCATTAAACAGTAGATTTGGGAGCTAATTTGCATGTTTTTGACTCATTAACCAGGTTGCATGTTTATAACTTTCGATTCAGCATGTGCAACAAATTTTGAATGAGAGTTATGAGATCTAACTTGCATTCTTTCCTTTTTTTATTGTTTAGCCAGTCAGAACAAAAATCTATGACATGACCATCTCTACCAGAGTAGGTACAATGAAACTTAACTTTGTGTTTATATCTAGATGAGCAAGCAAGATGTTTATTAGAAACTGCACGAGACAGCACCCCTGCAGATTTGAAAATCACTTCTTTATGTATAGGAACTGTTTGAATTATGCCACTTCCTAATGACTTTACGATTTTAGGTGGATGTGCCTTAGCATGAGCATGAGAATCAAAATCTAAACCAGTTTGATCATTGCAACACTTGGAAGAATTCAGCAGCAAGTTTAGGTTCTTATTCCCATTACAAAACCGTTCTAGTGTCCTGTTAATGTCATCAAGATTCTTAGACAAGTCTAGGCAGTTTTCATATGAAGTTTTTCTTTTTAATTTGCAATTAGAACAATATTTTACTTCATAAGAACATAAAGCACTGTTCAATATCGAAATCTCATTCATAGCATCGTGTAGTTTCTTATCATGATCATCACAACTAGAACAATGCAAATCAATTGTAGAACAGTTATCATCTTTTATGTTCTTATCATTAAATGCAGCAAGCTTTCTATTCTTTTCAATTTCAAGTTCAAGTTTATCAAGTGTGGTGGTGTGCGCACTTCTTAAAGGTTACAATTGTTCATATATAAGCTCACATGAGGAACAAGAATCATCACTAGGAATCAAAGTTTTTACACGATTAATTTTAGATTCTAATGATTCAATTTTAACAGCATTGTCCCTAATTTTTTTGTCCTTTTTCTTAAATATAACAATGGCACGAGAAATAACATCACAAAGTTCTTTGCAAGAGGGACATACCTCTTCATCATCGCTGTTGTGTTCTGTCTCCTTCATACTTGATCTTGAGTTGCCCACCATGAAGCACATAGTTGCCAAATTGTCTTCATCCTCATCACTTCTGGAGTCCACATCACTCAAGTTGTTGTCTAGTAGAGCTGAGAGGATATGGTCAACCACTTGGCGTTTTGTGAAAGTCTTCTTTTTCTTGTTGTTGTTGCCAGAAGAGGATTTGAACTTATTTCGCTTTTCATCACGGGTAGAAGAACTTGAAAGTTTTGGGCAATCTGTATGAAAATGTCCCGTATTACCACATTCAAAGCATCGTTGAGAACCACCACTTCCTATCCTTGTAGTTCTCACATTTTGCAATGCTTTTGAGAACCCATTGGAGAGAAGTGCCAGCTCCTCTTCTGGAAAGTCTTCAATTTGTTCAAGGGTTAGAGAAGACAGCAAATAAAGTGTACCACATGATGAAGATTGACTAGAGCTAGGCACATCACGTTGAGAAACAACTGCAAGAGACTTGTTGGGGTTCTTACGTGAGATAATGTCAATTTCATGAGTTTTCATCTTAGAATATAGCACATCCAAAGTAAGTGTACTGATGATAGCAGATTCACAAATAGAGGTAACTTTCATCTCCCAAATTGATATGTCTAAAGCACTTAGTAATTGCCTAGCATTCTCAGCATCTGAAAAATTAACGTTGACACTACGGAAGTTGCTGAGAATTTTGTTAAAGCGAGAAAAAAGGTCATCAATTGACTCACCGGGTTGCATATCGAAGCACATGTATTGTTTCTTGAACATGTCTTGTCTTACCTCCTTGATAGTGTTGGATCCTTCATGATAATCTCATAGAGCTTTCCTAACATCGTACGCAGATCAGAGGTGTGCAACTCGATCGAAGTCGTTTTGAGTCAATCCTTGTATGATCAAGTTCCATGCCTTGTTGTTGTTGTTGATATCTCTCTTGTTCGTAGCCGTGACTTCATCATTTTGCGGCACGTCATAAGGCTTGTACACCTTTTCCCATATTGCAAAGCCTTTCGCCTGGATGAAAGCCTCCATACGTGGCTTCCAAACCTGAAAATCAACGCCACTAAACGCACAAGGTTTTGCGGAGTATTTCTCCATGATGATTAGTCAAAACACGTGCAAATCACAAAGATTGGAGCACTGTGGATCTGATACAAATTGTAGGATCGAAGATCACATGAAAAGCTACCAGAGGGGGGGGGGTGAATGGTATATTTAAACTTTTTCAGCGGAAACAACGAAAACCCCTTGGTAGAAAATTGATCTATTAAAGAAACTGTTGGTACCTGGCATACCAGTACCCTCACGTACAGGCTAAAGCTGCCTAAGTACCCTACCCCCAGCCAAGGCGGGGCCCGAGGGCGCTATGTATCTAGAAGGCCCGAACACCTCTACCTCAGATACAAGGTCCGGAGTACCCACATGAACCTCAAGGAGGAGTCCATCTCCCCCTCAGGGACGAGCTCCCAAGTGGCCACGTGTCCAGCAGGACGGGATCTCCCCCCCCCCCCCCCATGGAGGTGGGCTCCAGAGCTGCCACGTGGCTCGAGACAACAGACATGCCACCTCCCTGAAAGTGCATCTAGGATCCCCGTGGGTTTTGGATGATTGATGACGACAATTAAGTAACTAATGAGCTTAGTGATCTTCAGCACAGGTGTGGACTCGAGTGGAAACACAAACCCTCAAAAAGGAAAAGGATGAAAACGGCGATGTTGACTCGAAAATAAGAAACTAGGGTTTCTTGCGTGTCGAGTTTAGACTAGCCATATGTGTATGAGGATGTGTGAGTAAAGTGCATTGAGATCATGTTGGGAGCTCAAAGCGGTTTAGAGATGAAAACCTATTGAGAGAAGAATGTTAGAGTAGTCTGGCAGGAGTGGTCGGACTAGTCCGTGCTGGTGGCCGGACTAGTTCGCTCCTGGCCAGACTAGTCCGTTTTCAGGCGGACCAGAAGAGTCTTACTCACTTCAGACTAGTCCGTAGTGGGACGGACTAGTACGAGTAGTCATGGAGTGGGTTTTCGGGACTAAGTCCCAAAACCACGAACTTGTCTTTTTTAGTCCGGACCAAGAGGTCCTGACTGAGATTGGACTAGTCCTCCCTGGGGACCGGACTAGTCCGGATTGGTGAGAGTTAGGTGCTTCAGCGACTAAGTCTGGGAGACCGGACTAGTCCCCCCTGGGGGGCCGTACTAGTCTGTGGTCTCCAGACTAGTCCATTTTCACACGGAACAAAAGGTCCTGTGTGAGATCGGACTAGTCCGGTTTGGACCGGACTAGTCTGTTTTGAAGCGACCGTATGAATTGAAGTTTGGCGGGTAGCATGACGATTGTTGCGCAGTGTGACAGTTGTCAGGGACATCAGTGGTCCCAAAGGCTGGACTAGTCCGCCCATCTGCTGAAGTCAGCAGTATGGGCTGGGAACCTCTATAGATAGAGGACCCCTGGGTTCATTTGAACCAACTCTTGAGAACATTGAAACCCTAACATCGCCACATCAAACTTTGAGCCTCCAAAAGCCTCCTTCTTGCCCACCTTCCATCTAGAACTAATTATTGTTTTGATTAGGGTTTGGTGAGGTGAAGAAGAGGAAGAACACCGCTCTAGGCTCTCGGTTTGATCTCTTGCACTTGTTGAATCTTTTTGATGTGTGGCTTGAGTCATTCTTTGTGATTTGAGATTGTATTTGTGGTGGGAGCCTTAGATTGTGATAAGCCCCAACGAATCTTGTATTCACCCTTGTGATAGTGGAGAACCAAGTTAGGCCCTTGTGGTAAACATGGTGAGGGGAGGGTTGTTGAACCCGGTCCATCGTGGGCTCCTCAACAGGGACGTAGATTCCTGTGTGGGATCGAACCTCGGCATAAAATCCTTGTGTCCCTTGTGTACTTCGCTTTCATTTATCGCACATTGCTTCTAGGGTTAGCTTTAACATTTTTGTTCATAACTCTTGTTTCATTGTGATCCCTAGCTCCATACTTGCTATATAACTTGTTAAGGTTCACTAAATCATTCTAACACTGTTCGCATCACGAAAATCAAAATAAAACTTGTTAGAAATACTTTTTAGGCTTTCCCTGCAGGTGAACTGGACTAGTCTACCCCTAGATCGGACTAGTCCGCCCCCTGAGTATTGATCTCGTTTTATTAAGTCTTTTCAGGTCGATTAGCCTATTCACCCCCCCCCCTCTAGGCAACTTTCAATTGGTATCAGAGCAAGGACTCTCCCAAAGAGTCTAACAACTCGGAGAGAAGATGGCCGGAGTGGGGTATGACGAAGTCTCGACCAATGAGATCCAAGCAACCCAAGAGGAGATGTTTGTCTACCAAGACAAACCGACCGATGACAAAGAGACTCGCCAGCTTAAGGCGAAACTTCGAGAGAAGTTGAAGATTCCATATGTTGACACTTCAACCTCTACAACAGGTGGCACGACCAACTACAACCAACAAGGCTACAACTATGAACGCCTTGTCTCCAACAAGAACTACCTTTCCATCTCATTGGGGAAACCTCCCCAATTCGATGGAACCAACTACAGGATGTGGAAGCACAACATAAAGAACCATCTCGTGTCACTCAACCCTTCTTTGTGGCAAATTGTGTTGACCGGGGTGCATATCCCGAAGAATGAAGAAGAAATCACTCCGGAGCAAGCTGTGCTCCTTCACCGCAATGCCCAAGCGGCCGGAGTGATCATCTCGTCTCTCTCAAGAGATGAGTTCAACCGAGTAGATGGACTTGAGGTGGCTAAGGATATTTGGGACATCCTCAAGACGGCTCATGAAGGCAACCGAGTCATAAAGGAGGCAAAGATTGAGCTTATTGAAAGAGAGCTCGGGAGGTGTGCCATTATGGATGGTGAATATCCCCAGGAGATGTACAACTGCCTAAAGCCGCTCATCAACATGAGTAGATCTTATGGCTGCACCAAGTGGATGGACCACGAGGTAGTGAAGAGGATGATTCGGGCATTCATGCCTAGAAACGTCTCTCTTTGCTCCATGATACTAGAAAGCCCGAAGTTTGCTAAAATGACCCCGGAGGAGGTCCTAGGAAGGATCATCAACCACTATATCATGGAGAAGGAGGCGCTCTTCTAAAATGACCTCCAAAGGTTCACCGCCTCGAAGATGAAGTATGTTGCACTCAATGCGACAACCTCCTCAAAAGAGCAAAAAGAAGATGATGAGGAGAGTCTCGACACCGATGAGGAAGAGGCCCTCTTCATCAACAAGTTCAAGAGGATGATGAGGAGAAGGAAAGGAGGATACAACCACGAGAGCAAGGGCAAGGAAAAAGCAAAGCCCAAAACAAAGAGAGCGTGCTACAATTGTGGCGAGTACGGGCACTTCATTGTGGATTGCCCACATGAAGAGGGCAAGAAGAAGAAGGAGGGCAAGCCTCAAGAAAAGAAATACTTCAAGAACAAGAGGCCCTCTGGTCATGCTCACATGGGCAAGGAATGGGACTCTAACGATGAGTCGTCCTCCGAAGATGAGGAGAAGGTGGCAACCATAGCCATCGGGAGAAGCTCCAAGGGAAGCAAGCTTTTCCCCAACCTCAACGACCACAAGCCAACTTGCCTCATGGCAAAAGAAGGAAGGAGAAAGGTTACTTCTTGCTCATCCTCCTCCATATCCTCTCATGATGAATTTGATAGTGCTAGTGAAAATGAACACATGTTTAAGGATATAAGTAAGAGCACTTTGGGTAGAATGAAATTGCTCTCGGATGAAATCTTTGAGAAGGAGGAGCTCATACATAGGCAAGATGACATGCTTATCCATGAAAAGGAGAGATGTCAAGAGCTTATTGAGCTCATTGAGCTTGAGAGAGAGAGAAGAGCAACACATTAGAGCATGAACTTGCTCTAAGCAAGAAAACATGCTCAAGTCTTGAGGAGACAACCATTGGGCTCAAGGACGAACTTGGCAACTTGTCAAAAGTTAACAAGATCCTTGAAACTCAAGTTGAGTCCCTCAAGAATAATGTAGCCTCTTCCTCCAAAAGCTCACCCTCCTCAAAGGTTGCATCCGAAACAATCTCCACCTCCGCCTCAGTTGATGAGCGCTTTCATTAAGTGCTTCAAGGACATCTTCACCTCCTGCCGGAAGCAAGAAGTCTGCAATCAGCAGGCACACAAGCGTCAGGTGAAGTACCTCAAGGCCTTGTGTGACAAGCTTGATGTCCCCATGTCACCTCCAGAGGAGAGCGATGGCGAGATCACCCCGTTCCCCGACTTCACTGCTGACGACCTCGCTCAGTTCCATGAGGACGGGAGCTTTTCCCAGGCGGCTCCCTCGGCACGGGTCTCCGACGACGACGACGATGAATACTTTGAGGATCCGGAGGCCTCGAAGAGTGATGAGGCGGCGGACGACGAGGAGGATGATGACTAGTCGATAGGCCTCATTGTTCCCCTCTTCTTTTCCATTTTGGTGTCTTGATGCCAAAGGGGGAGAGTTAGACTGGGAGAGTTAGATGTGGTTAGAGGGGGTAGTAGCACCTTATTTTGGATCCTTGGACATGTTGCACTTCCTAATGTAATATTTATGTCATTCGAATGTTTAAATTTGTGCAATACTATGATTTGGTTGTTCAATATCAATATGATGCTTTGAATGTATATCTTTCAATCATATTCATATTTAATATGTCTTGTCACAAATGTTGAGCACAACACGCAGGCACCCCACCATAACGCGTGTGTGTATGAAGGACTTCCTCAATCCTCTTTCTACGATGCATTCATTGAGGGGGAGTCACTCATACACCCGCACGTTATGAAAACCAAATTTTATACTCTTATATGTTGAAGACTTAATGTGTTGTCATCAATCACCAAAAAGGGGGAGATTAAAAGTGCATCTAGGATCCCCGTGGGTTTTGGATGATTGATGAAGACAATTAAGTAACTAATGAGCTCAGTGATCTTAAGCACAGGTGTGAACTCAAGTGGAAACACAAACCCTCAAAACGGAAAAGGATGAAAACGGCGATGTCGACTCGAAAAGAAGAAACTAGGGTTTCTAGCGTGTCGAGATTAGACTAGCCATATGTGTATGAGGATGTGTGCGTAAAGTGCATTGAGATTAAGTTGGGACCTCAAAGCATTTTAGAGATCAAAACCTATTGAGAGAAGAGTGTTAGAGTAGTCTGGCAGGAGTGGCCGGACTAGTCCGTGCTGGTGGCCGGACTAGTCCGCTCCTGGCCAGACTAGTCCGTTTCAGGTGGACCAATAGGTTCTAACTGACTTCAGACTAGTCCATAGTGGGACGGACTAGTCCGGGTAGTCATTGAGTGGGTTTTCGGGACTAAGTCCCAAAACCACGGACTTGTCTGTTTTAGTCCAGACCAAGAGGTCCTGACTGAGATCAGACTAGTCCGCCCTGGGGGCCGGACTAGTCCGGATTGCTGAGAGTTAGGTGCTTCAGCGACTAAGTCTGGGAGACCGGACTAGTCCGCCCTTGGGGGCTGGACTAGTCCATGGTATCCAAACTAGTCCATTTTCACACAGAACAAAAGGTTATGTGTGAGATCAGACTAGTCTGGTTTGGACCGGACTAGTCCGTTTTGAAGTGACCGTTTGAATTTGAAGTTTGGCGGGTAGCATGACAATTGCCGTGCAATGTGACAGTTGTCAGGGACGTCAGTGGTCCCAAAGGGCGGACTAGTCCGGGCCGTCAGCCGGACTAGTCCGCCCATCTGCTGAAGTAAGCAGTATGGCCTGGGTACCTCTATAAATAGAGGACCCCTGGGTTCATTTGAACCAACTCTTGAGATCACTAAAACCCTAGCACCACCACAGCAAACTTTGAGCCTCCAAAAGCCTTCTTCTTGCCTACCTTCCCTCTAGAACTAATTCTTGTGTGGATTAGGGTTTGGTGAGGTGAAGAAGAGGAAGAACACCGCTCTAGGCTCTCGGTTTGATCTCTTGCACTTGTTGAATCTTTGTGATCTGCGGCTTCAGTCATTCTTTGTGATTTTAGATTGTCTTTGTGGTGGGAGCCTCAGATTGTGAGAAGCCCCAACGGATCTTGTATTCACCCTTGCGATAGTGGAGAACTAAGTTATCTATGTGAGGGAAGGGTTGTTGAACCCGGTCCTTAGTGGGCTCCTCAACGGGGACGTAGATTCCTATGTGGGATTGAACCTCGGGATAAAATCCTTGTGTCCCTTGTGTACTTCGTTTTCATTTATCGCACATTGCTTCTATGGTTAGCTTTACCGTTTTTGTTCATCACTCTTGTTTCATTGTGATCCTTAGCTCCATACTTGACATATAACTTGTTAAGGTTCACTAAATCATTCTAACACTTTTCACATCACTAAAATCCAACTAAAACTTGTTAGAAACACTTTTTAGGCTTTCCCTGCAGGTGGACCGGACTAGTCCGCCCCTGGACTAGACTAGTCCACCCCCTGAGTACTGATCTCGTTTTATTAAGTCATTTCAAGTCAATTAGCCTATTCACCCCCCTCTAGGCAACTTTCACTTCCCGAAGAGGCGGGCTCTGGCTCTACCACATGTCCCGCGGCCCTGGAGCCCCCGCTCTACTCAGGTCAGGCTCCGGAGCTGCCACGTGGTCAGCGAGTCGGGACCCGGCCTCCCTAGAAAAGGCTAGCTCCCGAGCTACCACGTACCCTGCAACTTTCCCTGAGCGATGGGTTGCGGGAGTTAAGAGGGTGGTGCGCCTTGTCCATATTAGGCATTAAAAACTCGCGTCTTCCCTAGGCGCGTGATGCGGAACATGCCTGCTGTCAGGTACCGCTGCGACCAATCGCATTGCAGTAAAGGCGCAAAAGGCCTACCCCACTCTGCCAAGTGGGTAGCTTACGACGCCAGGGCCAGATGGATGGGACATTCTCTGCCATCATTAAGGACTACGCATGGTGATTAAGGCGGCGAGTCTTCAAGTTGCGGCTAGAGGAAGCTTATGTGAGAAGTCATATATCTTTAGGATAAGATCGCCAAGGGGCCACCTATCGGGCCTCTGTCCTCACTAGTAAGGCATCTGGCCTTGTCTATAAAAGGACCAGACCACTACCGTTACAAAGGACAACCAATCTATGCATTCACACACACACACACAAACACACACACACACACACACACACACACACACAGCAGCAGCAGCAATACAACCTCACTATGGAGTAGGGTGTTACGATCTTGCGGCCCAAACCACGTAAAAACCACCATCTCATACTCTCATACGCACGATCACTAGATTGAGAACTAAGCCCTGCCGATCAAAGAACCTCTGCGGGCTGCTCCATAGCAGATCCAAGGGAAGTGTCGCATTAACACTTCGACATTTGGCGCACCAGGAAGGGGATTTTTCCCTTAAAAAAGTGGTTGCATTTTCACCACCATGGTGTTCATCAAACCCGTAGACGGCGGTTTCTGAGGCCGTCATCCGGTCACCAGATCCATCGCCCGAGCGGCACACTCTGGTGTGTCACGTCCCCACGTAGATGCAGCTAGCCAGGGTGGCGCCTCCGGGCACGTCCCGGCCGAGTCAGCGGCCCCGTAGCCACCAGTTGCGAGTTCAAAGAGTGCTCTGGTAGCAGCCAGGGGCCTGCTCCACCACCCATCGTCGATGAACGCTTCCCAGGGAGCAGCTTAGCAGTGGGTCCACGACATCGACCACTTAGTCGTGGCGGCCCTCAACTCTCCCAACAGAGGGAGACGTCACGTGTCACTATCGCGCACGCCGTCCATCGACCATCGCACCTCTGACTCTAGATCCACCAGGCCTACTAGTGCTGGCAAGATCCCCAAGGAGGACCTGAGGACTGAGCTTGACCATCATCAAGCTCAGATAGATGGCCCCGTCATCATTGAGCGGCAGCGGGAGAGATGGCACCAACCTCGATGCCGAGTACGGCCCTCGAGCGCCTGAGCAAGAGGAGTCCTCCGTCCTAGGAGCACCTTAGGTAAACCAAGACTATGTTTGGTCGACTGCACCCCTGCAATGCTCTGTGCACCAGCTACCGCAGCAGCAGTACTTGCCACAACAGCAGGCTCCACAACATCCCCACATGGCGCAACAAACCCTCCTGGGGTATGCTGTCTCGTACGCTTCTCCAGCGAAGCCCATCAGAGGGTGCATGGCCTTGGCGCCATACCTCCACGTGAAGATGTGACCGCGCAAGTTCCGGTCACACCTGCCAGAGATGTTTGAAGGGAGCGTCATCCCAGCCAAGTTCCTGCAGATCTACACCACAATGCTCCTTGCTGTTGGAGCGGATGAGTCCATCCTGGCAAACTTCTTCCGCATCGCCCTAATCGGCTCAGCCTTTTCATGGAACCTCTTGGGATGAGCACTGTCGGCAGTTCAGGGCAAACTTTAGTGGATCTAGAGGCGCCCTGGAACCAAGCTCGACCTCCACGCCGTGCTCCAGCAACCCAAGGAGACGCTGTGATCATTCATCCAACGCTTCTCCTGGGTACGTAACTCCATCCCCAACATCCTGAATTCTTCTGTCGTAGTAGCATTTCTGTAGGGAGTACGTGACCGGAAGATGCTCGAGAAGTTAGCTACGCACAACGTGCAAGATGTCTTTGAGCTCTTCTCCATCGCCGAACGGTGTGCTCGGGTGGCGGAAGGACGTGACTGGCACACTCATCCCACCCCAGAGTGGGCGGAGTCGGCCACACCTGCAAAGGTGCCACTTCCCCGGGTAGCGGCAAAAAGAGGAACAAGAACCGGGGCAGAGGCCAGAATAAGCCGTTGCATGGGTCACCCGTCGTCGTAGCAGCGGCGACTGGAGAGGGAATACCCCCACACTTCGACAAGCGTCCACGTTAGCCACCTGCAGCTGACCACAATGTCGAGCCCTGCCCGGTACACAAGACCCGCGACCACACGACGAGCGAGTGCTGTCAGATTAAGAGACACACCGAGCGATATTAGAGATCGGGTGCAGCAGCGTCCCGACGGCCCCCCTTCCGCTAGTGGGAGGGCAAGTAGAAGGTCGACCCAAAGGTCAACGACAACGAGGAGATGGAGTACCAGAAGTAGGAACGGGCCGTCAAGGTGGTCCACCAAGACGAGGACTCCGACACCAGCAGCGACCACGAGCGTAGTAAGACTCTCACGTCATATTCGGGGGGTCTTGGGATCCTGCATCCCGAAATGCAGTCAAGACCCTGTGCCGAGCAGTGGCTTTGATAGCCCTTGCTCCCACTCCAGCGCTGCACCACAAGTGGAAGGAGACGTCGATCAGCTTCAACGCCTCCGACTGCTCCAAGAACATAGCGGGAGCCGGGATCCTGCCTCTCCTGGTCACCCCCACCGTTGCCAATGTCAAGCTCCACTACTTCTTGATATATGGCGGGGCCGGCCTCAACCTCATCACACGTGCGGCCTTTGACCAGTTGCAGATCCCGGTGTCAAAGCTCACCCCCTCGAGCCCATTCTCGGGGGTGGGGCTAGGGAACATCATCCCATACGACAACATCAACCTCCGGGTGACCTTTGGGATGCCCGACCACTACAGAACTTAGAGCATCCTATACGACATCGCAGACGTCAGCCTCCCCTTCAACGCTATCATCACCAGGCCAGCCCTATACCGATTCATGGCCGTAGCCCACTACGACTACCTTATATCGAAGATGCCGACCCCCTGCAGCATCCTCAGGATTCGCGGAGACCGTACTACAGCGATGTTAGACTTGGAGAAGCTCCAATCATTCACAGCAGACCCTGCACCATCCCAGTGCAGCGCTGGGCGGAGTCAGCCTCCACCGAGATCGCACCAGCGCGGCTCACCTGCAGCACCCCGTCTATAGCCTTTCGACAGCACTGACACTACCGGCAAATGTGTCAAGATCAGTTCCATCCCTACTCCGACCCTTCGCAAGGCGGGCGGCCAAGGCAAAAAGTAGGAACATCTGCTCAACGCCCCACTAGTAGCCATCGACGACAAGTTGCTCGGCATCCATCACAGCTACCCTCGGAGCTTTGGGCACCCTGTATATATTACCTTAATAGGACAGTGTGAAGGTGTTCATAGTCTCAAGAAGTAGTGTTTAGGGCAACCAAGCTCCGAGAGGGTCAGGTCCAGAGTGCACAGTCACCTTAGCTTGGTCCCGAACCCTAAGCCTGTGCACCCTGCCTCTCTCGGCATTAGGAAGCAGGCAGTTGCCCTCTTTTGTAAAAGTTTGTCTCCTCATATGAATACCAATATAAAAGAATCCCTGTCTTACTTCATGTTTCCCTATACAATTTTATGAACAACCATGCTAGGCTCGCTTACTGTATATTTCCTTCATATACACAGTTGTACACTCTGTATCTCTCACCATTGCTAGAGTTGTGCAATCCTACTACAGGAGGGCTTGCTTGAGGTACCTGCGATGTGTGAAGGGTTCTCGCGACTGCCCCCATCCTTGGAGTTCTGTGAAGCCAGATGGCCTCCCAAGAAAGGCCTAGGCCAAGCCGGAGGTCCAGGGCATGTGAACTGCTTAGCCTGGGCCTGTACCCTAAGCACGCAAACCCTGCCTCTCAGCGCGGCGGCCAGGTATTGGGGGCCGGAAGGATCTCACCCTAAGGACGGCGGGAGCCGAACACTGAAGCGCTAACACATTGAATTACCCAAGTCCTGTGTGTCAACTAAGGACAGTAAGACATGACAAAGGTAAGGAAGTGGAATAGGTAAAACCGGCGAGCAAACTTGTCTCTCCTTTAACGTGTGCAAGACAGCCAGCTCTGGCACCACCAAGGGGGCCTGCCGTCGACGTCTCAACACGTTGACAATAGCAACAAGTGTTGATAAGTTAGTACACTCTCCGGCCCAACTCTTGTTGCTAACAGGATTCTCTTGTGGTACTTGTGCACCAGGGGCCTGTCGTCGACGTCTCTACGACGATGGTGGCCGACACTGGAGCATCCAACTCCGGTACCTCCCAAGGGGCCTGCTGTCGACATCTCTACGACGATGGTGGACGATGCTGGAGCATCCAGCTCCGCCACCTCCCAGGGAGCCTGCCATCGATGTCTCTATGATGATGGTGGACGACAACGGAGCATCCAACTCCGGCACCTCCCAGGGGGCCTGCTGTCGACGTCTCCACGATGATGGTGGGTGACGCCGGAGCATCCAGCTCCGACACCTCCCAGGGGACCTGCCATCGCCAAATTCACGATGATGGTGGGCGACGCTGGAGCATCCAACTCTGGCACCTCCAAGGGGCCTGCTGTCGAGAAATCTACGACGATGGTGGGCGACGCCAGAGCATTCAGCTCCGGCACCTTCCAAGGGGCCTGCCATTCACGTCCCAGCATGTTGACGACAGCAGCAAACGCTGACAAGTGACTACACTCTCCTTCCCCACTCTTGTTACTAACAGAGTTCTCTTGTGATAGCCTATACAACAGGGGCCTGCCGTCGACGAATCCACGACGATGGTGGGCGACGCTGGAGCATCCAGCTCCGGCACCTCCCAGGGGGTCTGCCTTCGATGAATCTACAATGATGGTGGGCGATGCCAGAGCATCTAGTTCCGGCACCTCCCAAGGGGCATGCCGTCGATGTCCTAGCATGTTGACGACAGCAACAAGCGCTGATAAGTGACACCACTCTCCTGCCCCGCTCTTGTTGCTAATAGAGTTCTCTTGTGATAGCTTGTACACTAGGGGCCAACTGTCGACAAATCAACGGCGATGGTGGTGGTGGGCGATGCTGGAGCATCCAACTTTAGCACCTCCCAGGGGGCTTACCGTTGACAAATCTACGACGATTGTGGGCGACGCTGGAGCATCCAGCTTCAGCACCTCCGAAGGGGCCTGCTGTCAACACCTCTGCGTCGATGGTGGACGACGCCAGAGCAGCCTACTCCAGCACCTCCCAAGGGGCCTGCCGTGATGTCCCAGCATGTTGACGACAACAAGAAGCGCTGATAAGTGAGTACACTCTCTTGCCCCGCTCTTGTTGCTAACAAGGTTCTCTTGTGATAGCCTATACACCAGGGGCCTGCCGTCGAAGTGCTACACATCAGTGGTGGACGACGTTAGAGCAGCCAGCTCTGGCACCTCCCACGGGGCCTGTCATCGACGTCTCTGCGATGATGGTGGGCGACGTTAGAGCATCCAGCTCTGGCACCTCCCAAGGGGCGTGCCATTGACAACTCAACAACAATGGTGGGCGATGCCGGAGCAGCCAGCTCCGGCACCACCCAGGGGTCCTATCGTCGATGTCTCCACTCAGAAAAAGCTCAACGCCTTTGGAAGGACCACACCGAGGTCAACCACTCATACTCCCCTGCTCTGCTGGTGGCCCGTCGAAGACATCCTGCAATCAAGTGGTAGGTGTGCCCAACCACTTGGCCACACCTAACAGGCGGTCTCTAAGGGGATTCCATAGGCAAGACATCAAATCATGACAAATTGGCCATGTCATTTGTGCAAGCATTGGTCCCTCAAAAGCTAGCGAACTCGACATAAGTTCTTCAAGACCTTACACATCTAAGGAATTGGGGTGACAATTTTAGAAGCACAAGAAAAGCCAAGATAACAAACACAAAGTCAAATTCATTGAAGAATATTTACAAAGGGGCGAACCCCGGATACAAAGACGGGCCGCCAACCTCAATCCTTGGCAAATTGTGTGACGACATGTTCTGCGGCATCGTTGACCTCTGCCGCTGTCGTTTCCTCACGCTACTTGATGGGAGCTTCGAAAACCGGCTCCAGTATCAGCTCAAGGTACCGACTCTGATAGCACACCAGGACATGGGATGCCACTGTCTTCGCCACCGCTGTACCCTCGACTTCCAGACGCTGAGCCAGCTGACGCTCCTGCAGATTGAGCTCTCAGGCGCGACGCTCCGTCGTGTGCTCCCAGGCCTGGACGTCGAGATCACCTAGGAGGAGTTCCTGACGCTTAGCTAAGTGTTGTGCTCGATCCCGCGCCATGTCGCTCTCCCGAAGCTCAAGGTCTTCGAGGAGAGACTACAGCCTGTCCCGATCTGCCTTAGCCCGAGCCATTATCGCCTGGGCCACCACCTCTTGCTCAGCGGCAGCAGCCTCCGACTCAGTAACATCGGCTTTGTAGCAACCAGGGCCTCTCGAAACTCTTCAAGGGCATGCAAGCGGGCGTCAGCCGTGTCATTGGCTACCTTAGCATAGGCTAGAATCTTCTGGGACATTGCATCTGTCGAAGTGTTAATGCGACACTTCCCCCGGGTCTGCTAAGGAGCAACCCGCGGAGGTTCTTGTTCAATGGGGCTTATGCCTCAATCAAGTGTTCTAGCGGAAGAGAGTATGACATGGTAGTTTTTACGTGGTTCGGCCGCAAGGAGCATAACACCCTACTCCACAGTGGATGGTATTGCTAGTATGTGTGTATGCGTGTGTGTGATGTTGGCTTGGGGATTTTTTGGATCCTTTGTAACGGTGGCGGTCCAGTCCTTTTATAGCTAAGGACGGATGCCTTACAAGTGGGGCCTGGGGCCCGACTGGTGGTCCCGGGGTGATCTTATCCTAAAGATCTAAGGCTTCTCGCATAAGCTTGCTCTGACCATGGACTTGAAGACTCGCCGTCTTGCCGCTTGAACCATGAGTAGCACATGCGCCATTGCTGAAAATGGCAGGGGATGTCCCGTCCATCTGTCTCTATCGCCGTAAGCTACCCACTTGGCGGAGTGGGATAGGCCTACGACGTCTTCACTGCAATGCGATTGGTCGTAGCGGTACCTGACATTAGGCGTGCACTGCACCATGCGTCAGGGGAAGCCGCATATCTTCAATCCATGGCAGGGACAAGGCGCACCGCCCTCTTAACTCCCACGTCCCTCCGTCCAGGGCAAGTGGCTGGGCTACGTGACAGCTCGGAAGGTCACCTCTGCGGAGGAGGTCAGGTCCCGCCTTGCGGACCAAGTGGCAGCTCGGGAGCTCACCTCCGCAAAGGGGGTCAGGTCCCGCCTTGTGGGACATGTGGCAGCGCCGGAGCCCGCCTATATGGGAGGTGGCTCATCTTATGTCTCAGACCATGTGGCAGCTCAGGAGCCCTGTCTTTTGGGGGAGAGGGATCCTTCCCAGCTGGACACATGGCTGCTTGGGTGCTCGTCTTCGAGGGGGATCCAAACTCTTCCCAGGGTCTCTTGCAGGTACCCCATACCCCGTATCTAAGGTCATCCGGTCCATGTCTTCTAAACATGTGGCGCCCTTGGACCCTACCTATACGGAAGGCGAGGTACCTAAGCAGCTCTAGCGTGTGCGCGTGGGTACCCAGTATGCCGGGTACCGACAATGGCCCCTGGGTCCACCTTGGGTGAGGCGACGAGCTCGAGGGTGGAGCCCTATCCTACTTTCCCGTGTGGCCTTTTAATTTTATCTTGATCAACCGATGTGGTGCACGCCTCTGCTGTTGTGACCACGCGTCCCTCTCTGGTTGAGGGGTCGTGGCGATAGGTTCTTTGCTTGATGCAGTCTCTTTACTACGACAGTTCCCAATGCAGCTTCTGCACTTCTGCCCCTTCTACTCCCGCCTTTATGGGAACCACCGGGTTGCCTTCTCGGGTTGATACTCCTTGAGGACAATCTCTTTGACAGGGGACTTGGTAGCCATCGTCACGGACGTTACAGGTTGACCAGCGGGTTTCGACCTCAAGCAATCTATTCGGTGCGCTCGAACGCCTAACGAGGAGTTAAAAGGAAATCTTTAGGAGCAAAGGGGTTTCTTCCTTATGCATTCCCCAACGTTTGAGCCTTTGTCTTCCACCTTGTGCACCCACTCTCTCCCCACCTTCGTGCTTCTCGACTCCTGCCCCAATGGATTCAACCTTGCCCCCTTCTCGCATTGTTGACGTAGCGCATGTGGGACACGTGTTCAACTGGGAGGACAAAGAGCGGCGGGATCTGATCCGCCCAGGCACCCTACCTCTGAAGTTGGGGGAGAAGGAGATTGTCTTCTTCCAGGCGTACGCGTACTCCGGGTTCGTTCCCCCCCCCCCCCCCCCCCCCCGTTTCCTCCTTCTTGGTGACACTTCTGGAGGTCCCGGGGCTTTAGCTTCACCACTTGTCGCCGAACTCTCTAGTGGTGGCGGCGGTGTTCTCACTCTTCTGCAAGATGTTTGTCGTGGTGTTCCCGTCTGTGCCGGTGTTTCGGCAGTTCTTCGTGCTGAGGCCAACCGGGAAAAAGAACAAAGCCAACTTCCTTGGCGGCTATTGCTTCCAACATCGGGCCAACAACCCCTTCAAGTACATCAACCCACTCTCCTCAGAAAAGTGGGCCGATTGGAGGAGGGACTGGGTGATCGTACAAGTCAACGCTCACGATCGCATGGTTATGCCCACTGGATGGGCGACAATTAGGAAGAAGACCTGGGAGGAGCGGCCGGAGTTAGAGCAGGCCTACACCCCAGTGATGGAGAGGATCCAATTCCTGGCGGATCATGGCCTTTTGGAGTTGATGGTGATGGCGGACTTCATTCGTCAACGCCTGGTTCCCCTTCAGCATCGTTGCTGTCCTGTATGGCTTTACTTCGGGCTACAAGATGGCACTCGGCTGGTGCGGGGTCGTGACACAGAGATGGCTCTGCAAGTGGTGCTCGACGCAATGTCCAAGGTGTGCGACAACCTAGTGTCCGATGATGTCTTCAACTTCCCGCAATCTTGCCCACCGCTCTACCCATATCGGGACCTTCTAACGAAGATTTTGAAGGAGATGCCAAACCTGGACGTGCTCGGTCTTGTGCCGCGGCAGGTAGGTGACAACAACCGCAGGCTGGCCATCGTCGACTCTCCGGTGGAGTCCGCACCTGCACCATCCTCTGAAGCTTCAAGGGCGGAGGATGCATTCTGCGTCGGAGAGAAGGGCAAGGCGCCGGTCCCCGACACAGTCAAGGGAAAAGGTCCGGTCCCTGACATGGGGAAGGGGAAGTCGCCTTAGGTCGAGGTTGTGAAGGAGAAACACCGTTGGTCGCCGCCGAAGGTTCCGCCGCATGTGGCCTTCGCTCCAAGTCAACGTTCTCCGGCCCACCCCTCCTCAGCTGTGGGTGTCAGCGGCTCTTCCGGCGGAGGCTCAGTCTATCAAGCGGTGGCTCCACCGACGACTGTGGTTGGTGCATCATTCAGCATCCCCACCCCCGGCAAAGTCCAAGGCTCCACAGGGGGCTCTGGGTGCATTACGCCTACGGAGCCTCATGCCAAGAGGCCACGGGTGGACGTCGGCGACAGCTCGGGCGGAGGCTCTGGGAGTGGCTCTGTTGGGGCTGGTGGAGGTATGCCGATGCAGGGTAGCGGCGTCGCTGGTAGAATTGGTGGAGGCCTAGCTGGGGCGACCTCGCTTACCACACCGTTGTTAGGGCCTGCGACTTCAGGGCCGCCAAAGGTGGAGGCTCGCTGGAGCTTCCGGGGACGCCGATAAGGCATTCTTACCAACGCTTGCTTTGTTATCTCGCCTACCTTTGTTGGTTGATCGGGCCTTGGTATTGACTTGCAGGGCCACATCGACTATTGTGACAACCTTACCGCCAGGGGTAGTGCCCCGAAGCGCTTCGTAGTCGGCCCAGGAGGTTACAACTGTTGCGACAGAGCAGACAACCAAGCCGGCACAGGAGAGCGCTGCTCCGGCATCTGTCCTCCGCGCGAGGAGTCAAGCTTCTTCAGCTGTGTCTCCGGCTATTGTGCCAGAGGTACCCTTAGCCGTCGTGCCAGAAGTTATGTCGGAGCCAGCTCAGGGGGCTGAGGTCTTGGCCTTCGCTGCTGCTGATCCGGCGGGCGGCTCCCTGGGCGATGGTGACGCTGTCGCTTCGGGTTGCACCGCCACTCCTACCCAGCCTCTGAAGACAAGGTCTCCGATACTGGTGGCCTCACCTTTGCCACTTCGGGAGGAGGAGGTCCCCAGGATGATTGTCGGGCGGCCCTCCATAACTTTGGCGCAGCTAGAGCGCCCCTCTGACATCATGGACTCAACACAGTCCATCATCCTTCAGGTGCAGTCCAACCTCCGTCGGGCGCATGGGGCTCTCATTGCGAAATGGGAGAAGCTGTGTGCTGAGGGCGAGCGCCTCCAAGGCTGGGATGACCTTCTGAGGTCTAGGATCACCGAGGAGAAGGCGAAGTAATAGAGGGAGAGCAAGGAGCAAGGAGCAGGAGAAGTTCCTAAGCTACTATTGCTGAGCGGGAGGCCGTTGTCGCCGAGTAGGAGGTGACGGCCCAGGCGATGATGTCTAGGGTTGAGGCTCATCGGGACAGGCTGCAGTCCCACCTTGAAGATCTTGAGCTCCAGGAGCGGGACTTGTCGCGGGGTCGGGCGCAACACTCAACTGAGCGTTTAGAACTTCTCCTGCGCGATCTCGACGTCCAAGCCCGGGAGTGCACTCCTCAATCGCCGAATGATTCAAGTTGTAGCAAGTCGCCTTTGCCGCCGCTTTGTCGCTTTGTAGAACAACCTCATGGTATCCCATCTTAAAGAGATAAGTTGAACAAGTAAGGTGGTCGTTCGGATGTACTATTCAACTCGCGGGGATTATTTAAGTGGAGCTTTAATATATATCCATGCTAGGTATTTATCTGGTGTTACAGCTTCGATTACCGTTGGCATGAATCCATGATATACTCCAAAAATATCAGAGCATTGTCCATAGAACACACCTTTACATTCGATAAGCATTCGGTTCGGATAAGTAAAGTCCCTTCAGTCGGTTCGCGCAGGTGTAAGACCTATGTGTGCTGAATACATTGGCTTGTAGTAAATACACTTGGCTTTGATGATAAAAGTTTTTAATATCACCAAAACACCTTTTTATCAAGGTCCGACTCTAGCTCCGAGCTACAACAAGGTCCGACGATAGGTCCGGCTTGTTTTGGGTAGCTTCGGCTACGTTAGATGCTAGGTCCGGCTTCTTGGTAAGGTCTGACTAGCTTTGGATAGCTCCGGTGAGCTTTATGTTTAGCTCCGGCATGTTTTAGATAGCTCCGACATATATTTGATAGCTCCGACATATATCTGATAGCTCCGACATGTTTTTGCTAAGCTCCGACTTACTGTGTCTAGCTCCGGTTTTGGGTTGACTAGTTCCGACTAGTTTTGATAAGCTCCGGATCCAGGATCGACTAGTTTTGATAAGCTCCGGATCCAGGATCGACTAGTTTTGGTAAGCTCCGGATCCAGGATCTACTAGTTTTGGTAAGCTCCGACGCTAGGTTCTACTAGCTTTTGTTAGCTCCGGATCAAGCTCCGGGTTGCTCTGGCAAGGTCCGGAACTTGACTGCAGTGTTTCTTGTTAGCTCTGGCTCAAGTTCCGGGTTGCTCTGGCAAGGTCCGGAACTTGACCAAAGTGCTTCTACTTTTCATTTGCAATGTCTCGTACTTGCTCTACATGATTGGAAAGATTGCTTGGTATTCATTTACTAAGTTTTTGGTGCGTTTTGGATGATACGGTTGATATTGTTTCTAATGTGGTTTTACAACATGCTTATGTGAGGTTCTCACGTAAGGTGTTGTGTTCGGAACTAACGTGAGTCAAGTCGAGGACTTGGGCTCGTATGGATTGTTTGTTTGTTCATGTGCAGGTGTTGCTTGAGTTCAAGTCATGGCTGGTGACAGGATCCATTGGACTAGTCTCAGGAGGAGATGAGGTTCCAACAACCAAGTTCGGGAGGAACTGTGGTTGAGCGGGTCAGGAGGTCGCGCAGGATGATTGAATCAAGGGCAGTGCATATGAAGGTCGAAGGAAGGTGTTCGCACGTATGCATGAGGTGCATGACGTGGCAATATGCTTCTAGAGACGGATTATGGAAGGAAGATCTGATTGGAAGGATCGGATCGTATCGGTTGAAGACTTTGGCTGTGGCAGAGTTGGTTATGGCTCGGTATGGGAAGTATCGAGTTGGTTATGTTAGGATTTCGTGTGTGTCACGAAATTGGGTTGTTTAGGAATGTGGGATACGTTCCTAAGGTGTTTGGAAGTCTTAAGATTGCTTCTATCTGCGTGTAGAAGAATCTTGAGCAGTTATGGTAAGTTCCGATTGTGATCGGATTAGGATTAGAGTCCTAGTTGTATTGGGATGGCCTAAGGACTGGTTATATAAGCAAGGGAAGGCCAAAGCTCGTTGTGTACGACTTTGGGGCTGTTCCTCTTGTGTTCTATTGAATAAAATTCATAGTTTGAAGGAACTTTTGTGCCTTGTTCGTCCGACTTGTTCCAGACAAGTTTTACTCGTCGAGTTTCTGGACAGCACTACCTTTCGACGGTGGTTTTAGCATAACTCGAGTTTTACTGATCCAATTGACGTGATTCTTTTTCGGTTGTCTTCACAACTTGATTAACTATCATCTGCCAAAATTTCACGGTCATTGGATTTGTGGTTTTTGTGCTACACGAGTTTCTTTTCAGCATTCCAGAAACTGTTTTTCTCGAGTAGGTCAGATTGACCAGTGTTTGATCTTTTGATCATAACTTGAGTTGTTCTCAACGGATTTGAGTAATTCTTTTTGTATTGTCTTCGTGACTTGATTCTCTCTGATATCTATCACTTTTGTCACGGTGAAACACGTTTAGATTAGTCTCATACACGATTTATTTAACAGATCGTTTTTCTACCAAAGGGATTAGGGTTTTATTGTTTCCGCTGCGTAAGATTTTTAAATCTACCATTCACCCCCCCCTCTGGTAGCTTTTCACGTGCTCTTCGATCCTACAATTGGTATCAGAGCCACGGTGCTCTAATCCTTGAGATTTGCACGTGTTTTGACTAATCATCATGGAGAAGTACTCCGCCAAACCTTGTGTGTTTTCTGGCATTGATTTCCAGGTTTGGAAGGCACGCATGGAGGCCTTCATCCAAGCGCAAGGCTTCGCAATATGGGAAAAGGTATACAAACCTTATGAAGTCCCGCCTAACGATCAAGTTACGGCTACGAACCTCCGGGACGTCGACAACAACAACAAAGCTCGAAACTTGATCATCCAAGGACTCACTCAGAGCGACTTTGATCGTGTCGCACACCTCCGGTCAGCATATGATGTTTGGAGAGCTCTCTGTGATTATCATGAAGGCTCCAACACAATCAAGGAGGTAAAACAAGATATGTTCAAAAAGGAGTATATGCGTTTTGAGATGCAACCAGGTGAGTCTATCGATGACCTCTTTGCTCGTTTCAATAAGATTCTCAGCAACTTACGTAGTGTCAATGTTAATTTTTCTGATGCTGAGAATGCTAGACAACTTCTTAGTGCATTAGACATGTCAGTTTGGGAGATGAAAGTAACATCCATTCGTGAATCAACTGTCATGAGTTCTCTTACATTAGATGTACTTTATTCTAAACTAAAAACTCATGAAATTGACATCCTAGCACGTAAGAACCCAAACAAGTCTATTGCATTTGTCTCACAACGTGATATGTCTAGCTCCGGCCAATCATCATCTTGCAATACTCTTGCTTTATTGTCCTCGCTAACCCTGGAACAGATCGAAGAGTTTCCAGAAGAGGAGTTGGCACTCATCTCTACTAGATTCTCAAAGGCATTGCAAAATGTGAGAACTAGAAGGAGAGGAAGCTCCGGACCTCAACGTTGTTTTGAATGTGGTAAAATAGGACACTTTCGTACAGAATGCCCTAACCTTTCAGGTCCGACCACCCGGGAGGAAAAACAAAGCAAGGTCCGAACCTCCTCTGGAAACTCCAACAAGAAGAAGAAGGATACCATAGGACGCAAGATGATCAACAGCTTCATCACCGCGCTTCAAGAGCTCAGTTCAAGTGACATTGATTTTGAAAGTGATGAAGAGAAAGATGACCTGGCCAACTTATGCTTCATGGCGGGCAAAGCAAGATCAAGATCAAGTCAGGAGGAAGCAGAACACAACAGTGACGATGATGAGGTATGTTCTACCTGCAATGAAATGTGTGATGCTATTTCTCGTGCAACTATTATTGTCAAGAAAAAGGACAAAAAGCTTAGGGATAATGCTGCTAAAATTGAATCACTAGAATCTGAAATTAAACGTTTAAAAACCTTGATTCCTAGTGATGATGCATGTCCCTCATGTGACTTGATCTATGAACAATTGTCCTCTCTAAGAAGTGCACATTCCTCCACTCTAGACAGACTTGATGAAGAAATTGAAAAGAACAAAAAACTTGCTGCACTTAATGATAAAAACTTAAAAGATGCTTCTTGTTCTACAGATGATTTGCATTGTTCTGCATGTGAAAATCTTGATAAGAAACTAAAAGATGCAATGAATGAAATTTCCATTCTGAACAATGTTTTACGATCTCATGAAGTTAAAAATTGTTCCAATTGCAAACTAAAAGGAAAAACTTCATGTGCAAACTGCCTAGACTTGTCTAAGAAACTTGATGACATGAATAGGACACTAGGTCGGTTTTGTAATGGGGATAAGAATCTAAACTTGCTGCTGAATTCTTCAAAGTCTAGCAAAGATAAAACTGGTTTAGGTTTTGATTCTCATGTTCATGCTAAGGCACATCCACCTAAAATTGTAAGGTCATTAGGAAGTGGTTTGATTCAAACAGTTCCTAAACAAAATAGAGTGGTTTTCAAATCTGCAGGAGTGATGCCTCATTCCGTTTCAAATAAAAATATTGCTTGCTCATCTAGACATGAACACAAAGTTAAATTTCATTGTACCTTCTGTGGTAGAGATGGTCATGTCATAGATTTTTGTTATAGACTAGCTAAACAACAGAAAAAGGAAAGAAAAATTGCTAGATCTTATAACTTTCATGCAATTAGAAAAACACAACCTGCTTTAGTGAGTCAGAAATTTGAAAAGGTAGCTTCCGGATCTTCTGGTAAGGAATCCGCAAAGGCAGCTCCGATAGTTCTGATAGCTCCGAGAGCTCCCGGATCTTGTGTTGTTCCCTCCGGAGCTTCAGTTTTTGCCTCCGGACCTTCTGCTTTTACCTCCGGAGCTACTGGTTTTCACTCTAAACAAGTAACAACTGTTAGGAAAAGAAAACCTCAATCTTTGACTCATAAACCTGCTGTTTTGTCTCAGCTTTCGCGTGTTTTTCCTGCTGCACGTCGCGTGACTCAGTACTGGATTCCTACATGCCTTTTGACTAACCCCAGTACTGAGTCATCGACGAATGGTGCTTCTATGTAGGTTACACGCTTGAGGAAGGAGAATATTTGGATTGAGGATTCAGGTTGCTCACGCCACATGACCGGTAACAAAGATTGGTTCTCCTCCCTCACCTTTGTGTCACATGTAGAGAATGTTACTTTTGCCGATAATTCTTCAACTCCTATAATTGCTAAGGGTTCGGTTAGAGTAAATGATCACTACACTTTGAAGGATGTGGCACTTGTCAAAAATTTGAAATATAACTTGCTTTCTGTTTCACAATTGCTAGATGAAAATCTAGAAATTACTTTCAATAAAAACTGCTGCAAAGTTGTAGATTCAAATAGTGAGCTTATTTTTAACATGTCTCGGTTTGGAAGAGTTTTTAAAGCTGATTTTGATATGTCTTCTTCTAAGCATAAGTGTCTAGTTGCTAATGATTCAAAGGACTTATATTTTTGGCATCGTAGACTTGGTCACGTAGGCTTTGATCACCTAACGCGTGTTAGTGCTCTTGATCGCATACGTGGGCTGCCTAAGCTAAAAGGGGACAAA
Source organism: Tuctoria greenei (assembly GCA_036927565.1). Lineage (NCBI taxonomy): Eukaryota > Viridiplantae > Streptophyta > Magnoliopsida > Poales > Poaceae > Tuctoria > Tuctoria greenei. The sequence goes on along the minus strand of JAYESD010000012.1, from coordinate 91,648,695 downwards.
GAAATTGTGTGCTCTTCTTGTAGACATGCTATGATGGTTGCAGGTTCACATACTCCTCTCACAATGATAATGACAACTGAACCATGTCAACTTTTGCATCTTGACACCGTAGGACCTTCACGTGTTCAATCCTTCGGAGGTAAATGGTATGCTCTTGTTATTGTTGATGATTATTCTAGATACTCTTGGGTGTATTTTATGGCGTCTAAGAATGAAGTCTTTAGTCACTTTAGAACTTTATTTCTTAGATTATCAATTGATCACCCAGGATCATTAAAAGCAATTAGAAGTGATAATGGAACTGAATTTAAAAATCAATTCTTTGATCACTTTTGTGCTGAAAATAAAATAGATCATCAATTTTCTTCACCATATGTACCTCAACAAAACGGTGTTGTAGAAAGAAAGAACAGAACCCTAGTTGAGATGGCTAGGACTATGCTTGATGAATATCAAATCCCTAGAAAATTTTGGGCTGATGCGTTAGCAACCGCTTGTTATGTCTCAAATCGTGTTTTCTTGCGTGCTAAGCTAGGTAAAACACCATATGAGCTTCGGTTTGGACATAGGCCTAGTGTTACACACTTTCGGGTCTTTGGTTGCAAATGCTTTGTTAAGAAACATGGTAATCTTGATAAATTTGAACCTAGATCCAATGATGGCATGTTTCTTGGTTATCCATCTCATACTAGAGGCTACCGTGTGCTTTTACTTGACACTAACAAAATTGTGGAGACTTGTGAAGTGTCTTTTGATGAAGCTAGCCCAGGTACTAGCTCCGGTGTTGCAGGACCAGATTCATATTCTCAGGGGGAGGGTATTTTCGAAGATGAGGAAGAGCCGGTGATACTGCCTGGTAGTTCCGAAGTTGACACGTGTCCAACTCCAGACATTGAACAAGCTCCGGCTGTCACCTCTGCTGGTCCTGATCATCCACAAATCACAAGCTCATCAATCTACAATGAACCTAATGAAAAAGAAGCTTGTGAGACATCTGTTCCCCTACGTTTTTACAAAGATCATCCCCCACAACAGATGATTGGAAGCTTGCATGAACGAGTCACACGGTCCAGGTTTTGCGATCCAAACTCTCATGCTCATTCTGCTTTTGTTGCCTCTTTTGAACCTAAAGATATATCACACGCACTCACTAATGAATCTTGGATTATTGCCATACAAGAAGAGTTAGAAAATTTTGAAAGAAATAATGTTTGGAAACTTGTACCTCCACCTCAAGGCCACACTTTAATTGGAACTAAATGGGTATATAAAAATAAACAAAGTGAGGATGGGGTTGTGATTAGGAATAAGGCTAGGTTGGTTGCTCAAGGTTTCACTCAAGTTGAAGGTCTAGATTTTGATGAAACTTTTGCTCCTGTCGCTAGATTAGAAGCCATAAGAATTTTGTTAGCTTTCGCAGCATCTAAAGGTTTTAAGCTATATCAAATGGATGTTAAAAGTGCTTTTCTTAATGGCTACATAGATGAGGAGGTTTATGTCAAACAACCACCAGGTTTTGAAAATCCAGATTTTCCTAATCATGTTTACAAACTGTCCAAAGCCTTATATGGTCTCAAACAAGCCCCTAGAGCATGGTATGATAGGTTAAAAACATTCTTACTTGAAAAGGGGTTTACAATGGGAAAGGTTGATAAAACTCTTTTTGTGCTTAATCATGGCAATGACTCATTATTCGTTCAAGTGTATGTGGATGATATTATCTTTGGTTGTGCTTCTCATGATCTTGTGTCCAAGTTTTCAGCAATGATGAGTTCTGAATTTGAAATGAGTATGATGGGTGAACTCACTTACTTTTTGGGGCTGCAAATCAAGCAAACCAAGGAGGGTACCTTTGTGCATCAAACAAAGTATACCAAAGATCTCCTAAGGCGCTTCAACATGGACAAAAGCAAGCCTCTTCGGACACCAATGGGAACAGCAACAACACTTGAACTTGATGAAGATGGTGAATCTGTGGATCAAAAAGAATATAGAAGTATGATCGGATCACTTTTGTACCTTACAGCATCAAGACCGGACATACAATTCAGCGTATGTCTTTGTGCACGGTTTCAAGCTTCCCCACGTGTATCACATCGTCAAGCCGTCAAAAGGATTCTCAGGTACTTACATGGAACTCAAGAATTTGGCATTTTTCTTCCTTCTTCCTCAATCGTTTCTTTGAAAGCTTTTTCGGATGCTGATTTTGGGGGTTGTAGGATTGATAGGAAAAGTACTTCCGGTGCTTGTCATTTTCTTGGTAATTCTCTTGTTGCTTGGTCCTCTAGAAAACAAAGTTCAGTTGCACAATCCACAGCCGAATCTGAGTATGTAGCTGCTGCTAGTGCTTGTTCACAAATTCTTTGGATTGTTCAAACACTTAAGGACTATGGGGTTGATCTAGATAGTGTTCCACTGTTCTGTGATAACACTAGTGCTATTTGCATTGCTAAAAACCCCGTGCAACATTCTAGAACTAAGCACATTGACATTAGGTATCACTTTCTCCGTGATAATGTTGAAAAAGGAAACATTGTGCTTCACCATGTAGATACCGAACAACAATTGGCTGACATTTTTACAAAACCTTTGGATTTCACTCGTTTTTGTTACATTCGTAGTGAAATAGGGGTTATGCATCCTCATGGCTTAAATTGAGGGGGAGTTTTTGAAACTTAGGAAGTCTATGTGTGAATCTGAAATTAAAATAATATGAGCATATTATTTCATACATATATGACTTTGTGATTCCTCTTACATGCTGAAAGTTCTTACTACATTACTCGTGTTATACTTTTTGTAGTTTTTGCCATGTCTAGTAATTGGAATAATTACTTACACTAAATCTGGTCATGGTCGAACTTTCTTGCTGTTTTGAACTTGTTGCATGCTCACAAATGCTTTTAATTATTAAGAATTTATCAAGTAATCAACTCACATGTTGAGTTTTTATGAACTAATATGAATTAAAAAAGATCAAGAGAATATGCATGCATCGCACTTCTTCTTTTGAGATGGCTTGTCATTGCACTTAGATATGAACTTGGAAGAAGTTGTGTATGACTAAAACCATGTCCTTAAGCTTCTGATTGTCAAGTGACATAGGCTTGGCTTGGTTGGTTAGAATAAGGCAGATGCGCATATAATCTCTTGCAAATATCATATGATCTAGATTTATGCTTTGAAAATAATAAAATGCAGCAACTAGTGTCATGCTTTCAGGTTTTGAAATAGTTAAGTTTGTGAGATCATGACCTGCTAAAATTGAAAATCACACTTGCTCTCTAGCATGGCTTACACTACATTATGTATCTCATTGATGTGATAGTGTAAGTTACTTGATAGTATGACTTGGATGAGCTTTGTTTATAAGTATATGTTATAATATGCTCATAACAACTAAAGAGGGAGAGATAATTTGTTTATATCTCATCACAATTAAAATTTCTCTTTTATCTTGCTGAATACATTGTCAAAGGGGGAGAGATTAATCACATTCAAAAAAAAAGGAGAGATAATAAAGGGGGAGACATTTTCATTTTCAAAATGGGGAGAGATTTTCATTTACGTTTGTTTTACAAAAGGTGAGAAATTGTTTTCAAAACTTTTATTTGAATAAGCCAATGTTCGGAATTTTAAATGGTGTTGCCAATGCATTCATCAAGGGGGAGATTGTAAGACCTATGTGTGCTGAATACATTGGCTTGTAGTAAATACACTTGGCTTTGATGATAAAAGTTTTTAATATCACCAAAACACCTTTTTATCAAGGTCCGACTCTAGCTCCGAGCTACAACAAGGTCCGACGATAGGTCCGGCTTGTTTTGGGTAGCTTCGGCTACGTTAGATGCTAGGTCCGGCTTCTTGGTAAGGTCTGACTAGCTTTGGATAGCTCCGGTGAGCTTTATGTTTAGCTCCGGCATGTTTTAGATAGCTCCGACATATATTTGATAGCTCCGACATATATCTGATAGCTCCGACATGTTTTTGCTAAGCTCCGACTTACTGTGTCTAGCTCCGGTTTTGGGTTGACTAGTTCCGACTAGTTTTGATAAGCTCCGGATCCAGGATCGACTAGTTTTGATAAGCTCCGGATCCAGGATCGACTAGTTTTGGTAAGCTCCGGATCCAGGATCTACTAGTTTTGGTAAGCTCCGACGCTAGGTTCTACTAGCTTTTGTTAGCTCCGGATCAAGCTCCGGGTTGCTCTGGCAAGGTCCGGAACTTGACTGCAGTGTTTCTTGTTAGCTCCGGCTCAAGTTCCGGGTTGCTCTGGCAAGGTCCGGAACTTGACCAAAGTGCTTCTACTTTTCATTTGCAATGTCTCGTACTTGCTCTACATGATTGGAAAGATTGCTTGGTATTCATTTACTAAGTTTTTGGTGCGTTTTGGATGATACGGTTGATATTGTTTCTAATGTGGTTTTACAACATGCTTATGTGAGGTTCTCACGTAAGGTGTTGTGTTCGGAACTAACGTGAGTCAAGTCGAGGACTTGGGCTCGTATGGATTGTTTGTTTGTTCATGTGCAGGTGTTGCTTGAGTTCAAGTCATGGCTGGTGACAGGATCCATTGGACTAGTCTCAGGAGGAGATGAGGTTCCAACAACCAAGTTCGGGAGGAACTGTGGTTGAGCGGGTCAGGAGGTCGCGCAGGATGATTGAATCAAGGGCAGTGCATATGAAGGTCGAAGGAAGGTGTTCGCACGTATGCATGAGGTGCATGACGTGGCAATATGCTTCTAGAGACGGATTATGGAAGGAAGATCTGATTGGAAGGATCGGATCGTATCGGTTGAAGACTTTGGCTGTGGCAGAGTTGGTTATGGCTCGGTATGGGAAGTATCGAGTTGGTTATGTTAGGATTTCGTGTGTGTCACGAAATTGGGTTGTTTAGGAATGTGGGATACGTTCCTAAGGTGTTTGGAAGTCTTAAGATTGCTTCTATCTGCGTGTAGAAGAATCTTGAGCAGTTATGGTAAGTTCCGATTGTGATCGGATTAGGATTAGAGTCCTAGTTGTATTGGGATGGCCTAAGGACTGGTTATATAAGCAAGGGAAGGCCAAAGCTCGTTGTGTACGACTTTGGGGCTGTTCCTCTTGTGTTCTATTGAATAAAATTCATAGTTTGAAGGAACTTTTGTGCCTTGTTCGTCCGACTTGTTCCAGACAAGTTTTACTCGTCGAGTTTCTGGACAGCACTACCTTTCGACGGTGGTTTTAGCATAACTCGAGTTTTACTGATCCAATTGACGTGATTCTTTTTCGGTTGTCTTCACAACTTGATTAACTATCATCTGCCAAAATTTCACGGTCATTGGATTTGTGGTTTTTGTGCTACACGAGTTTCTTTTCAGCATTCCAGAAACTGTTTTTCTCGAGTAGGTCAGATTGACCAGTGTTTGATCTTTTGATCATAACTTGAGTTGTTCTCAACGGATTTGAGTAATTCTTTTTGTATTGTCTTCGTGACTTGATTCTCTCTGATATCTATCACTTTTGTCACGGTGAAACACGTTTAGATTAGTCTCATACACGATTTATTTAACAGATCGTTTTTCTACCAAAGGGATTAGGGTTTTATTGTTTCCGCTGCGTAAGATTTTTAAATCTACCATTCACCCCCCCCTCTGGTAGCTTTTCACGTGCTCTTCGATCCTACAGCAGGTGGTCTTCCCTTATTTTCCCTAACGTTCTGATTTGTTCTGGTTTGAGAAAGGAGCACCGCCAAGTCCACTAGGGCGCCCTTAATGAATAAGTCGTGCCCATGAGCTTGATCTGCAGGAGCGTCAGCTGGCTCAGCGTCTGGAAGCCGAGGGTAGGACGGTGGCGCAGACGGTGGCAACCCATGTCCTGGTGTGCTACCGGAGCCGGTACCCTGAAGGTCCTGTTGAAGTGCGCGAGGAGATGGCAGTGGCAGAGGTCAAGAATGTCGCAAAACATGTCGTCGCGCAATTCGCCAGGGATTGAGGCTGGCAGCCTGATTTTGTATCCGGGGTTCACCCCTTTGTAAATATTCTTAATGAATATGAATTTGTGTTTGACTTCTTGGCTTGTCTTTGCGCTTCTCAACTGTTGTTCTGAGTGCTTAGCTACGTAAGGTTTTGCAGAACCTTTGTCGAGCTTGTTAGTTTGTGAGGACCAACGATTGCACAATTGATATGGCCGAAGCGTTGTCTGTTGACTTCTTGCTTATGGATCCGCCTTAGAGGCCCCTTGGTAGATGTGGTTAGCTGGCTGGGCACATCTACCACTTGATCGCAGGACGTCTTTGATGGGCCCCCAATGGAGCAGGGGAGTTGGAGTGCTTTAGTGTCGCCCACCATCGTCACGACAGCATCAACGGCAGGCCCCTTGGGAGGTGTCTTAGCTGGATGCTCTAGCGTTGTCCACCATCGTCGTACAGTCGTTGACGGCAGGCCCCTTGGGAGGTGCCGGAGCTGGCTGCTCCGGCTTGGCCCCCCATCATCATAGAGACGTCGACGGCAGGTGCTTATCCACACTTGCTGCTATCGTCGGCGTGTTGGGACATCGACGGTAGGCCCCTTGGGAGGTGCTAGAGCAGGACGCTCCAACGTTGTCCACTATTGTCGTAGAATCGTCGACGGCAAGCCCCTTGGGAGGTTCCAAAGCTGGATGCTCCGGCGTCACCCGCCATCATCGTAGGGACGTTGACGGCAGGCCCCTTGGGAGGTACCGGAGCTAGATGCTCGGCTGTCTTGCACATATGATAGAAAGAGTGGGGACTAGTCTTGCTCATCGGTCCTACCTATTCCTCTCCTTAGCTCTATCATGTCTTACTGTCCTGGATTGATGCACGGGGCTTGGGTAATTCGATGCGTTGGTGCTCAGGGGTCTGGCTACTGCCGTCTTCTGGGTGTGAGCCTTCTGGCTCCAATACTCAACTGTAGTGTTTGGAGGCAGGGTGTGTATGCTTAGAGTGCAAGACCAGGTTAAGTAGTTTACACCTCCTGGACCTCCTGCTCGGCACAAGCCTTTCCTGGGAAGCTGTCGGTACCCTGCAGATGGGGTACCCTCGCACATAGGATGAAGACACTGAGACACATCCGGAGCCACCACGTGTCCTGTAGGAGCCAAGGCCTTTGCCTCCCTCAAAGATCGAGTTGCGGTGCTGCCATCTAAGCCTTGAAAATGGGACTTGCCCCTCCACGTGTAGGGACGGGACATCACCCAACCTTGGGGGAGCGCCCCCGATACAACCACGTGACACGGAGCGCAAGGACCAGCACCCCCTAAGGGAAAGGGCCTGGAGCTGCCACGTCCCCTGATGACCACCGGAGCTGGCACACATCACAAAGGACCAGGTCTGACCTCCCCAGCGGAGATCAAGCCCGATGCTGTCACATGTCCTGCAGCTCGCCTCGAACGGTAAGATACGGTAGTCAAGGGATGGTGCGCCCTGCTCAAGTCAAGCATTGAAGATGCGCACCCACCTCCGACGCCCAACGCGAAGAATGCCAACGGTTAGAGACCGCTACGACCAATTGCATCACATTGAAAGCACCGTAGGTATATCCCACTTGGCCATGTGGGTAGATCGGCAACAAGAAAGGCCGACGCGACACCTCCTGCCACCGTCAGCAACAGAGCGTGGGCTACTACCAAGAGAGGAGGCAAGACGACGAGTCTTCACTGCCTCAGTCAGACAAGCTTATGCGAGAAGCCATAGATCCTTAGGATAAGATCGCCGCGGGACCACCTGTCGGGCCCCGGGATCCCACTTGTAAGGCGTCTGACCTTGTCTATAAAAGGCCCGGACCGCCACCGTTACAAAGTACCAAACATCGAATCCCCACATCACACACGCATACACATATACTAGCAATACCATCCATCATGGAGTAGGATGTTATGCTCCTTGCAACCCAAACCACGTAAAAACCACTGTCTCATATTCTCATCCGCTAGAACACTTGATTGAGGCCTAAGCCCTGCCAAACAAAAAACCTCTGCGGGCTGCTCCTTAGCAAACCCGAGGGAAGTGACGCTTTAACACTTCGACATTTGGCGCACCAGGAAGGGGATTTTTCCCTCAAAAAAGTGGTAGCGCTTTCACCATCATGGTGTTCATCAAGCCTTCGAATAGCAGCAAGATCGAGCCGCAAGAGGTCGACCAGCGTGTCGACAAAGACATAGAGATGGAGTTCCAAAGGCCAGAACGCGTCGTGGAAATGGTCCACCAGGCTGTGAACTTCGACCTCAACAGTGACCATGAGCGTCACAAAGAACTCCATGTCATCTGTGGAGGATCTTAAGAACCCGCATCCAGGAATGCGGTCAAGACTCTGCGTCGGGCAAGGGCTTCATCAGCCTCTACACATGCCCCAGTGCTGCATCACAGATGTATGGAGACGCCGATCAGCTTTGACGCCTCCGACTGCCCCGAGAACATGGCGGGAGCCAAGCAACTTCCCCTCCTCATTGCCCCCACCATCGCCAACGTAAAGTTCTACCACATCCTGGTAGATGGTGGAGCCAACCTCAATCTCATCAGCCAAGCGGCCATCGACAAGCTAAAGATCCCCGTGTCCAAGATCGCCCCGTCGAGACCATTCTCGGGGGTAGGACTGGAGAATGTTATCCTGTACGGCTGCATCCACCTTCGGGTGACCCTCGGAACACTCGAGAACTTCAGGACGGATAATATCCTATTCGACGTCTCGGAGGTTAGCCTCCCCTACCACGCCATTATCGGCAGGCTAGCCCTGTACCGGTTTATGGCTGTAGCCCATTACGGCTACCTCGTCCTCAAGATGACGACGTCCTCCGGCGTCCTCATGATCTGCGGAGATCGTGCTGCTGCGGTGACAGCTTTGGAGAAGCTCCGAGCACTGGTAACGGCCCCAGCACATGTCCTGAGCGATGCTGAGTCGAGTAAGCCTTCGCCAGACCCACGCACGCGCAGTCATGCCACAGCACCACGAGTGCAGCCCTCCGACAATGACGACGTGCCCATCAAGACAATCTAGATTGGCTCTGATACTGCTCAGACCACCCATATTGCAGGGAGTCTGGAGAGAAAGCAGGAATCGGCGTTCACCGCTTTCCTGCGAGCTAACATTGACGTCTTCGCTTGGCAACCATCGCAGATGTCAGGCATCCCTGGGGAAGTGATCGAGCAATGTCTGAAGATCTACCCCCACGCCCGACCACAACAACAGAGGTCCTGTAAGTAGTCCATGGAGCGGCAAAACTTCATTCGCGAAGAGATCAAGAAGCTACTCGATGTTGGCTTCATACGGGGGGTCCACCATCCCAGACGGCTGGCCAATCCTGTTGTTGTCCCCAAGGCCGACGGTAAGCTCCAGATGTGCATCGACTACACCAACCTCAACAAGGCATGTCCTAAAGATCCTTTTCCTCTCCCTCGAAGTGTTAATGCGACACTTCCCCAGATCCTCTAAGGAGCAGCCCGCAAAGGTTCTTTATTCGGTGGGGCTTAGGCCTCAATCAAGTGTTCTAGCAGATGGGAATATGAGACAGTGGTTTTTACGTGGTTCCGGCCGCAAGGAGCATAACACCCTACTCCATGGTGGATGGTATTGCTAGTATATGTGTATGCGTGTGTGATGTGGGGATTCGATGTCTGGTCCTTCGTAACGGTGGCGGTCTGGGCCTTTTATAGACAAGGCCGAACGCCTTACAAGTGGGGTTCAGGGGCTCGGTAGGTGGTCCTGGGGCGATGTTATCCTAAAGATCTTAGGCTTCTTCTGTAAGCTTGCTCTGACCGTGGACTTGAAGACTCGCCGTCTTGCTGCCTGCATCGTTAGTAGCCCATGCGCCATTGCTGAGTGGGATAGGTCGTAAGCTACCCACATGGCGGAGTGGGATAGGCTTGCGGCGTCTTCACTGCGAAGCGATTGTTCGTAGCAGTATCATACATTAGGCGTGCGCCGCATGCATCTTGGGAAGCCGCGTATCTTCAATCCTTGACACGGACAAGGCCCACCGCTCTCTTAACTCCCACGGCCCTCTGTCCAGGGCAAGTGGTTGGACTATTTGACAGCTCGGGAGCTCACCTCAGTGGAGGAGGTTAGGTCCTGCCTTACGAACCACGTGGCAGCTCGGGAGCTCATCTCTGCGCGGGAGGCTAGGTCCTGTCCTGTTGGACACATGGTGGTGCCGGGAGCTCACCTCCACATAGGGGGTTAGGTCCTGCCTTGTGGGGCACATTGCAGCGTTGGAGCCCGCCCATATGGGAGGTGTCCCATCTGGATTTTTGGTCCACGTGGCAGCTCCAGAGCCTTGTGTCATGGGAAGGAGGGATCCTTACCTGCTGGACACGTGGTTACCTGGGGGCTCATCTCCAAAGGGGTTGCTGAGCTTCTCCTTCGGGCTTCTTGCGAATATTCTAGACCACCCATATGAGGTTGATGGGTTCGAGTCTCTTGAACACGTGGCGCCCTCGGACCCCGCCGCTGCTGGGAGGCGGGGTACCTAGGCGGCTCTAGCTTGTGCGCGAGGGTGCCCAGTATGACGTGTACCAATAGTGGCCCCTGGGTCCACCTTGGGGGGAGGCGACGAGCCTGAGGGTGGAGCCCAATCCTACTTTCCTGCGCGGCCTTTTAATTTTGTCTTGGTCAGCCGAAGCGTAGCGCACCTCTACTGTTGTCACCACGCGTCCCTCTCTGGTTGAGGGGTCGTGGCGGCTAGATCTTTGCTTGCTGCGACATTATTGTGACGGTTCCCAAGGCACCTAGTGCACTTCTGCTGCTTTCACTTCTGTCTTTATCGGAACTGCCGGGTTGCCTTCTCAGGAGGAGAACTGTCTGGGCTGGTTTTTCTGACGGGGGACCTGGGCATGTCTGTCATGGACGCCGTGGTTTGAGTCGTTGATTCAGAGCCTGCTCAAATTTTCACGGTGCGCCCAAACGCCACTAGGGCGCTTTAAAAACGTACCTTTTTGGGCAATGGAGGTTTCTTCCTTCCGCACGCCCGAAGCATTCGAGCCTTCGACTTCCTCCTTGAGCGTCTACCCACCCTTGAGGTTCTCGACCCCTGCTCCAATGGACTCAATCCTGTCTCCTTCCCGGATGGAAGATGTCTCACCCGTGAGGCAACTTTTTGGCTCGGAGGACAAGGAGTGATGGGATTTGATCCATCTCGGCTCCTTGCCACTGGAGTTGCGGGAGAAGGAGATCTTCTTCTTCCACGAGTACGCATACTCCGGGTTTGTCCCCCCTGTTTCCTCCTTCTTGGTGACACTCCTGGAAGTCCTTGGGCTCCAGCTTCATCACGTGTCATCGAACTCTCTGGTGGTGGCGGCGGTGTTCTCGCATTTCTGTGAGATGTTTGTTGGGGTGCACCTGAGCGTACCGGTGTTTCGACAGTTTTTCGTGTTGAGGCAGACCGGGAAGAAGAACAAAGCCAACTTTCTCGGCGGCTACTGCTTCTAGCATCGAGCCAACAAAGTAGATCATACCACTCTCTTCGGCGAAGTGGGCCGATTGGAGGAAGGACTGAGTGATCGTACAAGTCGACGCCCACGACGCCTAGTTATGCCCACTGGATGGGCGACGATCAGGAAGGAGATCTGGGAAGAGCAGCCGGAGGTGGAGTAGGCCTACACCCCGGTGATGGAGAGGATCCAATTCCTGGCGGATCATGGTCTATCGGAGTTGAAGGTGATGGCGGACTTCGTCCGTCAACGCCTGGCTCCCCTTCAGCACCAATGCCATCCTACATGGCTTTACCTTGGGCTACAGGATGGCACCTGGCTGGTGCGGGGTCACGACACAGAGACAACCCCGAAAGACGTGCTCGACGCAATGTCCAAGGCATGCGGCGACCTGTTGTCGAACGACGTCTTCAACTTCCCGCGGTCTTGCCCACCGCATTGCAGGGATCGGGGCCTTCAGATGAAGGTTCTAAAGGAGATGCCCAACCTGGACACAATCAGTCTTGCGCCGCGGCAAGTTGGTGATGAGAGCCGGAGCCTGGCCATCGTCGACTCTCGTAGAGTCCGCACCTTCTTCAGGTTTTCAAGCTTCTAGGGCGGAGGAGGCACCCTCTATCGGAGGGAAAGGCAAGGCGCCGGTCTTTGACACAGGTAAGGGGAAGGCACTGGTCCCCGACACAGGCAAGGGGAAGGCCCTGGTGGTCGAGGTCGTGAAGGAGAAGCGCCCTCGACCGATGGCGCCGCAACAGGTGGCCTTCACCCCAAGTCAACGTCCCCCGGCGCGCCCCTCTTCAGTATTGGGCATCGCCGGTTCTTCAGGTGGAGGCTTGGTCCGTCAAGCAGTGGCTCCACCGACGTTAGCGGTCGACACATCATCTAGCATCCCTGTCGCCAGTGCATTCCAGGGTGCCACAGGGGGCTCCTGCAGCATCACACCTACAGAGCCTGGGGCAAAAAGGCCTCGAGCCGACGTCATCGGCAGCTCGGGAGGAGGCTCCCGGAGTGGCTCCGTCGGAGTTGGTGGAGGCACACCAGCGCAGGGTGGCGGCATTGCTGGTGGTTTTGGCGGAGGCCTAGCTGGGATGACCTCGCTTGTTACGCCATCGTCATGGCCTACGCCATCGTCAGTAAGGCATTCTTGCCAACGCTTGCCCTATTATCTCGCCTTCCTTTGTTGATTGGTCAGTGTAGAAGCCCTAAATTCAAAGTACAAAGTTCATATAGGGGAATTTAAAATTTGAATGGGAAAAAGAAATCAAAATGGAAATTGAAACATCAAACCAATTCAAACTTCAATAGAGGGAATTCAAATATTAAAAACTTGCTCCTGTTCAAACTTTGCCAAAATAAATATTTGAGTTCACAATTAAATTCCAAATATTCCAAATAGTCTCTCTACAAAGTTTCAAATTTTTTTAAGCACATTTGATACATAATTCAATGGAAACATTGAATTCTTCCAAATTAAAATTCAAATTTGAATTTTCATTGAAACTTGATCAATTCAAAGTTTTGATTTCAAAATCAAATCCCAGATATTTAGTTGAGCCTATCTAACAATTTTCATGAATTTTGGACGTTAGTTGGTAGGATATTTCCTTAACCAGAGAAGATTGACTTGAAGGGGCAGTGGGACCCACTGGTCAGAGAGGCAAATATGTGAGTGCCCTGCTGCGGCTCACCGTGGCGACACCGCACGGCATGCATGCAAGCTCCACACCGTGACTTGAAGGGGCCTGCTTGCTGCGTGGCCTCCCTGGCGTACTCCATATACTCCCCGTCCCTATCTTCAGCTCTAGCCCCGAGTAGAAGAAAACTCGGTGATCATCTCTGTTCTTTCCCCCAGCGCACCACTTCGCCCCTCTGTTCACCCGGTTAGCTCAAGAATTTGGCCGAGTCTCTCCATCCTCTCAACAGAAAAGGTAAAGAAAACTTCTCCCTCTATCATCTCCATGAAACAGTTCGTTGATTCCTCAATTGGTTGCGGTGTATTTTGAAGCGCCGCGGAAGTCCACCATGAAGCTGACGGTCGCCCCACCCCCTCTGTTCAACGACGCCAGGACGAAGCAGACCTTCTCAAGCCCACATGCAAATATCAAAATGGTGAGTATTTGATCACCGAATATATGCCTGCAAATTATCGCAGCTTGTCATAGTGTATAGAGTTGGTATTTCCCGTTTCTCCCGAGGGTAAAACCGAGCATCGGGTTTAGATCGTCCGTTCAATTCTGTTTCTACATGCAAACTTTTTCTAACCCAGTTAGGTAGTATGTTTACCACGTCCTAGTGCACCCTTCTACAAAGAATCAAGGGAAATAATCGAGTGAAGGATGAGCTATTTGAGTTTTTCCCTGCCGCCATGGAAAAGCCCATCGGTTCACCGTCAAAGGCAACTTTGCCGACTATTACAACCCTTTTTCTACTTCAAATCATCTTCCTCATGCTCCCAGGAACCTTCCCCGCCTTTTCCCGAGTTGCTTGCGCCATTTCCGATAGATTTCGACATAGCCGAAACCCTAGCTGCCGCCGCCGCCATCGCACACGTGTTTCCGACCATCGCCGGCGTTCGACGACCTCCCCATCGTGCTCAGTACCCAAAAAAACGGTTAGGTGGTGATTTTCGGGTTGAAGGAGAGCCAGGAAAGAGGAACCAGCAAGCTCGCCGGTGCAGCGCCGCCGCGGCCGAGCGGCACATCGCGAGGTTGAAGAAGTCGCGCGGGTCCCACCGGTCAGCGGCTGTTTTTCCCTCGTTGGATCTCCTATGACCACAGGATCAGATGCGGCTGCGGGGGGTAAACCCTGTGGCCCATATGTGGCCCAGCCGTGATTGGGTCATTTTAAACAGTGGGCCCAGCTGACTAATTCAAACATTTCCTTTTCCATTTAATTTCAGATTTCCTTCAAACTTCTAAAATCAATTACTCCTAGTATAATTGCTCAAATAATTCCCAATAAATTCTGGTAGACTCATATTGATCTCAAATTTGCATTGGCCCAATTTGTTGGACATGAAAGTCCCAGAAGTTTCAAAATTAATTCCTTTGAGCTAACTGCTGGGGAAATTATTTAACCCTGTTCTAGTAATTGGAAAATTACCAATTTTGGTCAGAACACTCTTAAAAATACATTCGATATCCAGTAAAAAGTAGTTCATGTTCATTGGACTTCATTTACTCGGTGAATAAGTATTTCAAATCTCTATGTAGTTAAAAATTAAGAAAAGTACAGAAACATTTTCAGGAATTTCTCAAACTTGTAAAATCAATTTATCCCTGTAGGAAGCTCAGAAAATTGTGAAATAAATTTTACTAGAACCAGTGAGACCCTCCTCTACCATGATCATCCACTTTTAGCCATGACAAAGCTCCAGAATTAAAACAAAATTTTATATAAAGCTTTTACTTGTTGGAATTTTAGAGACAACAAGCTTCCTTGAACATCTCCAATTTTTGGTCTAGAACTTCCTCATAGAACCTAGTATCCCCTGTTAAAATCCCAAAAATAATTAAAATCATTTTCTATACTGATCACTATTTATAAGATCTTGTATATAGTTCCAATATCACTCATGTACTTTATATATTGCATATCATATAGTGACTAAGATCGAGGAGGACCCGAAGGCCTTGGACAGCACCCTCCCAGAATCTAAATTCCCCTCTAAGTGCAAGCCCCGGTTTGCATTTAAGTGCTATTTCAAAGTTTATATTTGTATCACTTATGTCTAGGACGATTTTGTGCATTAGAGCTAAGGTGCTTGTTACTCCAATTGCATGACGCACAAATACCATGGAGTATTGGGTAGGTCTACAGCCCGATGAGTAGAAAATGCCATGCTTAAGTTTTCAGGAATTCGATAGAAGTCGAGTAGTTGGAATCTACTCGCGAGATAGGATTTCATCACACGGGAAATATTTGATCGAAGAATGGTCTATAAATATTAAATTGAGACCGAGCAGCGGGTAGGATGCAACGAGACGTGGTCTCACGTGCGTAGCCCTGCTTGTGTGATTGAGGGCCGATCCGTGTGCGGCCCTACTGGACAAGTTTGAACTGTACCGGATGCACACTGGGCATATGGAACCCAGAAAACTGATCTAACTTGATAACTTGGATGTCAAGGCATAGTCCACTGTCGATAGGGGTGGGTTGAGGGCAGCAAGGTGTAAATCGGCCGGCGGGCAGAGACACGCTCCGTGCAGGGACCTTGTGCCCGTGATGGCGGGACTGGTTCGGCGTTCGAGTTTCTAGGGAAAGGTTGCTGCATATGACGTGGTGAGGAGCACGGCACGGTCCTTAGGCACGGGTGTACGTGACGTGTTATTCGGGTGTCTACTGATTGCAATCACCATCTCTCGTGGTTATTTGAGTACCGCTTGTTCACTACGCTGTGATGTAGTAAATATTGAAGAAGCCAAGAGAATATGATGTATTGAATTATAATTGTTTTGAAACTTTGATTGCTGTCAAATATGATCACTAAAGTTACTTTTATTAAACTTGTAAGCTGCTGTTAATAACTTGAAAATTAAGGATCAACATGTAGGCGAGTCATTTACTGCAATATTTATGCCTATGTTAAGTATCCCTGCATGTAGAGTTCCATGTTTAGGTGAGACAGTTAAGTCTTGCTGAGCCTTCGTGCTCACGGTTGCTATATTAAGTTCTTTGTAGGTGAGACATATGACAAAGGGCCCGAAGATGAGGTGATGCCCCCGTCAGAGTATAACGCCGAGTGGGAGCCCTGCACACCACCGTAATTGTTGTGTGCTGCTAGTGTGTAGCGTCCCCGGGCTTGATGGTTGCACTTTTACATAGCTAGGCTGAGAGTTTAGCTATGAGTATTATCTTCTATTGTATATTAGGTATTGTAAAAGACTTCCGTTGTTTATATAAATAAAACTTTGTATTTTGTCGTATCCTATTCGTGTATGCTGTTGGATGCCGCATCGCATGACACCACCCTCTGCAGACCTGGTCCCCACAGTCAGGGCTTGATCTTGATTTTCAGGGCTACGTCAGCTGTTGTGAGGCCCTTACCGCCGGGGGTAGTGCCCGAAATCGCATCGAAGGCGATCGAGGAGGCTACGACTGCATCGGCGGAGCAGCCCGCCAAGCTTGCTCAAGGGAGCACTGCTCCGGCGTCTGTGCCCGGCACGGGTAGTGAAGCATCTCCGGCTGCATCTCCAGCTATCCCATCGGAGGCACCTCCAGCTGTCGCGACAGAGGCACCTCCAGCCATTGCGCCAGAGGCACCTCCAGCTGTCATTGCAGAGGAACCTCCGGCCGTCGTGGCAGAGCAATGTTGGAGTCGACTCCGGGGGCTGAAGGCCTGACCTCCACTGCTGCTGATCCGGCGGGCGGCTCCTTGAGCGACGGTGGCGCTGCTACTTCGGGCGGCACCGCAACTCTTGCTCAGTCTTCGGGGACAAGATCCCCGGTACTGTTGGCTCGCCTTCACCGCTACTGTAAGGGTTTGTAGAACCTTTGTCGATCTCATTAGCTTTTGAGGACCAATGGTTGCAAAATTTATATGGCCGATGTGTTTCTCATTGACTTCCTACCTATGGAACCCCCTTAGAGGCCCCGTGGTAGATGTTGTTAGTTGGCTGGGCACATCTACCATTTGATATGAAGGATGTCTTCAACGTGCCCCAGTGGAGCATGGGAGTTGGAGTGTCATAGCGCCACCAATTGCCAGAGCTGGACGCTCCGGCATCGCCCACCGCCATTGTGGAGAAGTCAACGACATGCCCCTTGGAAGGTGCCAGAGCTGGGTGCTCCAACGTCGCCCACCATCGTCGTCGAGACATCGACGGCAGACCCCTTGGGTGGTGCCAGAGTTGGATGATCCGGCGTCGTCCACCATCATCGTAGAGTCGTCAACAGCAGTCCCCTTGGGGCGGTGTCGGAGCTGGATGCTCTGCCGTTTTCCACCATCGTCGTAGAGTCATCGATGGCAGGCCCCTTAGGGGGTGCCAGAGCTGGATTCTCCAGCATCGTCCACCATCGTCGTAGAGTCATCGACGGCACACCCCTGGTGTACAGGCTATTGCAAGAGAACCTTGTTAGCAACAAGAGTGGGACAGGAGAGTTTACTCACTTATCTGTGCCTGGTGTTGTCTTTGACGTGCTGGGACGTCGACAGCAGGCCCCTTGCGAGGTGTCGGAGCGGGACGCTCCAACGTCGCCCACCATCGTTGTAGAGTCATCGATGGCAGGCCCCTTGGGAGGTGCCAGAGCTGGGTGCTCTGGTGTCACCCACCACTGTTGTTGAGACGCTGACGACAGGCCCCTTGGGGGGTGCCAGAGTTGGATGCTCCAGCATCGTCCACCATCGTGGTAGAGTCATCGACGGCAGGCCTCTGGTGTACAGGCTATCGCAAGAGACCCTGTTAACAACTAGAGCGGGGCAGGAGAGTCTACTAACTTATCAGCGCTTGGTGCCGTCGTTGACGTGCTGGGACAAAGACAGTAGGCCCCTTGTAAGGTGCCAGAGCTAGACGCTTTGGCGTTGCCCACCATCACCGTAGAGTCATCAGCGGTAGGCCCTTGGGAGGTGCCAGAGCTAGGTGCTCTGTGGTCTCCCAGCACCGACGTTGAGACGTCGACGACAGGCCCCTTGGGGGGTGCCGGAGTTGGACGCTTCAGAGTCGCCCACCATCGTCGTAGAGTCGTCGGCGGCAGGCCCCTTGGGAGGTGCCAGGGCTGGGTGCTTTGGCATCACCCACCACCGTCATTCAGAAGTCGACGACAGGCCCCTTTGGGGTGCCAGAGCTGGATGCTCTGGCGTCATCCACTATTGTTGTAGAGTCGTCAACGGCAGGCCCCTTGGGGGTGCCAGAGCTGGAGGCTCCGGCTTCGTCCACCATCATCGTAGAGTCGTCGACGACAGGCCCCTTAGGGGGTGCTGGATGCTCCGGCGTCGTCCACCATCGTCTTAGAGTCGTCGACGGTAGGCCCCTCGTGTACAGGCTATCGCAAGAAAACCCTATTAGCAACAAGAGCGCGGCACGAGAGTTTACTCACTTATCCGTGCTTGGTTCTGTCATTGACATGTTGGGACGTCGACGGAAGACCCCTTGTGAGTTTCCAGAGCTGGGTGCTTCGGGATCGTCCACCACCGTCATTTAGACGTCGACAGCAGTGTAAGACCTATGTGTGCTGAATACATTGGCTTGTAGTGAATACACTTGGCATTGATGATAAAAGTTTTAAATATCACCAAAACACCTTTTTATCAAGGTCCGACTCTAGCTTTGAGCTACAGCAAGGTCCGACGGTAGGTCCGGCTTGGTTTGGTAGCTTCGGTTACGTTCGATGCTAGGTCCGACTAGCTTTGGTCAGCTCCGGTGAAGTTTTGTCTTTAGCTCCGGCATGTCTTTGATAGCTCCGACATGTCTTTCATAGCTCCGACATGTTTTTGATAGCTCCGACATGTTTTTGCTAAGCTCCGAAGTTGATTTTTCTAGCTCTGGCTTTTGGGTTTACTAGTTCCGACTAGTTCTGGTTAGCTCCGACGCTAGGTCCTGCTAGTTTTGTAAGCTCCGGTGGGAGCTTGGTTGTACTAGTTTTGGTAAGCTCCGGCGCTAGGTTCTACTAGCTTTTGTTAGCTCCGGCTCAAGGTCCGGGTTGCTCTGGCAAGGTCCAGAACTTGACCGTAGTGCTTCTGCTTTTCATTTGCAATTTTTCGTACTTGCTTTACATTGTTGGAAAGATTGCTTAGTATTCATTTGCTAAGTTTTTGGTGCATTTTGGTTGATATGGATGATATCGTGTTACTGTGGTTTTGCAACATGCTTATGTGAGGTTCTCACGTAGGGTGTTGTGTTCGGAACTAACTTGAGTCAAGTCGAGGACTTGGGCTCGTATGGATTGGTTGTTTATTCATGTGCAGGTGTTGCTTGAGTTCAAGACATGGCTGGTGACGGGATCCATTGGACTAGTCACAGGTAGGAGATGAGGTTCCAACAACCAAATTCAGGAGGAATTGTTGTTGAGCTGATCAAGAGGTTGCGCAGCATGATTGAATCAAGAACAATGCATATGAAGGTATCGTGGATGTCATTGGAAGATGTTTGCACGTGTGCAAGGAGTGCATGTACGTGGCTACATGGTTCCGATACGTGATGAAGAGATATGGACGTAAAGAATTGGTCGGAAAGGTCCAACCGACTGGGTTATGGACTCAGGCTGCGGCTGAGTCGGGTTTGACTCAAATATGGAAAGATTTGAGTTGGTTATGATAGGATTTCGTGTGGGTCACGAATTTGAGTTGTTTAGGAATGTGGGATACGTTCCTAAGGTGTTTGGATATCTTAAGATTGCTTCTATCTGCGTATGGAAGAATCATGAGCAGTTATGGAAAGTTACGATTCGTGATCTGAGTAGGATTGGAGTCCTAGTTGATATTGGGATGGCCTAAGGGCTGGTTATATAAGCAAGGGAGCCCAGAGCTCGTGGTAGACGACATTGGGGCTGTTCCTCTTGTGTTCTATTGAATAAAATTCGTAGTTTGAAGGAACTTTTGTGCCTTGTTCGTCCGACTTGTTCCAGACAAGTTTTACTCGTCGAGTTCTGGACAGCACTACCTTTCGTCGGTGTTTTTATCATAACTCGCGTTTTACAGATCCAATTGACGTGATTATTTTTGGGTTGTCTTCACAACTTGATTGTCTATCATATGTCAAAATTTCACGGTCATTGGATTTGTGGTCTATGATCTACACGAGTTTCTTTGCAGTGTTCCAGAACTATTTTTTTTCTCAGGTAGGACAGATTGACAATTGTTTGATCTTTCGATCATAACTTGAGTTTTTCTCGTCGGATTTGAGTGATTCTTTTTGTGTTGTCTTCGTGAATTTATTCTCTATGATATCTATCACTTTTGTCACGGTGAAACACGTTTAGATTAGTCTCACACATGATTTCTTTAACAGATCATTTTTCTGCCGAAAGGGTTTGGGGTTTAATTGTTTCCGCTGCGTAAGATTTTTAAATCTACCATTCACCCCCCCTCTGGTAGCTTTTCACGTGCTCTTCGATCCTACAATTGGTATCAGAGCCACGGTGCTTCTAATATTTGAGATTTTCACGTGTTTTTGACTAATCATCATGGAGAAGTACTCTGCCAAACCTTGTGTGTTCGCTGGTATTGATTTTCAGGTTTGGAAGGCACGCATGGAGGCTTTTATCTAGGCACAAGGCTTTGCAATATGGGAGAAGGTATACAAGCCTTATGAAGTGCCACCTAATGATCAAGTCACGACCACAAATCTACGGGACGTCGACAACAACAATAAAGCCCGAAACTTGATAATCCAAGGACTCACTCAAAGCGACTTTGATCGTGTCGCGCACCTCCGATCAGCATACGATGTTTGGAGAGCTCTTTGTGATTATCATGAAGGCTCCAACACAATCAAGGAGGTAAAACAAGATATGTTCAAAAAGGAATATATGCGTTTTGAGATGCAACCAGGTGAGTCTATCGATGACCTCTTTGCTCGTTTCAATAAAATTCTCAGCAACTTACATAGTGTCAATGTTAATTTTTCTGTTGCTGAGAATGCTAGGCAACTTCTTAGTGCATTAGACATGTCAATTTGGGAGATGAAAGTAACATCTATTCGTGAATCAACTGTCATGAGTTCTCTTACATTAGATGTACTTTATTCTAAACTAAAGACTCATGAAATTGACATCCTAGCACGTAAGAACCCAAACAAGTCTATTGCATTTGCCTCACAACGTGACATGTCTAGCTCCGGCCAATCATCATCCTGCAGTACACTTGCTTTGTTGTCCTCTCTAACCCTTGAACAGATTGAGGAGTTTCCAGAGGAGGAGCTAGCACTTCCCTCTACGAGGTTCTCAAAAGCATTGCAAAATGTGGGGACTAGAAGGAGAGGAAGCTCCGAACCTCAACGGTGCTTCGAATGTGGTAAGATAGGACATTTTCGTTCAGATTGCCCTAACCTTTCAGGTCCTACTTCCCGGGATGAAAAGAAAACAAGAACGAATCACTCCTCTGCAAAAGATACGAAGAAAAAGAAGGGTACCATAGGATGCAAGATGATTAACAGCTTCATCACCGCACTTCAAGGACTTAGTTCAAGTAATGTAGACTTTGAAAGTGATGAAGATGATGACGATCTGGCCAACTTATGCTTCATGGCGGGCAAAACAAGATCAAGATCAAGTCAGGAGGATGCATAACACAACATTGAAGACGATGAGGTATGTTCTACCTGCAATGAAATGTGTGATGCTATTTCTCGTGCAACTATTATTGTCAAGAAAAAAGACAAAAAGCTTAGGGATAATGCTGCTAAAATTGAATCACTAGAATCTGAAATTAACCGTTTAAAAACTTTGATTCCTAGTGATGATGCATGTCCCTCATGTGACTTAATCTATGAACAATTGTCCACATTAAGAAGTGCACACTCCTCCACTCTAGATAGACTTGATGAAGAAATTGAAAAGAATAAAGAGCTTGCTGCACTTAATGATAAAAACTTGAAAGATGCTAGCTGTTCTACAATTGATTTGCATTGTTCTAGTTGTGATGATCTTGATAAAAAACTGCAAGATGCTATGAATGAAATTTCTATATTGAACAATGCTTTACGATCTCATGAAGTTAAATTTTGTTCCAACTGCAAACTAAAAGGAAAAACTTCATGTGACAATTGCCTTGATCTGTCCAATAAACTTGAAAACATGCATAGGACATTAGATCGGTTTTGTAATGGGAATAAGAACCTAAACTTGCTGCTGAATTCTTCCAAGTCTTGCAATGATAAAACTGGTTTAGGTTTTGATTCTCATGCTCATGCCAAGGCACATCAACCTAAAATTGTAAAGTCATTAGGAAGTTTTTTGATTCAAACAGTTCCTAAACAAAAAGGAGTGGTTTTCAAATCTGCAGGAGTGTTGCCTCATTCGGTTTCAAATAAAAATATTGCTTGCTCATCTAGACATGAACACAAAGTTAAATTTCATTGTACCTTCTGTGGTAGAAATGGTCATGTCATAGATTTTTGTTATAGACTAGCTAAACAACAGAAAAAGGGAAGGAATGATTGCTAGATCTCATAACTTTCATGCAAAATTTGCTGCACACATTGAACCGAATGTACAACCTGCTGTTTTGAGTCAAAAACCTTCAAAGTTTACCTCCGGACCTTCTGTTTTTGCCTCCGAAGCTACTGATATTTGTGCTACACAAGTAACACCTTATAGGTCAGTAGTTAGGAATAAAAAATCTCAAAATTTGACTCATAAACCTGCTGTTTTGTCCCAGCTTTCGCGTGTTTTTCCTGCTGCACGTCGCGTGACTCAGTACTGGATTCCTAAATGCCTGTTGACTAACCCCAGTATTGAGTCATCGATGTATTGTGCTTCTATGTAGGTTACACGTTTGAGAAAAGGAGAACATTTGGATTGTGGATTCAGGTTGCTCACGCCACATGACCGGTAACAAAGATTGGTTCTCCTCCCTCTCTTTTGTGTCACGTGTAGAGAATGTTACTTTTGCCGATAATTCTTCAACTCCTATAATTGCTAAGGGTTCGGTTAGAGTAAATGATCACTACACTTTGAAGGATGTGGCACTTGTCAAAAATTTGAAATACAACTTGCTTTCTGTTTCACAATTGCTAGATGAAAATCTAGAAATTACTTTCAATAAAAACTGCTGCAAAGTTGTAGGTTCAAATAGTGAGCTTATTTTTAACATGTCTCGGTTTGGAAGAGTTTTTAAAGCTGATTTTGATATGTCTTCCTCTAAGCATAGGTGTCTAGTTGCTAATGATTCAAAGGACTTATATTTTTGGCATCGTAGACTTGGTCATGTAGGCTTTGATCACCTAATGTGTGTTAGTGCTCTTGATCGCATACGTGGGCTGCCTAAGCTTAAAGGGGACAAAGAAATTGTGTGCTCTTCTGGTAGACATGCTAAGATGGTTGCAGGTTCACATACCCCTCTCACAATGATCATGACAACTGAACCATGTCAACTTTTGCATCTTGACACTGTAGGACCTTCACGTGTTCAATCCTTCGGAGGTAAATGGTATGTTCTTGTTATCATTGATGATTATTCTAGATACTCTTGGGTTTACTTTATGGCATCTAAGAATGAAGTTTTTAGTCACTTTAGAACTTTATTTCTTAGATTATCAATTGATCACCCAGGATCATTAAAACCAATTAGAAGTGATAATGGAACTGAATTTAAAAATCAATCTTTTGATCACTTTTGTGCTGAAAATAGAATAGATCATCAATTCTCTTCAACATATGTACCTCAGCAAAACGGTGTTGTAGAAAGAAAGAACAGAACCTTAGTTGAGATGGCTAGGACTATGCTTGATGAATATCAAACTCCTAGGAAATTTTGGCCTGATGCGTTAGCAACCGCTTGTTATGTCTCAAATCGTGTTTTCTTGCGTGCTAAGCTAGGTAAAACACCATATGAGCTCCGGTTTGGACATAGGCCTAGTGTTACACACTTTCGGGTCTTTGGTTGCAAATGCTTTGCTAAGAAACATGGTAATCTTGATAAATTTGAACCTAGATCCATTGATGGCATGTTTCTTGGTTATCCATTTCATACTAGAGGCTACCGTGTGCTTTTACTTGACACTAACAAAATTGTGGAGACTTGTGAAGTGTCTTTTGATGAAGCTAGCCCAGGTACTAGCTCCGATGTTGCAGGACCAGATCCGTATCCTCAGGGGGAGGATATTTTCGAAGATGAAGAAGAGCCGGTGATACTGCCTGGTAGTTCCGAAGTTGACACGTGTCCAGCTCCGGACATTGAACAAGCTCCGGCTATCACCTATGCTGGTCCTGATCGTCCACAAGTCACAAGCTCATCAGTCTACGATGAAAATAATGAAGAAGAAGCTTGTGGGGCATCTTTTCCCCTACGGTTTTACAAAGATCATCCCCCACAACAAATGATTGGAAGCTTGCACGAATGAGTCACACGGTCCAGGTTTTGCGATCCAAACTCTCATGCTCATTCTGCTTTTGTTGCTTCTTTTGAACCCAAAGATATATCACACACACTCACTAATGAATCTTGGATTATTGCCATGCAAGAAGAGTTAGAAAATTTTGAAAGAAATAATGTTTGGAAACTTGTACCTCCACCTCAAGGTCACACTTTAATTGGAACTAAATGGGTATTTAAAAATAAACAAAGCGAGGATGGGGTTGTGGTTAGGAATAAGGCTAGGTTGGTTGCTCAAGGTTTCACTCAAGTTGAAGGTCTAGATTTTGATGAAACTTTTGCTCCTGTCGCTAGATTAGAAGCCACAAGAATTTTGTTAGCTTTTGCAGCATCTAAAGGTTTTAAGCTATATCAAATGGATGTTAAAAGTGCGTTTCTTAATGGCTACATAGATGAGGAGGTTTATGTCAAACAACCACCGGGTTTTGAAAATCCAGATTTTCCTAATCATGTTTACAAACTGTCCAAAGCCTTATACGGTCTCAAACAAGCCCCTAGAGCATGGTATGATAGGTTAAAAACATTCTTACTTGAAAAGCGGTTTATCATGGGCAAGGTTGATAAAACTCTTTTTGTGCTTAAGCATGGCAATGACTCATTATTCGTTCAATTGTATGTGGATGATATTATCTTTGGTTGTGCTTCTCATGATCTTGTGTCCAAGTTTTCAGCAATGATGAGTTCCGAATTTGAAATGAGTATGATGGGTGAACTCACTTACTTTTGGGGCTGCAAATCAAGCGAACCAAGGAGGGTACCTTTGTGCATCAAACGAAGTATACCGAAGACCTCCTAAGGCTCTTCAACATGGACAAAAGCAAGCCTCTTCGGACACCAATGGGAACAGCAAAAACACTTGAACTTTATGAAGATGGTGAACCCGTGGATCAAAAAGAATATAGAAGCATGATCAGATCACTTTTGTACCTCACGTCATTAAGACCGGACATACAATTCAGCGTATGTCTTTGTGCACGGTTTCAAGCTTCCCCACGTGCTTCACGTCGTCAAGCCGTCAAAAGGATTCTCAGGTACTTACATGGAACTCAAGAATTTGGCATTTTTCTTCCTTCTTCCTCAACCGTTACTTTGAAAGATTTTTCGGATGCTGATTTTGGGGGTTGTAGGATTGATAGGAAAGTACTTCCCGTGCTTGTCATTTTCTCGGTAATTCTCTTGTTGCTTGGTCCTCTAGAAAACAAAATTCAGTTGCACAATCCACAGCCGAATCTGAATATGTAGCTGCTGCTAGTGCTTGCTCACAGATTCTTTGGATTGTTCAGACACTTAAGGACTATGGGGTTGATCTAGATAGTGTTCCACTGTTTTGTGATAACACTAGTGCCATTTGCATTGCTAAAAACCCCATGCAACATTCTAGAACTAAGCACATTGACATTAGGTATCACTTTCTCCGAGATAATGTTGAAAAAGGAAACATTGTGCTTCACCATGTAGATACCGAACAACAATTGGCTGACATTTTTACAAAACCATTGGATTTCACTCGTTTTTGTTACATTCGTAGTGAAATAGGGGTTATGCATCCTCATGGCTTAAATTGAGGGGGAGTTTTGAAACTTGGGAAGTCTATGTGTGAATCTGAAATTAAAATAATATGAGCATAGTATTTCATACATATATGACTTTGTGATTCCTTTTACATGCTGAAAGTTCTTACTACATTACTCGTATTATACATTTTGTAGTTTTTGCCATGTCTAGTAATTGGAATAATTACTTACACTAAAACTTGTCATGGTCTAACTTTCTTGCTGTTTTGAACTTGTTACATGTTCACAAGTGCTTTTAATCATTAAGAATTAATCAAGTAATCAACTCAAATGTTGAGTTTTTATGAACAAATATAAATTGAGAAAAGATCAAGAGAATATGCATGCATCGCACTTCTTCTTTTGAGATGGCTTGTCATTGCACTTAGATATGAACTTGGAAGAAGTTGTGTATGACTAAAACCATGTCCTTAAGCTTATGATTGTCAAATGACATAGGTTTGGCTTGGTTGGTTATAATAAGGCAGATGCGCATATAATCTCTTGCAAATATCATATGATCAAAATTTATGCTTTGAAAAATAATAAAATGCAGCAACTAGTGTCATGCTTTCAGGTTTTGAGATAGTTAGGTTTATGAGATCATGACTTGCTTAAATTGAAAATTACATTTGATCTCTAGCATGGCTTACACTACTTTATGTATTTCATTGATGTGATAATGTAAGGTACTTGATATTATGACTTGGATGAGCTTTGCTTATATGTATATGTTATAATATGCTCATAACAACTAAAGTTGGAGAGATAATTTGTTTATATGCTCATGACTTGCTGAATACATTGTCAAAGGGGGAGATATAAGCATAAAGAGAAAGAGAATATGTGCATAAGGAGAAATAATAAAGGGGGAGAGATTTTATTCTCATTTTACTTTTGATTTACAAAAGGGGAGAAATTGCCTTCAAAACTTTTATGTGAATAAGCCAATGTTCAGATTTTAAATGGTGTTGCCAATGCATTCATCAAGGGGGAGATTGTAAGACCTATGTGTGCTGAATACATTGGCTTGTAGTGAATACACTTGGCATTGATGATAAAAGTTTTAAATATCACCAAAACACCTTTTTATCAAGGTCCGACTCTAGCTCTGAGCTACAGCAAGGTCTGACGGTAGGTCCGGCTTGGTTTGGGTAGCTCCGGTTACGTTCGATGCTAGGTCCGACTAGCTTTGGTCAGCTCCGGTGAAGTTTTGTCTTTAGCTCTGGCATGTCTTTGATAGCTCCGACATGTCTTTGATAGCTCCGACATGTTTTTGATAGCTCCGACATGTTTTTGCTAAGCTCCAAAGTTGATTTTTCTAGCTCCGGCTTTTGGGTTTACTAGTTTCGACAAGTTCTGGTTAGCTCCGACGCTAGGTCCTGCTAGTTTTGTAAGCTCCGGCGGGAGCTTGGTTGTACTAGTTTTGGTAAGCTCCAGCGCTAGGTTCTACTAGCTTTTGTTAGCTCCAACTCAAGGTCCGGGTTGCTCTGGCAAGGTCCGGAACTTGACCGTAGTGCTTCTGCTTTTCATTTGCAATGTTTCGTACTTGCTTTACATTGTTGGAAAGATTGCTTAGTATTCATTTGCTAAGTTTTTGGTGCGTTTTGGTTGATATGGATGATATCGTGTTACTGTGGTTTTGCAACATGCTTATGTGAGGTTCTCACGTAGGGTGTTGTGTTTGGAACTAACTTGAGTCAAATCGAGGACTTGGGCTCGTATGGATTCGTTGTTTATTCATGTGCAGGTGTTGCTTGAGTTCAAGACATGGCTGGTCACGGGATCCATTGGACTAGTCTCAGGGAGGAGATGAGGTTCCAACAACCAAATTCAGGAGGAATTGTGGTTGAGCTGATCAGGAGGTTGCGCAGCATGATTGAATCAAGAACAATGCATATGAAGGTATCGTGGACATCATTGGAAGATGTTTGCACGTGTGCAAGGAGTGCATGTATGTGGCTACATGGTTTCGAGACGTGATGAAGAGATATGGATGTAAAGAATTGGTCGGAAAGGTCCAACCGACTAGGTTATGGACTCAGGCTGCGGCTGAGTCGGGTTTGACTCAAATATGGAAAGATGTGAGTTGATTATGATAGGATTTTGTGTGGGTCACGAATTTGAGTTGTTTAGGAATGTGGGATACGTTCCTAAGGTGTTTGGAAGTCTTAAGATTGCTTCTATCTGCGTATAGAAGAATCTTGAGCAGTTATGGAAAGTTACGATTCGTGATCTGAGTAGGATTGGAGTCCTAGTTGATATTGGGATGGCCTAAGGGCTGGTTATATAAGCAAGGGAGCCCAGAGCTCGTGGTAGACGACTTTGGGGCTGTTCCTCTTGTGTTCTATTGAATAAAATTCGTAGTTTGAAGGAACTTTTGTGCCTTGTTCGTCCGACTTGTTCCAGACAAGTTTTACTCATCGAGTTTCTGTACAGCACTACCTTTCGTCGGTGGTTTTATCATAACTCGAGTTTTACAGATCCAATTGACGTGATTCTTTTTGGGTTGCCTTCAAAACTTGATTGTCTATCATATGTCAAAATTTCACGGTCATTGGATTTGTGGTCTATGATCTACACGAGTTTCTTTGCAGCGTTCCAGAACTGTTTTTTCTCGGGTAGGACAGATTGACCATTGTTTGATCTTTCGATCATAACATGAGTTTTTCTCGTCGGATTTGAGAGATTCTTTTTGTGTTGTCTTCATGACTTGATTCTCTCTGATATATATCACTTTTGTCACGGTCAAACATGTTTAGATTAGTCTCACACATGATTTCTTTAACAGATCGTTTTTCTGCCGAAAGGGTTTGGGGTTTAATTGTTTCCACCGCGTAAGATTTTTAAATCTACCATTCACCCCCCCCCCTCTGGTAGCTTTTCACGTGCTCTTCGATCCTACAAGCAGGCCCCTTGGGGAGTGCCAAAGCTGGATGCTCCGGTGTCGTCCACCATTGTCGTAGAGTCGTCAACGGCAGGCCCCTGGTGTACAGGCTATCACAGGAGAACCCTGTTAGCAACAAGAGCGGGACATGAGAGTTTACTCACTTATTCGTGCTTGGTGCTGTCGTTGACGTGCTGGGACATCGACGGCAGGCCCCTTGGGAGGTGCCGGAGCTGGACGCTCCAGCGTCACCCACCATCGTCGTAGAGTCGTCGGTGACAGGCCCCTTGGGAGGTGCCGAGGCTGGGTGCTCCGGCGTCGCCCACCACCATCGTTTAGAAGTCGACGACAGGACCCTTGCGGGGTGCCAGAGCTGGATGCTTTGGTGTCAACCACTATCGTCGTAGAGTCGTCGGCGGCAGGCCCCTTGGAAGGTGCCAGAGCTTGGTGCTCCGGCGTCGCCCACCACCGTCGTAGAGACATCGATGGCGGCCCCTTGGGGGTGCCGGAGTTGGATGCTCCGGCGTCGTCCAACATCGTAGTAGAGTCGTCGACGGCAGGCCCCTGGTTACAGGCTATCGCAAGAGAATCCTGTTAGCAACAACAGCGGGGCAGGAGAGTTTACTAACTTATCCGCGCTTAGTGGTGTCGTTGACCTGCTAGGACGTCCACGGCAGGCCCCTTGGGAGGTGCCAGAGCTGGACGCTCCAGCATCGCCCATCATCATCGTAGAGTTGTCGATAGTAGGCCCCTGTTGTACAGGCTATCGCAGGAGAACCCTGTTAGCAACAAGAGTGGGGCAGGAGATTTTACTCACTTATCTGCGCTTGGTGATGTCGTTGACATGCTGGGACGTCAATGGCTGGCCCCTTGCGAGGTGCCGAAGCTGGGTGCTCCGGCGTCGCCCACCACCGTCGTGGAGACGTCGACGACAGGCTCCTTGGGAGGTGCCGAAGCTGGACGCTCCGGCAGATTGTCCTGCACATATGATAGAAAGTGGGAAAACTAGTCTGCTCGCTCGTTTACCTGTTCCTTCCCTTAGCTTTGTCATGCGTTATTGTCCAGGACTGACGCACGAGGGCTTAGGTAATTTGATGCGTTGGTGCTCTGTGGTCCGGCTCCCACCGTCCTTAGGGACTGAGCTTTCTATCTCTAGTACTTGGTCGTAGCTCTGGGAGGCATGGTGTGCATGCTTAGGATACGGGACCAGGCTAAGCAGTTTACACCACCTGGATCTCCTGCTCGGCACAGGCCTCTGCTGGAAAGCCTTATGGCGTCATAGGGCCCTAATGACTAGAGGAGCTGAAAGAACCCATCATACACTGCAGGTACCTCAAGTACACCCGCCTGAATCAGGACTGCATGACTCTTGCATGGGTGAGTTAAAGAGTGTACTAAGGGTGGGCAAATAAACCAGAACCGAAATACCGAAACCGAAAATACCGACACTGGAAGACCAAAATATCGGATATTGGGTACTTTTCGGGTAACGAATGTAAATAACCGAAAAATAAATTTCAGGTTTGGGTACCACCCTCGAATAACCGAAATAACCGAATAGTCAATCCATCAAATAATAAGTTAAATTATGCTTGAAAAACTATAAACAATTCATATTTTGATATTTTATTTTCAAGTTGTGATGTGTTAAGCTGTTGGATTTAAATGTTTATTTACAATTTTTCATTTTTCTATTTATAATAAATTAACTCATGGGATTAAATTCATGAATTATATTTAATTTGTGCAAACATGACATGGATATAATGTATAATTCGGATATATCGGGTAGGACCGAGGACCGAATCGAAATTTTGATACCCAAAATTTTCGAGTACCTAATATTATTACAATAATTTGGGTAATTACTTCAAAAAACTGAATTTTGAAAAAGTCCGAAATACCCGAACTGAAATATCGGGTAGACCGAACGCCCACCCTATAGTGTACAACCATGCATATAAATGTAATACGCAATAAACAAGTCTAGTAAAGCATGTTCATAAAATTAATGCGTAATTAAATAAACAATGTTTTAAGAAGTCTTTAAGTAAAACAATGAATCTTTTTTATCGGAGTTCACAGGGCGAGACAAGCTTTTACAAAAGAGGGCAACGGCTTGCCTCCGGATGATGAGGGAGGCAGGGTGTACATGCTTAGGGTTCAGAACCAAGCTAAGCTGACTGCACACTCTGGACCTGACCCTCCCGATGCTCGGTTGTCCTTAGTGCTACTCCTAAGCCATACGAAAACCTTTACACTGTTCTACTAAGCTTAATATTTACAATAGGGGTGCCCAAAGCTCCATGGGTAGCTGCGATGGTTGCGGGGCAACCTTGCTATCAACAGCTACTAGAGGGACAATGAGTGAGCATCCCTACATCCTGCCTTGACCGCCCGTCTTGCGAGTGGTCTGAGCAGAGCCGGGATTGAGCTTGGCACATTTGACAGAGGGGGTGTCGGTGCTACCGGAGGGCTGCAGCCGTGGCGCAGCGGTTGCTCCGTGCTGACGTGAGCTCGGCGGAGGCTGACTTGATCCAGCGCTGCCCAGGACAGGAGTCGGGTCTGCTGCACAACGTGTGATGCCTATGGAACCTGCAGTTGTGGCACTGGTTGTGCCATGCGTTGCTGCAATGGTACCGGCTGTGGCAAGTATTGTTGCTGCATGTCTTGCTGCATCGAGTACTGCAGGGGGGCTGTCGAGCCGACGTACTCCTGGTCAGGTGGTTGAGGGTTCACCTGCGGTGCACCTTGGACGGAGGACGCCTCATGAACAGGGCATTGAGGGCCATATTCGGCGTCAAGGTTGCGTCGCCTCTCTCGCTGCCGCTCGATGATGACTCGGCCGTCCAAGTGAGCTTGACAACGGTCAAGCATAGCCCTGAGGTCCTCCGTGGGGAGCCGGCCAATGCTCGTAGGCCCGGAGGAGCAGGAGTTGGAGGTGCGGTGGTCGATGGACGGCGTTCGATAGTGACACGAGGCGCCTTTTCCTGTTGGGGGAGTTGATGGCTGTGATGAAGAAATTGTCGATGTCTTGGACCCACTGCTGATCCACTCCCTAAGAAGCGTTCAGAATGGTGGGTGGTGTAGAAGACCTCTGGCCCTGCCAGAGCACTCTCTAGTGTTGCTGTTGGTGGTGCTGGTGGGGCCGACTGAGCCGAAATGTGTCTCGATGTGCCGTCCTATCCAGCTGTACCTACACGGGGGGTGTGATGGACCAGAGAGCGCTGCTTGAGTGACGGATCTGGTCACCGGACGACGGCCTCGGAAACCGCCTTCCACGGGCCTGAAGAACATCATGGTGGTGAAAACGCTACCACTTTTTTGAGGGAAAAGGCCCCTACCTGATGCTAAAGGTTGAAGTGTTAATGCGACACTTCCACCGGATCTACTAAGGAGCACCCCGCGGAGGTTCTTTGTTCAGCGGGGCTTAGGCCTCAATCAAGTGTTCTAGCGTATGAGAATATGAGACGGTGGTTTTTACGTGGTTCGGCCGCAAGGAGCATAACACCCTACTCCATGGTGGATGTTATTGCTAGTATATGTGTATGCATGTGTGATTTGGGGATTCAATGTCTGGTCATTTGTAACGGTGGCGGTCTGGTCCTTTTATAGACAAAGCCTGACGCCTTACAAGTGGGGTCCCGAGGCCCGACAAGTGGTCCTGGGGCGATCTTATCCTAAAGATCTAAGGCTTCTTTCGTAGGCTTTCTCTGACCGTGGACTTGAAGACTCTCTGTCTTGCCGCCTGCGTGGTCAGTAGCCCATGCGCCGTTGCTGACATTGGCAAGGGATGTCCCATCCAACAGTCTCTATCGTTGTAAGCTACCCACTTGGCAGAGTGGGATAGGCCTTTGGCGTCTTCACTGCGATGCAATTGGTCGTAGCGGTACCTGACATTAGGCATGTGCCGTGCCATGCGTCTGGGGAAGCCGCGTATCTTCAAGCCTTGACAGGGACAAGCTGCACCGCTCTCTTAACTCTCGCGTCCCTCCGTCCAGGGCAAGTGGCTGGACTATGTGACAACTTGGGAGCTCATCTACGCGGAGGAGGTCAGGTCCCACATTGCGGACTACGTGGCAACTCGGAGCTCATCTCTGCGGGGAAGGCTAGGTTCTGTCCTGCTAGACACATGGCAGTGCCAGGAGCTCACCTCCACGGAGGGGGTTAGGTCCTGCCTTGCGGGGCACGTGGTAGCACCGGAGCCCGCCCATATGGGAGGTGGCCAGTATGGAGTTTTGGTCCACATGGCAGCTCCACAGCCCTGTCTCACGAGGAGGAGGGATCCTTACCTTCTGGACACGTGATTATCTGGGGGCTCATCTCCAAAGGGGGTGTTGAGCTTGTCCTTTGGACTTCTTGCGGATATCCTGGACCACCCATCTGAGGCTGATGTGTCCGGGTCTCTTGAACACGTGGCGCCCTCGGACCTCGCCTCTACTGGGAGGCGGGGTACCTAGGCGGCTCTAGCTGTGCGCGAGGGTACCCGGTATGTCAGGTACCGACACTCCCAGAGCTCGGTTGTCCTTAATGCTGCTCCTAGGTCCTATAAAAACCTTTACACTGTCCTACTAAGCTTAATATTAATGATAGGGGCGCTCGAAGCTCCATCGGTAGCTGTGATGGTTGCAGGACAACCTTGCTATCAACAGCTACTAGAGGGTCGATGAACGAGCATCCCTACTTCCTGCCTTGACCGTCCGCCTTGCGAGTGGTTTGAGTAGAGCCGGGACTGAGCTTGGCAGCTTTGACAGGGGCGTTGGTGTTGTTGGAGGGCTGCAGCAGAGGCGCAGTGGGTGCTCCGCGCTGAAGCGAGTTCGGCGGAGATGACTTGATCAAGCGTCGCCTGGGTCTTGTGTCGGGTCTGCTGAGAGGGCTTGGGTCTAAGGACGCCAGAGGGGGTTGGCATCTTCAGGATGAGGTAGCCGTAGTGGGCTACGACCATGAATCGGTACAGGGTGGGCCTGCCGATGATGGCTTTGATGGAGAGGCTGACATCGGCGATTTCGAAGAGAATGCTCTTTGTCCTGTAGTTGTTGGGTGTCCCGAAGGTCACCCGGAGATGAATGTTGCCATATGGGATGATGCTCCCTGGTCCCACTCCCTGCTCAAAGGTTGCGCGGCTGAGGAGGTTGAGGTCGGCCCCATCATCTATCAAGATGTAGTGGAGATTGACGTTGGCAATGGTGGGGGCGACCAGGAGAGGTTGAACCCCTACCCCGGTCATGTTCTTGGGGCAGTCGAAGGCGTCGAAGCTAATCAGTGTCTCCTTCCACCAGTGGTGCCGCGCTGGAGTGGAGGCAGGGTCCATTGAAGCCACTGCACTACGGAGGGTCTTGACCGTGTTTCGGGACGCGGGATCCCAAGACCCTCCGAAGATGATGTGGAGTGTCTTGCGACGCTCATGGTCGCTGCTGGCGTCAGAGTCCTCATCTTGGTGGACCACTTTGACGGCCTGCTCTTGCTTTTGGTACACCATCTCCTCAAAGTCGTAGACCTTGGGGTCAACCTTCTGCTTGCCCTCCCGCTGGTGGAAGGGGCGTCGTTCGGGCGCTGTTGTGCCTGCTCTTGGTAGCGTTTGGTGCATCTCTTGATCTCCCGACACTCGCTCACGTTGTGGTCGCGAGTCTTGTGCACCAAGCATGACTTGGCGCCGTCGTTAGTAGCAAGTGGCTGACGTGGGCGCTTGCTGGAGCGTGGGGGCTTTCCCCCTCAAGTTCCCGCTTTTTCTAGCCGTCGCCCTGGTTCATTTTCTTTCCGCAGCACGGGGTAACAGCACTGTCACCAGTCTGGCTGACTCCGCCTGTCCCAGGGGAAGTCTGGGTGTGCCAGTCACGGCCCTCAGCTGCGCGGGCACACTGGTCGGCGACGGAGAAGATCTCGGAGACATCTTGCACGTTGTGCATGGCTAGCTTCTCGAGCATCTCCCGGTCACGCACTCCCTACCGGAACGCTACTATCACAGAAGCATTCGAGATGTTGGGGATGGAGTTGCGTACCTGGGAGAAGCGCTGGATGAATAATCTCAGCGTCTCGTTGGGTTGTTGGCGTATGGCGTGGAGGCCAATCTCGGTGCTGGGTCAAATGTAGGAGCTGCCGAAGTTCACCGTGAACTATTGGCAAAGCTCATCCCAAGAGGTTATGGACCCCTCGGGCAGGTTCAACAGCCATGACAGGGCTGAACCGACCAGGGTGATAGGGAAGTAGTACGCCAGGACCAGCTCATCAGCTCCTACAGCTAGGAGTGTCGTGGTGTAGATCTGCAGGAACTCTGCATGCTTGACACTCCCATCAAACCTTCCCACAGGTGTGGCCAGAACTTGCGCGGCCACGTCTCCAGTCAGAGGTATGACGCCAAGGCCATGCACCCTCTTACGGGCTTCACCGGAGAGGCGTACGGGTCAGCATACGCCAGGGTGGTTTATTGCGGATATGTGGCTGTTGCGGGACCTGCTGCTGTGGCAAGTACTGTTGCGAAACCTGGTGCACAAGGCAATGCAGGGGTGCAGTCGAACCAACGTAGTCCTGGTTCGACGGCGGTGGTGGAGGGTTTACCTGAGGTGCTGCTAAGATGGAGGACTCCTCCTATTTAGGCCCTCGAGGCCCGTACGCAGCGTCGAGGTTGCGCCGTCTCTCCCGCTGCCGCTCGATGATGACACGAACATCTAACTGATCTCGACGACAGCCAAGCTCAGCCCTTAGGTCCTCTGTGGGGATCTTGCCGGCGCTGGTAGGCCTTGTAGATCTGGTGTCAGTGGTGCAACGGTCGATGGACGGCGTGCACGACAGCGACACATGACGCCTCCCTCTGTTGGGAGAGTTGATGGCCGCATCAACGAGGTGGTCGATATCTTGGACCCACTGCCGAGCCACTCCCTGGGAAGTGTTCAGCGATGGTGGGTGGCGGAGAAGAGCTCTGGCCGCTGCCATAGCGCTCTCCGGGCTTGCGGTTGGTGGTGCCGGAGGAGCCGACTGGGCCGGGATGTGTCCCGACGTGCCGTCCTGGCTAGTTGTACCTGCATAGGGGCGTGATAGACCAGAGAGCGCCACTCGAGCGATGGATCTAATCATCGGACAGCCGCGGAAACCGCCTTCCACGGGCCTGATCAACACCATGATGGTGAAATCACTACCACTTTTTTTAGGGAAAAAGCCCCTACCCGGCGCGCCAAATGTCAAAGTGTTAATGCGACACTTCCCCCAAATCTGCTAAGGAGCAGCCCACGGAGGTTCTTGTTCGGCAGGGCTTGGGCCTCAATCAAGTGTTCTAGCGGAAGAGAGTATGACACAGTGGTTTTTACGTGGTTCGGGCTGCAAGGAGCGTAACACCCTACTCCACGGTGGATGGTATTTCTAGTATGTGTGTATGCGTGCGTGTGATGTTGGATTGGGGATTTTTTGGATCCTTTGTAACGGTGGCAGTCCAGTCCTTTTATAGCTATGGTCGGATGCCTTACGAGGGGGGCCCAGGTCCCAACAGGTAGTCCCATGGCTTTTATCCTTAAGATCTAAGGCTTATCGCATAAGCTTGCTCTGACTGTGGACTTAATGACTCGCCGTCTTGCCGCCTGAACCATCAGTAGCCCATGTGCCGTTGCTGACAATGGAAGGGGATGTCCCATCCAACTGTCTCTATCATCGTAAGCTACCCACTTGGTGGAGTGGTATAGGCCTGCGACGTCTTCACTATGATGTGATTGGTCGTAGCGATACCTGACATTAGACGTGCGCCGCGCCATGCATATGGGGAAGCTGTGTATCTTCAATCCTTGAAAGGGACAAGGCGCACCACCCTCTTAACTCCCGCGTCCCTCCGTCCAGGGCATGTGGCTGGGCTACGTGACAGCTCGGGAGCTCTACTCTGCGGAGGAGGCCAGGTCCTGCTTTGCGGGCCACATGGCAGCTCGGGAGCTCACCTCCGTAGAGGTGGTCAGGTCTCGCTGAAAGTGCATCTAGGACTCCCTTGTGGGTTTTGGATGATTTAAGACAAGCAATTGGGATCCTAATCCTTTTGTTGAGATGAATGCAGGCAAATGATGAAAAATGAGCAAAATGCCAAAAAGAAGGGAAATGAGAAGCAAAGTGAATTTGAGCTCAAGGAGAAGAAAATAGTAGATTATTATGTATGGAGTGTGTTAAGGAAACACACCCAAGAGCTCAATCACTTTCAAGCACACACACACAATGCACAAAGTTATACATCCGATATCACATTCTGCACTAGATCGGACAAGTCCGGTCCCCACTGGACTAGTCCGATATCTTTCTGATCCACTTTGGACTAGTCCTCCCCAATGCGGACTAGTCCTCAACACAATGCACAAGTCACACAAAATCGGACAAGTCCGTTGTGATACGGACTAGTCCGATATTCATTCTGATCCAATTCGGACAAGTCCGGTGTCTACACGGACTAGTCCGATATACACACTGATCTAAATCGGACAAGTCCTCCAAGTGCGGACTTGTCATCCTAAACACTTAGGGTTTCATATGTCCGGACAAGTCCGATGGCAATCGGACTAGTCCGAAGATTTCCAGTAGTGAAATCGGACAAGTCCGTTTTCAACCGGACTAGTCCGATATTCTTGGACACTTAGGGTTTGCTACACACAGCACACCGGACTAGTCCGGTGACCACCACGGACTAGTCCGATCTTTCTAAACTCTAACGGTCACTTTTAGAAACCCCATATAAATAGAGGTGCACGACCCACTTTTAATCTCTCTCGAACCCTAGCGCCGTCACACCTCCCAAGAGACTAAAAAACCACCTCTCTCCACCATATTAAGTGCAAGATCGATCAATCTATTGAAGATCACTTCTAGATCATTGGAGAGACACTTGGCACACATCATTGAGCTCTTGGTTTGATTCTCTAACACACTCTTGCGTTTCAATTTGTAATTTTCGAGTGTGTTATTGGTGGATTTGTAACTTGTAATTAAGGGAGCTCTCAACATGTGAGAACGCCCCTTCAACTTGGTTATTTACCCTTTGTGATTAGTGGAAGAGGATTGGCCTTCGTGGCGATCCGACGATGGAAGGGTTGGAGAAGACCCGGTCCTTTTGTGGCCTCCTCAACGTGGACGTAGGTTGCCTTCGTGGTAGCCGAACCACGGGATAAAACTTGTGTCTTGTCCTTTTGCGTTCTTCATCTTAATTGATCAACTTAATCTAGGGTTTGATTCACTTTGTTCAATTTGAGTTAAATTGTTGAACAAGAGCCTTAATTGTAATAGAATCTAACATACAACTATTAAACTGTCATTCAAGTTTATATTTCCGCTGAAAACATTAACGAATCAATCAAATTGACTGAACTTGATCAACTTAGCCCGTGAAAACTGGACTAGTCCGCACTTTACCAGACTAGTCCGATATCTATGGTATTGACTGTGTTGTTGAGTGTTACAGGAATTGAGAAAAATTCAAAAAGGCCTATTCACCCCCCCTCTAGGCCTACATTCAATTGGTATCAGAGCCGGTTCTTCAAGAAAGAGTGCAACCACTCGAAGAGATCATGTCGGACATGAAGGAAGTTCAGAAAATCAACAACCAGGAAGAAGTGAACAACGACAAGAACCAAAAGCTGGAAAAGTATCTCGAAGCAATTCAAGACTTCGATGATGATGACGAGGAGACACTGGAGCTGAAAGCACTCCTCAGAAAGAAAGCACTTTCCAAAGGGAAAGCTAAAGTTGAAGAAAAGAAGAAGGGGAGTAGTCACACCGACTACTTCCGATATCCTTTTAACTATGATCGCTTAAATTCAAACAACAGCCATTACCTATCTATTCCTCTTGGAAAAGCCCCACACTTCGATGGGAGTGATTACTCCATGTGGAGGCAAAATATGAAGATGCACTTGATTTCCCTTAACACAAGTTTATGGCATATTGTGTGCACAGGAATAGACATCCCAGATGACGACGAAGAGCTCACCCCAAGTCAAGAGCAAGCCATCCACAGAATCGCTCAAGCCGCAGCTGTAATCACCTCCTCTCTAAGTCGAGATGAATTCACAAAGGTGGACGGACTGGAGATTGCCAAGGAAATATGGGACACACTACAAACAACCCATGAAGGTGACTGGCATGTGCGGGAGGCAAAAATTGAAATGATCGAAGGCGAACTAGGAAGGTTCGCAATTGAGGAAGACGAGTCTCCCCAGGACATGTACAACCGATTGAAGACACTTGTAAACAAGGTTCGATCATATGGGAGCAAGAAGTGGAATGACCACGAGGTTGTAAAGCTCATCCTTAGAGCCTTTATGCCTCGCAGTGTCACACTATGCTCTATGATCAGAGAAAGTCCCGGGTACAAGAGGATGACTCCCGATGAATTGCTTGGCAAAATCATCAACTTTGAAATGATGGAGAAACAAGCCAAGCACGTCAAAGAAATAGCCGACCTCACATCGGCCAAGAAGAAGGGAGTTGCCTTAAAGTCCACACTCAAGCCTCTATCCAAAGAAGCAAGAGAAGCACATCTTGAGGAGGACAGCGATGATGAAAGCAGTGAGCTGGATGAAGAGGATATGATTTTGTTCATGAAAAAGTTCAAAAGAATATTGAAGAAAAGACAAGGAACAAAATCAAGTGAAGGCAAGTACAAAGAGAGGACAAAGCCGAAGATGAGGCGGGCATGCTATAATTGTGGTGAGTATAACCACTTTATAGTCGATTGCCCGTATGAGGACAACAAGAAGAAGAATAAAGAAGTCAAGCCTCAACCGAAGAGATTCTTCAAGAAGAAGAAACAAGCTGAACAAGCACACATTGGAAAGGAGTGGGACTCAAACGATGAGTCCTCATCATCCGATGAAGAAGAGATGGCTAGCATAGCCATTGAAAGCACGTCCAAGAAACCCACACTCTTCCCCACGCTCGGTACAAAGAAGGGACATGGCACTTGCCTCGTGGCAAAGGAAGGTAAACGCAAGGTAAACATCAAAACTCCTTCCATGCATTCCTACTCAAGTAATGATGAACTAGATAGTGATGATGAAGATATGTTAATTGGATTAGACAGAAAAACTGCTGCTAAAATGAAATTTTTACTTGACCAACTTGTTGAGAAGGAACGGCTAATTGATCGTCAAGAGGACATGATTATCTCCCAAAAGGAGAAGTATGTCAAACTTGACAATCTTCTAGTTCTTGAAAAGGAGAAAAATAGCTCACTAGAGCTTGAGCTAGCTTCAAGCAAGAAAACTTGCTTGGAGTTAACCAACTCAAACGTTGCAATCAAGGATCAACTTGATGACCTGATAAAGGTTAACAAGATCCTTGAAGTGCAAGTTGAGTCACTCAAGCTAAGTGAATCTTCCTCCTCTTCAAGTCTACCTTCTCAACCCACTTCAACTAATCTAGTTCATATGTGCAAATGTGGTAAAATCAACACCAGGTTGAAGGAAAAGTCTACCTCCACAAAGGATAAAAATCCTACCCAATGTGGAATATTTGACAAGGAGAGGATCAACTATGCACGTAGTGCATACTTGGTCCAAAGACCTCCAAATGTCAAGTATGGCATTGGTTACTCTTATGATGGAAAGCAAAATGCTAGAAGTCATAAGAATAACAAGGGAAAGATTACCTTTGTGAAGGGAGGACCCTCACAACCTGGTAACTCAAAAATTAAGAACCTGAACTCTCATGAACACCGGACTAGTCCGGTTGTGGTCCGGACAAGTCCGGTCATCCGAACAAGTTCGGTCACCCAGACTAGTCCGATCCATAAACAACAGCAACTTTTGTTCAAAACCTTTGATGCCTCTTATGTATTAATGAGAAACAATCTTGGTAAAGTTTATGCTTATTATGCTGGGCCACGCCATGGGAACACAAAATCCCATGTGTGGGTGCCCAAATGTATTGTAACTAACCTCCAAGGACCCAAGCAAGCTTGGGTACCTAAAACCAAGGCATAATTTGTTTCTGCAGGCCTATTCCTCTGGTGGATCCAAATCGGTGCTAGACAGTGGATGCACCAACCACACGACCAGAGAAAGGAGGATGTTCGCAGAATATGAAGAAAACGAGGACCCAAACGAAGGCATCTACTTCGGAGATAATAGTCAAGGAAGGGTCCTCGGTACCGGTAAAATAGCAATAT
Source organism: Tuctoria greenei (assembly GCA_036927565.1). NCBI lineage: Eukaryota > Viridiplantae > Streptophyta > Magnoliopsida > Poales > Poaceae > Tuctoria > Tuctoria greenei. The sequence continues at coordinate 91,607,688 of JAYESD010000012.1, read as the reverse complement.
CCTCTGAACACACCCTTTCTCATGTTTTACATGTTGAATCTTTAGATTATAACCTGCTGTCCATATCTCAATTATGTGACAAAGGTTATAATTGCTTGTTCACTAATGAGGGTGTGACCGTCTCAAGGAGGAGTGATGGTTCCGTTGCATTCAAGGGTATGTTGAAGGGAAAGCTTTACCTTGTTGACTTCAACAAGGATAAAGCCGAACTTGACACATGCTTGATTGCAAAAACCAACATGGGTTGGCTGTGGCATAGACGGCTAGCACATGTTGGTATGAGGAACCTTCAAAAACTCCTCAAGGGCGATCACATCCGAGGTTTGAAAGATGTTGTTTTTGAGAAAGACAGGCCTTGTAGCGCGTGCCAAGCTGGGAAGCAAGTTGGAGCACGTCATCCTGCAAAGAACATCATGACTATGACAAGACCGCTCGAACTACTTCATATGGACTTGTTTGGTCCAATTTCTTACATAAGCATCGGCGGTAATAAATACGGTTTAGTCATTATTGATGATTTTTCCCGCTTCACTTGGGTGTTCTTTTTGCATGACAAGTCAGAAACACAAGGGACACTCAAGAAATTCTTCAAGCGAGCGCAAAACGAGTTCTCACTATCGATCAAGAGTATTCGGAGCGACAACGGCACGGAGATCAAGAACATACAAGTGGAGGAGTACCTTGATGAGGAGGGAATCAAGCACGATTTTTCAGCACCGTACTCTCCACAACAAAACGGAGTTGCCGAAAGGAAGAACCGAACGCTCATAGAGATGGCAAGAACAATGCTCAATGAATACAAGACGTCGGATCGATTTTGGGCGGAAGCAATTAACACCGCTTGCCACGCCGCAAATCGACTCTACCTTCATCGACTACTCAAGAAGACTCCTTATGAGCTACTCACCGGTAGCAAACCAAACATTTCATATTTTAGAGTTTTCGGCTCTCCATGTTATGTCTTGAACAAGAAGCCCAGGACTTCAAAGTTCGCTTCGAAGTCCAATGAAGGTTTCTTGCTTGGTTATGATTCGAACACTTACGCCTATCGTGTTTTCAACAAGGCCTCCGGACTTGTTGAAGTGGCACCTGACGTAGTGTTCGATGAAACTAATGGCTCCCAAAAGGAGCAAGTTGATCAATGTGAATTATGTAAAGAAGAAGCTCCTTATGAAGCATTGAAGAGAATGGCTCTAGGCGAAGTTCGACCACAAGAGTCATCGTCACAAATACAAGAGGAAAATGAACCACAAGAGGAGATCAACAGTCCAGGGGGAGCTTTGATACAAGATCAATCACAAGAATATGAAGATGATCAACAAATCAACGAGGGCTACCACTCAGGGGGAGAAGAAAATGATCACCAACACACAACTCTCCAAGTGCCACACCCAAGAGTACACCAATGCATTCAAAGGGATCACCCAATCGACAACATCATCGGTGACATCCAAAAGGGAGTAACCACTAGATCTCGTATAGCTAATTTTTGTGAGCATTACTCGTTTGTCTCCTTTTTGGAACCACGCAGGACTGAGGATGCATTGAAGGATCCGGACTGGGTGGTGGCAATGCAAGAAGAGTTGAACAACTTCAAGAGAAACGAGGTTTGGGAACTTGTGGCAAGACCCAATGCAAATATAGTGGGCACCAAGTGGGTCTTCCGCAACAAGCAAGACGAACACGGAGTGGTGACAAGAAACAAGGCACGACTTGTGACCAAAGGTTACTCACAAGTCGAAGGTTTGGATTTCGATGAGACTTTTGCTCCAGTAGCTAGGCTTGAATCAATTAGAATATTACTTGCATATGCTACTCACCATGATTTCAAGCTGTATCAAATGGACGTGAAAAGCGCCTTCCTCAACAGACCAATCAAGGAAGAGGTGTACGTGGAGCAACCACCCGGGTTTGAAGACGAAGAGTTCCCCGACCACGTATATAAACTGCGTAAGGCTCTTTATGGCCTCAAACAAGCTCCTAGAGCTTGGTATGAGTGTCTTAGAGATTTCTTAATTGATAATGGTTTTCAAATTGGCAAAGTAGATTATACATTATTCACTAAGAATCTAGATAATGATCTTTTTATTTGCCAAATCTATGTTGATGATATAATTTTTGGGTCAACTAACCAATCTTTTTGTGAAGAATTTAGGAGAATTATGACAGACAGGTTTGAAATGTCAATGATGGGAGAATTGAAGTACTTCTTGGGATTCCAAGTGCGGCAACAAAGGGAAGGAACATTCATAAGCCAAACCAGGTACACGAAGGACATACTCAAGAAGTTTGGCATGGACAAGGCAAAGCCCATAAAGACTCCCATGGCTACGAATGGCCACTTGGATCTCAATGAAGATGGACCAAGCATCGACCAAAAGGTATATCGCTCCATGATTGGATCTTTACTCTACTTATGTGCATCTAGGCCAGATATTATGTTGAGTGTATGTTTGTGTGCAAGATTTCAAGCCAACCCTAAGGAATGTCACTTGACAGCCGTAAAAAGAATCTTGAGATATTTAGTTCATACACCCAACCTTGGTCTTTGGTACCCAAAAGGCTCCAAATTCAATCTCATTGGTTACTCTGATGCAGATTATGCCGGGTGCAAAGTAGATAGAAAAAGCACCTCTGGCACATGCCAATTCCTAGGAAGATCTTTGGTTTCTTGGTCATCTAAGAAACAAAATTCCAGTGCATTATCCACAGCCGAAGCGGAGTATGTTGCAGCCGGGAGTTGTTGTGCACAACTCCTTTGGATGCGACAAACTCTAAGGGATTACGGTTACAATATGAACCGTATTCCTCTCCTTTGTGATAATGAGAGTGCCATTAAAATAGCCCACAATCCAGTTGAGCACTCTAGGACTAAACACATAGACATAAGACATCATTTCTTGAGAGACCATTCCATGAAAGGAGACATAACCATCTCACATGTCAACACCCAAAAACAATTGGCCGACATATTCACCAAGCCACTTGATGAAAAGCGTTTTTGCGAACTCCGAAATGAGCTAAATATTCTTGATTCTCGGAGTGTGGCTTGAAAAGTTGCATACCTGTATGATTGCTTCAAAATGTTGATTGAATTGTGAAAATCATCCCTCTCCATTTTTCTCTCGAAAAACTATGTCAATTATTAGATCTTGATGAATTTTGATTATTGTATGACTGTTGTATGCTTACTGGTCAAATTCATCAAGATTACTTGAATTGTTTTGCCTCTCTATTCTCTATTATTGAACCTTCAAATATATATGAATGAGCTATGCAATTCTTTCCTGGTGACCACGGACTAGTCCGTGGTTACCCGGACTAGTCCGCCCATGCAGACTAGTCCGCAGAGTGCCGGTTAGGCCGGACTAGTCCGATAGACCACGGACTAGTCCGATATAGGTCTCTGGATGACTTCGGACTAGTCCGGTCTTGTCCGGACTTGTCCGATTTTTCGTGTCCATAACCCTAACCGCCACCAAACCCTAATCTCCTCACCCCCACTTTTGCTCACGCTTTCCTCTCTCTTGCGCTCGAGCCACCAAGGCGATTTTCTCCTTCCTCCGTCGAAAAAGTCCACATTTGGGCGGAGATCAAGCTTGACCTCTTGGGGATTGAAGCTAGCGTACTTGTCCGCCCTCCAACCCCCAAACCTTCAAGCATCAATCGATTTCTTCGGTAAATTTCTTCAAAACCCTAGAAATCTTGTTTTTCTCCATTGTTGATCGTATAGCCTAGCATCCTTCACTAGATACATGCTTATTTGATGTACTACGTGTATGCTAGACTAGATTTGCATTAGGGATTGTATCCTGTCCAATCTGTTAGGTTTTTGAGAATGAACACCGGACTAGTCCGGTCCATGCACGGACAAGTCCGGTACCCCGGACTAATCCGTGCCTGAGCACCGGACAAGTCCGATGTTCCTAAACCTGAAACCTAATTCCTTAATTCCTTAATGCCATCCATTGCTATCTTGTCTTACCTATGCCTTGTATAACTTGTCATTATTCTTGCTCAATCATTCTCAGATCATGTCGAGCTCCAACAATGAGATCTCCGACTTTGAGGCCGAGTTGGACCACGAGGTGGCACCTCGGTCCTCGGCGGGTCTTGGCAAGAAACGCCAAGAAAGACCTTCCGAGCCTGCTACTTCCCCTCCCCAGGTTCGGAGGAAGGTCTGTGTCAAGAAGCCCGCCTCGAAGGCTGCTGCGTCTACAAGCGGCCTTCATCAAGCAAAAGGAAAGGGCAAGGGAGTCGCAACGGGGCCAGTTGGGCCCTTGAAGCTTCATGCTCCCAGAGAAGGGGTCCGGGACCCCAATGAAGATAAATTCAATGGGAAAGTCAGCGATGTGGCAGCCAAGCTAAGAAGCATTGATTGCTATGGAAGGCCAAAGCAGGCAGCTGATGGAAGGTTTTGGACAAACTTCCATGCAGATTTCTACAGGCTGGTTTACCTGCCGATGAAGACTCCAGTGGTGCGCAGTCAGTGGATTGACTGGGCCTACCTAGAGAAGAAGAAGTGCTCAGCTTTTGATGAGGTCATTGCTGCAGCAGAAAGGCATGGTCTGAAGGATCTGTTTGCCTTCAGACACAATTGGAATGATGAAGTGATTGCACAATTCTATGCAACGTGCCACTTCTCGAGTGAAGATGAAGAGAGTGTGACTTGGATGACCCATGGATCCAAGTAGTCCATCACTCAGGAGGATTTTGCAAGCTTGCTCCATTTAGACTCTGCTGGAAATGACCACCTGATCATCCACAACATAGGGGTCATTGAGAGGGACGGAATGAAGTTCATGTATGAGCCCAACTATAAGTATGTTCCTCCCTCCACAATGAACATGAAGCCCTTCTTTGTGGTTCTGAACAGAGTTCTACGGAAGACCATTGCCCCCAAGGATGGGGATGCAGGGAGTGTACAGGGCTACCTCCGGACTCTAATGAGGGTCATAAGCAAGAAGAGACTGTTTGATGTTGCAGATTACATATGGAACGACATGGTCAACATCTCAAGCACTCCCAACCGGTCCTGTGGCTATGCTCCCTACTTGATGTTCATGATTGAGAAGGTCACAGGAATAGAATCTGTGAAGGATGTAGAACACACTCCCCTGAGGCCTCAGAAGCCTCAGCCTGTGAGTGTCCAGGCTGCTCCCTCGCCGGCCTCAAGTCCTGAGGAACCGGCAAGAGAAAGAGATGCTGCTAGGGCTCCTCCCCCCTCTAGGGAAGCCCCTCAGAGAGGATCCGCCAGTGGGATCCTAAAATACTTGTCCGCGATATTCTCCTCCTGCAAGAAGACTGAAGTAAAGATTCATAAACTCAATCAGAAGAGGAAGGAGGATATGAGATATATCAAAGCCAATGTGAAGCAACTGAGTGAAAAGCTGGAGATCAACCCCATTGGATCTCAAGTAATTTCTGAAGATTCTGATCTTAACATCTCCGGGCTCGGGCCCTTGTCCCCCTCCGAGCTTGCCTATTTTGGCATTGGGGGCTCAAGCAGCTCCGCTCCTCCTCCTCCCTCTCCTCCTCGTCAAGCGGAGAGCGAAGAAGACGAAGAAGATGACGAGAGGACAGACAGCGAAGAGTGAAGAATCTAGGACCTTCCCCTCTCTCTTTTTGGTGTCTTGATGCCAAAGGGGGAGAGATTGAGGGGGAGTCCAGTCTTAGCTTAGCTGTAATAGGATGCGAGGAGAGAGCCTTCTCTGTACTTTTATTTGTGATTGTAATAGTTTAACACTGTTTTCATACTAAGTTTGGTCTTGTGATGAATTGCTCAATTTATTTGCGAGTATGTGATGAAAACTGCATTTTTGCTCCTGGAATGTCATATGCACTTGGTATCGGTTGATTAATGTAAATTCTGTCATTCTCAATGTATTCATGCACTTAGTATGCATCCCACCATAAAGAATGCACATATGGATAATTCTCTTGTTGCTTGATGTATTTTTGAGTCATATGTGCATACTTTATGAAAATCTAATTTTTTGCCTTATTTTGTGAAATCTCAATTGGTTGTCATCAATCACCAAAAAAGGGGAGATTGAAAGTGCATCTAGGACTCCCTTGTGGGTTTTGGATGATTTATGACAAGCAATTGGGATCCTAATCCTTTTGTTGAGATGAATGCAGGCAAATGATGAAAAATGAGCAAAATGCCAAAAAGAAGGGAAATGAGAAGCAAAGTGAATTTGAGCTCAAGGAGAAGAAAATAGTAGATTATTATGTATGGAGTGTGTTAAGGAAACACACCCAAGAGCTCAATCACTTTCAAGCACACACACACAATGCACAAAGTTATACAGGACCGGACTAGTCCGATAATAGCCGGACTAGTCCGATATCACATTCTGCACTAGATCGGACAAGTCCGGTCCCCACCGGACTAGTCCGATATCTTTCTGATCCACTTCGGACTAGTCCTCCCCAATGCGGACTAGTCCTCAACACAATGTACAAGTCACACAAAATCGGACAAGTCCGTTGTGATACGGACTAGTCCGATATTAATTCTGATCCAATTTGGACAAGTCCGGTGTCTACACGGACTAGTCCGATATACACACTGATCTAAATCGGACAAGTCCTCCAAGTGCGGACTTGTCATCCTAAACACTTAGGGTTTCATATGTCCGGACAAGTCCGATGGCAATCGGACTAGTCCAAAGATTTCCAGTAGTGAAATCGGACAAGTCCGTTTTCAACCGGACTAGTCCGATATTCCTGGACACTTAGGGTTTGCTACACACAGCACACCGGACTAGTTCGGTGACCACCACGGACTAGTGCGTTCTTTCTAAACCCTAACGGTCACTTTTAGAAACCCCATATAAATAGAGGTGCACGGCCCACTTTTAATCTCTCTCGAACCCTAGCGCCGTCACACCTCCCAAGAGACTCAAAAACCACCTCTCTCCACGATATTAAGTGCAAGATCGATCAATCTATTGAAGATCACTTCTAGATCATTGGAGAGACACTTGGCACACATCATTGAGCTCTTCGTTTGATTCTCTAACACACTCTTGCGTTTCAATTTGTAATTTTCGAGTGTGTTATTGGTGGATTTGTAAGTTGTAATTAAGGGAGCTCTCAACGTGTGAGAACGCCCCTTCAACTTGGTTATTTACCCTTTGTGATTAGTGGAAGAGGATTGGCCTTCGTGGTGATCCGACGAGGGAAGGGTTGGAGAAGACCCGGTCCTTTTGTGGGCTCCTCAACGTGGACGTAGGTTGCCTTCGTGGTAGCCGAACCACGGGATAAAACTTGTGTCTTGTCCTTTTGCGTTCTTCATCTTAATTGATAAACTTAATTTAGGGTTTGATTCACTTTGTTCAATTTGAGTTAAATTGTTGAACAAGAGCCTTAATTGTAATAGAATCTGACATACAACTATTAAACTGTCATTCAAGTTTATATTTCCGCTGCAAACATTAACGAATCAATCAAATTGACTGAACTTGATCAACTTAGCCCGTGAAAACCGGACTAGTCCGATATCTCTGGTATTGACTGTGTTGTTGAGTGTTACAGGAACCGAGAAAAATTCAAAAAGGCCTATTCACCCGCCCTCTAGGCCTACATTCACTCGCCTTGCGAGATACGTGGCGGTGCCGGTGCCCGCCTATATGGGAGGTGGTCCATCTGATGTCTCGGACCACGTGGCATCTCAAGAGCCCTATCTCTTGGGTGAGAGGGATCCTTCCCGGCTGGACACGTGGCTGCTTGGGAGCTCATCTTCGTGGGGGAGCTGAACTCTTCCCCAGAGTCTCTTTGATAGGATCTTGGTTCCCGATCTTTCGATGAGAATAGTAGGATTCGATTTGTGGAGGAGAAGACGTTGACGATCTGACTACACCCTCCCCAGGACGATGCGCCTTAGCGAAAGTTACACCGACTCCAAAGTTGTGTTGTTCTTGCTGGCACACAATCATCCTAACCACGAGGGCCTTTGTTCCTGCAAGCAATAGTAGAACACGCAAGAACAAGAAGAACAAGCATCGATCTATTGAAACAATCAAAAAGTGGGGTTCCGAATACAAGTAGACGGCCGATCTAGTCGACACGCGTGTACAAGGAAGCAGCAGAACCTAACTTTCGAATAAACAAAACCCACCATCTAATGAGGGTGGCGGCTACTATTTAATACGTCCCTAGGGTCGTGAGAAACCCTAATCACGAGTCCCTAATGGGCTCTTAACGATACATGGGCCATAGACCTAACTTTTGTGATGTAGCACCATGGACAGAAAAGATCTCTGAATTAAAATAACGATTGCGGCCGACTCTGAATATATATGGATATGAGGTCAAACTCGTTTGAAATTAGACTTGGTAATCTTTCCAGGAAGTACTTGAACTCCCGGATCGGAGTCCGTATGAAGTCGTGGTGGCCATCACAAGTTGGTGATGTTTTGCTTTCCAAATCCAGTCCGCGTGAATTCCCTTCCCTTTGGATCCTCTCCATTGTTCCTAAGCAAAACAAGAATGCACGTGGTTCCTTGGTCTAGATAAGATGGACATAAGGCCATGAATGAGTTCACCTGATAGTTTAGTTGACGTGCACGAGCGTGAGTAATCGGACGAAAAACGGTAGTTGAGTGGGTCTGGATGTATCGACGGTGTTGATGTCCTCATCATCCTCCCCTTCTTGTATTTAAGTAGTCCGCGACTGAAGCTAATCTTCTCCCAAATATGGCTTCAAATCTGCAATGTTAAATGTGGGACTAACCCCTAAATCCGTAGGAAACTCGAGTTTATATGCATTATCATTACTCCTTTCTAACACTTTGAATGGACAACCAGCTCGAGGTAACAATTTAGACTTTCTCAAATCAGGAAACCTATCCATTCGCAAATGTAGCCAAACTAAATCACCAGGTTCAAAAGTGATAGGTTTCTTTCCCTTACTACCAGCAAGTTTGTACTTAGCATTCATGCACTCTATATTCTTCCTTGTGGTTTCATGCAATTTTAAGATCAATTCAGACCGATGTTTAGCATCAAAATTTACTCGTTCCATTGAGGGAGGAGGTAATAAATCAATAAAAGCATGGGGTACAAATCCGTAAACGATCTCAAAAGGGCATTTCTTAGTACTAGAATGTAGGGAGCGATTATAAGAAAACTCAACATGAGGCAAACACTCTTCCCACATTTTTATATATTTTTAAAACTGCCCTAAGCATGGTAGATAAGCTTCTATTCACAACCTCAGTTTGACCATCAGTTTGGGGATGACAAGTAATTGAAAATAAAAGCTTAGTCCCCAATTTTGCCCATAAAGTTCTCCAAAAATGGCTAAGAAACTTAGCATCACGATCTGAAACTACTGTGTTTGGCACACCATGCAACCTAACAATCTCTCGGAAAAATAAATCAACAACATGTGTAGCATCATCACTTTTACGACAAGGTATGAAGTGTGCCATTTTAGAAAATCTATCCACAACAACGAAGATGCTATCCCTCCCCTTCTTTGTTCTAGGCAGTCCTAAAACAAAGTCCATAGCAATATCCTCCCAAGGCATGCTAGGAACAGGGAGATGCATGTAAAAACCATGTGGATTAAGTCGTGACTTAGCTTTTTGACATGTCGTGCAGCGAGCAACGAAGTGCTCCACGTCTCGCCTCATCCTAGGCCAAAAGAAATGACCAGCAAGTATGTCCTCCGTCTTTATCACTCCAAAGTGCCCCATGAGCCCGCCTCCATGTGCTTCCTGTAACAATAACAAACGAACGGAGCCAGCTGAAATGCATAGCCTGTTAGCTCTAAACACATACCCATCATTGAGGACAAATTTATTTAATATTCTTCCCTCTATACACTTCAGCAATACATCTTTGAAATCAGTATCATGTTCATATTGACCTTTAATCATTTCCAATCCAAAAATTTTAAAGTCGAGATAAGATAGAAGAGTATAACATCTAGGTAAAGCATCAACAATAACATTGTCCTTTCCTTTATTGTGTTTGATGACATAAGGAAAAGACTAAATAAATTCCATCCACTTAGCATGCCTACGGTTCAGTTTCCCTTGACTTCTAATATGCTTTAGTGATTGATGATCAGAATGGATAACTAATTCTTTGTGCCACAAATAATGCTGCCATGTTTCTAAAGTCCGTACAAGAGCATATAATTCCTTATCATAGGTAGAATAATTTAGAACAGGCCCACTCATTTTCTCACTAAAATATGCAACAGGTTTTCCTTCTTGTAACAAAACACCACCCAATCCAATCCCACTAGCATCACATTCAAGCTCAAATGTCTTAAAAAATCAGGAAGTTGGATAAGAGGCGCATGTGTCAACTTATCTTTCAGTATGGTAAAGGCGTTATCTTGCGTGGTGCCCCAAGGAAAGGGCACTCCCTTCTTTGTAAGGTCATTCAATGGAGTGGCAATGGTGCTGAAATCCTTCACAAAGCGACGATAGAACCCAGCCAGTCCTAGAAACCTTCGCACCTATGTGATGGTCTTTGGTACAGGCCACCCCTGAATAGCCTCCACCTTGGCTTAATCGACTTCAGTTCCCTATGGAGTAACAACATAGAAAAGAAAAGAGACTCGATCCGTGCAAAAGGTGCACTTCTCAAGGTTACCAAATAAACGTGCCTCACGTAAAGCATTAAAAATAGTACGTAAGTGATCAAGATCTTCATCCATGGATTTGTTGTAAACCAATATATCATCAAAGTACACAACAACAAATTTTCCAATGAATGGACGCAAAACCTCGTTAATTAATCTCATGTGAAGGTGCTAGGTGTATTACTTAACCCAAAAGGCACGACTAACCTCTCATATAAACCGAAATTGGTTTTTAACGCAGGTTTCCATTTATCTCCTAGTTTCATGCAATTTTGGTGGTAACCACTATGCAAATCAACTTTTGAGAACACAATAGCGCCACTCAATTCATCAAGCATATCATCTAAGCGTGGAATATAATGACGATATCGAATGGTGATATTATTGATTGCTCTACAATCCACGCACATATACCAGGATCCATCCTTTTTAGGTACTAGAATAACTGGGACGACACAAGGACTAAGAGACTCACGTACATAACCTTTGTCGAGTAGTTCTTGTACTTGGCGCTGAATCTCCTTTGTTTCTTCCGGGTTTGTCCTGCATGGTGCACAGTTGGGCAATGAAGCACCGGGAATGAGGTCAATCTAGTGCTCAATCCCTCGAAGTGGTGGTAGTCCTGGTGGTACTTCACTTGGAAACACATCAGAATACTCCTGCAAATTGTTAGCAACAGCAGGAGGCAAAGAATGTTGCATATCGTAAAAGGAAATCAGAGCATCTTTGCATACCAAAGCATAGGCAACAGAGGTGGAAGCAATCAGTTCATTAATATCAGGTTTCGTAGCAAAAAAACATTTTCCCTTCAGAGATATCTCATTTTTCTTAACAAACACAGATTTGGCATTGTTATTGTTCCCAACATTAGCATGGTCCTGAGATTTAGTTTTCCTTGCTCTAGCAACATCATCTTGCACAATAGCTTTAGGAGACATAGGATGCAATACAATTTTTTTTATCATGGTAAAGAAAAGAATATTGATTTGATCTACCATGATGCATAGAATCTCTATCAAATTGCCATGGTCTTCCTAGCAGAATATTACAAGCTGGCATAGGCACAACATCACAATCAACGACATCCTTATATGATCCAATAGCAAAATTGATTCACACGAGTCTAGTTACCTTTGCCTTACCTCTATTGTTTAACCATTGAATGTAATAGGGATGTGGGTGCGGTTTGGTGCTTAATGCCAGCTTGGCCACCATGTCACTGTTGGCCATGTTGTTGCAGCTACATCCATCAATGATCATACGACAAGAATGCTCTTTGACAACACACTTTGTTTGGAATAATGTGTTCCTTTGATTTTGCTCCGCTTTATCCATTTGAGCACTAAGCACATGCTGAACAATGAGGCTTTCATAGCGCGCTGCATCTTCTACACCGATATGTTCTTCTTGATGTTCGTCACTACTTGCATAGTCGGCTGCAAGCAAAGCACGTGTATCATCATCGAAATCACTAGCAGATGAGTACTAACAACTTGAACACGTTTGCTCGGACAATCATGCTGCACATGGCCAAATCCCTTGCATCTGCGACATTGAACGTCTCTAGCTCACCCTGTAGATGCTACGAAAGAAGCACTCTGGATGGGCCTTTGGGTTGTCTTTGCTGATGAGCTAGTGGAAGGAGCACGTGGCTTGTTGTCGGAGGAAGAAGGTCCTACCCGACTTGGTGAAGAAGATGGCGGGGAAGCATGCCCAATCGGAGTAGTAGCCGTGCGTGGTTGCCATGAGCTAGTCTTTTCTGAAGAAATATTAGTTTTAGAACTAGCTCGTTGTCCCTGCACTTCTCTTTTAGCTTTACAAGCAAGATGAAACAAACGAGTAACATTATTGTAATCTTTATAACCAAGGATGTCCTGAATTTCATGGTTTAAACCACACAAAAATCTAGCCATAGCTGGTTCCTCATCCTCGTCTAAATTACAACGCAACATACCCATTTGTAGTTCCTGAAAATACTCTTCTACACCTTTAGCTCCCTGTCTTAATTGTTGTAACTTATTTAATAGATCACGTGCATAGTAAGAAGGAACAAATCTAGCCCGCATGAACCGTTTCAAAGCTTCCCAAGTTTGGGGTATATTATTAGGATTTTTCTTGCCATGTTCTATCCACCAAACAGAAGCAAAATTAGTGAACTCACTAGTGGTTGCTCTAACCCTTGCATTTTCAGGAAATTTGTGACATGAAAATTTTCGATCAACTGAAATCTCCCAATTAATATAAGCATCAGGGTCATATTTACCATCAAAAGTAGGTATCTTAAATTTGATCTTGTTAAATGTATCATCATTATTGCGTACCTCACGCTGACGATGTCCACCCATACCTTGACGGTTGCGTTGTAGCCGGCGTCGTGGCCTAGAATTCTCATCTTCCCCAATCTCAGTATGTGCAGGATAGTCATCTTGATTGTCACGTACAATTCTAGGGGCATTGCTTACATGTCCATCCACAGTTCGTCCTCGATCCCTCTCCTCAAGGCACTGCAGGATGGCTCCAATAGAAGTGTTCATTGTTTATATGGAAACCTCCAACATGCTGATTTTGGTGTTGGTGTTGATCTGCACATTTTCCAATTGACCAAGGCGATCATTGGTAACACGAACATCCTCATCAAGCGCTTCTGTGTGTATCTGCACTTGGCACTTGAAGTGTTGTATAATCCCTGTGTGCGAGGTGAATGCACGTCTTCATTTGCATTTTCTCCTCCTGCCATGGTTAGTAGAAAAAGGAACAATCAAATATAATTTGGTAATGTTATCCCTAGCTACAAGGGGGCTGGTGGGGATAGCTCTCTCACTCTGAAACTGTTCAATCAAGCTCTTACCTGTTCTTACCAAGTTCAGCAAGGAGGTGATTGTAACCAGCAAGTAATGAACAACATCAAGAGTAGGTGTCAATCTATGGAGCTTTAGGTGGCTGAACTAGCACAAGGAACAAACTTTCACCACTTTAGTCATAACAAGTTTAATAAACGTTCTACGACAGTACTGTGCTGGTCCTAGATTAGACCGTTCTAGAGACACGAGCCTAGACACAAAGGAATTCACACCAGTCACACAATAGTCTACAACAGCAGCAACTGAAGCTCACTTTTTGTTTCTTTCTTTTCTTTCTATCTTTTTTTCTTTCTTTTTTTTTACAAAGCCCTGCAGTCCTAAAAGATTACACAAGTATCGAATGATAAGCTACCAAATACCATAGATAGAACACTTATTTTCATGGGTTCCTTATAGATCTTATAAATATTGCTTTCCAAAGAAAAAATACATAGAAGATCTCGAAATCTCTTTTGTGATTGCGATGCGCACAGATGGAATTTTCAGGCAAGGTTTGATCCCTCGGAAAGATAGCGACATAAACCTTTCCAGATTGTGCTTACACTTCCCAAACGGACAATGTATGAAGAAGTTACGACCTTTTTCTTCCAAAACCAAGAAGATACTTGAAATCAGATCTGATCTGATTATTTCCTCTTTTGGAGATGCAAATTAGGACGTGAATATCTCCCTAATTTCGTGATGGTGGGGATGATGGTGTTTTTTTCGCAGATCAAACGTGACAAGAACTCGAAACTCTAAAAGACTAAATACTCTCAGCAACTTGACTCGTCGAAGCAACCATGAACTCAACAAGTCTGAACGAAGTAGTGAAAGTAAAAGGCACAATGATCTAGGAATAATGGAAAACAGATCTAGTATTTTTTTGGCTTTCTTTGGACTATAGGATGATAACAGCGGAAAGAATAGCAATGGTAGAACTCTCACCGATTAACCTTGCTCTGATACCACATGATAGGATCTTGGTTCCTGATCTTTCGATGAGAATAGGATGGTTCGATTTATGGAGGAGAAGACATTGGCGATCTGACTACGCTGTCCCCAGGACGATGCGCCTTAGCAATCGGTACACCGAGTCCGAAGTTGTATTGTTCTTGCTGGCACACAATCAACCTTACCACGAGGGCCTTTGTTCCTGCAAGCAATCGAAGAACACGCAAGAACAAGAAGAACAAGCACTGATATATTGAAACAATCAAAAAAACAGGTTCCGAATACATGTAGACGGGCGATCTAGTCGACACGCGCATGTACAAGGAAGCAGCAGAAGCTAACTTTCGAATAAACAAAACCCAACATCTAATGAGAGTGGCGGGTACTGTTTAATACCTCCCTAGGGTCGTGAGAAACCCTAATCACGAGTCCCTAATGGGCTCTTAACGATGCACGGGCCATGGGCCTAACTTTGGGGATGCAGCACCATGGACCGAAAAGGTCTCTGAATTAAAATAACGATTGCGGCCGACACAGAATGGATATGGATATGAGGTCAGATCCATTTGTAAGTAGACTTGGTAATCTTTCCAGGAAGTACTTGAACTCCCGGATCGGAGTTTGTATGAAGTCGTGGTGGCCGTCACAAGTTGGTGATGTTCTGTTGTCCAAATCCAGTCCGCATGAATTCCCTTCCCTTTGGCTCCTCTCCATTGTTCCTAAGCAAAACAAGAAATCACATGGTTCCTTGGTCTAGATAAGATGGACATAAGGCCAAGAATGAGTTCACCTGATAGTTTAGTTGACATGCACGAGCGCGAGTAATCGGAAAAAAAAACGGTAGTTGAGTGGGTGTGGATGTATCGACGGTGTTGATGTCCTCATCACTCTTGCAGGTACCCCGGACCCCGTATATGAGGTCGTCGGTTCCGGGTATTCTAAACACGTGGTGCCCTTGGACCCTACCTCTGCGGAAGGCGAGATACCTAGGCGGCTCTAGCTTGTGCGCGTGGGTACCTGGTATGCTGGGTACCGACAGCGTCCATGGCCTTCGACAAGCGGTGCCTCAGCTCCAGCTCCTCACTCTCCTTCTGGTACTTCGCCTTCGCCTTGATGGTCCTGGACCTAAGAAAGTCCTCCCACGCTTGGAGGCGCTCACCCTTGACACGCAGCTTCTCGCACTCTGCAGTGAAAACCCCCTGCGCCCGGCGGAGGTTGGATTGAACCAGGTTGGTGTTAGAATGTGTCGAGTCCATGATGTCGTAGAGGCGCTCTGGCTGGACCGAAGTTATGGAAGGCCGCCCGGTGATCATCTCGGGGACCTCTTCCTCCTATGGCGGCGATGGCGAGACCACCAGTACCGGGGACCTCATACCCGGGGACTGAGCGGGAGTTGCGACACTACCCGAAGCGGTAGCGCCAACATCACCCAAGGAGCCACCTACCGGATCAGCGGCCGCAGAGGCCAGGCCCTCAGCCCGCTGAGCCAACTCCGATATTGCCTCTGGCGCGACGGCTGGAGGTGCCTCCGGCACGAGCCAGAGATGCCTCATACCCATGCGGGGTATGGACGCCGGAGGAGCACTCTCCTGTGTAGGCTTGGCGGTCTGCTCCTCTGGTACAGCCGTAGCCTCTTGGGATGACTTCGGCGGCGCTCCAGGACACTACCCCCAGCGGTAGAGGCATCACGACAGCTTACGTAGACCTGCAGGTCAAAATCAGAATCTGCCCAAGCTAAAAGAACGGGCGAGATAATGAAGCAAGTGTTGGTAAGAATGCCTTACCGATGTCCCCGGAAGCTCCAGCGGGCCTCGACCTTCAGTTGCCCTGAAGCCACAGGCCCTGTCGATGGTGTGGTAGGTGAGGTCGTCCCGGCCAGACCTGCACCGAAACCACCAGCGATGTCGCCACCCTGCATCGGCGTATCTCCATCAACTCCAACGTTGAAGCCACTCCCGAAGCCTCCTCCCGAGCTACTGCCAACGTTGGCCCGAGG
Source organism: Tuctoria greenei (assembly GCA_036927565.1). Classification (NCBI taxonomy): domain Eukaryota; kingdom Viridiplantae; phylum Streptophyta; class Magnoliopsida; order Poales; family Poaceae; genus Tuctoria; species Tuctoria greenei. Next base: position 91,591,292 of record JAYESD010000012.1, on the reverse strand, counting down.
CCTCTTGGCCTGGGGCTCCATAGGCGTAATGCTCCCGGAGCCCCCCTGTGGTGCCTTGGACTGCACTAGCGGTGGGGATGTCGGACGGCGTGCTGGCCGCAGACGATGGCGGAGCCACCGCTTGACAGACTGGGCCTCCCCCTAAAGGACCGCTGACACCTGATGCTGAGGAGGGGTGCGCTGGGGGACGTTGACTTGAAGCGAGGACCACATGTGGCGGTGCCTTAAGCAGCGGCCGAGGGCGTTTCCCCTTCAAAACCTCGATCACCGGTGACATCCCCTTCCCCGTGTCGGGGATCGCCACTTCCCCTTCCCTGTGTCGGGGACCGGCAGCTTTCCCTTCCCTCCGTCGGAGGTCGCATCCACCCTTGACGCCACAGAGCCTAGGGTAGCTGTAGTCTCCTGTGGCTGCTCGGAGGTCAGCGGGTCGCACATGCCTTGGCCATTATGTCGAGCACCTCTTACGAGGGAGGTGCCAGGATGGAACATAATGGCCAATCCACGTTTCACTTCGTCGACCTGCCACGGCGCAAGACCGAGCAGTCCAGGTTCGGCATCTCCCTCGGGATCTTCATCTGAAGGTTCCAATCCAAGCAAAGAGGTGGACAGGGCCCCGTATGGTTGAAGACGTCAGAGGTCAGCGGGTCGCACATGCCTTAGCCATTATGACGAGCACCTCTTGAGGGGTCGTCTCTGTGTCTCGACCCCGCACCAGCCGGGAGCTGTCCTATGGCCCGATGTAAAGCCATGTAGGGCAGCTATGAAGCTGGAGGGGGCCATGCGTTAACGCATGAAGTCCGCCATCACCATCAGCTCCTACAGACCATGATTCGCCAAGAATCGGATCCTCTCCATCACCGGGGTGTATGCCTGCTCCAACTACGGGCGTTCCTGCCATGTCTTCTTCTTGAGTACTGGCCAATCGGTGGCAGGACCATTCGATAGTGGGCATTGACCTGTATGATCACCCAATCGCTCCTCCAATCAGCCCACTTCGCTGTGGAGAGCGAGGTGATGTACTTGAAGGGGTTGTTGGCCTGATGCTGAAAGTTGTAGCCGTTGGGGAATCTTGTCTTGTTCTTCTTCCCGGTTCGCCTCAGGACGAACTGCCGGAACACCAGCACGGACGGGTGCACCCCGACAAACATCTTGCAGAAGTGCGAGAACACCGCCACCACCACAGAGAGTTCGGCGACAAGTGGTGAAGCTGGAGCCCGAGGACCTCCAGGAGCGTCACCAAGGAGGAAATGGGAGGAACGAACCCGGGGTACGCAAATGCCTTGAAGAAGACGATATCCCTCTCCCCCAACTCTTGAGGCAAGGTGCCAGGATAGATTAGATCCCGCTGCTCCTCGTCCTCCAAGCCGAATAGCCACCTCACAGACGCTACATCCTCTATGCGAGAAGGGGGCAAGGATGAGTCCATTGGAGCAGGTGTCGAGAACCTCAAAGCTGGGGAATGAGTGGAAGCTGAAGGAGGAAGACGAAGGCTCGAAGGGGTGTGCATAAGAAGGAACCACCTTTGCCCACAATGGTTTCCTTTTCAAACCCTGTTAGGCGCTTGAGCGCACCAAGCAAATCGCCTAGGGTCGAAACCCGCTGATCAACCCAGAGCGTCTGTTGATGTGTTAATGCGACACTTCCCTCGGATCTACCAAGGAGCAGCCCACAGAGGTTGTTGTTCGGCGAAGCTTAGGCTTCCATCAAGGGTGCGAGCATGTGAGTGAGTATGACACGGTGGTTTTTACATGGTTCGAGCAGCAAAGAGCATAAAACCCTACTCCACGGTGGATTGTATTGCTAGTGAGTGTGTATGCGTGTGTGTATCGGGGATTCGATGTTCGGTCCTTTGTAACGGTGGCAGTCCGGGCCTTTTATAGCTAAGGCCCGACGCCTTACAAGTGGGGCATGGGGCCCAATAGGTAGTCCCAAGACGATCTTATCCTAAAGATCTAAGGCTTCCCACATAATCTTGCTCTGACCATGGTAGTGAAGACCCGCCGTCTTGCCACCTCTATTGTCTGTAGCCCACGCGCCATTGCTGACGATGGCAGAAGGTGTCCTGTCAGCCTGTCTTGTTGGCGCAATCTACCTACCTGGCCAAGTGGGATAGGCCTGCATCGTCTTCACTGTGATGCGATCGGTCATAGCGGTCTCTAACCGTTAGCGTGCTCTGCGTTGTGTGCCAAGGTGGGTGCGCGTCTTCAATGCTTAACTTGCGCAGGGTGCACCACCCTTTAACTCCAGCATCTCACCGTCCAGGGAAAGTTTAGGGTCACGTGACAGTGTCGAGGCTGGCCCCTGCGGGGGAGGCCAGCCTTGGTCCTTCATGACGTGTGGTAGCTCTGGGGCTCTCTAGGGGACATGGCAGCTCTGGGCCCTTTCCCATGGGGGGTGCTGATCCTGGCGCTCTGAGCCACGTGGCTGCACCGGGGCCCTCCCCCAAAATTGGAGGAGGTCCCATCTCTACACGTGGCGTCTTGGGAGCCTGTCTCTCCGGAGGAGCCTAGTCCCATCTTCAAGGCTCTCGTGGCCGTGCTGGAGCTTGATCTTTGTGGGAGACATAGGTCTTGGCACCTTCGGAAGACGTGGAGCCATCGGACGTGCCTCAGTGTCTTCATCTTGTGCGCGAGGGTACCCCATCTGTAGGGTACCGACAGTGGCCCCTGGGTCCACCTTGGGGCAAGGTGGAGAGCCAAAGGTGGAGCCCTTTCCATGTTTTCTCGCTCTATGCTTTGAATTCTATCTTCGTCAGCCGAAGCGGTGGGTGCTTCCGCCAACGTCGCCACGCGTCTTCATCCTATGGCGGGACTATGGCGACGGGATCTTTGCTTGCTATAGTATCTCTGTCTTCTGCGGCGCCTTTAACCGTGACCATTCCCGATGCATCTATAGCACTTTCGTTCCCTTCTCCTTTATTGGAGCTGCTTTAGTTGTTTCTTGAGGTGGCTGACCGCCTGAGCCAGTGCTTCTAACAGGGAGCGTAGGGCCCATTGTCATGGGTGTTGTGCGTTAAGTGCTGTGGGCCGATCCTTTGCATGAAGTACTCAGGCGTTGCGGAGGTGATAAAAAAGGAAACCTTTGTTAGAGGGATTAATTCCTTCCTTACTCACACCGCACAACCTATGTTTTTGCCTTCTTCCTCTAGCGCCTGATCCTTCACCCCTTAGCCAAATCTCTCGCCTTCGCTTGCTCCAATGGCTTCCCCACTGCCTCCTTCTCGCCTCCAGTCGGTCGATGACCTGTTGCTGATGCGGCAACTGCTTGGCTGGTTGGCAGCGGAGTGTGCGTGGATGATCTGCTGCAGATCTCCCACTCTCAAAGACTTGCGCGAAGACAAGACTGTCCTCTTTGCTGCCTACGTGTCTGTGGGCTGGAGGAGTATGGGATGCATCCTCACCATTTGTTGCTGAATTCCTTCACCGTTTTTGCTGTCTTTGTCCACTTCTTTGAAGCGTTCGTGGGTTGTAAGACAATAGTGGATTTGTTCCGGTTCTTCTTCTTGATGAAGACCACCGGAGGGAGCAAGATGACCCAGGTGGGTGCCTACTACTTTTGTCACAGGGATAAGACCCCTGGATCCTACATCCCTTTGATCAAAGGGGGCAAGTGGAAGACCTAGAAGGAAGATTGGCCGATCATGCAGGTCGAGGCCCATCCTGCGCTGAATATGCCCTTTGAAGGTCCGACTGCTGATCCCCTCACCTAGGAAGCTTTCAACGGGTTGATGAAGGAGTACACACCAATATTGAGGAGGATCCAATTCCTGGCGCGCAAAGGCTTGACCCCCCTGATGGTGCTGGCCGACTTCTTGTGCCGCTGCAACACCCCTCTCTTGAAGCGCAAGTACGGGGCCTTGCACTACATTGGTACCTATGATCAGTGTTGGCTGTCTCTGGACGACCTCACCCTGGAGATGTTAGAAGGTTTGCTGAAGGTGGTGACCTGCGACACAGTCGATGACGAGCATGTCTCTGCCCCAGAGGACTGCCAGTCGCTGTTCAAGACCCCCGACTTGAGGAACGAGCTACTGAGCTCGATGCCGGTGATGAAGGTGTTCGGCGTTACCCGTCTGCACCCCAAGGAGACGTCCAGGGCGTCTGATGTCCTTGTGTGGTGCCATGCCATGACACAACTATGGTCGGGGTCCTCCTCCCATTCTTCGGAGAGGGCGGAGGTACGGCCCCCAACATCCTCTGTCAGGCTGGAGGGCAGCCAGCCAGCCCCGGTTCTGTCGCCGAGAAAGCGTTCCTGCCCTCTAGTCACGTGTTCAGCCACCACTGCGCCGAAGAAGCAAAAGATGGCGCGAGGGGATGGTACCCAAATCTCTCATCGCGATGGAGCCGGAGCGGTTGAAGCTTCCGTCGTTGACTTGGTTTCCGATTCTAGCGGCAGTTCTGCTTCCGAAGGAGGCGCGTGATAGTAAAATTGATCCCGATCTTCCGAAAGGTAATGGATAAGTCGATTGATGTGGAGATCTCGACGTTGATGATCCGAGGCTCTCGAGTAGAACACGAACAGCCCCTGCAATCACTACACCACCGCTCCGTTGGTTATCAACCGTGCTTCACACGATTGACCTCGCCAAGAAGGCTAATCCCTGCAAGTGCAACCGAGAACACAAGCAAGAACGTAGAAGAAGCAATCTGAAATTGCTGAATTGGGGTTTCACAAACTGTAGAACAGCGATATTATTAATCTATGCAAAACCCAATTGTTCATGGCGGCTACTATGGAGTATATATAGGTGGGAGGACGTCCAAGGGGGTGTTAGGGTCGTGACCTAACCCTAAGACACGAAAATAATGGACTTAGACTTGATACAAGGCCCAATGGCCCAATACGGTGGCGCAGCACCCTGACAGATTCTGTACTTGATTTTGTTTCGACAATTCCCATCGACTCCGAAGGAATTTTGACATGGGACCGGTGCCATTGGAAAGGCTATCCTCTCCCCTTTCCGTGAATATGTAGAACGTCCAAAACGGAGTTCGTATGCGTCCTGGGCGTCCGTTTTAGTGCGTACTGCTCCTGGACTCCGAGTTGGTTACGATTTGGAGTTTGGTTCGGTTTCCATCTTCTTTAAACGAATTCTCTGGTCTTCCACGCCCCTAATACTCCCTCCAAGTACTCCTTGAACCTCTCCATGGATCCTAATCACAAATAAATCATTAAGTAGCAATCTATGCTCAAAAACATATAAGGAAATATATAAGAACGAGTTCACCTCTGAAATTAATTGTTGTGTATGAACTCTATTCATTGCATCTTGTATATTCAGTAGAGTGTTGTTTGTATCCATATAAGTGATGTCCTCATCATCCTCCCCTCCTTGAATTGGAGTCGTCCTCGACTCAAGTTCATCTTCTATCATGTGTGGGTCCATATGTGCAACACCAGCAAATCTTCTTGTAAGCATGAAAGGAGGAGGCCAAGGTGGCGGACGACATAGCGCACCATCTTGATCTTGTCCAAACAAGAGCGCACATTCACTTGAGCCAGGATCCCAAACAAATAAACTTTGTACCATATTTGTAGGTGCAATGATAATGTGCATGATCTCGTCATTCTCCCCTTCTTTATGACAAGCCGTCCTCGGCTTGCTCGTATGTCCAGGAAAAAGGATTGCTTTGGGGGTAGAATGAACACTGTCCATATTGCACAACCGCAATGAACAATGCTTCTTTTTTATTTGTTGTCCTTGCTGCAATAAAAAAATGCTAGAAAAACTTGACAATACATTATTAGTGTTAGTGCATCCATTCATTTCACCATGTTGTTGCAGCACAAAAGGAGCTTGCACATTTGAACATATGTAAACTTTATGCACCATAAATTCACCACTATCTTCATAGTTGCCTATAGCATGAAAAATATTTCTACTTAATAAAGGCAATTCAGATTGTGAAAATATTCTCCTCTCTACAATATTTAGATCACAAAGAGTATCAAATTCAATATAACCCAAAGTATTTAGAGAAGACAAAATTTCCAGCTTATCATTTTCAGCAGTAGCGGTGATCAAATTATGAATTTCAGCACAAGTAGGTGAATTCAAAACACAATCATCTTGTACATTAACTTGTTTTTGCATAGGTATAATAGAGTTATCAGCACACAACTCTTTCTTAACAGAAGGATCAGCAGGAAAATCAACATGTGGCAATGGTGTATCAATAAAAGATTCCACTAGTCGCTCCTCGACAATAGCATGATTGGTGAAAAAATTCAGAACATCCAAAAACTTCTCACCTTCAACAAGTGTGTTGTGATATTCGTTACCTTTATTCTCATTTTCAGCAGTAATTGTGGGTGAAATATGAATTGATAGATCTGAATTTTCACAGGAGTTGTTGAACACCTCATTCGCTTTTGGATTTTCTACAATTATTGGTTCTTGTTCCTGCAAAAGGTTAGGCATAGTAGGAGGTACAACAAGAAAATTCTTCTCAAGCTCATGTATTTCATCTTTGCAATTGGATACACTAGTAAATGTTTCTCGCATAAGAATTTTCGTTTCTTTCCATGTTCGAGGTTTTTCTATATCGCTTAAGTTGTCCCACCAAGTTAATGCACAATCAACTAATGCACTAGAAATATTTCTAATCTTCCTCCTCTCACACATATGACATTTTCCAAAAATTTTATCTAACTCTATTTCCCAAGCAATATATTCATCATAACCAAGACCATCATAAGAAGGAAGAGATGGGAGAATGTAATTACTTCTTGTGGAAGGTGTTATAAAGGTGGTCTGAATGTCATGTGAATCCTTGGTTGATATTTGATTTTTAGTGAGCAACTCCATCGCCGTCTTCATCATATCCATCATCTCAGCATATAATGCATGATTCTTGCTTTTACCTGACATTGTTAGTAGCAAACAGAAGACAACCCAAAAAAAATTTGTTATCCCTATCAACTACAAAGGATAATGAAAAAGTGGAAGTGGAATCACACACTCTCAAGCGTCTTACCACGCTCTTACAAGTGTTCTTACCGACACTGCAAGTGGCAAACGGTGGCCGGTATGAAGAAACCAATGAAGTGTGGGATGATTACAAAGGTGTATCGATTCTGCTCAAGAGTAAGGTGTAGCTTGGATGGCACTTTATTTGTAGCAAGGATTAGCAACAATGAAATCAGATAGTAAAGTTGAATAAGTGTCCAAAGTATTTGTCAAAGTTGCTGGCCTAAATGTGTTCCTAGTAGTTCAAGCTAGCAAGACATGAGACAAAACTAGATGACACAAAGAATGCAAGCACTTCTGTTTTTTTGTTGTTTTTTTTCCTCTTTTTTTGTGCGGCTTTTGTTTCTTGTTTTGCACTTGCCTTTTTCTTTTTTCTTCCTTTTTTTTTCAGAATGTGCTGCAAGGGAAGAACACAATGAAAATCAACCCAAGATATCTCGTGTGTCTGTCGCAGATTTTCTACTCAATCTTCCAAGGACAAATAGGCACACTTATAGGCTCTAAATTGGAAAACTTAGAACAGCAAGATTGTAGATATATCTCTCCTCTTTAATTTCAATATATGGAAGACCTATTTTGGAAAAGAACAATAGGAGATACTGACCCCGAAATACAGACTGTTCAGAATTTTTAGGTCAATAACAGATTCGGATCTAATGCAATTTAGACATCGATAACTATATTTTCTGGGATAATGATGAATATGACAGTTATAGAGCACTTCTTAAGCTTTCCATAAAGTGCAAGAACACCAAAATCCGAGTTCGTATGAGCAAGATATGATGAAAATACCGAACTGGACAGAGGTGAATCTAATCTGGACGTGATGACGTGATTCAAAAGGATGAATCAACACAATGCAAAACTCAAACTAAGACCAAAAACACTTTCTAAACCAGCAACATGACTCAACAACGGACACAAACTCAACAAAACCAAACTGAATAACAAAGTTGCAAAGGCTCAATGTGGTTTGGACAAAGTAATGAACAGATCTACTAAACTGCAAGTTTTTTTGTGGCTTTTTTGTGGACTCTAGGTATGAAAAACAAAACTAATGTAATGGATAGATGAATTACCTAACGGGCAACCTGGAAATCTGATACCAATTGATAGTAAAATTGATCCCGATCTTCCGAAAGGTAATGGATAAGTCGATTGATGTGGAGATCTCGACGTTGATGATCCGAGGCTCTCGAGTAGAACACGAACAGCCCCTGCAATCACTACACCACCGCTCCGTTGGTTATCAACCGTGCTTCACACGATTGACCTCGCCAAGAAGGCTAATCCCTGCAAGTGCAACCGAGAACACAAGCAAGAACGTAGAAGAAGCAATCTGAAATTGCTGAATTGGGGTTTCACAAACTGTAGAACAGCGATATTATTAATCTATGCAAAACCCAATTGTTCATGGCGGCTACTATGGAGTATATATAGGTGGGAGGACGTCCAAGGGGGTGTTAGGGTCGTGACCTAACCCTAAGACACGAAAATAATGGACTTAGACTTGATACAAGGCCCAATGGCCCAATACGGTGGCGCAGCACCCTGACAGATTCTGTACTTGATTTTGTTTCGACAATTCCCATCGACTCCGAAGGAATTTTGACATGGGACCGGTGCCATTGGAAAGGCTATCCTCTCCCCTTTCCGTGCATATGTAGAACGTCCAAAACGGAGTTCGTATGCGTCCTGGGCGTCCGTTTTAGTGCGTACTGCTCCTGGACTCCGAGTTGGTTACGATTTGGAGTTTGGTTCGGTTTCCATCTTCTTTGAACGAATTCTCTGGTCTTCCACGTCCCTAATACTCCCTCCAAGTACTCCTTGAACCTCTCCATGGATCCTAATCACAAATAAATCATTAAGTAGCAATCTATGCTCAAAAACATATAAGGAAATATATAAGAACGAGTTCACCTCTGAAATTAATTGTTGTGTATGAACTCTATTCATTGCATCTTGTATATTCAGTAGAGTGTTGTTTGTATCCATATAAGTGATGTCCTCATCAGCGCGGACGGGCCATCGCAGGAGGCCACGTCGACACGGGTCGACCAAGAGTTGGTGCTGGAGACGGTAGCGCCAGCCTTGTCGTCAGGTCCTGGCGACCTTGTCCTACCGCGTGGGGTGGGAGGCCAGGGTCACTGGAGCGGACCGACCCATTGGTAAGCCGTAGCTTCTCCCCTGCTATTTCTCTTCCTTTTTTCTTCACTCTGACGGAGTATTATCTTTGGCTTTTGAGGGTGTTGTCAGCCGACTTGGTGCCCTTGGTGCTTCTAGGGGTGGGCGTGGTAGCGCCTTCCTCTCCCAGAGCTGGATCAGGGTCTATCACGCCGCATCCTGCGCCTAAAGGAGCGTCGGGCTTTATTGATGTTGATGCCTCTTCTCCCCCCATCGTTGATGCAGGTGGAGTAGAGGTGGTGCCAGGCGAGGAGGTGCCTCGCGAGGAGGAGGCTATCTTGGTCGTGGTGGCTTCCCTTGGCTGGGCTGACCCGCCCACCACTGAAGCGGCACCGGCGCCTGATGTCATAAGCGCGCCAGATGGCAACTTGCCACCGGCGGCCGATGATGCCCTTGCAGCAGATGGGACTTCAGCGTTCGTCAGCGACACGATGGTTCCTGGAGCTCCAGCCGAGGAGCCATCTGGTCCCCAGGCGCTGGTGTCATCTGAGGCATTGGCAGAAGAGACGGAGAGGCAGCCGTATGTGGCGACAGTCACGCTGAACCCTCTCGCTGATGCTGTTGCTGCGTCCCAATCTGCCTTGCGCCAGACGCAAGCTGCTTTCGCCCGAGAGTGGGATCAACTCGTGGACGAGCGACGCTTGGTGAAGCTGGTCGACACCAAGAACAAGGAGCTCGAGGTGAAGTCCTTGAAGGCTCATGGCGTCATCGATGCCTGCATGAAGCTGTGTGAGGATCAGCAACACGAGTTGGTCCGCCACGAAGTTGTCGTTGCTGACGCGAAACGTGACTTGGCGGTGAAGGAGGAGGAGGTCTCTCGGAGCCTGGAGGAGAAGTGTCAGGCTTTGCAGGACTTGGAGCTTGCCATCAAGCGCTAGGAGGATGCTCTGGAGCGTCGTGCTCGGGAGCTTGGCGACGGGGAGGAAGCTGCGCGGAGAGAGACGGAGAGCCTCCACGCCTCCCGCGCGATCGAGGCCCCAAGGGGTCTAGGACTTCCTGGCCCGTACTCGGGCGAGGATCCCCTCGGCCTTGGCCCCGTGCCGCGCGGGGAGCTGTCTCATGGGGTGGCCGAGCTGCTCCCAGCTTTAGACTCCTTGTGCTCGACATTGGGGATGGTGAACACCGTCCTTGCGGGGCGGCTGGAAGTCGAGGGAAGGGAGTTGGCTGAGCTGGTGGCCTCCCATGTCTCGGTGTGCTTCCGATGTTGGTACCCGATTATCCCGCTGGAGCCGGTGAAGAAAGGCCCCATGATCAGCGAAAGGAAGAGGCGAGAGCCGAAATCAAGGACCTTGCCAAGCAGGTGGCCTCTTCGTTCCAGTGGGACTGAGACTGGCGGCACCCAGGCGGAATGCTTTTTGTATCCGGGGATGACCTCTTTATATAAATAATTGTTTAATGAATTTAAATCTATGTTGTTTTGCTTGTTAGCTTCTCTTGTGCTTCTCAAATTGTTGCCTCAATTTCTTCTCTGTGTAAGGTCTTGAAGAGCTTTTTAATGATGTCATTAGCTTTTGAGGAACCAATGCTTGCATAGTTAACACGGACGATTTGTCACTAGTTGATGTCCTTCCTATGGAACCCCCTTAGAGGCCCTCTGGTAGGCGAGGCCAGGTTGTCGGGTATGCCTACCACTTGAGCGTATGATATCTTTGACTGGTCCCTAGCAGAGCAGGGGTGTTGGAGTGGATTGCTTCAATGTCACCCACCATCATCGGCGGCAGGTCCCTCGGGGGGTGCTGGAGCTGGCTGCTCGCCCACAATCGCCGTGAGACATCAACAGCAAGCCCCTTGGGAGGTGCCGGAGCTGGCTGCTGCGGTGTCGCCCACCATCATCGTAGAAACGTTGCGGGCCCTGTGGGAGGTGCCGGAGCTTTATGCTTCGGCGTCGTCCACCATCTTCGCAGGAGCGTCGACGGCAGATCCCTGGCTTACAAGCTATCACAAGAGAACTCTATTAGCAACAAGAGATGGGCAGGAGAGTTTACTCACTTATCCACGCTTGTTGCTATCGTCGCCGTGCTTGGACATCGATGGTAGCCCCCTTGGGATGTGACGGAGCTGGCTGCTCCGGCGTCACCCACTATCGTCGAGCGTCGTCAACGGTAGGCCCCCTAGGAGGTGCTGGAGCTGGATGTTCTGGTGTCATCCACCATCGTCATAGATTCATCGACGACAGGCCCCCTAGGTGATGTCGGAGCTGGATGCTCCGGCGTCGTCCACCATCATCGTAGAGACGTCGACGGCAAGCCCCCTGGGAGGTGTCGGAGTTGGATGCTCTAGCGTCACCACCTATCATTGTAGATGCGTCGACGACAGGACCTTGGTGTACAGGATACCACAAGAGAACCCTGTTAGCAACAAGAGATGGGCAGGAGATTTTACTCACTTATCCACGCTTGTTGCTATCGTCGGCGTGGTTGGACGTCGACAGCAGGCCCCTTGGTGATGCTGGAGCTGGATGCTCCAGCGTTGTCCACCATCATTGTAGATTTCTTGAGGCAGGCCCCCAGGGTGATGCCAGAGCTGGATGCTCCAGAGTTGCCCACCATCTTCGTAGATGCGTTGGCGGCTGGCCCCTGGGAGGTGCTAGAGATGGATGTTCCAGCGTCGTCCACCATCGTCATAGATTCATCGACGGCAGGCCCCCTTGGTGATGTCGAAGATGGCTGCTCTGGCGTCGTCCTCCATCGTCATAGAGACATCGACGGTAGGCCCCCTGGGAGGTGTCAGAGCTGGATTCTCTGGCGTCACCTACTATCGTTGTAGATGCATCGACGACAGACCCCTGGTGTACAGGATACCACAAGAGAACCCTGTTAGTAACAAGAGATGGGAAGCAGAGTTACTCACTTATCCACGCTTGTTGCTGTCATCGGCGTGCTTGGGCATCGACGACAGGCCCCTTGGTGATGCTGGAGCTGGATGCTCCAGCATCGTCCACCATCGTCACAGACTTGTCGACGGCAGGCCCACTGGGTGATGCTCGAGCTGGATTCTCTGTCATTGCCCACCGTCATCATAGATGCGTCGGCAGCAGGCCCCCTGGGAGTTGTCGGAGCTGGATGCTCCAGCGTTGCTCATCATAGTAACCTGCTTTGTATGTCCTACACACATAACAGGTGTGCATATTTTTTGCTCGTCGGTGATATTTTCCTATCCTTTTTAGCTTTGTCATGTCTTACAGTCCTGAGCTGGTAAGCGGGGTTTGGGTAATTCAGTGCGTTAGCGCCTGGGACCCGGCTCCCACCTTATTCGGGGTGTGAGCATTCTGGCCCTCAGTACATAGCCGTAGCATTGGGAGGCAAAGTGCGCGTGCTTAGGGTACAGGACCAGGCAAAGCATGTTGGACTCTATGGACCTTCAGCTTGACATAGGCCTTTTGCGGGAGACCATTTGGCACCACAGGACCCCAAGTAAGAGGGCAGCCACGATGACCCAGAACACCTTGCAGGTACCTTAAACAAGTCTGCTTGCAGTAGGGTTGCATAAATCTACTAGGGGTGGTATAGGAAAAAAATTTCACCTGGTATATGAAGATAATATACGAAAGAACGGGAATACTCTGATTGATCACAAAATTAACAAGTAATTAAGTGAACATAAGAGAAAGCACATGATAAGACAGTGATTTTTTAAAATTGGCATTCATAGGAGGAGACTGGCTTTACAACAAGGCAACGGCCCACTCCGGTTGGCGAGAGAGGTGGAGTGTTGATGCTTAGGGTACGAGACCAAGCTAAACAGCTGAACACTCTGCACCTGTCTCCTTAGAGATTATTTGTCCTAAGTGTTGTTCCTTGGAACCATGACACCCTACATTGTCCTACTATATGCTTAGGTATAGATCTTACGGAGGTGCTCTATGTTCCAAGGGTTGGGGAGGGGCTCTCCTTCTTCTGTGGCCAGGCGGACACACCCGGGGCGGGATACTTATGTTACTCGGAAGGGGTCCTCCCAGCTGGGGGAGAGCTTGTGCGATACTTCTCGAGAAAGTATACGCTGTAACACCAGGTAACCTATCTAGAGCTCTCTACTCCGCACGAACCGCTCCTTGTAGCGCCTCAGCACCTGTCAGTAGTGTGCGTTTTGGATGGTGGCGTGCCACCTTGCTTCGTCGATGAGGTCAACATCTTCTCATCGGAGCTGGTCTTGTGAGGCTTCATCGAACGCTCGGAGTCGTAGTGAGCTCACTGCGATCTCTGGAGGGAGGATGGCCTCGACCCCATACACCAGGAAGAAAGGTGTTGCCCATAGTGCATAGGGGAGTTCATCAACTCACTTAGCACCATGCTTATCCAAGATGTTATACGTATGCGTCTTGAGGCCCTAGAGGATCTCATTGTTGGCCCTTTTGACTTGACTGTTGCTCTTTGGATTAGCCACGGATGCATAACAAACTTGGACTCCGAGGTCTTTGCAGTAGTCCTGGAAAGCTGCACTGGTGAACTGGGTCCCGTTGTTGGTGATGAGCTTGTTCGGGACCGCAAACCTGTAGACAATCGACTTGATGAACTTGACTGCGGACTCCTTGTTGATGTTGATCACTGGGGCTGCCTCTGGCCACTTGGTGCACTTGTCTATAGCGACGTAGAGGAACCGGTACCCTCCAACTGCCCTAGGGAAGGGTCCCAGGATATCCAGCCCCCAGACCGCGAAATGCCAAGAGGGCGGGATCGTCTGCAATGTTTGTGCTAGAGTGTGAATTTGCTTGGTGTGGAACTGGTAAGCCTTGCATCTCTTGACTAGCTTGAAGGTGTCTTGCAGTGCTGTTGGCCAGTAGAAGCCATGCCGAAAGGCTTTGCCAACCAGCGTGCAGGAAGCTACGTGATTCCCACACTCTCCTTCGTGGATCTCTACGAGCAAGTCACAACCTTCTTCCCGGGTTATGCACCGTAGCAGTACGCCGTTGGCGCCATGCCGACATAGGTCACCTTCTACCAACATACATCTTTTCTTCATCCTCACGATCCTATCAGAGGATACTGGATCCTCCGAGAGGATGTTGTCTTTCAGATAGTCCCAGATCTGCGTGATCCACGCGTCGGGACTTCCTTGAGCTTCTAGATCTTGGACGCCAGGTGATTTGGGGTCCCCAGCGATGCACAAGAACCTTGGCGGGCCCCATGGTTGAAGGGATGCCGTGATCAGTAGCTCTGTGGTGCTGGGCTCGCCTTCTTCATTAGGCCCCGCGGGCCAGCGAATGGCTGCACCAACCTCCTGCCAAAGAAACCTTTAGGAACCCAGGCTCCGGTGGACGCCATGGTTGACAGGGCGTCGGCGATGGAGTTTTCGGCACGTTGCACATGGCAGAGGTCCAAGGCCTCGAAACTAGCTTATAACTACTTAACATGCAGCAGGTACACCGCGAGATTGGGGTCATTGCAGCAGCACTCTCCCCGGACCTGCTTGATGATCAGCTGGGAGTCTCCCTTGACCAGCATCTGGTGGACACCAAGACCCTGCGCAACTGTGAGTCCGAAGATGAGGGCTTCGTACTCCGCCATATTGTTGGTCGCCTTGAAGTCGAGGCACATCGCGTACTTGGACTGCTCCCCAGTTGGAGAGGTGAGCAGTACACCAGCTCCAGCCCCATGCTTCTGCGAGGATCCATCAAAGAAGAGTGTCCAGTGAGGTCTAGTATGCACCGATGCTCTGGGTCCAGTGAGGTATAGTAAGCACCGATGCTCTGGGCTCCGGCTCGCTGATTTCATGGCCCCCTGGGTTGCTTGGTGAAGGAGTCCACTCAGCAATGAAGTTTGCCAGGGCTTGGCTCTTAATTGCGTGTCGCCGTATGAAGTCGACCTCGAACTCCGCCAGTACGGGTGCCCATTTGGCGATATGGCCTGTTGCGTTGGGGTTGCACAACACCACCCCCAGTGGGAACGAAGTCACCACATAAATTTTGTGTGCCTGAAAGTAATGGCGGAGCTTCCTCGATGCAGTCAGTACCGCATAGAGCAGCTTGTGCACTTCAAGGTACCTTGTTTTTGCCTCATGTAGGACTTCGCTAATGAAGTATACCGTGCGTAGGATGGTCCGGGATCTCCTTGGAGAAATTGACGCATCCTCTTCCATCTGCTCCGGGCCTGGAGACTTTATGTCCCCAGGGCCTAGTGCATCCTTTGGGGGCTGGGACCCAAAGGCTCCTTGATATCCTAGGGGGACTCGATCATCCTCTAGGGGCTAGGACCCAGAGGCCCCTTGCTCTCCGGAGTCCCCTGAAGGGACTCGGAAATCCTCTGGTGGCTGGAACCCAGAGGCTTCTTGGTCTCCGAGGTCCCCTAGGGGGACCCGGACATCCTCTAGGGGCTGGGACCCAGAGGCTTCTTGCTCTCCAGGGCCCCCTAGGGGGACCCGAACATCCTCTTGGAGCTGGGACCCGGAGGCTTCTTGCTCTACGGGGCCCCCTAGGGAGGCCCGAACATCCTCTAGGGACTCGAACCCAAAGGCTACCTTGTTGTCGGGGCCCCATGTGAGCTCTAAGCCCTGGGGCCCAAAATCAGTGGCATGGGCCTCTTCTGTCCATCGAGGCTGTTGGGGATCGACCTGCTCTGCTACCAAAATCATACTTACCACCTCTGTTGTGGTGGTGATGTAGAGGTACAGGGGCTCCCTCGGCTCCAGTGCCACCATTATCGACAACGACGCCAGCTGCTGCTTCAGCTCGAGGAACGCCCTTTCTACTTCCTCGGTCCAAAAGAATGGTTCGGACTGGCGCAGGAGTTTGAAGAACAGGAGGGCCCGCTCAGCCAGCCTAGAGATAAATCGGTTGAGCGCTGTTAAGAATCCTGCGGTATGTTCTTCGTCCTCTCTAGACATTGGGATTTGGTGAAACCTTGAATAAGCATCTAGAAAGCATAGCATATCGCATCCTGGTGTTGAATCTACGATTTGATCTATTCAAGGAAGAAGGAAAGGATCCTTAGGACATGCCTTGTTCAGGTTGATGTAGTCGATGCACATCCGGACCTTACCGCCAGCCTTAGGGACAACAACAGGATTGGCCAGGCATCTAGGATGGTGGACCTCCCATATGAAGCTAGCATCAAGTAGCTTCTTGATCTCTTCGCGGATGAAGTTCTGCCGCTCAAATGACTGCTTACGGGGGCTTTGTCGTTGTGGTCGGGCGTCGGGGTACATCTTCAGATGGTGCTCGATTACTTCCCTCGGGATGCCTGGCATCTGCGGCGGTTGCCAGGCAAAGACGTCGAAGTTAGCTCGTAGGAAAGTGGTGAGCGCCGATTCCTACATGCTGTCCAGACTCCCCGCGATACGGGTGGTCTAAGCAGCATCAAAGCCAATCTGGATTGTCTTGATGGGCACGTCATCGTCGGATGGTTGCACTCGTGGTGCAGCGGCATAACGTCATGCGAGTGGGTCTGGCGAAGGCTGACTCGATCCATCTTCGCTCGGGGCAAGTGCTGGGGATGTTGCCAGCGCTCGGAGCTTCTCCAAAGCCATCACCGCAGCAGCGCGGTCTCCTCAGATCTTGAGGACGCCGGAGGGAGTCGACATCTTGAGGATGAGGTAGACGTAGTGGGCTACAGCCATGAACCAGTACAGGTCAGGCCTGCCAATGATGGCGTGGTAAGGGAGGCTAACCTCCACGTCGTTGAATAGGATATTCTCCGTCCTGAAGTTCTCAGTTTTTCTGATGGTTACCCGAAGGTGGATGCAATCGTACGAGATAATACTCTCTGGTCCTACCCCAGAGATTGGTCTCGATGGGGCGAGCTTGGACACAGGAATCTTCAACTTGTCGAAGGTTGCACGACTGATGAGGTTGAGGTCGGCTCCACCATCTACCAGGACGTGGTAAAACTTCAGTTGGCGATGGTGGGGGCGACAAGGAGGGGCAGCAGCCCGACTCCCGCCATGTTCTCGGGGCAGTCGGAGGCATCAAAGTTGATCAGCGCCTCCATCCATCTGTGATGCGGCGCGGGGCATGAGTGGACGCTGTTAAAGCCATTACCCGGCGTAGGGTCTTGACCGCATTCCTAGATGCGGGTTCCCAAGATCCTCCACAGATAACATGGAGTGCTTTGCAATGCTCGTGGTCACTGTTGAGGTCAAAGTTCACAGCTTGGTGAACCATTTCCACGGTGCGTTCCGGCCCCTGGAACTCCATCTCCACATCTTCAGCGACATGCTGGCCGACCTCTTGTGGCTTGATCTTACCGCTACTCAAAAGCTTGATGAACACCTTGATGGTGAAAGCGCTACCACTTTTTTGAGAGAAAAAGCCCCTACCTAGCGTGCCAAATGTCGAAGTGTTAATGTGACACTTCCGCCGGATCTGCTAAGGAGCAGCCCGCGGAGGTTCTTGTTTGGTGAGGCTTATGCCTCAATCAAGTGTGCAAGCGCGTCATAAAATATGACACGGTGGTTTTTACGTGGTTCGGGCTGCAAGAGCGTAACACCCTACTACACGGTGGATTATATTGCTAGTGAGTGTGTATGCGTTTGTGTGTATCCGGGATTCGATGTTCGGTCCTTTGTAACGGTGGCGGTCCGAGCCTTTTATAGCTAAGGTCGGATACCTTACAAGTGGGGTCCGGGGCCCAACAGGTGGTCCCAGGGTGATCTTATCCTAAAGATTTAAGGCTTCCCGCATAAGCTTTCTCTGACTGTGGTAGTGAAGACTCGCCGTCTTGCTGCCTCTCTTGTGAGTAGCCCACGCGCTGTTGCTGACGATGGCAGAAGGTGTCCTGTCGGCCTTTCTTGTTGCCGCAAGCTACCCACTTGGCCGAGTGGGATAGGCCTACAGCGCCATCACAGTGATGTGATCGGTCATAGCGGTCTCTGACTGTTGGCGTGCTTCGCATTTTGCGCCGGAGGTGGGTGCACGTCTTCAATGATTGACTTGGGTAGGGCGCACCACCCCTTAACTCCCGCATCTTACCGTCTAGGGCAAGTTGTGAGTCACGTGGCAGCGTTGGGGCTGGCCTCTGTAAGGGAGGCCAGCCCCCATCCTTCGTGACGCGTGGCATCTCCGGGGCTCTCCAGGGGACTTGGCAGCTCTGGGCCCTTTCCCATGGGGGGTGCTGATCCTGGCGCTCTGAGCCACATGGCTGCATCGGGGCTCTCCCCCATGGTTGGGGAGGTCTCATCCCTACACGTGGCGTCTTGGGAGCCCGTCTCTCCAGAGGAGCCAAGTCCCATCTTTAAGGCTCTCGTGGCCGTGCCAGAGCTCGATCTTTGTGGGAGACTGGGGTCTTGGCACCTTCAGAACATGTGGAGCCATCGGACGTGCCTTAGTGTCTTCATCTTGTGTGCGAGGGTACCCCGTCTGCAGGGTACCAACAGCGTCCCTGATAGCAGGGCCCAAGTCCCTTGTTAGAGAGATTGGCTTCAGGGGGCTTCGACCCGAGAATACAACCCGGCGGTTCCCATAAAGGAAGGAGTGGAAGCAACAGAAGTGCAGCAGCCACATTGGGAACCATCACAGTAAAGAAGCTGCAGGAAGCAAAGATGCCATCACCACGAGCCCTGAACTAGAGAGGGACGCGTGGCCACGATGACAGAGACGCAAACTGTTTCGGCTGATCAAGACAAAATCAAAAGGCAGCGCGTGAAAGTAGGGATAGGGATCCACCCTCGGGCTCATCGCCTCCCCCCGGAATGGACCCTGGGGCCACTATCGATACCCGGCATATCAGGTACCCTCACGCACAGGATAAAACTGCCTATGTACCCTGCCCCCAGCCAAGGCGGGGTCCGAGGGCGCTACATATCCAGAAGGCCCAGACCCCTCTACCTCAAATACAGGGTCCGGAGTACCCACATGAACCTCAAGGAGGAGTCTAGCTCCCCCTCAGGGACGAGCTCCCAAGCGGGCACATGTCCAACAGGACGGGATCCCGCTCCCCCCCCATGGGGGTGGGCTCCAGAGATGCCATGTGGCTCGAGAAAACAGAAAGGCCACCTCCCAGAAGAGGCGGGCTCCGGCTCTGCCACGTGTCCCGCAGCCCTTGAGCCCCCGCTCTACTCAGGAGTAGGCTCCGGAGCTGCCACGTGGTCAGCGGGTCAGGACCCAACCTCCCTAGAAGAGGCTAGCTCTCGAGCTGCCACGTACTGTTCAACTTGCCCTGGGCGATGGGTTGCGGGAATTAAGAGGGTGGTGCGCCTTGTACAGATCAGGCATTGAAGACTTGAGTCTTCCCCAGGCGCATGAAACGACGCACACCTGCTGTCAGGTACTGCTGCACCCAATCGCATCGCTGTGAAGGCGCAACAGTCCTACCCCACTCGGCCAAGTGGGTAGCTTACGGCACCAGTGATAGATGGATGGGACATTCCCTGCCATCATCAACGACTACGCATGGGACACTGGCAACTGAGGCGGCTAGGTGGCGAGTGTTCAAGCCGCGGCCAGAGGAAGCTTGTGCGAGAAGCCATAGATCTTTGAGATAAGATCGCCCCGGGGCGACCTGTCGGTGAAAGTGCATCGAGGCAATCCCTTGTGGGTTTTGGACAACTGATGACAAGCAAATGAGATCCTAATGAATTTATTTAGATGACAGTAGGATCAGCAAAATGAGATTGTTTGGTGCACTCAAAAAGGTGAAAAATGAAGTGGTGTACAAAAGAGAAAAGATCAACTGTCAACTGAAGCACAAAGTAGATTCAAATGTATAGGATGTGTGTGAGAGACACATCCCAAGAGCTCAAGTCTTTGCGTAGAGGTAAGGGCTTAAAAACACCTAAAAACTCACTGAGCACCGGACTAGTCTGTTCATGGACCGAACTAGTCCGTTTAACTCTCTGTTGTCCAAATACACTGTGCATCGGACTAGTCCGTCTACAGACCAGACTAGTCTGTTAACCTTTCTGGGATCCAATAACACAGTGCACCGGACTAGTCTGATCATGGACTGGACAGTCCGTTCAAGTCTCTATAAATCCTGTTCAGTGCACTCCGGACAAGTCCGTCCATAGGACAGGACTAGTCCGTTGAACTCTCTGGAGTCCAACTACACATAGCACCGAACAAGTCCGTTCTTGGATCGGACTTGTCCATTCAACTCTCTGTAGTTGAATTACACTGGCACCGTACAAGTCCGGACATCCACCGGATTAGTCCGGTATACCTCACACAATTAGGGTTTCTAGTGTACTGCATTTCATGCCGACTTCTATACGGCACACCAGAGAAGTTCGGTACCAGTACAGACTAGTCTGGTCATCGGGATTTCTAACGATATCTTTTTGGAAGCCCTATAAATAGGAGATCCACGACCCCACAATAATAATTTCGATTCCTAATGTCAAAATCATAAACCCTAGTACCGCCACCTGTCCCAAGAGCCCAAAAACACATCTCCCCACGCATCTAAAGTCTAAAAATGTGAAAACCAATTGAACACTTAGATTTGGAATTAGGAGATCGTCGTCTACAAGTTGTAAGATCTTGGTTTTTTTATCTCTTGACACTCGTACTCTCTCTTGTAATCTTTTCGAGTGAATTTGATCATCTTTTTGTTGTAATTTTTGTGGGAGCCCTCAACATGTGAGGTTGCCCCATCAACTCGGTGATTGCCCGTGATAGTGGATTCAAGTCGGCCTTGTGTGGTGACTTGAAGAGGGAAAGGGTTTGAAGAGACTCGGATCTCTGTGGGCTTCTCAACGACGAGTAGATATCTTTGGTGAGATCGAACCTCGGTAAAAATCGGTGTCTCGTGTGCTTCTTTACTTTCGCATCTTTATTAGGGCACATAGTTGATCAATATCATAACTTGAATTGCAATTGTTTTTCATGTACAACTTCATAAAATAGATTGTAAATTCAAGTAATCTTATCTGTTGTTTACATTTCCGCTGCTTAAAAGAATTTAAATCCTGTTTAGATACTTAATTAAATCGGCATACACCAGGGACGCCGTACTAGTCCGCCCACACAACCGGACAAGTCTAGTCAATCAAGTTTTTGACTGTTTCACTAATTGTGCAGGAAATTTTCAAAGCCTATTCACCCCCCTCTAGGCCACATTCAATTGGTACCAGAGCAGGTTCTCCGACAACGAGAATCACCGCTCAGAGAGATCAATAGCCTCTGAGAAGAACAACGGGATCCCAAAGGTGCTCAACACAAAGGAAGAGCAAGAAACTAAAGCCTTTGATGTACTATGAGAAAATCCACATGATGATGAAGAAGTACGTAAATTGAAGGCACTTCTGAGGAAGAAACTGCTGGCACAAAAGGGAAAAGAAGAATAGAAGACGACAGGGAGTGTTCATCACGACTACTCTCGGTATCCTTACAATTATAATTGTCTTAATTCAAATACTCACTATGTTTCTATTCCTATGGGAAAGCCTCCATAATTTGACGAAAACGACTACACCATGTGGAAATACAATATGAAGATGTATCTAATCTCTTTGAATCCTAGCCTTTGGCATATTGTGTGCACAGGTGTAGAAATCCCGGACACAGACAAAGAACTCACTCTGAAACAAGAACAAGAAATTCACCGCAACGCACAAGCCATTGCAGTGATCACATCATCACTGAGTAGGGAGGAGTTCACCAAGATTGATGGATTCGAAAGCGCAAAAGAGATCTGGGATACACTTAAAACATCCCATGAAGGAAATAGGTCAGTCCGAGACACCAAAATTGAGATGCTTGAAGGAGAGTTGAGGATATTTGCTACCGAGGAAGGTGTATCACCTCAAGACATGTACAACCGGATGAAGGCGCTTATCAACAAGATCCGCACCTATGGAAGCAAGAAATGGACTGACCATGAGGTGGTTAAAAGGATGATTAGAGCCTTTATTCCAAGAAACGTCACATTATGCTTAATGATCCGAGAAAGTCCTGTGTTGTACAAAATGACCCCGGATGAGCTATTGGGCAAGATCATAAACCATGAGTGACGGGGAAGGAAGTCCAATACGTCAAAGATCTAGCTGAGCTCACCTCCTCCAAAAAGAAGGAAGTTGCTCTCAAAGCAACTTGCAAGCCTAAAGGAAAAGAAACTCGTGAAGCTCAAGACGAAGAAGATACAAGTGACGTGAGCACTGACCTAGATGATGAAGAGATGGTACTCTTCATCAAGAAGTTCACGCGCGTGATGAAAAAAAAAGACATGGCATCAACTCAAATGAAGGGAAGAGCAAGGAAAAAGGAAAATCCAAGGCTCGAAGCACCTGCTATAACTGTGGCAAGTACGATCACTTCATGGTTGACTACACCTATAAAGAAAGTAAGAGGAAGAAAGAAACAAAGCCTCAAGAGAAGAAGATCTTCTGAAAAAGGCGACAAGCTCATTAAGCGCACATCAGCAAGGAGTGGGACTCAAACGACGAGTCCTCCTCCAATGAAGAAGAGGAGATGGCCACCACTGCCATCAAGAAACCCACCAAGAGATCTACACTCTTCCCAAACATGGGAGGATGGGCACACACAATCACACTTGCCTTATGGCCAAAGAGGGCAAGAAAAATGTTTGACTTACTCCCCCTTCGCTAAATTCCTCTATTGATGATTTTGATAGATCTAGTGAAAATGAGAATATGTTTAGGTGATTAAGTAAAACTACACTAAAGAAAATGAAAATGTTGTTGGATGAAATCTTTGAGAAGGAGGAGATTGTCAACCGACAAGAAGATATGTTCATCCGTGAAAGGAAGAGATATCAAGAGGTTGAGAAACTCCTTGAGCTCGAAAGAGAGAAGAACAAGTCACTTGAGCATGAGCTAGCCTTGAGTAAGGAAACTTACTCCAAGCTAGAAGACTCACACGTAGCAATCAAGGATGAACTTGCTAACTTGTCAAAAGTTAACAAGATTCTTGAGGTGCAAGTTGAGTCGCTCAAGCAAAGTGACTCCTCTTCCTCCAAAAGCTCACCTTCCAAAGGTGTAAGTTTGACAAATATTGCAACTTGCACATGTTCTATTAAGAAAAATGTTATCAAACCTGATATCCTTCCCAAAGTGGCATCTCTGACAAGGAAAAGATCAAATATGCACGTAGTGCATATATGGTCACTAGACCTCCTAACATCAAAGATGGTCTTGGGTTTGACAAGAACAAACAATGTCCACTAATGTCCATGCTAAGAAGAGAATCTCTCTTATTAAGGAAAACTCGCATGAATCTGACTTGCAAATTTTGTATCGGACCTTTAATGCTTCCTATGTTCTTAAGAAAGACAAAATTGGAAATGTGTTTGCCAAATATGCAGGGCCACGCTACAAGAATTCTAAAACTTGTGTGTGGGTGCACAAGACTCTTGCAACTAACCTGAAAGGACACAAGAATGTTTGGGTACCTAAAACCAAGGAATGATTCTATTTTGCAGGTCTACTCCTTCGATGGATCAAAATGGGTGCTAGACAGCGGATGTACCAATCACATGACCGGAGAGAGGAATATGTTCGTGGAGTATGAGCACAACGCAGATCCAAGTGAGGGCATATACTGTGGAGACAACAACCAAGGAAAGGTCCTTGGTAGCGGTAAAATTGAAATCTCTTCTCAACATACTCTCTCGAATGTTTTACATGTAGATTCTTTAGATTATAACCTTCTGTCAATATCTCATCTATGCGACAACGGTTATAATTGTTTATTCACTAATGAGGGTGTGACTGTTTTTAGAAGAAGCGATGGCTCAATTGCATTCAAGGGAATGTTGGTGGGAAAGCTTTATCTTGTTGACTTCAACAAAGATAAAGCCGAACTCAACACTTGCTTGGTTGCTAAAACTAACATGGGATGGCTATGGCATAGACGGCTAGCCCATGTTGGGATGAGAAATCTGCAGAAACATGTAAAAGGTGGTCACATCCGAGGTCTAAAGGATGTTGTCTTTGAGAAAGACAGGCCGTGCATCGCTTGCCATGCGGGAAAACAAGTTGGAGCACCGCAACCTGCCAAGAACGTGATGACAACTATAAGACCGCTAGAACATCTTCACATGGACCTTTTTGGTCCAATTGCTTACATAAGCATCGGCGGTAACAAATACGATTTAGTTATTGTTGATGATTTTTCAAGATTCACCTAGGTATTTTTCTTGTATGATAAATAAAAAACTCAGAGAATCCTCAAGAAGTTCCTGAAAAGAGCTCAAAATGAATTGTCATCAACCACGAAGAATATTAGAAGTGACAATAGAACGAAATTTAAAAATACACAAGTTGAGGAATACCTTGATGAAGAAGGGATAAAGCACAAGTTTTTGGCACCCTACTCCCCTCAACAAAACGGGGTGGCCGAAAGGAAAAACAGAATGCTGATTGAAATGGCGAGGACAATATTGGATGAATACAAGAATTCGAACCGGTTTTGGGTTGAAGCAGTGAACACTGCTTGTCACACCACAAATCGGTTGTATCTTCACCGACTCTTGAAGAAAATGCCATATGAGCTTCTTACGGTAACAAGCCGAATGTTTCATATTTCAAAGTTTTTGGTTGTAAGTGCTTTATTCTGAACAAGAAACCAAGGACTTCAAAGTTCGCTTCAAAACCTGATGAAGGGTTCTTGCTCGGTTATGATTCGAACACCTACGCCTATCGTATCTTCAACAAAGTCTCTGGCCTTGTTGAAGTAGCACGTGACGTAGTGTTTGACGAGACTAACGGCTCCCAAGTGGAGCAAGTTGATAAGTGTGTGGTAGATCAAGAAGAAGCCCCATGTGAAGCGTTGAGAATAATGGCACTTGGTGATATTCTATCTCAAGAGCAACCACAAGACTCAAGTGCACAAGATGAACCTCAACAAGGAAGCAATGATTTAGGGGGAGAAAATGACAATGAAGAGCTAGAAACTTCACAAGTCCCTCACCCAAGAGTACATCAGAGTGTGCAAAGACATCATCCCGTCAACAACATCACTGGAGATAATACTAAGGGAGTAACTACTAGATCTCGCATTGCAAATTTTTGTGAATATTACTCCTTTGTATCTTTTATGGAACCATAGAGGGTAGAATAAGCCTTAAAAGATCCATATTGGGTGATGGCAATGCAAGAGGAGTTGAACAACTTCAAGGGAAAAAAATTCTGGAAAGTGGTGTAAAGACCAAAGGCGAACATCGTTGGAACCAAATGGGTCTTTCGAAACAAACAAAATGAACATGGAGTGGTAACGAGAAATAAAGTGAGACTTGTAACTTAGGGTTATTCACAAGTTGAAGTGCCTTCCTCAACGGTCTGATCAAGTAGGAAGTGTACATGTAGTAGCCACCAGGATTTCAAGATAAAGAGTACCCTAACCATGTTTATAAACAGCGTAAGGCTCTCTATGGCCTGAAACAAGCTCCTCGAGCTTGGTATGAGTGCCTTAGAGATTTTCTTACTCAAAATGGCTTTAAAATTGGAAAAGCTAATTATACATTGTTCACAAAATGTTTTGATGATCTTTTATTTGTATGCCAAATCAATGTTGATGATATTATCTTTGGATCTACTAATAAGTCTTTTTGTGAAGAATTTAACAAGATTATGACAGATAGGTTCAAGATGTCGATGATGGGCGAATTGAAGTTCTTTTTTGGATTCCTAGTGAAGCAATTAAGAGAGAGCACATTTATAAGTCAAACCAAGTACAGGCAGGACATCCTCAAGAAGTTCAATATGAACAAGGTCAAGCCCATCAAGACACCCATGGCGACTAACGGACACCTCGACCTTAATGAAGATGGTCCAAATGTGGATCAAAAGGTATATCGGTCTATGATTGGCTCATTACTCTATTTATGTGCATCTAGGCCAGATATTATGCTTAGTGTATGCATGTGTGCAAGGTTTCAAGCCGCACCTAAAGAGTGCCACTTAATAGCTGTAGAAAAAATCTTAAGGTACCTTGTGCACACACCCAACTTGGGCCTTTGGTATCCCAAAGGATCCAAGTTTAACTTGATAGGTTATTTCGATGCCGACTATGCAGGATGCAAAGTTGATAGAAAGAGCACGTTGGGGACCTGTCAATTTCTTGGCAGATCCCTAATTTCATGGTTATCTAAAAAGCAAAACTCCATGCTCTTTCCACAACCGAAGTAGAGTATGTTGCAGCCGGTAGTTGTTGCGCACAACAACTTTGGATGCGACAAATTCTAAGGCACTATGATTATAATCTGAACCATATTCCACTCCTATGAGATAATGAGAGTGCTATAAAAATTGCACACAACCCAGTAGAGCACTTAAGAACTAAGCATATATATATTCGTCACCATTTCCTAAGAGATCATTCATTAAAAGGTGATATTGAAATTTCACATGTTAGGACTGGAAAACAACTTGCAGATATTTTCACCATGTCATTAGATGAGAAAAGGTTTTGTGAGCTAAGAAATGAGCTAAATATACTTTACTCTCAAAATGTGGCTTTAAACATTGCACATCTGATTGTGATTTCAAAGTTTACTCATTTTGCCCAAATTTCCCCATTATCACAATTTTCTCTAGAAAACTATTTAAATGACTAAATCTAGGTGAATTATAGCCATTGTATGATTGTTGATTGCTTACTGGTCATGTTCATTAATATTATTTGTGAAATAATGTCCCTTAGATCACTATTAGATCAAACAACCAAAATCCAGTTGTTTCAGTTCAGTTTTGTCCTGCTGACACCGGACTTGTTCGGGGTCAGCACTGGACTAATCCGTTGATACAGACTAGTCCGGCCTTGTTTGTTGCGTAGGACTTGTCCGGGGTCTACAGGACCAGTTTGGTTTCATCGTGGTTAAGCCTAATCCACCGCTAGGAGCTCATCTTCAACCTTGCATAACATCCTTTGCATTCTCTCTCCTCCTCCCCGAGCTCCAAAGGCGACTTCCACATCTAGCCACCAAAAACGAGGATTTCTCAAAGGGAAATCTCCCTCAGCACGGAGCTTGTCCACTCCGGACTAATCCGGCCCCAAGTTCGCTCCATCAACGCAAATCGGCAACTTTTTGGTAAAATTCTCCTCAAACCCTAGATCTCAACTTTTCTTGATTCTAGCTTGTTTCCTTCAATTCCTAGGGCGTTCATTACTTCTTTCAATGTACTCCTACTGTTTCCTAGTCCTTGGGCATCAATTCGAGGTAGATTTGGTTCAAATAGAAAAGTTAGGGTTCTTATGCAAGACCGGACTAGTCTGGTGTCTTGGTGCGAACAAGTCCAGTTCACCATAAACTGCATCTATAAACTGCGTAAGGCTCTCTATGGCCTCAAACAAGCTCCTCGAGCTTGGTATGAGTGCCTTAGAGATTTTCTGACTCAAAATGGATTTAAAATTGGAAAAGCTAATTATAAACTGTTCACAAAACACTTTTATGATCATTTATTTTTGTGCCAAATCTATGTTGATGATATTGTCTTTGGATCTACTAATAAGACTTTTTGTGAAGAATTTAGCAAGATTATGACAGATAGGTTCAAGATGTCGATGATGGGCGAATTGAAGTTCTTTTTGGGATTCCATGTGAAGCAATTAAGAGAGGGCACTTTTATAAGTCAAACCAAGTACATGCAAGACATCCTTAAGAAGTTCAATATGGACAAGGCCAAGCCCATCAAGACACCCATGGCGTCTAACGAACACCTTGACCTCAATGAAGATGGTCCAAATGTGGATCAAAAGGTATATCGGTCTATGATTGGCTCATTACTCTATTTATGTGCATCTAGGCCAGATATTATGCTTAGTGTATGCATGTGTGCAAGGTTTCAAGCCGCACCTAAAGAGTGTCACTTAATAGCTGTAAAAAGAATCTTAAGGTACCTTGTGCACACACCCAACTTCGGCCTTTGGTATCCCAAAGGATCCAAGTTTAACTTGATAGGTTATTCTGATGCCGACTATGCAGGATGCAAAGTCGATAGAAAGAGCACATTGGGGACTTGTCAATTTCTTGGCAGATCCCTAGTTTTATGGTCATCTAAAAAGCAAAACTCCATTGCTCTTTCCCAGCCAAAGTAGAGTATGTTGCATGCGGTAGTTGTTGCGCACAACTACTTTGGATGCGACAAACTCTAAGGGACTATGGTTACAATATGAACCATATTCCACTTCTATGCGATAATGAGAGTTCAATAAAAATTGCACACACTCCAGTAGAGAACTCAAGAACTAAGCACATAGATATTCGTCACCATTTCCTAAGAGATCATTCATTAAAAGGTGATATTGAAATTTCACATGTTAGGACGTAAAAACAACTTGCAGATATTTTCACCAAGCCATTAGATGAGAAAATGTTTTGTGAGCTAGGAAATGAGCTAAATATACTTGACTCTCGAAATGTGGCTTCAAACACCGCATATCTGATTGTGATTCCAAAGTTTACTCATTTTGCCAAAATTTCCCCATTATCTCAATTTTCTCTAGAAAACTATTTAAATAAGTAAATCTTGGAGAATTATAGTCATTGTATGATTGTTGATTGCTTACTGGTCATGTTCATCAAGATTATTTGTGAAATAATGTCCCTAGATCACAATTAGATCAAACAACCAAAATCCAGTTGTTTCAGTTCAGTTTTGTCATGCTGACGCCGGACACTGGACTAACCCGTTGATACAAACTAGTTCGGACCTTGTATGTTGCATAGGACTTGTCTGGGGTCTACCGAACTAGTCCGGTTCCGTCGGGGTTAACCCTAATCTGCCACCAGGAGCTCATCTTCAACCTTGCATAACATCCTTCGCATTCTCTCTCCTCCTCCCCGAGCTCGAAAGGCGACTTCCACATCTAGCCACCAAAAACGCGGATTTCTCCAAGGGAAATCTCCCTCAGCGCGGAGATTGTCCACTTTGGATAAATCCGGCCCCAAGTCCGCTCCTTCAACGCGAATTTGCAACTTTTCGGTAAAATTCTCCTCAAACCCTAGATCTCAACTTTTCTTGATTCTAGCTTGTTTCCTTCAATTCCTAGGGCATACATTACTTCTATAGATGTACTCCTGCCATTTCCTAGTCCTTGGGCATCAATTCGAGGTAGACTTGGTTCAAATAAGAAAAGTTAGGGTTCTTATGCCAGACCAGACTAGTCCGGTGTCTTGGTGCAAACAAGTCCAGTTCACCGGACAAGTCCGCACTCTGAAAACGGACAAGTCCGACATATTACATTTGAACTTCTAAATTCCTATTTGTCCTGAGTATTTAATCCATTCTTATCTAAACCTTGAACCTCCTTGTCAGGCATGATGTGTTCAAGTTCCGACGACAGTTCATTTCACTATGATGAAGAGGTACAACGTGCTCGAGTGCAAAGAGCCAAGGAGAGGGTGATGAAGAAAAGACAAGATGTCAATGTCCATTCTCCTCCATCCGACAACTCTCTTCCTATGAGAAGGAGAGTGGTAGTTAAAAAGGCTCAGGGCAAGAATGTTGCTGAGAGCTCATTGGGGCCCAAGAGAACTCTGAACAAGGGCAAAGGACTTGCTAGTGGCCCCATTGGCCCCTTGAAGATGAAAGCTCCTACTCATCGCAACAGACAACCATCTAGTGCTTATTTTACTTGCAAAGGTGGTGAGCTAGCTGACAAATTCAGGAAGGTAGAAGTCTATAGTCAGCCCAAACAGTCAGCTGATCCCAGATTCTGGAGCAATTTCTATGTTGACTACTATGAGCATGTGTATCTGAAGATGAAGAACCAAATTATCGAAAGCCAATGGGCAGACATCACTTACCTTCAGTCCAAGAGATGTCAAGCCTATCAAGAGGTTCTGGAAGCCTTGGAGATGCATGGACCGAGGGATCTAGTCTCTTTCTAGTGGGACTGGAACATTGAGGTCATCACTCAATTCTACTTTACTCTCTATTTTGCTCGTGATGATAGTGATAGGATGATTTGGATAACCCATGGAGCACAGTACAGTGTCAATTATGAGGAGTATGCAAGAATTCTTCACCTGGAAGATTCTTTGGAGAATGACATCATTATCCAGAATCTGAAGCCTCTAGAGAAAGATTAGCTTGACTTTCTCTATGATACAAAGATGCCATTCAAGTCTCCAACTACGAAGTACTTGAAGCCCTTCTTTGATGTTCTCAACAGTATCCTGAGGAAGACCATTGCTGCCAATGAGGGTGATGCAGGGACCATTCAGGGCACCATCAGAACATTGATGAAGGTGATAAGCAGGAAAAGGACCTTCAATGTCTTTAAGTACATATACAATGACATTGTCAATATCTCCATCACCCTAACAGGTCCTGTGGCTATGCACCTTACATCATGTATATGATTGAGATGGTGATAGGACTGGAATTTGTCAAGGACGTGTCTCATACCAGACTTAGGCCCCAGAAGCCTACCATTTACACTGTTCCTTCTGCTCCCAACTCACCCAGAGATGAACGAAGATCCAAGAGGGCTCAGGAGGGAACAAAATCTGAGGCTGCTGCTCCTGCTCCTCCACCTCCTAGAGAGTCATAGAGTGGACTGCTGAAGATGCTATCATCCATCTTTGCCTCTTGTCGCAAAGTGGAAATCAAGTAGCGCAAGGAAAGTCTGGACAGGAAGAAGCATCGAAGATATGTAAAGGCCAACATCAAAGCCATCTATGACAAGCTAGAGATGGAGCCAGTGGGGTCACTTCAGATTTCAGAAGACTCAGAAGAAGATTTTACCTAAATGCCTACTCTAACTGAGCAAGAGTTGGCCTCATTTGGACTGGCTGGTACCTCTCCTCCTCCTCCTCCTCAAGCACCTGAAGATGAATAAGAAGATGAAGAGAGGACTAAGAGTGAGAGAGGCAGTGACGATGAGTGATTCCACTCAATTTTTCCCTTTTTGGTGTCTTGATACCAAAGGGGGAGAGATTGAGACTAGTTGTCCAGGATAAGCCATTAAGGCCCTGTGATCAAGGACATGTACTCATTTTCAATCTGTTGTAATTTATTCTGGATGTGCTAAATTTACTCAATGTGTGATGCTTAGTTAATGTTAATGTGATGATTATTGTAATGACTGTCAAATGCTTATATATTGCCCATCACATCTTTTGACCACACATATGTTAGGCACCCACCATAAAGAGTGCATATATGTGAGAAGCTTTTTGTGATTATTCATTATTCTCATATATGAACACTTTATGAAAATCAAATTTTTACTCTTAATTGTGAAATCTCAATTGGTTATCATCAATCACCAAAAAGGGGGAGATTGAAAGTGCATCTAGGCAATCCCTTGTGGGTTTTGGACGATTGATGACAAGCAAATGAGATCCTGATAAATTTATTGAGATGACTGTAGGATCAGCAAAATGAGATAGTTTGGTGCACTCAAAAAGCTGAAAAATGAAGTGGTGTACAAAAGAGAAAAGGCCAACTGTCAACCGAAGCGCAAAGTAGATTTAAATGTATAGGATGTGTGTGAGAGACACATCCCAAGATCTCAAATCTTTGCATAGGGGTAAAGGCTTAAACACACCTAAAAACTCACTAAGCACCGGACTAGTCCGTCTACGGATCGGACTAGTCCGTTAACCTTTCTCGAATCCAATAACACAGTGCACCGGACTAGTCCGATCATGGACCGGACTAGTTCGTTCATGTCTCTGTAAATCCTGTTCAGAGCACTCCGGACAAGTCCGTCCATGGGACGGGACTAGCCTGTTGAACTCTCTAGAGTCCAATTACACATAGCACCGAAAAAGTCCATTCTTGGATCGGACTAGTCCGTTCAACTCTTTGTAGTTGAATTACACTGGCACCGAACAAGTCCGGACATTTAGCGGATTAGTCTGGTATACCTCATACAATAAGGGTTTCTAGTGTGCTGCATTCCACACCGACTTCTACACAACACACCAGACAAGTTCAGTACCCAGTACGGACTAGTCCGGTCATCGGGATTTCTAACTGTAACTTTTTTGGAAACCCTATAAATAGGAGATCCACGGCCCCACGATGATAACTTTCCGATTTCTACTATCAAAATCATAAACCCTAGCGCCGCCACCTATTCCAAGAGCCCCAAAACACATCTCCCCACGCATCTAAAGTCCAAAAAGGTGAAAACCAATTGAACACATAGATTTGGGATCGGGAGATCGTCGTCTACACATTGTGAGCTCTTGGGGTTTGATCTCTTGACACTCTTACTCTCTCTTGTAATCTTTACGAGTGTATTTGATCATCTTTTTGTTGTAATTTTTGAGGGAGCCCTCAACGTGTGAGGTTGCCCCATAAACCCGGTGATTGCCCGTGATAGTGGATTCAAGTCGGCCTTGTGTGGTGACTTGAAGAGGGAAAGGATTTGAAGAGACCCGACTCTGTGTGGGCTTCCTCAACGAGGAGTAGATCTCTCTTGTGAGATCGAACCTTGGTAAAAATTGGTGTCTCGTGTGCTTCTTTACTTTTGCATCTTTTTTAGGGCACATAGTTGATCAATATCATAACTTGAATTGCAAATTGTTTTTCAGCTACAACTTCACGGCATAGATTGTAAATTCCAGTAATCTTATCTGTTGTTTACATTTCCGCTGCTTAAAAGAACTTAAATCATGTTTAGATACTAAATCAAATCGGCATACACCAGGCACAACGAACTAGTCTGCCCACACAACCAGACAAGTACGATCAATCAAGATTTTCATCGTTTGATTAAGTGTGCAGGAAATTTTCAAAGCCTATTCACCCCCCTCTAGGCCACATTTAGTCGGGCCCCGGACCCCACTTGTATGGCGTCTGTCCTTGTCTATAAAAGGACCAGACCGCCACCGTTACAAAGGACAACCAATCTACGCATTCACACACACACACAAACACACACACACCAGCAATACAAACTCACCATGGAGTAGGGTGTTATGCTCTTGCGACCCGAAACACGTAAAAACCACCATCTCATACACTCATACGCGCGATCACTAGATTGAGAACTAAGCCCTACCGATCAAATAACCTCAGCGGGCTGCTCCTTAGCAGATCCGGAGGAAGTGTCGCATTAACACTTCGATAGAAACAATGTGTGCTACTAGTCTAAACGTGATCAATCGTGACAAAGCCAGTATAGATTGTGAAGAATCAAGTCACAAAGATGTCAAACAAAAATCACAAAAAACCATTGAGAAAAACTCAAGTTATGAACGAAAGACCGAAAAAGGGTCAATCTGTTCTACCCGAGTAAAAAACCAGATATGCAACAATGCAAAGAAACTCGTGTAGATCAGAAACCACAAATCTAATGACCGTGAAATTTTCATAGGTGATAGATAGTCATGTTGTGAAGACAACCCAGAAAGAATCACGTCAATTGGATCTTTAAAACTCGAGTTATGATAAAAACACCGACGCAACATAGTGTTGTGCAGAAACTCGATGAGATAAACTTGTACGAAACAAGTTGGAAAAACAAGGCACAAAAGCTCCCCTAAAGTACGAATTTTATTGATCAAAACACAAGGGGAACAACCCCAAAGTCGTCTCACTATGAGCTCTGGCCTTACTTGCTTATATAACCAGCCCTAAGGTCAACCCAATATAAACTAGGACTCTAATCCTACTCTGTTTCAACCAAAACTTTTCATAACTACCCGAGACTCTTCAGACGCAGATAGAAGCAATATTAAGACTTCCAAACACCTTAGGAATGTCCTAAACAATTCTAAAACAACTCAACTTCATGAATCACACGAAATCTAACTACAATAAACTCGAAACTTTCCATAAACGAACCATAACAACCCCACTGTAGCCTGAGGCATAATCCAGCCGGCTGGACCTTTCTGACCAATTCTTTACGTCTACTTCTCTTCTTCACGCCTTGGAACCATGTTGCCACGTCTGCACTCCTTGCATACGTGCAAACACCTTTCAACAACTTCCATGATACCTACATATGCATTGTTCTTGACCCAAACATGTTGCGTGACCTCCTGATCAACTCAACCACAAGTCCTACCGAACTTGGTTGACGAACCTCATCTTCTCCCTAAGACTAGTTCAATGGATCCCGTCACAGCCATGTCTTGACCTCAAGCAACACCTACACATGAATAAATAACCAATTCTTCTGAGCACAAGTCCTCGACTTGACTCTCATTAGTTCGAAAACCACAACACCTTACGTGAGCACCTCACATAAGCATGTTGCAAACACATAAAGATAATATCCACCATGATCAGCCAAAACACATGAAAAACTTAGTCCAAAAGTACTAAGAAAATCTTCCCATAAGTGTAAAGCAAGTTGAAACATTTCAAATGAAAAATATAGCAGCCACACGATTATTTCAGCACATAGAAAGTTCTGACAGTACAAAACAGCCGCTATGCATTATACAAGAAAAGTTCGGACATTTCAAAACGCAAAACACGTGCAGCTCACGTGCAGCAAAAGTTCAAACAGTGTGAAGTGTGTTTCTCAAGTATATTCAAAACTTTGCATGTAAACCTACACGTTTAACATAATTGCTAATGTATTCCGCAAATAGATCTCACAGATATGTAAGTGCATCTAGGCATTCCCTTCTGGGTTTTCGATGATCGATGACAAAAAATTGAAGACTAATCAATTTTGCTAAGTGAGAGCAGGTCACATGGAGAAAAAGATGATTGAAACAAAAGGAGAAAAAGGGTGACTTAGATTGAAAATGATGAAGTGAAGGACAAAGGACCTAGTATATATGTTGTAGTCTTGGTGTGTGTGAGTTATACTCTCAAGAGCTTAATTGATGCATGAGAAGTATGAGAGGGGTAATCAAAATTAAAATTGACACAAACACACACACACACACACACTGCACTAGTCCGTTTTATACCAGACTAGTCCGCTCTACTCAAGAACTTCACAGACTTGGCCTATTTTCCAGTTATTCACATACCGAACTTTTCCATTCTTGAGCGAACTAGTCCGTTATATGCTACTATAACACTTCGGACTAGTCTCATAGCGCTCACTTTAATCCGAAGGTACTTACTGTATCACATCGAACATGTCCATTTTTCCACAAACTAGTCTGCTACACCTTACTGTATAACTCCAGACTAGTCTGGCCCAACTACGGACAAGTGCATCCTTATAGGGTTTTCTCACCCTTCTTCGAATGTGGCAGCACTTAAGCTAAACATGGCACATCACCAAACCGCACTTGTCCAGGGTAGACCACGGACTAGTCCGGGGTCACCAGAACATAACAGTCACTTTTTGGGACCCTTATAAAAAGAGGTCCCACGACTTATTTCAGAATAGATCACGAACCCCATCACTGTATCCAAGAGAAAAACGCTCCTCTCCACACATTCTAAGCCTCTAAGAGTGAATCTTTGGGTGTTAGGCATTGGGAAAGGGAGAGTGACGATCTCATCGCAATTGAGCTCTTGGGTTTGATCTCTCTCACACTCTTGCTGATTCTTTAACATATTTTGAGTTTGTTAGATCAAGTTCTTCACTGTAAACTCGTGGGAGCCCTCGGCTTGTGAGGTAGCCCCATAAACTTGGGGATTATCTCGTTGATACTGGAGATCAAGTCGGCTTTCGTGGTGACTTGACGAGGGAAGGGTTGGTTAAGACCCAACTCTATGTGAGCTCCTCAATGGATCGAACCTCTGTAAAAATCGCTTGTCGGGTTTGTTCTTGAGAAGTACTTTTCAATTTCATGACTAGTTAGGGTTTAACTCAATCATACTTGTGACTTACTTTAATATTGTGATCCACGTGTTAGTTAGACCTCGTTAATATATGTCAAGGTTATTGAAGTTGCTAAACAGTTTCTGCTGCATTAAATTCAAAGAAAACACAAAAATATTCACATTTAATCACAGTATTACTGCACCACAGACTAGTCCTCACTTTGGTATTTAACTGCTTTTGACTAAGTGTTTCAGGAATTGGAAAAAGGCCTAGTCAACCCCCCTCTAGGCACATTCAAGATACCTCTGGCGCCTCTGATGTGACACCTAGTTCCGAAAATTGAGCCAAGTGAACGCATATGTGTGTCCAGGATGTTCGTCACACATACACGAAGAAAACCACAAACGATATGTAGAAAATTACCACGGCACAAACTAATAAGTACTTTTATTAGAATACTCAAATAGTTCTCAAATTACAAACTCTAATGATCATTATTACTAATGCTACTATTGCAGCGGAAATAATCTAAACTAAGCAAACTAAGCAACTGGGGATAGCGTGGCTCCAAACATAACCACAGGCAAGTCGACGACAGCACACAACCTAGAACTCCGCATTATCCTCAGGGTACTCCCAAGCATCACCTGCAACGGTTGGTGGGTGAATTGCAAGGGTGAGCACATGTCGTACTCAACAAGTGTGGGAAAATAATAACATGTAGCTTAAACAAGGAATGATATTAAACAATGGCTATTTGCTGAAAAGTACATTAAAACGTGTAAAAAAAGTATCCTACAATGTCTATGTGAATTAATCCCATTATATCGAAAATAATTACCAATTATGAGTCCAACACCATCATTTACCATCATATCACATCCATTAATATGTACCCATCCATATACCAGATTCTTACCATCATCATCAACCATGTCCATATATCACAACCCAATCCATAACCATAACTAAATTCCAAGTTCCCCCTAATCATGTAGGTCCTCCAGGTGCTCATAACCGGGACAATGGCTATCTTGATAGTTTTTAACACTCTACTGAGGTTGTACCACTTTACCCACAAGTTCGTGATTTTATCACCCATCGGTGACTAAAAGAAAACCTCCATTATGCCAATTACACTACTATAGGTGTATGGCCAAGAGATCACAAAATAGCCTTTACAAAGGTACTGCCAGCATATTCAGACCCACGAAGGTTTCACCAGTGTTGATGCCTCCAACTGAGCACATCCAACCAAGGGCCCCCTCTTGTGCTGTTCGGATCCCAGAGTAGTCCAGCCACTATTGCAAACCTAACCGATTCCCATTCCCCGCTCTCCCAAATGATCCGAACAATGCTGGCAATACACCTAGTTAAGTGGCTAAGTCGCACCCATACTTGGCCTTGTGGTGGCACTGTTGTCCTAACTTATTCTCACATGAATGGGTCCTTAGATCTAAAGCAAGCAAAACCACCTTAATGTCCAACCCAGTCCACAATCCATGCTTGCTTAGATATCCCAAGTCATATGTTGCCAATTAATTATGTTCATCAATTCACATCATCTGTAGGTTCATTAAATTCATAATTAAGCCATTTGGTTGTTTTCTCATCCCAATTAATTAGAGCAAAGCAAAAAGGTAAAAATACCCTTCCCGACTCTCTACAATGTATTTTGTAACACCCTCATTTTCATCCATCATGCATTGCATACATTCTTAAACACGTTTAGCATTAAGCAACATAAAAAGAAACAAGTTTTAAATGAATTAGAAGAAAAACAGCACTTAGAAGTCTGTATAAGTACGGACTTGTCTGGTTCATACCCTAGACTAGTCCAGTTTCCACCTGTGATGCCCTCTGAACTTGTCCGTTTTAGTTGCAGACTAGTCCGATTAAGTCTCTGTTCCATTCCGGACTTGTCCGTGATTGAGTGTGGACTAGTCCGATCTTTGGTCCGGTCTTTGAATAAGTTGTCAAATTCTTGGACTTCTCCGATCTATGCCGGATTTGTCCGTTTTCCTCTCTGGACAAGACCGGACTTGTCCGGACCTCCTACCGGGCTTATCCATTTTTGTCTCTGTACAACATCGAACTAGTCCAGTCCCCTAGCGGACTTGCCCGGTGTGCCCGACTCCGATTCAATCTTTTCCTCCACGAAGTGTTATTGGGTATTTACCTTAATTGGGCCCAAGAATGTCGTGTTTAACCTCCTTGGAGCCCATATGAGACCTCTACGCGGCCTCCACCCACCTTAAACACGAAACTCATCCAACCCTACACCTCCACCTCTATATAAACAACCCAACACCTCACCTTTTCACCTCTTTGCCACAATTGAAAGAACACGAAAACCTACTTTGTGGATAGCCGCTGCCAATGAGGGGGAAGGAGATCCAGAGCAAGAAGAAGAAGAGGAGGATACAAAAGAAGATCAAGAGGCCAGGATTTCCATCGACTTTGCGTTCTTCATCACCAATTCACCATCAACTCTTCATCATCAACCCTAGATCGTCAAGATTCAAGTTTCATCTTCAATTCTTGATCCTTGGAGTTATAGACACGTTGTACACCTTCTACTTTCCCATGTGAATTCAACCCCAATTCTCCAAATTCTCGTAGATCAAGAAAACCCTAACTCGCTGGTTCTAGCCAGAGCGGACTAGTCCGGCCTTGGTACCGGACTTGTCCGGCCTCTGACCCTGAATTGTGCTGAATTAATTTCAATTTTACTCGAATCAATTCTGAACCTGTTCAAACTTGTTAAAAACTATTAGAACCAGTTAGTGAACATTAATAGCAACTCAAGCAAGTTTTACCTCACAATTGCATTAATCATGCATGTCATGTCATATTGAGTACTATATGAGCATTATTTGATTGAATTGTGTGTTTTGCATGTTTGTCGCTCAGAATAGAAGGTGTTGCACTAGAGGGTGCTGCCGAGGACCCCTAGTACCAGAATTTTGAAGTCTTTGACCCTAACCAAGCTCAGGAGCAAGCCAAGTGTCCTTGATCATATTGATCTTGTTTTTAAATGCTTTGTTTGCAAAATTGCATGCTTGTGTCAAATTCATGGGAAACCCATGATAGGTGTTTACTAGTCTTGTTTGACCATCCTTGTCACTTGGGACATATTGTAGAGAGTTGGGAAGGGTATTTTTACCTTTTTTGCTCTGCTCTAATTAGGTTGGATGGGAAAACAATTGAATGACTTAATTATGAACTAATGGATGATGAGCATTGATGAACATGGTTAAGTGGTAATGTGGGACTTGGGAGATCTAAGCGAGCATGGTTTGTGGATTGGGTTGGATGTTATGGTGGTTTGCTTGCCTTAGATCTAAGGACCGGTTCATGCGAGAATGGGCCAGGACTACAGTGCCACCAAGAGGCCAAGTATGGGTGCGGTGTAGCTGATTCATTAAGGTACTACTAGTATTGCGTGGATCATTTGGAACAGCGGGGAAGGGGAGTCGGATTGGGTTTCTATGAGTGGTGGGACTCCCTGGGATCCGAACGGCACAAGAGGGGGCCCTTGGTTTAGGATGTGCTCAGTTGGAGACATCACCACCGGTGAAACCTTAGTGGGTCCGTACATGCTAGTAGTCCCTTTGTAAAGGCTATTTAGTGATCTCTTGGCCACACACCAACGGAAGTGTGTAATGTGACCGACGGGTCACGGGCATAAGGGAGGTTCTTAGTCACCAAAAGGTGATAAAATCACGAACACGTGGGTAAAGTCGTACAACCTCTGCAGAGTGTTAAAAAAACTATTATGATAGCCGTGCCCCCAGTTAAGAGCACCTGGATGACCTACATGATTAGAGGGAACCTGGGATTTGGTTATGGTTATGGTTATGGTTGGTTATGTTTATGGTTGTTATTATGGTTATGGATGGAGTTATGATAAATGAACATGGATGATGGATGGAGTTATGATAAATGAACATGGATTACTTCACATAGACATAGTATGATGCTTTTTACATGTTTTAAATGTACTTTTCAGAAATTAGCCATTGTCTATTATCATGCCTTGTTTAAGCTACATGCCATACTTTCAACACTTGTTGAGTATGACATGTATTCACCCTTGCAATTCCCCCACCAACAGTTGTAGGTCAGGATTGGGAGTATCACGATGTTATTGAGGAGCTATAGGTTGTGTGCTGCCGTTAGCTTTGCCTGTGGTGTTGCTCGGAGCCGCGCTACCCTTTTTGCTCAGTTTGCTTAAGTTTGCTTAGTGCTTAATTAGGCAATTT
The DNA here is from genome assembly GCA_036927565.1 of Tuctoria greenei. Lineage (NCBI taxonomy): Eukaryota > Viridiplantae > Streptophyta > Magnoliopsida > Poales > Poaceae > Tuctoria > Tuctoria greenei. Next base: position 91,551,343 of record JAYESD010000012.1, on the reverse strand, counting down.
CTGCTGGAGTAGTAATGTCATTAATGTTCATTAGAGTTGTAATATGAGGATTACTTGAATATTGTAATAAAAGTGCTTAATTAATCTTGTTCTATGGTAACTTTTTGTATATCCTTTTGTGAATGCACTCGTGTATGTGTGTTGAACATCTTGGGCACACATATACTGCACTTGATTCATTTTCGGAACCAGGTGTCACATATTCCAAGCGACAAGGATGGTCAAATAATACTAGTAAACACATATCATGGATTTTGAATCAATTTGACACAAGCATGTAGTTTTGCAAACAAAATATTTAAAAACAGGATCAAAATAATCAAGGAGACTTGCCTTTCTCTTGAGACTGGTTAGGATCAAAAGCTTCAAAATTCTGGTGCTGGGGGTCCTCGAAAGCACCCTCTCGAGAGTTACCTCCTATTCCGCGCGACAAACATACAAAATGAACATCACAATCAATAAATGCTCATATATTACTCAATTTGTCATGACATGCATGATTGATGCGATTATGTGGTGATGCATGTTATTAGGTTGATATTACTGCTTACTATCTAGTTACAATTAAGTCTTACTTGTTAGAATAAGTTTTAAGTCATTTTGGAGAATATTAAAGAAGTTCCAGAAATTCCCAGATTTGGGTGACCGGACTAGTCCACACCTTGGCCGGACATGTCTGCTCTGGACCAGAGATTTGAATGGACTAGTACCCACTGGTCTGAACAAGTCCGCTATAGCTAGGGTTTTGGCAAACTTTTAACTAGAGCATAGTTTGAGTTAATATAGAACCATAATTTATGTATGAAAGATAGATCTAAAGTATTTACCACAAATCCAAGGGTTCAAGGGTTGAGGATTTGATGAAATTTGAGATCTTGACGTCTAGATCCAATGAATTCGAGGAATTGACAAAGAGAAAGTTGATGTCAAAAAATAGATGAAGAAGATCGTAGCAGTGACAACGATCTTGGTTAATTCTTTCCTCTCATTCTTCTTCCTTCCCTTCCCTTCCCTTCCTTCTTCTTCCTTCTAGAGCGGCGGCTAGAAAGAGAGCAGGCACTGAGATTCATCTAATGTGGCAAAGGGGTAAAGGGTGGATGGTGGGGTGTTTATATTTGGGTAGGGTAGAATCCAAGTAGATGGCGGTGGAAACAAATAGAGGCTATGGCAGAGTCCCTTTCGGGCTCCTTAGGGGTGCGACACGACGTCCTTGGCCCCAATTAAGGTAATTACCCAAAAACCCGTCATGGAAGAAAAATAGAATTCGAGTCAAAACCCGACACGTTGGACTAGTCTGTAGAGGGGCCGGACAAGTCCGAACAGGTACAGAAGTTTGAACGGACAAGTCTAGTGCAAAACCGGACAAGTCCGATCAAGACCAGAAAGTGAAACAGACAAGTCCTGAAACTTGTCCAGTTTTCAAAACCGGACCAAGTTCGAGGAATACCAGACAACTCCGAAAAGTTCCAGGAACAAAGATCGGACTAGTCCGTACATGAGAAGGGGCAAGTCCGAAAAACAACAGAGATGTTTTCGGACTAATCTGTAGCAAATAGCGGATAAGTACGAAAAACAACAGTGAGCAAATCGGACTAGTTTGGGGTCCAATCCGAACAAGTCTGCACTGAATCAGGTTTTTAATTGTTGTTTTGGTTCTAATTCACTTTAATCTCATTCCTAATTGTGTTGCTTAATGTTAAACATGTATAAGAATGTATGTGATGCATGATGTATGAAAATGAGGGTGTTACATCCGACGCTCCATACCTGAGTCCTCCGTATGCAGTTGAGTGGTGCCCCCCTCAGAGGGCTGGCATCGTGCCGTTCGAACCCCTTGAAGGTTTGGGATCCGCAAGAACATGCCTAGCACGATCTAAGGAAACGCGGGCGCCAAGCCCCAACCTCAATCCCCACAAAAGTCGGGCGTTGGGTTCTGATTGTCCTCACAGTCGTGGGTGATCGGGTTTCACTCGAGTTCACCCCAACAATAGATCAAGTAGGCTCAGGAGTCCGACCACCGAGATGAGCCTCCAGGGCCCTCTTATCACCATTGAAAAGCTCCCCCAACGCAAAGTGCTTGCTTGATGCCCATGGCCGCAATATCGGCGCACATCTGCCTCTGGTCGAGCGATCCGCTCGCTAGAGACATGGGGGATACTAACGAGGTTGAAATACCTGGGTGTTCGAAGCCCACAATTGGCTTGGTTGATTACGGTCCGGTCCTGGCAAGCAAATTCGGGTCCTGCTGGCAGGACCTCGTGAGGCGGACAGTCCCGACGATCAGGGCAACAATCTCCCCGACTCTCGCTTAGCATGGCTCTCCCGCCCTCAATAGAGCCCCGACCGTGGGGGTCGGGTTGATGAACCCAACGGGTACGAGGGATGCCCTATCTTTCGATGAGAGATGTTGGTGGTGAACAAATTTGTTGGAGGTCGATGTTGGTTTCCCGATTACCACAACCAGAATGGCGTGGCGCCTTGAGCGACAGTTACATTGGCTCCTGATAACTACGATTTGGGTGGAGGTCGACGTTGTGCTACCCGACTACAGCAACCACAAGGGTGTTGCGCCTTAGCGGTAGTTACACCGGCTCCTGTTGTTGCTATTCTTGTCATGCCAAGAACATCCTTGAACCTGCAAGCAATCGAAGAACAAGATAACAAGCAAACACTCACGGGTGTGATAAGTTGGAGTTCTGATTCAAGTAGTTAGAAGGTCTTGTCGACACTTGCGTTACACGGAAGTAGCAATGGCTAAACTTACAGAAAACTGTAAGACCTATATGTGCTGAATACATTGGCTTTTAGTGAATACACTTGGCTTTGATGATAAAAGTTTTGAATATCACCAAAACACCTTTTTATCAAGGTCCGACTCTGGCTCTGAGCTACAGCAAGGTCCGACGGTAGGTCCGGCTTGTTTTGGGTAGCTCCGGTTATGTTTAATGCTAGGTCAGACTAGCTTTGGTCAGCTCCGGTGAAGTCTTGTCTTTAGCTCCGGCATGTCTTTGATAGCTCCGACATGTTTTTGATAGCTCTAACATGTTTTTGCTAAGCTTCGAGTTGATTTTTCTAGCTCCGGCTTTTGGGTTTACTTGTTCCGACTAGTTCTGGTTAGCTCCGGCGCTAGGTCTTGCTAGTTTTGTAAGCTCCGGCAGGAGCTTGGTTGTACTAGTTTTGGTAAGCTCCGGTGCTAGGTTCTACTAGCTTTTGTTAGCTCCAGCTCAAGGTTCGGGTTGCTCTGGCAAGGTCTGGAACTTGACCGAAGTGCTTCTGCTTTTCATTTGCAATGTTTCGTACTTGCTTTACATGGTTGGAAAGTTTGCTTAGTATTCTTTTACTAAGTTTTTGGTGCGTTTTGGATGATATGACTGATATCGTTTTGCTATGCTTTGCAACATGCTTATGTGAGGCTCTCACGTAAGGTGTTGTGTTCGGAACTAACTTGAGTCAAGTCAAGGACTTGGGCTCGTATGGAGTGGTTGTTTATTCATGTGCAGGTGTTGCTTGAGTTCAAGTCATGGCTGGTGACGGGATCCATTGGACTAGTCTCAGGGAGGAGATGAGGTTCCAACAACCAAATTCAGGAGGAATTGTGGTTGAGCTGATCAGGAGGTTGCGCAGCATGATTGAATCAAGAACAATGCATATGAAGGTATCATGGACGTCGTTGGAAGATGTTTGCACGTGTGCAAGGAGTGCATGGACGTGGATACATTGTTCCGAGACGTGATGAAGAGATGTGGACGTAAAAAGTTGGTCGGAAAGGTCCAACCGACTAGGTTATGGACTCAGGCTGCAGCTGAGTCAGGTTTGACTCAAATATGGAAAGATTTGAGTTGGTTATGATAGGATTTCGTGTGGGTCACGAATTTGACTTTTTTAGGAATGTGGGATACGTTCCTAAGGTGTTTGGAAGTCTTAAGATTGCTTCTATCTGCGTATAGAAGAATCTTGAGCAGTTATAGAAAGTTACAATTCGTGATCTGAGTAGGATTGGAGTCCTAGTTGATATTGGGTTGGCCTAAGGGCTGGTTATATAAGCAAGGGAGCCCAGAGCTCGTGGTTGACGACTTTGGGGCTGTTCCTCTCGTGTTCTATTGAATAAAATTTGTAGTTTGAAGGAACTTTTTTGCCTTGTTCGTCCGACTTGTTCCAGACAAGTTTTACTCATCGAGTTTCTGGACAGCACTACCTTTCGTCGGTGGTTTTATCATAACTCGAGTTTTACCGATCCAATTGACGTAATTCATTTTGGGTTGTCTTCATAACTTGATTGTATATCATATGTCAAAATTTCACGGTCATTGGATTTGTGGTTTCTGATCTACACGAGTTTCTTTGCAGTGTTCCAGAACTGTTTTCCTCGGGTAGGACAGATTGACCATTGTTTGATCTTTCGATCATAACTTGACTTTTTCTCGTCGGATTTGAGTGATTCTCTTTGTTTTGTCTTCGTGACTTGATTATCTCTGATATCTATAACTTTTGTCGTGGTGAAACACGTTTAGATTAGTCTCACTCACGATTTCTTCAAACAGATCAGTTTTCTGCCGAAAGGATTTGGGGTTTAATTGTTTCCGCTACGTAAGATTGTTATATCTACCTTTCACCCACCCCTATGGTAGCTTTTCACGTGCTCTTCGATCCTACAATTGGTATCAGAGCCACTGTGCTCTAATCTTTGTGATTTGCACGTGCTTTTGACTAATCATCATGGAGAAATACTCCGCCAAACCTTGTGTGTTTGCTGGTATTGATTTTCAGGTTTGGAAGGCACGCATGGAGGATTTCATCTAGGCACAAGGCTTTGCAATATGGGAGAAGGTATACAAGACTTACAAAGTGCCATCAAACGATCAAGTTACAGCTACAAATCTGAGAGATGTCGACAACAACAACAAGGCTCGGAACTTGATCATACAAGGATTAACACAAAGCGACTTTGATCATGTTGCACACCTCCGATCTGCATACGATGTGTGGAAAGCACTTTGTGACTACCACGAAGGATCTAACACGATCAAAGAGGTAAGGCAAGACATGTTCAAAAAGGAATACATGCGCTTCGAGATGCAACCCGGTGAGTCTATTGATGACCTTATTGCTCGCTTTAATAAAATTCTCAGCAACTTGCGTAGTGTCAATGTTAATTTTTCGGATGCTGAAAATGCTAGGCAATTGCTAAGTGCATTAGATATGTCAATTTGGGAGATGAAAGTCACATCTATTCGTGAAATATTGTCATGAGTTCTCTTACATTAGATGTACTCTATTCTAAACTAAAAACTCATGAAATTGACATCCTAGCACGTAAGAACCCAAATAAGTCTATTGCATTTGTTTCACAACGTGATATGTCTAGCTCCGGCCAATCATCATATTGCAATACTCTTGCTTTGTTGTCCTCACTAACCCTGGAGCAGATCGAAGAATTTCCAGAAGAGGAGTTGGCACTCATCTCTACTAGATTCTCAAAAGCATTGCAAAATGTGAGAACTAGAAGGAGAGGAAGCTTCGGACCTCAACACTGTTTTGAATGTGGTAAAACAGGACACTTTCGTACAGAATGCCTTAACCTTTCAGGTCCGACCACCCGGGAAGAAAAAAAAAAGCAAGGTCCGGACCTCCTCTGGAAACTCCAACAGGAAGAAGTAAGGTACCATAGGACGCAAGATGATCAACAGTTTCATCATCGCACTTCAAGAGTTCAGTTCAAGTGACGTGGACATTGGAAGTGATGAAGATGAAGATGATTTGGCAAACTTGTGCTTTATGGCGGGCAAATCAAGATCAAGTATGGAGGAGGCAGTACACAATAATGACAATGAAGAGGTATGTCCTACTTGCGAAGAAATGTGTGATGCTATTTCTCGTGCCACTATTATTGTTAAGAAAATGGATAAAAAGCTTAGGGATAGTGCTGCTAAAATTGAATCACTAGAATCTGAAATCAACCGTTTAAAAACTTTGATTCCTAGTGATGATGCATGTTCCTCATGCGATTTAATATATGAACAATTGTCCTCATTAAGAAGTGCGCACACCTCCACACTTGATAAACTTGAGTTAGAAATTGAAAAGAACAAAGAGCTTGCTGCACTTAATGATAAAAACTTGAAAGATGCTAGTTGTTCTACAATTGATTTGCATTGTTCTACTTGTGATGATCTTGATAAGAAACTACAGGATGCTATGAATGAAATTTCTATATTGAACAATGCTTTACATTCTCATGAAGTTAAATTTTCTTCAAATTGCAAACTAAAAGGAAAAACTTCATGTGAAAATTTCCTTGATCTGTCCAATAAACTTGATGACATGCATAGGACATTAGATCGGTTTTGTAATGGGAGTAAGAACTTAAACTTACTGCTGAATTCTTCCAAGTCTTGCAATGATAAAACTGGTTTAGGTTTTGATTCTCATGCTCATGCTAAGGCACATCCACCTAAAATTGTAAAGTCATTAGGAAGTGGTTTTATTAAAATATTTCCTAAACAAAAAGGAGTGGTTTTCAAATCTGCAGGAGTGATGTCACATTCGGTTTCAAATAAAAATATTGCTTGCTCATCTAGACATGAACACAAAGTGAAATTTCACTGTACCTTCTGTGGTAGAGATGGTCATGTCATAGATTTTTGTTATAGACTAGCTAAACAAGGGAAAAGGGAAAGAATGGTTGCTAGATCTCATAACTTTCATGCAAAATTTGCTGCACACATTAAACCGAATGTACAACCTGCTGTTTTGAGTCAAAAACATTCAAAGTTTACCTCCAGACCTTCTGTTTTTGCCACCGGAGCTACTGATTTTTGTGCTACACAAGTAACACCTTATAGGTCAGTAGTTAAGAATAAAAAATCTCAAACATTGACTCATAAACCTGTTGTTTTGTCTCAGCTTTCGCGTGTTTTTCCTGCTGCACGTTGCGTGACTCAGTACTGGATTCCTAAATGCCTTTTGACTAACCCCAGTATTGAGTCATTGACGTATTGTGCTTCTATGTAGGTTACCCGTTTGAGGAAGGAGAACATTTGGATTGTGGATTCAGGTTGCTCACGCCACATGACCGGTAACAAAGATTGGTTCTCCTCCCTCTCTTTTGTGTCACGTGTAGAGAATGTTACTTTTGCCGATAATTCCTCAACTCCTATAATTGCTAAGGGTTCGGTTAGAGTAAATGATCACTACACTTTTAAGGATGTGGCACTTGTCAAAAATTTGAAATACAACTTGCTTTCTGTTGCACAATTGCTAGATGAAAATCTAGAAATTATTTTCAATAAAAACTGCTGCAAAGTTGTAGGTTCAAATAGTGAGCTTATTTTTAACATGTCTCGGTTTGGAAGAGTTTTTAAAGCTGATTTTGATATGTCTTCCTCTAAGCATAGGTGTCTAGTTGCTAATGATTCAAAGGACTTATATTTTTGGCATCGTAGACTTGGTCACGTAGGCTTTGATCACCTAACGCGTGTTAGTGCTCTTGATCGCATACGTGGGCTGCCTAAGCTTAAAGGGGACAAAGAAATTGTGTGCTCTTCTTGTAGACATGCTAAGATGGTTGCAGGTTCACATACACCTCTCACAATGATCATGACAACAGAACCATGTCAACTTTTGCATCTTGACACCGTAGGACCTTCACTTGTTCAATCATTCGGAGGTAAATGGTATGTTCTTGTTATTGTTGATGATTATTCTAGATACTCTTGGGTTTACTTTATGGCATCTAAGAATGAAGTTTTTAGTCACTTTAGAACTTTATTTCTTAGATTATCAATTGATTACCCAGGATCTTTAAAAGCAATTAGAAGTGACAATGGAACTGAATTTAAAAATCAATCTTTTGATCACTTTTGTGCTGAAAATAGAATAGATCATCAATTCTCTTCACCATATGTACCTCAACAAAACGGTGTTGTAGAAAGAAAGAACAGAACCTTAGTTGAGATGGCTAGGACTATGCTTGATGAATATCAAACTCCTAGGAAATTTTGGGCTGATGCATTAGCAACTGCTTGTTATGTCTCAAATCGTGTTTTCTTGCGTGCTAAGCTAGGTAAAACACCATATTAGCTTCGGTTTGGACATAGGCCTAGTGTTACACACTTTCGGGTCTTTGGTTGCAAATGCTTTGTTAAGAAACATGGTAATCTTGATAAATTTGAACCTAGATCCATTGATGGCATGTTTCTTGGTTATCCATCTCATACTAGAGGCTACCGTGTGCTTCTACTTGACACTAACAAAATTGTGGAGACTTGTGAAGTGTCTTTTGATGAAGCTAGCCTAGGTACTAGCTCCGGTGTTGCAGGACCAGATCCGTATCCTCAGGGGGAGGGTATTTTCGAAGATGAAGAAGAGCCGGTGATACTGCCTAGTAGTTCCGAAGTTGACACGTGTCCAGCTCCGGACATTGAACAAGCTCCGGCTATGACCTATGTTGGTCCTGATTGTCCACAAGTCACAAGCTCATCAATCAATGATGAACCTAATGAAGAAGAAGCTTGTGAGACATTTGTTCCCCTACGTTTTTACAAAGATCATCCCCCACAACAGATGATTGGAAGCTTGCACGAACGAGTCACACGGTCCAGGTTTTGTGATCCAAACTCTCATGCTCATTCTGCTTTTGTTGCTTATTTTGAACCCAAAGATATATCACACGCACTCACTAATGAATCTTGGATTATTGCCATGCAAGAAGAGTTAGAAAATTTTGAAAGAAATAATGTTTGGAAACTTGTACCTCCACCTCAAGGTCACACTTTAATTGGAACTAAATGGGTATTTAAAAATAAACAAAGTGAGGATGGGGTTGTGGTTAGGAATAAGGCTAGGTTGGATGCTCAAGGTTTCACTCAAGTTGAAGGCCTAGATTTTGATGAAACTTTTGCTCCTGTCACTAGATACGAAGCCATAAGAATTTTATTAGCTTTTGCAGCATCTAAAGGTTTTAATCATATCAAATGGATGTTAAAAGTGCTTTTCTTAATGGCTACATAGATGAGGAGGTTTATGTCAAACAACCACCGGGTTTTGAAAATCCAGATTTTCCTAATCATGTTTACAAACTGTCCAAAGTCTTATACGGTCTCAAACAAGCCCCTAGAGCATGGTATTATAGGTTAAAAACATTCTTACTTGAAAAGGGGTTTACCATGGGCAAGGTTGATAAAACTCTTTTTGTGCTTAAGCATGGCAATGACTCATTATTCGTTCAAGTGTATGTGGATGATATTATCTTTGGTTGTGCTTCTCATGATCTTGTGTCCAAGTTTTCAACAATGATGAGTTCCGAATTTGAAATGAGTATGATGGGTGAACTCACTTACTTTTTGGGTCTGCAAATCAAGCAAAGCAAGGAGGGTACCTTTGTGCATCAAACGAAGTATACCAAAGACCTCCTAAGGCGCTTCAACATGGACAAAAGCAAGCCTCTTCGGACACCAATGGGAACAGCAAAAACACTTGAACTTGATGAAGATGGTGAATCTGTGAATCAAAAAGAATATAGAAGCATGATCGGATCACTTTTGTACCTCACGGCATCAATACCGGACATACAATTCAGCGTATGTCTTTGTGCACGGTTTCAAGCTTCCCCACGTGCTTCACATCGTCAAGCCGTAAAAAGGATTCTCAGGTACTTACATGGAATCCAAGAATTTTGCATTTTTCTTCCTTCTTCCTCAACCATTACTTTGAAAGCTTTTTCGGATGCTGATTTTGGGGGTTGTAGGATTCATAGGAAAAGTACTTCTGGTGCTTGTCATTTTCTTGGTAATTCTCTTGTTGCTTGGTCCTCTAGAAAACAAAATTCAGTTGCTCAATCCACAGCCGAATCTGAATATGTAGTTGCTGCTAGTGCTTGCTCACAAATTCTTTGGATTGTTCAAACACTTCAGGACTATGGGGTTGATCTAGATAGTGTTCCACTATTCTGTGATAACACTAGTGCCATTTGCATTGCTAAAAACCCTGTGCAACATTCTAGAACTAAGCACATTGACATTAGGTATCACTTTCTCTGAGATAACGTTGAAAAAGGAAACATTGTGCTTCACCATGTAGATACCGAACAACAATTGGCTGACATTTTTACAAAACCTTTGGATTTCGCTCGTTTTTGTTACATTCGTAGTGAAATAGGGGTTATGCATCCTCATGGCTTAAATTGAGGGGGAGCTTTTGAAACTTGGGAAGTCTATGTGTGAATCTGAAATTAAAATAATATGATCATAGTATTTCATACATATATGACTTTGTGATTCCTTTTACATGCTGAAAGTTCTTACTACATTACTCGTGTTATACAATTGTAGTTTTTGCCATGTCTAGTAATTGGGATAATTACTTACAATAAATCTGGTCATGGTCGAACTTTCTTGCTGTTTTGAACTTGTTGCATGCTCACAAATGCTTTTAATCATAAAGAATTAATCAAGTAATCAACTCACATGTTGAGATTTTATGAACAAATATAAATTGAGAAAAGATCAAGAGAATATGCATGCATCGCACTTCTTCTTTTGAGATGGCTTGTCATTGCACTTAGATATGAACTTGGAAGAAGTTGTGTATGACTAAAACCATGTCCTTAAGCTTTTGATTGTCAAATGACATAGGCTTGGCTTGGTTGGTTAGAATAAGGCAGATGCGCATATAATCTCTTGCAAATATCATATGATCTAAATTTATGCTTTGAAAAATAATAAAATGCAGCAACTAGTGTCATGCTTTCAGGTTATGAAATAGTTAAGTTTGTGAGATCATGACTTACTTAAATTGAAAATTACATTTGATCTCTAGCATGGTTTACACTACTTTATGTATTTCATTGATGTGATAATGTAAGGTATTTGATAGTATGACTTGGATGAGCTTTGTTTATATGTATATGTTATAATATGCTCATAACAACTAAAGAGGGAGAGATAATTTGTTTATATGATCATGACTTGTTGAATACATTGTCAAAGGGGGAGAGATAAGCATGAAGAGAAAGAGAATATGTGCATAAGGAGAGATAATAAAGGGGGAGAGATTTTTCTTCTCATTTTATTTATGATTTACAAAAAGGGAGAAATTATCATCAAAACTTTTAATGAGAATAAGCCAATGTTCGGATTTTAAGTGGTGTTGCCAATGTATTCATCAAGGGGGAGATTGTAAGACCTATATGTGCTGAATACATTTGCTTGTAGTAAATACACTTGGCTTTGATGATAAAAGTTTTGAATATCACCAAAACACCTTTTTATCAAGGTCCGACTCTGGCTCTGAGCTACAGCAAGGTCCGACGGTAGGTCCGGCTTGTTTTGGGTAGCTCCGGTTACATTTAATGCTAGGTCCAACTAGCTTTGGTCAGCTCCGGTGAAGTTTTGTCTTTAGCTTCGGCATGTCTTTGACAGCTCCGACATGTTTTTGATAGCTCCGGCATGTTTTTGCTGAGCTCCGAGTTGATTTTTCTAGCTCCGGCTTTTGGGTTTACTAGTTCCGACTAGTTCTGGTTAGCTCCGGCGCTAGGTCTTGCTAGTTTTGTAAGCTCCGGCGGGAGCTTGGTTGTACTAGTTTTGGTAAGCTCCGGCGCTAGGTTCTACTAGCTTTTGTTAGCTCCGGCTCAAGGTTCGGGATGCTCTGGCAAGGTCCGGAACTTGACAGAAGTGCTTCTGCTTTTCATTTGCAATATTTCGTACTTGGTTTACATGGTTGGAAAGTTTGCTTAGTATGCTTTTACTAAGTTTTTGGTGCGTTTTGGATGATATGGCTGATATCGTTTTGCTATGCTTTGCAACATGCTTATGTGAGGCTCTCACGTAAGGTGTTGTGTTCGGAACTAACTTGAGTCAAGTCAAGGACTTGGGCTCGTATGGAGTGGTTGTTTATTCATGTGCAGGTGTTGCTTGAGTTCAAGTCATGGCTGGTGACGGGATCCATTGGACTAGTCTCAGGGAGGAGATGAGGTTCCAACAACCAAATTTAGGAGGAATTTTGGTTGAGCTGATCAGGAGGTTGCGCAGCATGATTGAATCAAGAACAATGCATATGAAGGTATCATGGACGTCGTTGGAAGATGTTTGCACGTGTGCAAGGAGTGCATGGACGTGGCTACATGGTTCCGAGACGTGATGAAGAGATGTGGACGTAAAGAGTTGGTCGGAAAGGTCCAACCAACTAGGTTATGGACTCAGGCTGCGGCTGAGTCGGGTTTGACTCAAATATGGAAAGATTTGAGTTGGTTATGTTAGGATTTCGTGTGGGTCACGAATTTGAGTTGTTTTGGAATGTGGGATACGTTCCTAAGGTGTTAGGAAGTCTTAAGATCGCTTCTATCTGCGTATAGAAGAATCTTGAGCAGTTATAGAAAGTTACGATTCGTGATCTGAGTAGGATTGGAGTCCTAGTTGATATTGGGTTGGCCTAAGGGCTGGTTATATAAGCAAGGGAGCCCAGAGCTCGTGGTTGACGACTTTGGGGCTGTTCCTCTTTTGTTCTATTAAATAAAATTCATAGTTCGAAGGAACTTTTGTGCCTTGTTCGTCCGACTTCTTCCAGACAAGTTTTACTCATCGAGTTTCTGGACAGCACTACCTTTCGTCGGTGGTTTTATCATAACTCGAGTTTTACCGATCCAATTGACGTGATTCTTTTTGGGTTGTCTTCATAACTTGATTGTCTATCATATTTCAAAATTTCATGGTCATTTGATTTGTGTTGTCTGATCCACACGAGTTTCTTTGCAGTGTTCCAGAACTGTTTTCCTCGGGTAGGACAGATTGACCATTGTTTGATCTTTCGATCATAACTTTAGTTTTTCTCGTCGGATTTGAGTGATTATTTTTGTGTTGTCTTCGTGACTTGATTATATCTGATATCTATAACTTTTGTCGCGGTGAAACACGTTTAGATTAGTCTCACTCACGATTTCTTCAAACAGATCAGTTTTCTGCCGAAAGGGTTTGGGGTTTAATTGTTTCCGCTGTGTAAGATTGTTAAATCTACCATTCACCCCCCTCTGGTAGCTTTTCACGTGCTCTTCGATCCTACAAAAACAAAATCCATGTTTTTCCTATAATTGCTAGTTGTTTATATGGATGGGGAAGACAAGAACTCAGGATGAAGTCACGAGTCTTGTTTGGCCTTTTTTGAGCAGGTCAAGCGTCATCTGCCTTTGATTCTTGATCAAATGGAAAGTAGACAAAGAGACCTTTCCAGCAAGTACTTATTTACATTAAATGACCTTGGGAGTTGAAGGTTATGCCCCTTTTAAGCTGGTACTTGCTGCAGTTACGAGGACCCCTCGGGTGGAGCAGCCTTCATTGCATTAATCCCTCCATTCCTCCTAGCTGGATCAATTCCCAAGCACCTAATAATAACAAGGTCATCACAAGGCTTTAATAGTTCCCCATTTGAAGGATAATTAGTTTGAACAATCAGGAATGAATTCACCTGATAATTAAGTTGACGTGCACGAGCGCGTCTCATTGGACCTTGATTAGCTGCAGTGGTGAATGGGCTGCTGTTGTGGCTGTATCAACGGTAGCGATGTCCTCATCATCCTCCCCTTCTTGAAATTGAGTCGTCCTCGACTCAAATGTGTCTTCCTCGCCCACATGTGGTTTCAAATCTGCAATATTAAAAGAAGAAGTAACCCCAAAATGTGCAGGCAACTCAATTTCATATGCGTTATCATTAATTTTTCTAACCACTTTGAAGGGTCCAACAGATCTAGGTAGCAATTTAGATTTTCTCAAATCAAGAAATCTATCCTTTCTCAAATGCACCCAAACCAAATCACCAGGTTCAAAAGCAGCATGCTTTCTTCCCTTGCTACTGGCCTGTTGATACTTAGCATTCATGCTCTCAATGTTTGCTTTAGTTTGCTCATGCATTTTAAGGATTAATTCAGCATGGCGAGAAGCATTAAAATTCAATTTCTCTGAAGGTGGCAGAGCCAAAAGATCAATGGGAGCACGAGGGATAAAACCATATAAAATCTGAAAAGAGCACAATTTAATAGTATAATGCAGCGAACGATTGTAAGCAAATTCAATATGAGGCAAACATTCTTCCCATAATTTGATGTTATGTTTCAGAACAGCCCTAAGAATGGTAGATAAACTACGGTTTACTACTTCAGTCTATCCATCAGTTTGAGGGTGTCAAGTGGTAGAAAAGATCAATTTTGTCCCCAACTTAGCCTATATGGTTTTCCAAAAATGACTAAGAAATTTAGCATCTCTATCTAAAATAATAGTGTTTGGAACCCCATGCAAACGAACAACTTCTTGAAAGAACAAATCAGCAATATGGGTAGCATCATCAGTTTTGTGGCATGATATGAAGTGTGCCATTTTTGAAAATCTGTCCACGATAACAAAAATATTATCCCTCCCCTTCTTTGTTCTAGGCAATCTTAAAACAAAATCCATAGAAACATCCTCCCATGGAGCACTAGGAATAGGGAGAGGCATGTATAAACCATGTGGATTAAGACGGGACTTAGCTTTTTGACAGGTGGTGCAACAAGCAACAAACCGCTCCACATCTCTTCTCATCTTTGGCCAAAAGAAATGGCTTGCTAGGATGTCTTTCGTCTTCTTGACACCAAAGTGTCCCACCAACCCTCCACCATGTGCTTCCTGCAATAGTAAGATACGCACATAACCAGCTGGAATGCACAATTTGTTAGCTTGAAACAAAAAAACCATTAGTGAGAACAAACTTGTTCCATGTTTTCCATTCTTTACATTGCAGCAGCACATCTTTGAAATCAGCATCAAAAGCAAATTGTTCTTTAATTGTTTCCAAGCCAAAAATCTTAAAATCAAGTTGGGACAACATATTATAACGGCGAGATAAGGCATCCTCAATGACATTATATTATCCTTTCTTGTGTTTGAAGACATAAGGAAAGGACTCAATGATTTCTACCCACTTGGCATGCCTACGGTTCAGATTAGTTTGGCTCTTAATGTGCTTCAAAGATTCATCATCAGAATGTATAACAAATTCTTTAGGCTATAAATAATGTCGCCATGTTTCCAAGGTTCGTACTAGTGCATATTATTCTTTATCGTAAGTGGAATAGTTCAGACTAGGCCCATTCAGTTTCTCACCAAAATAAGCAATAGGTTTCCCCTCTTGCCACAAGACACCTCCCAATCCAATACCACTAGCATCACATTCCAATTCAAAAGTCTTACTGAATTCTGGTAATTGGAGAAGGGGTGTATGAGTTAACCTATTCTTCAAAGTTGCAAATGTAGCCTCTTGCGCCTTGCCCCATGTGAATGGTGCACCCTTCTTTGTAAGCTCGTGCAGTAGGCCTGCTACAATGCTGAAGTCTTTCACAAAATGACGATAGAATCCAGCAAGTCCGAGAAAGCTTCATACTTGTGTGACCATGGTAGGAGTCGGTCAGTTGTGTATCGCCTCCACCTTGGCTTGATCGACTTCAATTCCCTGTGGTGTCACAACATAGCCAAGAAAAGAGACTCTATCCGTGCAAAAGGTGCACTTGTCAATGTTACCAAATAAGCGTGCATCACGTAAAGCATTGAAAACAACACGGAGATGATCAAGATGCTCTTCTAGAGATGTGCTATAGATCAAGATGTCATCAAAATATACTACCACAGATCTTCCAATAAAAGCACATAAAACCTCACTCATTAATCTCATGAAAGTGCTAGGTGCATTCTTGAGACCAAAAGGCATGACTAACCACTCAAACAAACCGGACTTTATTTTAAACGCTGTTTTCCATTCATCACCTAGCTTCATGCAAATTTGATGGTATCCACTACGCAAGTCAATTTTAGAGAAAATCATCGAGCCACTAAGTTCATCAAGCATATCATCTAACCTAGGAATAGGATGACGATATCTAATGGTAATGTTATTAGTTGCTCGACAATCTACACACATACGCCATGATCCATCTTTATTTGGGACCAGAAGAATAGGAACAGAGCAAGGACTAAGGGACTGACGCACATAACCTTTGTCGATTAAGTCATGTACATGTTGCTAAATCTCCTTATCTGCTCCGGGTTGGTACTGTATGGTGCTAGGTTTGGCAAAGAAGCCCCATGGATGAGGACAATCTGATGCTCAATACCTCTCAATGGTGGCAGCCCGGCTGGTACCTCTTGTGGAAACACATCAGCGTATTCCTGCAAAAGCTTAGTGACAGCAGGGGACAAAGCACATGGTTCATCGTGAAGTGAGAACAAAGCTTCTTTGCAAGCAAACACATAGCAGATTGCAGCATTATTTTTTAATTCAAACAAATTAGATTTGGAAGCAAGAAAACAAGCACTCTACAATTTTATTTCATTCTTCTTCACATGAGAAGATTTGGAATTGTCTGTCTTAGGGTGTACCGATTCCTTCACAACATTTGAATTTTCATTTTGAGTAGATTTCTTATTTTTCTCTTTGCAAGCTCTAGCAATGTCATCCTTCAAAATAGCATCAAGAGACATAGGGTGCAAAACAAGCTTCTTCTCATTTTTCATGAAAGAGTATTGATTTGATTTACCATGATGTAATGTATCTTTATCAAATTGGCAAGGTCGACCAAATAGCATAGAGCAAGCTTGCATAGGTACCACATCACAATCATTGTAATCATGGTAGGAACCAATTGAAAATTGGACACGAACCAGACGTGTTACCTTAAGCTTACCACTGTCATTGAACCATTGGATGTAGTAGAGATGTGGATGTGGAAGTGTTGTCATCCCAAGCTTCTCTACCATGGCAACACTTGCTAAATTGTTGCAGCTTCCTCCATCAATAATAATGCGACAAGATCGTTCCAAAACTACACACTTAGTTTGGAATAGATTGTGTCGCTGGTTCCGTTCAGCTTTGATCATATGGGCACTCAAGACACGCCTCACAACAGGACTCGTATAGTGGTCAGCATGATCAACCCCAATGTGCTCTTCACCATCATTCTTCTATATTGCAACTTGTGCAGCAAGCATGGCATATGTTTCATCATCTAAATCACTTGCGGATGAGTACTCACCATTTTCTCGTACAATCAGCACACGCTTGCTTGGGCAGTCCCTTCGTAGGTGCCCAAAACTCTTGCAGTGGAGACATTGAATGTCATTTGTTCTCCCAGTGGAAATGATGGAAGAAGAAGTGTTGGCTGCAACTTGGGTGGATCCTTTTGTTGTCTCGATAGCCTGCGACGGTGCTGATATTGATGTAGTCCTGGGCAACCGATTGGAATCATCGTCCGGACAATCATGCTTAAGACCAGCAGCACTTGAGCGGGACTGCCATAAGGTAGATCAACCTGCAGAAATGTTAGTTCTTGTGTGTCGTCCCTGCACTTCTCTTTCAGCCTTACAAGCAAGATGGAATAATTGAGTGGCGTAGTGTATTCCTTATAAGCCAATATGTCCAGAATTTCTCTTGTTAAACCACCCATAAACCTAGCCATTGCAGCCTCTTCATTTTCAACTGGGCCACATCGCATCATGCCTATTTGGAGTTCTTGATAGTATTCCTCAACAGATTTGTTGCCTTGCCTAAGTTGTTGTAATTTATTCAGCAGGTCACAAGCATGATAGGAAGGAATAAAACGATGGAGCATGATTCGTTTCAAGGCATTCCAAGTTTGTGGTACGGTAGCTGGATTTTTAGTTTGATACTCATGCCACCAAATAGAAGCAAAGTCAGTGAATTCACTAGTGGCAGCTCTAGCCTTTTTAACATCAGGGAAATCATGGCATGCAAATTTTTGATCTACTGATAATTCCCAAGACAAATATGCATCCAGATCATATTTCCCATCAAAGGGTGGCATGGAGAATTTAATGCTGCATATGGAATCGTCATTGTCACGTACCTCACGTCGTAGGGCTCGACCACCCATATCACGATGGTCGCAGCGTGGCTGCCGTCGATACCTAAAAGGTCCATCATCAAGATCGATATCCGCTGAATACTCCGCCTCGTTATATCTTGCATCGCTGCCAACAGAGGCGTGGTTATCATCAACAGGTCTTTGTCTCTCTTCGCGTCCAACCTGTTCCATCCTCTCCAATCGCTCAATGATTGCTGCAAGAGAAGTGTTAATAGCCCCAACAGTGCTTTCTAATGTGGTCATCTTGGTGTTGGTGCAAATCTGTGTCGACTCTAATTGACCAATACGTTCTGATAAACACAACGGGTACGGGGGATGCCCTATCTTTCGATGAGAGATGTTGGTGGTGAATGAATTTGGTGGAGGCTGACGTTGGCTGCCCGACTACCACAACCAGAATGGTGTGGCGCCTTGAGCGACAGTTACACCGTCTCCTGGTAACTACGATTTGGGTGGAGGTCGACGTTGTGTTACCCGACTACAACAACCACAAGGGTGATGCGCCTTAGCGATAGTTAAACCGGATCCTGTTGTTGTTGTTCTCGCCGTGCCAAGAACAGCCTTGAACCTACAAGCAATCGAAGAACAAACAAGAACAAGATAACAAGCAAACACTCACAGGTGTGATAAGTTGGGGTTCTGATTCAAGAAATCGGAAGGTCTCGTCGACACTCGCGTAACAAGGAAGTAGTAATGGCTAAACTTACAGAAAACAAAATCCATGTTCTTCATATGGCTGCTAGTTGTTTATATAGAGGAGGAAGACTAGAACTCAAGATAGAGTCATGAGTCTTGTTCGGCCTTTCGTGAGCAGCTCAAGCGTCATCTGCCTTTGATTCTTGATCCAATGGAAAGTAGACAAAGAGACTTTTCCAGCAAGTACTTATTTGCATTAAACAACCTTGGCAGTTGAAAGTTATGCCCCTTTTAAGATGGTACTTGCTGCAGTTACGAGGACCCCTCAAGTGGAGCAGTCTTCATTGCATTAATCCATCTGTTCCTCTTAGCTGGATCAATTCCCAGGCACCTAATAATAACAAGGTCATCACAAGGCTTTAATAGTTCCCCATTTGAAGGATAATTACTTTGAACAGCCAGGAATGAATTCACCTGATAATTAAGTTGACACGCACGAGCATGTGTCATTGGACCTTGATTAGCTGCAAGTGGTGAATGGGCTGCTGTTGTGGTTGTATCAACGGTAGCGATGTCCTCATAATCCTCCCCTTCTTGCAATTGAGTCGTCCTCGACTCAAATATGTCTTCCTTGCCCACATATGGCTTCAAATCTGCAATATTAAAAGAGGAAGTAACCCCAAAATGTGCAGGCAAATCAATTTCATATGCATTATCATTAATTTTTAAGCACTTTGAAGGGTCCAACAGCTCTAGGTAGCAATTTAGATTTTCTCAAATCGGGAAATCTATCCTTTCTCAAATTCAACCAAACCAAATCACCAGGTTCAAAAGTAACATGCTTTCTATCCTTGCTACCAGCTTGTTGATACTTAGCGTTCATGCTCTCAATGTTTGCTTTAGTTTGCTCATGCATTTTCAGAATTAATTCAGCACAGTGAGAAGTATCAAAATTCAATTTCTCTGAAGGTGGCAGAGCCAAAAGATCAATGGGAGCATGAGGGATAAAACCATATACAATCTGAAAAGGGCACAATTTAGTTGTAGAATGCAGCGAACGATTGTCAGCAAATTCAATATGAGGCAAACATTCTTCCCATAATTTGATGTTATGTTTCAGAACATCCCTAAGCATGGTAGATAAACTACAGTTCACTACTTAGGTCTGTCCATCAGTTTGAGGGTGACAAGTGGTAGAAAAGAGCAATTTTATCTCCAACTTAGCTCATAAGGTTTTCCAAAAGTGACTAAGAAATTTGGCATCTCTATCTGAAACAATAGTGTTTGGAACTCCATGCAAACGAACAACTCCTTGAAAGAACAAATCAGCAATATGGGTAGCATCACCAGTTTTGTCGCATGGTATGAAGTGTGCCATTTTAGGAAATCTGTCCACAACAACAAAAATACTATCCCTCCCCTTCTTTGTTCTAGGCAATCCTAAAACAAAATCCTTAGAAACATCCTCCCATGGAGCACTAGGAAAAGGAAGAGGCATGTATAAACCATGTGGATTAAGACAGGACTTAGCCTTTTGACAGGTGGTGCAACAAGCAACAAACTGCTCCACATCTCTTCTCATCTTTGGCAAAAAGAAATGGCTTGCTAGGATGTCTTCCGTCTTCTTGACACCAAAGTGCCCCATCAACCCTCCACCATGTGCTTCCTGCAATAGTAAGATACGCACAGAACCAGCTGGAATGCACAATTTGTTAGCTCGAAAAACAAAACCGTTAATGAGAACAAACTTGTTCCATATTTTTCCTTCTTTACATTGCAGCAGCACATCATTGAAATCATCATCAAAAGCATATTGGTCTTTAATTGTTTCCAAGCCAAAAATCTTAAAATCAATTCGGGACAACATATTATAACGGCGGGATAAGACATCCGCAGTGATATTATCTTTTCCTTTCTAGTGTTTGATGACATAAGGAAATGACTCAATGGATTCTACCCACTTGGCATGCCTACGGTTCAGAATGGTTTGGCTCTTAATGTGCTAAAGATTCATTATCAGAATGTATAACAAATTCTTTAGTACATAAATAATGTTTCCATGTTTCCAAAGTTCGTACTAGTGCATATAATTATTTATCGTAAGTGGAATAGTTCAGACTAGGCCCATTCAGTTTCTCACTAAAACAAGCAATAGGTTTCCCCTCTTGCAACAATACACCTCCCAATCAAATACCACAATCATCACATTCCAATTCAAAAGTCTTACTGGAATAGGGTAATTGGAGAAGGGGTGTATGAGTTAACCTATTCTTCAAAGTTGCAAATGCAGCCTCTTGCGCCTTGCCCCATGTGAATGGAGCACCCTTCTTTGTAAGCTCATGTAGTGGGCTTGCTATGGTGCTGAAGTCTTTCACATAACGATGATAGAATCCAGCAAGTCTGAGAAAGCTTCATACTTGTGTGACTGTGGTAGGAAACGACCAGTTGTGTATTGCCTCCACCTTGGCTTGATCGACATTAATTCCTTGTGGTGTCACAACATAGCCAAGAAAAGAGACTCTATCCATGCAAAAGGTGCACTTGAAAATGTTACCAAATAAGCGTGCATCACTTAAAGCATTGAAAACAACACGAAGATGATCAAGATGCTCTTCTAGAGATGTTCTATAGATCAAGATTTCATCAAAATGTACTACCACAAATTTTCCAATGAAAGCACGTAAAACCTCATTCATTAATCTCGTAAAAGTGCTAGGTGCCTTAGGGAGACCAAAAGGCATGACTAACCACTCATACAAACCAAACTTGGTTCTAAATGTTGTTTTCCATTCATCACCTAGCTTCATGCGAATTTGATGGTATCCACTATGCAAGTCAATTTTAGAGAAAATCATCGAGCCACTAAGTTCATCAAGGATATCATCTAACCTAGGAATAGGATGACGATATCTAATGGTAATGTTATTAATTGCTCAACAACCTACACACATGCGCCATGATCCATCTTTCTTTGGAACCAAAAGAACAGGAATAGAGCAAGGACTAAGGGACTCACGCACATAAACCTTTGTCGGGTAAGTCTTGTACTTGTTGCTGAATCTCCTTAGTCTCCTCCGGGTTGGTCCTGTATGGTTCTCAGTTTGGCAAAAAAGCCCCAGGGATGAGGTCAATCTGATGCTCAATCCCTCTCAATGGTGGCAGCCCGGCTGGTACCTCTTGTGGAAACACATCAGCGTATTCCTGCAAAAGCTTAGTGACAGTAGGGGGCAAAGCACATGGTTCATCGTGAAGTGAGAACAAATCTTCTTTGCAAGCAAACAAATAGCAGATTGCAGCATTTATTTTTTAATTCAAACAAATCAGGTTTGGAAGAAAGAAAACAATCACTCTTCAATTTTATTTCATTCTTATTCACATGAGCAGATTTGGAATTGTTAGTCTTAGGGTGTACCGATTCATTCGCAACATTTGAATTTTCATTTTGAGTAGATCTCTTATTTTTCTCTTTGCAAGCTCTAGCAATGTCATCCTTCAAAACAACATCAGGAGACATAGGGTGCAAAACAAACTTCTTCTCATTATGCATGAAAGAGTATTGATCTGATTTACCATGATGTAATGTATCTTTATCAATTTTCCAAGGTCGACCAAATAACCTAGAGCGAGCTTGCATAGGTACCACATCACAATCAATGTAATCATGGTAGGAACCAATTGCAAATTCGACACGAACCAGACGTGCTACCTTAAGCTTACCACTGTCGTTGAACCATTGGATGTAGTAGGGATGTGGATGTGGAAGTGTTGTCATCCCAAGCTTCTCTACCATGGAAACACTTGCTAAATTGTTGCAGCATCCTCCATCAATAATAATGCGACACGATCGTTCCAAAACTACACACTTAGTTTGGAATAGATTGTGTCACTGGTTCTGTTCAGCTTTGATCATTTGGGCACTCAAGACACGCCTCACAACAAGACTCTCACAGTGGTCAGCATGATAAGCCCCAATGTGCTCTTCATCATCATTCTTCTTTCCTACATCTTGTGCAGCAAGCATGGCATATGTTTCCTCATTAAATCACTAGCGGATGAGTACTCACCATTTTCTCGTACAATCAGCACATGATTGCTTGGGCAGTCCCTTCGTAGGTGCCCAAAACCCTTGCAGTGGAGTCATTGAATGTCTTTAGTTCTCCCGATGGAAGCAATGGAAGAAGAAGTGTTGGCTGCAGCTTGGGTTGATCCTTTTGTTGTCTCAATTGCACGCGAAGGTGCTGATTTTGATGTAGTCCTGGGCAACCGATTTGAAGCATCGTCCGAAGAATCATGCTTAGTACCAGCAGCACTTGAGCAGGACTGCCATGAGGTAGTTCGACCTGCAGAAATGTTAGTTCTTGTACGTCGTCCCTGCACTTCTCTTTCGGCCTTACAAGCAAGATGGAATAATCGAATGATGTTAGTGTATTTCTTATAAGCCAATATGTCCTGAATTTCTCTTGTTAAACCACCCATAAACCTAGCCAGTGCAGCCTCTTCATTTTCAACTAGGCCACAACACATCATGCCTATTTGAGGTTCTTGATAGTATTCCTCAACAGATTTGTTGCCTTGCCTAAGTTGTTGTAATTTATGCAACAGGTCACGAGCATGATGGGAAGGAACAAAACAACAACGCATGATTCATTTCAAGGCATTCCAAGTTTGTAGCACGGTAGCTGGATTTTTAGTTTGATACTCATGCCACCAAACAGAAGCAAAGTCAGTGAATTCACTAGTGGCAGCTCTAACCTTTTTATCATCAGGAAAATCATAGCATGCAAATTTTTGATCTACTGATAATTCCCAAGACAGATATGCATCCGGATCATATTTCCCATCAAAGGGTGGTATGGAGAATTTAATGTTGTGTAGGGAATCGTAATTGTCACGTACCTCACGTTGTAGGGCTCAACTACCGATACCACGATGGTCACGACGTGGCTGCTGCCGATACCTGAAAGGTCCATCATCCAGCTCAGTATCCGATGAATACTGTGCCTCGTCATATCTTTCATCGCTGCCTACAGAGTTGTGGCTGTCATCAACACGTATTTGTCTCTCTTTGTGTCCAACCCGTTCCATCCTCTCCAATCGCTCAATGCTTGCTGCAAGAGAAGTGTTAATAGCCCCAGCAGTGCTTTCTAATGTGGTCAGCTTGGTGTTGGTGCAAATCTGCGTCAACTCTAATTGACCAATGCGTTCATTGGTGACTTGAATATCCTCGTTGAGGGCATCCGTGTGCAGCTTTACTTGGCATTCGAAATGCTGAATGATGCCCCTCGTACGTGGTGAATGTGGTGATGTCGCATTCGCATCCGCTGACATGGTTAGTATAGATAGGAAATAGAACAGCAAACAGATTAATCCTAGCAGTTGCTAATGGTTGGTAGGACACAATCACTTCCTCACTAGCAAGAATTCAAGCTCTTACAAGTTCTTACCACGCGATGCAGGGGGCGTCGGCAAACAGCAACAACAACAACAACCGGTGGCTGCCAGCCCAATTATGTGGTGTTGTAGATGATTTTGTGGAGCTGTAGGTGGCTGCTAGAAATGAGTTGCACAAAGGAACAACTAGTACCACGTTAGTCACAACAAGTTAAATAAACGTTCCATGATGGTACTGTGCTGGTCCTAATCTAAACCGTGATAGAGACGCGAGCCGTTACTCCACATGATGTTAAATTTACTGTAGTAGAAAAGTCCGGACAGCACAAATGTTGTGTTTTAACAAAACGTTCAAAACAGCAAGTTGAACTACGAAACTTGAAACAAATGTTACATAAAATGTTTCTTTTTTGTACTGAGAAACTTTTTCTAACAATTTTAGTAAGTGCAGCTTTTCTTTCTTTGCACGTGCCTTTTTCTTGCTGATCCGTGCGGCTTTTCTTTTGCACTTGCCTTTTTCTCAACTTTGGGTAGATAATGAAAATTGATTGAGAACAAAGTGGTACGAACTTGAAACTCTAGCGGTGAAAAACATAGGACTAGCAACTCGACACAAAAAGGCAACTGTGTATTCAACAAGTCGAGAGCTAAGTAGCCAAGAAAAAGGCTCAAAGTGTTTTTAGGATTTTTAGAGCGAACTTTTGTAGGCAAAAGTGGACTGTAGGTAAATGAAGAACAAGAAGAAAGAAATCTCTCACCGAGCAACCTGAAATCTGATACCACTTGATGAACCCAACGGGTACAGGGGATGCCTTATCTTTCGTTGAGAGATGTTGGTTGTGAACGAATTTGGTGGAGATCGACATTGGCTGAACGACTACCACAACCAGAATGGCGTGGCGCCTTGAGCGACAGTTACACCAGCTCTTGATAACTAAAATTTGGGTGGAGGTCAACATTGTGCTACCCGACTACAACAACCACAAGGGTGCTGCGCCTTAGTGATAGTTACACCAGCTCCTGTTGTTGCCGTTCTTGCCGTACCAAGAACAGCCTTGAACCTGCAAGCAATCGAAGAACAAGCAAGAACAAGATAACAAGCAAACACTCACGGGTGATATAAGTTGGGATTCTGATTCAAGTAATCGGAACGTCTCGTCAACACTTGCGTTAGTAGCAATGGCTAAACTTACAGAAAACAAAACACAAGTTCATCCCATGGCTGCTAGTTGTTTATATAGAGGGGGAAGACTAGAACTCAGGATGGAGTCACGAGTATTGTTCGGCCTTTTCTGATCATCTCAAGTGTCATCTGCCTTTGATTCTTGATCCAATGGAAAGTAGACGAAGAGACCTATCCAGAAAGTACTTATTTGCATTAAACAACCTTGGGAGTTGAAAGTTATGCCCCTTTTAAGCTGATACTTGCTGCAGTTATGAGGACCGCTCGGGTGGAGCAGCCTTCATTGCATTAATCCCTCCATTCCTCCTAGCTAGATCAATTTCCAAGCACCTAATAATAACAAAGTCATGACAAGGCTTTAATAGTTTCCCATTTGAAGGATAATTACTTTGAACAACCAGAAATGAATTCACCTGATTTGGACCTTGATTAGCTGCAAGTGGTGAATGGGCTGCTGTTGTGGTCGTATCAACGGTAGCGATGTCCTCATCACGGGTCGCGCCCCTCGGGTCTCTACATGGAAGACTGTGCCAACACTGCTGCCAACTCTCTACGCGCCCTGTCCCGTTTTGCCATGGACAATACGTCAACTAGGGCACTGAGGCACTGACAAGAGACATGACACAATGAGATGAGGCAAATGCGGCGGTGGCAGGCGCGACAGTTCAACCCCGCCCCAAGGATCGAACGTATAGGAACAAATATATAAGAACCCACCTCTCATATGAGGAAGGCGGGAACTAGCTACAACGTAGAGGGCCTACCCCCGCCTATAAAAGGGGGGTCAAAGCTGATGGGCAAGGAAAAACGAAGAAGATGACCAGAAAAGAGGGAGTTATTCCCTCTGCTAGAGCACTAGAACCTCTCCTCATACTTATACTTCCCCTCCATTAATAGTAAGAATAAGAGATCCCTGGACTGGACGTAGAGCACCTTGCCCGAACTAGTATACATCCCTTGTTCTAGCTGCTAGGCCGCCTCGAGGCATAACTCACGGTGCATTCGATGCTCGTCGGCAAATTGAACGCTGATAGCAGGTACAAGGGAAGGAACCATCGATTGTACTACAGAGTAATACCATAATATTCAGATAGGAAAACATAAAGAGATACATAGAGGTGGAAGATGTATGAATCGTTATGTCGTATGACGGGGCCAGGGCATAGGTTGGACTCATTTGATCAAGATCTTAAAACAAAGAGAGACCCCTGAATCAGCTGAGGAAAGCAGAGGGAAAAATTGAAAGATGGTTCACCTTCTTTGGCTTAAAGATGGGTCTTGCTTGATAGAAATGCAACATCCGCCAACTCAGCTATCACCATGGTAAAACCAGATGTAAAACCAGGCTAGAGATTGAATTAGATAGTTTTAGAAATGTTAGTGCTAAATACTTAGTTTAGAAGTTGAGGGTTAAGTAGTCACCAGTTCATAGTTTGTAGGGGTATATAGACTTTTTCAATATCTTTAAGTTATGATTTTAGTATGTGTACATTCTCTCCTCCACACCACCTCTCTGCCTTTGATTCCATCTACCAGCGTCCGGTTTCTCACCAGGATGTAACGGTTGGTCCTTCTTTTTGTCGATCAAAACCCTGCAGGCTGGTACATATTTATAAGTGGGTTAGGGGACCTCTCTTAGTTACACAATCAATATTGTACTATTTGTGTAACACTCCTTTGCACTCTGAACCTCTACTAGCTAGAACATTTATACTGGATCTAAACTCCACAAACACTAAAGATGACAGCCCCTTGGTGAATATGTCTACATATAGTGAGATGGTAGGTTTTAACAGATCCTTATACACCATATTTAACTCACAATTCACCTCATGGAAGGCATTAAAAAGAGAACACAACATAGTGGTAGGAGTTATTTACTAACAATTTTCACTAACTGTTAGTGTTTATTTGCATGCAGGTGAATTATACCTGAACTTTTAGGTGAATTGCAAGGATTAATCTAGAAAATAGTGTTTCCAATCAATCAGGAGCTGACATGTGGTAACACATAGATCCATGGGCTCACTTTCAAACATATCCAAGGGAATACCGAAATTCATCTAGAAGGCGTCCGAGAGCCCACAGATTAGCGATGTGGAGCAAGTGGAGGCTGAGTGGAGCACCCCATGTTCGGCCGAAGCTCCTGTTCGGTCGAACATGTCTCGCTTCTGTGTTCCACGTGCTGCTACGTGTTATTTCCTGGTGGATCCTCGAAGGCGGTGGTGACTACTTTCTGTGGAAGAAGTGGCTCCAAATCGACCTCACTCTATATATAGGGCCCCTCACTCCCTCACTCACACACACACCAAACTGTTGAAGTTTAGTACATCACTCTTAAGCCTTAGTGTTGTTCTAGAGTTGGCTACGATAGGAGGAGAATGAGGAGAAGAAAGGAGGAAGCTTGAGCTTGTTCAATACTCTCCTCACACTTGTACCTCGATGATGCTTCTTGTATGAGTAAGCCTTCATGAATTCCAAATTAAGTCTTGTTCCTTAATTATAGCAATTGATTCAATTAGTTGTTTGTTGTTTCATTGCTCTACACGTTAGGGGCTCTAGTCTTAGCTTTGTATCCAGAAAGATTAGAGTTTTGGTTGATAACGTAGACGCGGTGTCTAGGTTAGAAACCATCAGATAATATCTCATAGACCCGCGGATTGAGTAGGTAGACGGTAGGTGGTGAAAGCCATATCCTTTCTTTGTAACACTCCACGTTCGGCTACGCCACGTGCCTCTTATGATAGTAATGGTCATTGCAGAAAAGCATATTTCATTAATAAAAGCAAGAAAATGCGACTTATGATTACTAGGTGAGGTCAATATCCAATACCCAAATAATCAACAACACCATATCCAGTTCCACCAATTATCATTAACAACTATTCAATAACGGCAACGACTGCTGTGCAATCTGGACTCCTGTGCAAGCGTGCAATCCGCAAATCTCAGCCATTTGACGGACATCCAAGGGTGGGTGACATTTTACACATAAATCCTTCCACCTGCCTATGTAACAGGAAGGATCTATGTGTAAAATGGTAGCCACCTTTAGATGTTCATCCAATGGCTGAGATTCGCGGATTGCAGATTGCATAGCAGTTGTTGCCTTCAATATCCATCCGACTTAATTAATCATGACTATCCATATTTGTCCATAACCATTCATATCCAATTAATCATAACCAAATGCATAACCCAATACCCAATTCCAGCCTTTGTTCAATATCATGTCCATAACTCTAATCACGTGAGGGTCCAGGTCACTCATAACTGGGAGCACCACTATCATGATAGTTTTACACTCTGCGGAGTGGCACCACTTTACCCACAAGTTCATGATTGCATCACCTTCGGCGACTAAGAACCTCCATTATGCCGTCTCACACTCCCGTCGGTGTGTGGCCACGAGGTCACAGAATAACCTTTACAAAGTTACTACTAGCATGTGCGGACCCACTAAGGTTTCACCGGAGGTGATGTCTCACAAATGAGCACATCCATCCAAGGGCCCCCTCTTGTGCCGTTCAGATCCCAGGGCAGTCCCGCCATTATTGCAAACCCAACCGATTCCCATTCCTCGAGCCTTCCATATCATCCGAACGATGTTGGCAATACACTAATTAATAGGGTAAGCCGCACCCATACCTTACCATGTGGTGGCACTGTAATCCTGGATGGTCACTCCATGAACCGGTCCTTAGATCTAGAGCAAGCAAAACCACCATACCATCCAATCCGTTCCACATAACCAGCTTGCTTAGATCCCTAGGTTCCATGTTACTAAGGGTCATGATCATCATTTCACATAGTTCACATGATCAAAGTTTATAATCAAGTTATTTAGCTATTCCTGATCTCAATTAAGAAAAGAAAAGCAAAAGTGTAAAATACCCTTCCTGACTCTCTACACTACTTCCCGAGCGAAAAGGCAAGGCATACAAGTCTAGTAAATTCCTATCATGGGTTTACCCATCAATTTGACACGAGCATGCAAGTTCGAAATAAAACATTTCAAAAACAGGATCAAAATGTTTAAGGGCACTTGCTCCGGTGGATGGTTTGAATCGAGAGCTTCAAAGTTCTGGTGTTAAAGGTCCTCGTAAGCACCCTCTAGAGCGTTTCCTCTATTTGGCGCGACAAACATGCTAACAAGCATTACGATTAATAAATGCTCATATATTACACAATATTCCATGATATGCGTGAATGATGCAATTATGGTGTAAATAATGTTGCTAAGTTACTACTATTGCTTACTCAATTAAGTTTTATGCGGTTGAGTAAGTTTCGGGTCATTTCTGGAAAAACTGGGAAAGTTTTAGGATTTCCTGTAATTCAGAAATCGGACTAATCCTCACTGGGGTCGGACATGTCCGCTCTGGACCGGACTAGGCCGCATTGGACCGGACAAGTCCTCTATGGTCCAGGGTTTTGTGAACTTCCCAGCTAGGGCATGGTTTGAGTCGAGTAGGTGATCAATTTTGATGTGGAAAGTTGGATCTAGGATAGTTACCGTGAATGTAATGGTCCAACAGTCGAAGATCGGGCGTAATGCGCGATACTTGACGTCTAGATCCATTGACGATGAATCGGCAACAAAACAAAGAAGAAGAACGTTGATGATGAAGATTTGATGAGAAGATCGCAGTAGCGATGACGATATTGCCAGATTCTCCTTCTTCGTCCTTCCTCTTCTCATTTCTCTTCCTTCTCCTCCTTCTCCTCCCTTCCTTGCGGGCGAAGCTTCTCTCTTGAACGGCAGCTCATGATGAGACGGTAGGGCGGTGGGGTTTTCTCATGTGGGCAGGGGTAAGAGGAGGGCTTTAGGTTGTTTATATAGGGGTGGAGTGGTGGGATTAGGGTGGAAAGCTACTAGGACTTGGTGGGGACAAGTAGGGCCTTGGTGGGGTTCCACTTGGGCTCTTTGTGGGTAGGCACGACGTCCTAGGGTCTAAATATGTCAATGACACATTAAGAGTTGTGGAGGAAAATTCGAATCCGAGTCAAAACAGTAAACACCAGACTAGCCCGTTTCAGTACCGGACAAGTCCATTTTCGTTTCTGTAGCCACATCGGACTAGTCCGTTGATGAGCAGACAAGTCTGTTGTACCACAGCGAAAAGGGGATTTCTGAACTAGATTGAGGTTATCCGTACAAGTATGGGGTTTTACAGTTTTATAATCGGACTAGTCCGCAAAATTAACAGACAAGGCCAGATTGGAACAGAAGCATCACCGGATTAGTCCGCACAGATGAATGGACAAGTCCGTTGCTTTGAAGAAGCTGAATTAAGCCTTCACAAACTGGGGCACCAGACTAGTCCAGGGTTGGGACCGGACAAGTCCATACCAAGAATTGATTTTAGTTGTTCTTTTGCCTCTAATTCATTTTATTCTTGTTCCTTTTTGTAGTGTCTTATGTTAACCATGTATGGGAATGAGTGCAATGCATGATGATGAAAAATGAGGGTGTTACAAACCTACCCCTCTTAAAATGAATCTCGCCCTCGAGATTCGATGTAGAAGAGAAAAGATGGGGAAATTCCTTCTTAAGATCATCTTCACGCTCCCATGTAGCCTCGGATTCAGCACGATGGTCCCATTGTACTTTACACCATCGAATCACTATGTTCCTTGTTACCCTCTCTTTGGTGTCCAAGATTTTGATGGGTTGCTCGACATAGGTCAAATCTTCCTTAAGCTCCAATTCGTCAATTGGTACTTGCTCTTCCGGAACTCTTAGGCACTTCTTGAGTTGTGACATGTGGAACACATCATGAACACTGGGAAGATGTATCGGCGTCTCCAATTGATATGCCACTTCTCCACGTTTGTCCAAAACCTGAAATGATCCGATATAGCGGAGTGCTAACTTGCCTTTAACGTTAAATCGCTTGTGACCTCGAATAGGCGATACATTGAGATACACGAAGTCTCCCACTTCGAAAGCTAAGACTCTTCATCGGTTATCCACATAGCTTTTTTGACGCGACTAAGCTGCCCTAAAAATTTCACATATTATCTGAACTTGATTTTCGGTGTCATGTATCGCATCAAGTCCAAATACTTGGGTCTCTCCTGTTTCGTTCCAAAATAGAGGTCTTCTAGACCTTCTTCCATATAGTGCTTCATAAGGCGACATTTTCAAACTTGCATTGTAGTTGTGGTTGTAGGAGAATTCAGCATATGGCAGACTTTTGTCCCAACTTTCTCCATACTTTAACGCACATGCTCTTAACAGGTCCTCCAATATCTAGTTTGTCCTTTTGGTTTATTCGTCCATTTGGGGATGCTAGGCAGAACTAAAGTTTAACTGGGTTCTCATGCACTCATGGAGTTTCTGCCAGAATCTAGAGGTAAGCTAAGAACCTCTGTCGGAGAGTGTTTTCTTAGGTGCTCCATGTAAACACACTATTCTTCTCATATACAGTTATGCCAATTTTGCGCCGCTATAGGTAGTCTTGACAGGGATAAAATTCGCTGTTCGGTCAACCGATCCACAATAACCCATATTGAGTCATATCCTTATGGGGTGCACAGTAAACCAATTATGAAGTCCATACCAACTTCTTGTCACTTACATTTCGCTGTCTTCAATGGCTTTAATAGTCCAGCTGGCCTTTGATGTTCAGCCTTCACTCGTTGGCATACATCACATAGTGCAACTTATTCAGCTATGTCCTTCACTCCATCCCACCAATAACACATCTTCAGATCCCTGTACAATTTCATAGAACCGGGATGAATGGAATAAGGCGAGCTATGTGCCTCCTTTAGTATCGTGTCGTGAATGTGCTTCACATTAGGCAAAATGATTCGTTTTGCAAGCCACAGCATGCCATTGTCATCTTCGTTGAATCTCCATTCCCACCCCCCTTGGATTCTTTCCTTGTCTCTTGAATTTCCTCATCCATTGTTTGAATCTCTCGTATATCCTGTTCCAACATCGAATTTACTTCCATTGCTCCCATTTCATTCACGAATCTGAGATGCAATTGTTCAAACTCCTTACATAGCTTGGATGGTAATTCTCAGACCGTGAGTTGGTTACTCGTTCCTTTTCAGCTTAAGGCATCTGCCACCACATTGGCCTTTCCTGGGTGAAAGTTGATTCCAACATCGTAGTCCTCGATGAGTTCCAACCATCTCCGTTGTCTCAAATTCATATCGGTCCGCATGAATATGTACTTGAGACTCTCGTGATCCGAGTAAATTTCACATTGGTGTCCAAGAATGTAGTGTCTCCAAATATTCAAAGCATGCACTACGGTTGCGAGTTCAATATCATGCGTAGGATAGCTCAATTTGTGCTTCTTGAGCTGCCTAGATGCATAAGCTACTACTCGTCCTTCTTGCATCAATACGCGCCCAAACCCTTGCCTCTATGCTTCACAATAAACTTTGAAGCTCTTACCCACATGTGGTAATATTAATACTGGTGCAGTGGTCAACCTCCTCTTTAATTCTTCAAAACTGTCCTGGCAAATCTGTGTCCATTTGAACGGTTTCCCTTTCACTAGTAGCTCAGTCATGGGCTTCGCTATCTTTTAGAAGTCCTTGACGAAACGGCGATAATATCCAGCCCTTCCCAGGAAACTCCGAATCTCCTTCACATTCCGCCGGGCTTCCCATTTCAACACATCTCTTACTTTTCGTGGGTCAACAGATACTCCTCCCTCGGAAATAATGTGGCCTAAGAATGATATCTCCATCAACCAGAATTGACACTCGTTAAACTTAGCATACAACTGGTGTTCTCGCAATTTCTGCAATGTTAGCCTTAAATGCTCTTCATGCTCTCCTTCACTTCTCGAGTATACCATGATATCAACGACGAACACTACAACGAACTGATCCAAGTACTCCATGAAGACCTATTCATGAGGTACATGAAAGGGGCAGCCGCATTCGACAATCCGAACGACATAACGGTGTACTCATACGACCCATACCGTGTTTGAAAAGTTGTTTCAGGTATGTTTGCAGGTTTGATTTTTAGTAGGAAGTACCCTGATCGAAGATCAATCATGGAAAATATTCGAGCTCCCTTCATTTAGTTAAACAAATCTTCTATGTGGGGCAACGAATACTTGTTCTTGATCGTCACCTCATTGAGACATATGTATTCCACACACATCCTTTGGGATCCATCCTTCTTATCTACGAAGAGCAATGAGGCTCCCCATGGTGAGGAACTTGGGCGTATAAAAGCCTTTTCTAGCTGCTCTTGCATTTGCTTCTTGAGCTGCACTAGTTCATTAGCAGGCATCCTATATGGTCTTTTAGCTATAGGTGCAGTTCCAGGTAGTAAGTCGATGACGAACTCGATGTCACAATCAGGTGGCATATCCGGCAATTCTTCCAAGAAGACCTCTGAATATTCACAAAAAATCAAAATTTTCTCCAATGTTGCACCTTACACATGGTTCAGTATTGCCTTTTCCAGTTGTGGATTGAACAGTCTTGAATTCTATATTGATTCCATCATCATTTGTCAGTTGCACTGTCCTTGTGGCACACTGAATAACTCCATTATGCTTTCGTAGCTGTCGAAGTATGCCAATGACACTTCCCCCGACACTACTAAAAAGTTGTCTGCGGAGGCTCGTATTTAGGCAGAGAGAAAAATCAAGATCCAAGAACAAGGTGACACAGAGAGTTTTATGTGGTTCGGGCCACCTGAGCGTAATACCCTACTCCACGGGGTGCTTGTGTATTGTATGAACTTGTGGACAAGTAAGATTTCGTAAGCCTGGGCCTTGAATAGCTTGAGTTCTATCTTGCAGCATAGTTCTTTTATATGCTAAGGACTGGCTGTTACAGAATGTGTCGTGGCCCGACAGGTGGCCCCGACTATAATAACCGCCCTATACACGATCTACGGGTGTTAAGGGGGGGGGGGGGTTCAATAATGTGATAACGTGCCAACACCGGAGCCACCCTAAGGAGGGAGGTAGGTCTGGCACTGCGAGACACGGGGCAGGGCCGGAGCCACCGTAAGGAGGGAGGCAGATCCGGCACTATGGGACACGTGTTGCTTCCGGAAGTCCACAATAATGGAATGTGGAATTCAACGCGCCGTCTTCTGGTACCAAGGGATACCTAGTATGCAGGGTAGCGATAGTGGCCCCCAGACCCTACTCTAGTGAGATTATGAGGTTTCAATACCGGAGGTGGGGCCATTATCTCTCCCGCATTGCTGCTTCAGCTTCCCTCGGGACACGCGGCCCTTTTGATTTTGTAGGTGAGACACATGACATGCGGATCTCACGCAATTGAAGGACGCCAGTTTCCAATACGATTTTCGTATTGGTTCCATACACAATCTTTGTAGTAATGTCAGGTCGCCGCCCTCAGGCTTCCAACTTCTAATCATGACAACGGTTCACCCGGGCCTCCTTGTCATTGACGAGGTAACTTTCTTGAGCGTGATCAAGATCAGAATGCAGTTGCCATCAAAGTGTTGCAGAGGCTTAATAAAGGGAGAGGCGCTGAAAGGTGACAGAACTCTTATGCACCGATCTACTCTTGCTCATAGAGTTCTCCGCTTAAACCCTTGCATCGCGCTCCCACTTTTGCTCCACTTTGCGATGATGGAACTCGGACTCCCCCCAGCAAGATTGTGAGCGAGAAGGATCTCACAAGAGTCCAGATGCTAATGAGCTGGCAGAGCGACTCCTTCAACATTGGTATTCGCTGCAGCAAGCTCCCGATCAAGTAGGAGTCCTCCGACGACATTGTCTACTTCTCGATGTACGCCATGGTTGGGCTGGTTCCACCAGTATCCAGCTTCTTGCTGATGCTGCTGTAGTCATAAGGGCTCCAACTGCATCATCTCGGACCTCATTCGATCTTGCTGGTGGCGATCTTCGTCCACTTCTGTGAGATGTGGGTAAGCGTGCCACCCCGCGTGCCGCTGTTTCGGACCTTCTTCACTCTCCGGGCGACATGCAAAGGTAACATCTTTTTGGGATTCTACTACTTTGTAAGGTGTAGGAATTCCCCATAAAAGTACATCAAGTCCTTCCATTCCGAAAAGTGGGAGACTTGGAAGACTGACTGGGTGGTTATCTGGGTGGACCCTCATGATCCGCCGGAGCTGCCAGAAGGGTTCCCGACAATGGAGTGTGACTCATGGGAGGAGCTTCCGAAGCTGACCGAAGAGTACAACCCTGTGCTATCAAGAATTCAGAACTTGGTCGACAGAGGATTGATGTCTTTGATGGTCCTCGACAACTTCCTGACCAACCGCTGGGCTCCACTCAAGCAGCGTGATTTGCAGCTTGGTCATACTCCAAAGAAATGGATTTCCTCTAGGTTTAGGTTGGTCGAGGAACAACTCAGATGAGCACGCCTTGAAACTCCATCTGCAGAACTTGAACAGTGGAACTCTATCAAGAGATTACCTCGTACCTCCGATAGAGTTCTTACCTTTGTGTGTAGTTCCGAGGATCAGCAGGGAACTGCAAAAGGTGATGCCACTGCTTGACGATATAGGTCTTGCGGTACGTCAAAGGAGCACTTCGCCAGCAGGGGTTGTAATCCTCGATGCTTCGACCCCCTACCCACATGAAGGGTCTGACTCTGCACCTGTCAGCGGAAACGGCAAGGCTCCTGCAGACCCAAGCCAGAAAAAGTCTAACTCAAGTCGAGGCAAAGGCAAAGAGCCCGTCGACACCTCCAGTCAGAAGAGGAAGTTGTCACGAACTGATGGCAGCTCTGCCAGATCAGCTCCATCACAAGCGGTACCATTGCCTCGCCCGATCCTCAAGTCAGTGCTGGTTGTGCTTCCAGCAACGACAACTCCGGCTCCGACGGCCAAATCATCTTCGGATCCAGTGCCTGCAGTGGGCACTAGGTCCGGCAAGTCTACTCTGGTCCTGGTGCCAGTGGCGGGCTCTGGGTCCGGAGTATATTCTCAAGCGATAGAGATCCCAAATGAGGCGGCTCTGGCGGCTGCCACAACTCCTGGGTTGAAGTACGGAGCCTCTGCCTCACCGACGACGGTGGGTTCTTACTCCGGCCGTCCAAGAAAGAAGTTCCATGGTGACTGGAGTGGCAGCATCCCCAGGTAATAATCGGCACTTAAACTTGTGTTTTCTGTTTGTTTTTTTGTTTTTTCTTGAATTCTCTATTCCTTTGTTTCGAGAGTATCGAGAGGATGAGTTACTGCTCCGGCACCTGCCAGCGCCGCGACCACAGAGACCACATCGATTGGAGCCCCCGCTATTGATACGACTTCTCCTATGGTCATGGCGGATGACACGGTAGCTCCAGCGTCAACTGATGTCGGGATGACCTTGGTGCTAGCAGCAGAAGAAATTGTGGTTGCGCCAGACCATGAGGAATAAACATCGGAGCAAGCTTTAGCTGCTCCAGAGCTAGTGTCGGAGGTAACGGCATCAGTGCCAGAGATTTTGGAAGCTACAACAGAAGTTCCGGCACCAGTTCCGGTCGGTACCTGAAGATCCAGCTACGAGTCCTTTTACATCTGCCCCGGAGGTCCATGAGCTCCCAGAACTTAGCGCTACAGACGTCGAGCTGTTGAGTCCATGCTTGTGCCATGGGCCCCAACAACTATTCTGGAAGACTCGAGGGAACCAAAGGAACCTCAGGCAAGTCCTGAGCCAATCCCCTTGGACATGATGATTGACAATGCCTACTCGAGCCTCCATCGAGTTCAACTTGCCTTTGACTACGAGTACAAGACCCTGGAGGATGAGCGTGACACCCTAAGGAGCTAGCGCAAGCTGCTCTACTTCAAAATGAAGTTGATGCAGTGTTGGCTAGCGGACCTAAGGGATTGGCTGGAGGCCGAGAAAGCTCGGCAGACGCATCTGAGCAACGCAGGATGAACGAGAGGCTGCAATAAAAGCCTTTGATTACAAGACTCGAGAGATCTACGAGCATGCCAAGAAAGTCAATGAACTGGCAGAAGATCGCTCGGAGAGTCTCAAAACTTTGAGGGAACAACTCTTCAAGCGTCGAGATGCTTTAGATAATAAGGAGGATGAGCTCTAGATGAGAGAGGCTAAGATCTCTCAGAAGTTAGAGCGCAGTGAGCAAGACTTGGCTAACCGCGTAGAGAAATTCAAGTCCAGGTGCGAAAAAGAAAAGCACCAAGTATGGCTGGCAGGAGGAGTCAACAAGAGAGAAAGTGTTGTCTCTGCCAGGGAGAACAAGGTGAAGGCTAAGGAGAGGAACCTTGCAGAGAAGCGAGACCGCTTGAACCTCTGGGGGAAGCAAATCCCTAACCAAGAAAGGCAGCTAGCTGAACAGATTCAGCAACATGCTAAAAAGGTCGAGCGGTTCTCGAAGGAGGGCTCTGCGGAGCTATCATCCGCAGGAAGGTCACTACAAGTGCTCCGGGGTATGAGAGCAATTGTGTCACAGTAGGTTTGGGATTTCTTTGGGCGAGCGGAAGATGCTCTGATGCCACTTGGATTCAGTCCGGTCTGACTGGCTGACCTGGAGCCAGAGATGGACAAGGCCTTGGAGGCGCTCAACTCCGTCGGAACTAAGCAGGATGCACTGGAAGATGTGATCAGCAACCATCTCGAGACCGATGGAAAATCATTGCTGAAGAATGTCGCAGAATATGTGCTGACATGCTTTTGAAGCTGGGATCCCTCTATGTCTTTAGCTCCTGTGATTGACGGACCCATCGTCGAGGAGAAAGAAGCTGCCAAGGCAAGCGTCCAAGAAGACACCCAAAAGGTTGCTTCATACTTCCAACAAAACACCAGTAGCTAGGATCCTTCCCTTTTGTACCTTCATCTTGTAAATCACCAAATATTGAATGAATGAAATCCTTTCGAATTCAATTTTTGTCCCTCTGGTAGATGCGCTCAATTATTGAGGACATCTACCATAAGGAATTTGGCAATGTCTTGAATATTTGATTTCTTCGAACTCGTAGCTATTTTGATAGCTAATAGCTACGAGGTTCGAGTCTTGCATTCGAAATCTCCAAGGACCCTTCGCCACATTATTGAAGTTGATGGCGGGCCCCCTGGGAGTTGTCGGAGCCTAGTTGCTTTGACGACGTCCACCATCAACAAATGAAATGTTGACAGCGGACCCCTTGTGTGTTGTTGGAGCTAGGTTGCTTCGACGACCCAAGTGTCAACGTATGAAACATCAACGGCCGGCCCCCTGGCTGTTGTCGGAGCTAGGTTACTTCAACAGCGCCCGCTGTCAACGTATGAAACATCGACGGTGGGCCCTCGGGTGTTGCCGTAGCTAGCTGATCTGGCGGCACCACCCACCATAGACAATTATTCTTTTCTCCTGCACATGAGAGACAAGAAAAGCAATAAAATTCGTCCTCTTGCATATAGCTTATTTGCGGCTTATTATCCTTCTTTGAATATTAGGGCCTAATAAACTAATTGTCACAATATAAGTGTACTGATTAAACTTCCATAGGTTCGTGTGCTTTCCGGACCTGCCTTACTGAGACCCACCAGAATAGGTAGAGTGGCGTACTTAGGATGCTGGACTAGGCTAAGTCAATAGCGCACTCCAGACCTATCATTGGCATTGGTTTTCAGGCGAGTAGGCCATCTAGCAGTACTAACATCCAATAGAAGATTACCAATAAAACTTATGTATATATCACATGAATCTTCAGGACTAACTTTAAAGTGGATTGCACAACATCACTATTGACAAGAAGGTATAAGAAGGGAAAATAATGACTATGCGCAAAGTAAATCCACAAGAATCTTCTTTTATATAAATGTATTTCAATATAGGTCTGAATAATAGGGGAACACAAGGACACACTTAAAGTACAGGACCAAGTTAATTATGTTATTCATCTTGGACCAACCCGACTCTGTTCATAGACTCTATGAGATACATTTTATACGAATACAGACTCACCTCTGTGCTACTAAGTATAGAACTTACTGAGATGCTCAATATTCCAGGGGTTGGGAAGTGGTATCCCGTCCTCTGTAGCTAATCGAACGCATCCGGGTGGGAATCTTTGACAACTCAGAAGGGACCTTCCCAGCTAGGGGAAAGTTTCTTCATCCCTTCGCGAGTGAGTATACGCCGCAACACCAGATCACCTTCTTCCAACTACCAATTGCGCACATGCCTTTGATGATAGCGTTGGAGCGCCTGGCGGTATAGCGCGTTTCAGGCAGCTGCTTGGCACCTTACCTCATTGACGAGGTCTAAGTCATCACGCCGGAGCTGGTCCTGCATGTCTTCATCGTAGGTCCAGACTCAGAGAGACCCCATGGCAATTTCCAGAGGAATGATAGCTTCAACTCCGTATACCATGAAGAAGGGTGTTTCTCCTGTTGCCCGGTTGGGTGTTGTCCGGCTCGTCCACATTACAGACGTAAGCTTTTCTATTCAGTTAGCACCATGCTTCTTCAAATGCTCATAGTGCGCGTGTTGAGTCCCTTGAGAATTTCTGCGTTTGCTCTCTCGGCTTGGCCATTGCTTGTTGGATAGGCTACTGATGCGTAGCTAACAGTTATGCCGAGGTCTTCGTAATACTCTTGGAAATCTACACTTGTGAATTGGGTTCCTTTGTCAATGATCACTCTGTTTGGAACTCTAAATCTGCAGACAATGGGCTTCAAGAATTTTATGGCAGATTGCTTGTTGATTGTCAGAACTGGAGTTCCTTCTGGCAACATTATGAACTTGTCGATGGCGACATATAAGAATCGGTATGCTCCGATGGCTTTTGGGAAAGTTCCCAAAATATCCATCCCCCACACAGCAAATGGCCATGAAGGAGGATATATTTGCAGTGACTACGCCGGTGTATGAATTTGCTTCTCGTGGAACTGGCACGATTCACACTTCTTGACCAGCTCGACTGCATCCTGGAGTGTTGTATGCCAGTAAAAACCATGCCGAAAGGCCTTACTGACCAGCGTGCGGGACGACGCGTGATTCCCACACTCGCCTCCATGGATCTCTGCGAGAAGTTCATAGCCCTCTTCTTGAGAAATGCACCGTATTAGAACGTCGTTGGCACCACGTCAATAGAGATCCCCTTCTACCAACGTGTATCTTTTAGCCAATCTGACAATTCGCTCAGAGGATACACCATCTTCAAGGAGGATGTTGTCTTTCAAGTAGCCCCGGACCTACAAGATCCATGCATCAGGACTGCCTTGAGCTTCTGGATCATGCATGCTTGGTTTCTTGGAGCTTCCTGTAGTGCCTACGATCCTTGGTGGATGCCATGGTAACGTGGCCACCGGGACCGCCAGCTTCGGGGTGCTGGTCCCACCCCCATCACCTAGTTTGGCAGACTGAGTGGAAGGTGCCGGTAATCTCCTAACAAAAACCTTGTCGGGTGCCTAAGCCCTGGTTGAAGCTTTCGTCGAGAGATCGTCAGCTTCAGCATTGTTGAGACGTTGGACATGGCAGAGGTCCAGTACGTGGAAATCTTTCTACAACTTCTGGACTTCAAGCAAATATGCAACAAGCTAAGAGTTATTGCAACTACATTCACCTTTAGCTTGTTTGATGATGAGTTGTAAATCTCCTTCACCAGCAGCTGTCGGACGCCATATGATAATGCCACCTTGAGCCCGAAGGTGAGAGCTTCATATTTTGCGATGTTGTTGATCGCCTTGAAGTCAAGGCGTACCATGTACTTGACCTTCCCCCGGTTGGAGGGAGGAAAAGGATTACAGCTCCGGTCGCCTGCTTTTGCACAGAGCCATCAAAGTAGAGAGTCCAGTGAGGCTCAATGAAGACTGGAACTCTAGGTTCCAGTTTGTGTTCACCAAGGCTCCCCGGACTTGATAGAGAAGGTGTCCAATCTTCCACGAAGTCATCAAGCGCCTGAATCTTGATTGCATGTCGAGACAGGAATTCAACATCGAATTCTGCTCGCTCTGCAGGCCACTTGACGATATTTCCCGTTGAATTGGGATTATGCAAAATAGCACGCAGTGGATAAGATGTTACCACATACATCTTGTGGACTTGGAGGTAATGCGTAGCTTCCTCGAGGCAATAAGAACTGCGCACAACACCTTATGCACCTCAATGTATGAAGTCTTGGCATCATGAGGTACTTCACTGATGAAGTATACTGGCTTCTGGACAGTTCAAACCCTCCCGGAGGGGTCCTAAGTTTCTTCTTCATCAACCCAAACCCTCCTGGAGGGGTCTGGATTGATGAGGACATCAACACCCTCGATACATCCACACCACCTCAGCTACCGGTTTTGTGTCCGATCACTCGCGCTCGTGCACGTCAACTAAACTATCAGGTGAACTCGTTCTTGGCCTTATGTCCATCTTATCTAGACCGTGGAACTACATGCTTTCTTGTTTTGCTTAGGAGCAATGGAGAGGAACCAAAGGGAAGGGAATTCGCGCGGACGGGATTTGGACAGCAGAACAACACCAACTGGTAATGGCCACCACGACTTCATACAGACTCCGACCTGGGCATTCAAGTACTTCCTGGAAAGATTATCAAGTCTACTTTCAAGCGGATCTGGCATCATGTTCATATCTATTCGTAGTCGGCCTAACTCGTTATTTTAATATCAAGACCTTTTGTGTCCATGGTGCTGCATCACCAAAATTGTGCCCATGGCCCATGTATCGTTTGGAGTACATTAGGGACTCGTGATTAGGGTTTCACACGACCCTAGGGAGGTAATAAATAGTAGTCACTGCTCTCA
Source organism: Tuctoria greenei (assembly GCA_036927565.1). Lineage (NCBI taxonomy): Eukaryota > Viridiplantae > Streptophyta > Magnoliopsida > Poales > Poaceae > Tuctoria > Tuctoria greenei. The sequence goes on along the minus strand of JAYESD010000012.1, from coordinate 91,509,555 downwards.
TTAGCTGGTGGGTTTTGTGTAATCGTAAGTTAGCTTTTGTTGCATCCTTGTACGCGCGCGTGTCGACTAGATTGCCCGTCTACTTGTATCCAGAACCCCACTTTAGATTGATTCAACAGATAAGTGCTTGTTCTTCTTGTTTTTGCGTGTTCTTCGATTACTAGTTTGCAGGCACAAAGGCCCTCGTGGTCAGGTTGATTGTGCGCCAGCAAGATCAATACAACTTCGGAGTTGGTGTACCGATCGCTAAGGCACATCGTCTTGGGGACGGTGTAGTCAGATTGCCAATGTCTTCCCCTCCACAAATCGAACCCTCCTATTCTCATCGAAAGATCGGGAACCAAGATCCTATCAAGTGGTAGTTAGAGCAAGGTTAATCGGTGAGAGTGCTACTATTACTTTTCTTTCTGCTGTTATCATCCTATAGTCCAGAAAAAGCCCCAAAAAAACCAGATCTGTTTTTCCATTATTCCTAGACCATTAAGCCTTTTACTTTCTCTACTTAGTATATACTTGTTGAGTTCATGGTTGCTTCGACGTGTCAAGTTGCTGGTCTTTAGTTTTGCACCACTAGAGTTTCGAGTTCATGTCACATTCGGTCACCTAGTTCGAGTCAAATTCGTAGTTCAAGTTTGAGTCGAATTACTAGTTTGAGTTTGAATCAGATTGCTACTTTGAGTTTGAGTCGGATTGCTAGTTGGAGCTTGAGTTGGATTACTAGTTCGAGTTCGAATCATATTGCTACTTCGAGTTTGAGTCAGACTAGTAATTTGAGTTTGACAACAAGAAAAAGGCAAGTGCAAAATCAAAAGCCGCACAAAAGCCACAACCAACTAGAAAAGAAAAAGGCAAGTGCAAGATCAAAAGCTGCACTAGATCAACTGCAAAACCAAAGTTCAGAGAGAGAGAGAGAGAGAGAGATAGTATCTTTTAATTACCTATATACCCCTCATCTTTTTGAAAGGCGCATGTGCAAATTTTGTTCTAGGGTCTCCTAATTCCACCTAGAGAGAGTTTGGGTGACCACCCCTACAAAAAAAAACGAAAAAAAGGAAAAAAAATCAGATTGTTGTTTGGGGTGTTTTTGGTGACAACATTGGTGTCTCGACTCGCGTCTCAAGTACGGTCTAGGCTAAAACTAGCACAGTACTGTCGTAGAACATTTATTCAGCTTGTTGTGACTAACGTGGTGAAAGTTTGCTCCTCGTGCTAGTTCAGCCACCTAAATCCATAGATTGACACCTGCTCTCGAAGTTGTTAATTACTTGTTGGTTGCCATCACCTCCTTTCAGAGCTTGGTAAGAACGGGTAAGAGCTTGATTGAACAGGTTGAGAGAGAGCGAGTTATCCCCACCAGCACCCTTTGTAGCTAGGGATAACGTTACCCATTCATATTGTATTGTTCCTTTTGTCTACTAACCATGACAGGAGGAGCAAATACAAATGAAGACGTGCATTCACCTCGCACACGAGGAATTATACAACACTTTGAACGCCAAGTGCGTATACGCACAGAAGCGCTTGATAAGGATTTTCGTGTTACCAGTGACCGCCTTGGTACTTTAGAAAATGTGCAGATCGACACCAATACCAAAATCAGCACGTTGGAGATTTCCATTCAAACATTGAACACTTCGATTGGAGCCATCCTGTAGCGCCTTGAGGAGAGGGATCGTGGATGCACCGCAGATGGACAGGTGAGCAATGCTCCTAGTATTGTACGTGACAATGAAGATGACTATTCTGTAGATACGGAGATTGGGGAAGATGAGGAAGCTAGGCCATGGCACCGGCTACAACGCAATCGTCAAGGTATGGGTGGACATCGTCGGCATGAGGTACGCAATCATAATGATACTTTTAACAAGGTCAAATTTAAGATACCTCCTTTTGATGGTAAATATGACCCTGATTCATATATTACTTGGGAGATTTCTGTTGATAAAAAATTTGCATGTCATGAGTTTCCTAAAAATGCAAGAGCTAGAGCAGCCACTAGTGAGTCTACTGGTTTTGCTTCTGTTTAGTGGATAGAACATGGCAAGAAAAATCATAATAACATACAACAAACTTAGGATGCTTTGAAACGGCTCATGCAGACTAGATTTGTTTTTTCTTTCTATGCATGTGATCTGTTAAATAAGTTACAACAATTGAGACAGGGAGCTAAAAGTGTAGAAAAGTATTTTCAGGAATTACAAATGGGTATGTTGCATTGTAATTTAGACGATGATAAGGAACCAGCTATGGCTAGATTTTAGGGTGGTTTAAACCGTGAAATTCAGGACATACCTGCTTATAAAGATTACAATAATATTACCAGTTTGTTTCATCTTGCTTGTAAAGCTGAAAGGGAAGTGTAGGGACGACGAGCTAGCTCTAGAACTAATATTTCTGCAGGAAAGACTAGCTCATGGCAACCACACACGACTACTCCTTCGACTGGGCGTGCTTCCCCGCCATCTTCTTCACCAAGTCGGGCAGCACCTTCTTACTCCGGCAACAAGCCACGTGCTCCTTCCACTAGCTCAGCAGTCAAGACCACCCAAAAGCCCACCGAGAGTGCTTCTTCCGTAGCATCTACCGGACGATCTAGAGACGTTCAATGTCACAAGTGCAAGGGTTCTGGCCATGTGCAGCGTGACTGCCCAACCAAACGTGTTCTAATTGTTAAAGATGATGGTGAGTACTCATCTGCTAGCGATTTCGATGACGATACATGTGTTTTGCTTGCACCTGACTATGCAGGTAGCGATGAACATCAAGAAGAGCATATTGGTGCAGAAGATGATGCACGCTATGATAGTCTCATTGTGCAGCGTGTGCTTAGCGCACAAATGGACAAAGAGGAACAAAATCAAAGTCACACATTATTCCAATCAAAATATGTCGTCAAAGAGCAATCTTGCCGCATAATCATTGATGGAGGTAGCTGCAACAACTTGGCCAGCAGTGACATGGTGACCAAGCTGGCAGTAAGCACCAAACCGCACCCACATCCCTATTACATTCAATGGTTAAACAACAGCGGTAAGGCAAAGGTAACTAGACCTATGTGAATCAATTTTTCTATTGGATCATATAAGGATGTCGTTGAATGTGATGTTGTGCCTATGCAAGCTTGTAATATTCTGCTAGGAAGACCTTGGCAATTTGATAGAGATTCTATGCATCATGATAGATCAAATCAGTATTCTTTTCTTTACCATGATAAAAAAAATTGTGTTGCATCCTATGTTTACTAAAGCTATTGTGCAAGATGATGTTGCTAGAGCTAGGAAAACTAAATCTCAGGACCATGCTAACGTTGAGAACAATAACAGTGCAAATCTATGTTTGATAAGAAAAATGAGATATCTCTGAAGGGAAAATGCTTGTTTGCTACGAAATCTGATATTAATGAACCGATTGCTTCCACCTCTGTTGCCTATGCTTTGGTATGCAGATGCTTTGATTTCCCTTTAGGATATGCAACATTCTTTGCCTCCTGCTGTTGCTAACATTTTGAAGGAATATTCTGATATGTTTCCAAGTGAAATACCACCAGGACTACCACCACTTCTAGGGATTGAGCACCAGATTGACCTCATTCCCGGTGCTTCATTGCCCAACCATGCACCATCCAGGACAAATCCAGAAGAAACAAAGGAGATTCAGCACCAAGTACAAGAACTACTCGAAAAAAATTATGACCGTGAGTCTCTTAGTCCTTGTGCTATTCCAGTTATTCTAGTACCTAATAAGAATGGATCCTGGCGTATGTGTGTGGATTGTAGAGCAATCAACAATATCACCATTCGATATTTTCATCCTATTCCACGCTTAGATGATATGCTTGATTAATTGAGTGGTGCAGTTGTGTTCTCAAAAGTTGATTTGGGTAGTGGTTATCACCAAATTCGCATGAAACTAGGAGATGAATGGAAAACTGCTTTCACAACTAAGTTCAGTTTATATGAGTAGTTAGTCATGCCTTTTGGGTTAACTAATGCACCTAGAACCTTCATGAGATTAATGAATGAGGTTTTGCGTGCATTCATTGGAAAATTTGTTGTTGTGTACTTTGATGATATATTGATTTATAGCAAATCCATGGATGAACATCTTGATCAATTACGTGTTGTTTTTAATGCTTTACGTGAGGCACGACTATTTGGTAACCTTGAGAAGTGCACCTTTTGCACGGATCAAGTCTCTTTTATTGGCTATGTTGTTACTCTACAGGGAATTGAAGTTGATCAAGCCAAGGTAGAGGCTATTCAGGGGTGGCCTGTAACAAAAACCATCACACGGGTGCGGAGCTTTCTAGGACTAGTTGGGTTCTATCATTGCTTTGTGAAGGATTTCAGCACCATTGTTGCTCCATTGAATGACCTTACGAAGAAGGGAGTGCCTTTTTCTTGGGGCACCCCACAAGATAACACATTTACCATACTAAAAGATAAGTTGACGCATGCACCTCTTCTCCAACTTCCTGATTTTTCTAAGACTTTTGAGCTTGAATGTGATGATAGTGGGATTGGATTGGCTGGTGTTTTGTTACAAGAAGGAAAACCTGTTGCATATTTTAGTAAGAAAATGAGTGGGCCTGTTCTGAATTATTCTACCTATGATAAGGAATTATACGCTCTCGTATGGACTTTAGAAACATGGCAGCATTATTTGTGGCCCAAAGAATTTGTTGTCCATTCTGGAATCACTAAAGCATATTAGGAGTCAAGGGAAACTAGACAGTAGGCATGCTAAGTGGATATAATTTATTGAGTCTTTTCCTTATGTCATGAAACACAAAAAGGGAAAGGATAATGTTATTGTTGATGCTTTATCTAGACGTTATACTCTTGTATCTCAACTTGACTTTAAAATTTTTGAATTAGAAACGATTAAAGATCAATATGAACATGATGCTGATTTCCAAGATGTATTGCTGAAATGTAAAGTGCGAAAAACATTGAATAAATTTGTCCTCAATGATATCTATGTGTTCAGAGCTAACAAGTTATGCATTCCAGCTATCTCCGTTCGTTTGTTGTTTTTACAGGAAGCGCATGGAGGTGGGCTGATGGGGCACTTTGGAGTGAAAAAGACAGAGGACAAACTTGCTGGTCATTTCTTTTGGCCAAGGATGAGGCGAGACGTGGAGTGCTTCATTGCTCGCTGCACAACATGTCAAAAAGCTAAGTCACGACTTAATCCACATGATTTGAAGCCATATTTGGGATAAGAAGATGAGCTTGAGTCGCGGACAACACAAATCCAAGAAGGGGATGATGAGGAGGACATTAACATCCTCGATACAACCACACCAACTCAGCTACCAGTTTCTGGTCCGATCACTCGCGCTCGTGCACATCAATTAAACTATCAGGTGAACTCATACATGGCATTATGTCCATATTATCTAGGCCGTGGAACTACGTGCTTTCTTGTTTTGCTTAGGAACAATGGAGAGGAGCCAAAGGGAAGGGAATTCACGCGGACGGGATTTGGACAGCAGAACAGCACCAAATTGTGATGGCCACCACGACTTCATACGGACTCCGATCTGGGCGTTCAAGTACTTCTTGGAAAGAATATCAAGTCTACTTTTAAACGTATCTAGACTCATGTCCATATCTATTTGGAGTCGGCTGCAATCGTTATTTTAATACCAAGTCCTTTTTTGTCCATGGTTTTGCATCACCAAAATTGGGCCCATGGCCCATGTATCGTTTCGAGTCCATTAGGGACTCGTGATTAGAGTTTCTCATGACCCTAGGGAGGTAATAAATAGTAGCCACTGCCCTCATTAGCTGGTGGATTTTGTTTATTCGTAAGTTAGCTCCTGCTGCTTCCTTGTACACGCGCCTATCGACTAGATCGCCAGTCTACTTGTATCCAGAACCCCACTTTAGATTGATTCAACAGATAAGTGCTTGTTCTTTTCGTTCTTGTGTGTTCTTCGATTGCTTGCAGGAACATAGGCCCTCGTGGTCAGGTTGATTGTGCGCCAGCAAGATTAATACATCTTCGGAGTCAGTGTACCGGTCGCTAAGGTGCATCGTCTTGGGGACGATGTAGTCGGATCGCCAATGTCTTCTCCTCCGCAAATCGAACCCTCCTATTCTCATTGAAAGATAGAGAACCAAGATCCTATGACAGATCTTCTTCTTGAGCAGTAGATACTCTATCAGATGAGAGAGGTTGATCCACAGACATCATACCTTTAGGATCCATGTCTGGGGGCTAGGACCCACCCTCAGGTAGCTCCGAAACCTCCTGGAGGGGTCTGAGCTCCTGAGTTGAAGATGTCCCTGGTCTTTCCGTAACCAGGACCATGCTGACAACCTCCATAGTTGCAGCGATGTAAAGTAGAATAGGCTCACCAGGTTCTGGAGCTACCATGATTGGTAGTGTGGTGAGGAGCTGCTTGAGCTCTTGGAATGCCTTCTGTGCTTCTTCAGACCAACAGAATGGTCTAGACATCTTCAGTAGCTTGAAGAAGGGAAGCGCCCACTCTGCCAACCTTGAGATGAACAGGCTAATCGAAGCTAGACATCCAGTAAGCTTCTGGACGTCCTTGATGCGGGCTGTAGTCCACATCGCTTTTATCTTGGCCGAATTTTCTTTAATTCCTCGATGCGTCACCAAGAAACCAAGAATCTTTCCGGAGTTAACCCCGAAGACACACTTTTTAGGGTTGAGCTTCGTGCGCATCAGGCGCAGCTTGTTAAAGACAGTTTGAAGATTGCCCAGCAGTGAGTCTTTGTTCTTCACTTTGACAATGATGTCATCGACGTAGACTTCCACTAGGTCCCGAATGAGCTCCCCAAAGGTTTCGTGCATAGCTCGCACAAAGGCAAAGAGTGCATTTTGAGACCATAGGGCATTGCTTTGTAACAATAGAGAACATCTGCCGTAATGAAAGCAGTGTGCTCTTCATCTTCCTTAGAAATTGGAATTTGATGAAAACCAGAATATGCGTCTAGGAAACATAAAAGCTCATAGCCAAAGGTAGAATCCACTATCTGATCTATTCTTGGTAGTGGAAAGGGGTCTTTTGGACATGCCTTACTCAAAGTGGTGTAGTCCATGCACATCCGAAGCTTCCCGCTGCCTATGGCAAGACGATCGGGTTTGCCAGCCATCGCGGATGATGTACCTCCCGGATGAATCCAGCGTCATGCAGTTTTTTGACTTCTTCTCAGCTAAAGTTCTGCCGCTCAACAGATTGCTTTTGGGGCTTCTATTGTATAGGTCGTGCATCGGTGTAGATCTTTAGATGATGCTCGATCATCTCCTTGGGGATCCCATGCATTCATGATCGTTGCCATGCAAACATGTAGGTATTCGCCCGGAGGAAAGTGACGACAGCGAGTTCCTATTTGTCACTTAGACCTCCCAATATACAAGTGGTCCGAGTGGCATTAGAACTGATTTGGACGACTTTGACAGGAACGTTGGTGTCGCCGCTTGGGTGCACATAAGGTGCAGAGGTTGAGCTGTGCTGGCGCGAGCTTGGAGGTTACTGAGCTGATTGCTCCTTGTGAGATTCAGCTTCTTGCGCTGCTGCAAGTGCAATAAGTTTTTCCAGTGCAACAACTTCAGCAGTGCGATCCCCTTGAATCTGAAGGACGCCTATCGGAGTTGGCATCTTCAGCACAAGGTAGCCATAGTGGGCCACCGCCGTGAACCTATACAAGGCTCGCCTGCCTAGGATGGCTTTGAAGGGTAAATTGATGTTTGGCACATCAAACACCAGCTTCCTGGACCGGTAGTTCTCTGGTGTCCTGAAGGTTACCGAGAGAGTAATAGAGCCGAGAGGTGTGATAGCTCCCGGACCCACTCTGGAGAATGGGTGTGAGGGTCTGAGATCCGAGAGGCTAAGTTGGAGCTTCACAAAAGCTGCAAAGCTGATCAGATTGAGGGCCGCACCACCATCCACAAAGACATGGAGGAGTTGTATTCTTTTGATAGTCGGGGGGAGACCATCAGGGGCAATTATCCAGCTCCTACCATGTTCTTCGGACAGTCCAAAGCATCGAAGGTGATGGGAGTGTCTATCCACTTTGGATGCGGCTCCGCCTTGGTGGTGGGAGCAACAGCATCCATCTCTCGATGGAAAGTTTTCAAAATGCGTCGAGAGGTGATGTCCCAGGACCCTCCGTACATCATATGGAGAGTCTTCTGGTGTTCATTGTTAGAGTTGGCGTCGGAGTCGTCGACAGTGTTGTAGACCACCTTTAACGGCTTATTGGCATCTTGGAAGCCTAGTTCCTAATCAGACGGAGCTTCGTCGACTTTTTGTTTTCCTTCCCGCTGACAGAAAGGTGTTTCATCTTGACGCTTGCTGTTGCGTTTAACAAGCCTCTTTACCTCGCGACAGTCTTCAAGCTTGTGGGCTATAAACTTGTGGATCGGACAACACATCTTGTCGCCATCTTTCGACGGTGGTTGAGGTTGCTTGTCGAGGTGTGGCCCCCAGCCACCTGGTGTTGCGGCAGCAGCAGCTGAAGGTGTGTCGGAAAGTGACTTCTTGTTGCCACTTGACCACTTTTTCTTTTTGCCACTGCCATTGGCAGTTGCTCCAGCTTTGATGGTAGACTGTCCAACCTCCGCAACTGGTTTGGAGTGCATCTCACGACCCTCCGTAGCTCTGGAACATTTGTCAGCCAGGCTGAAGAGTTCCGTCACACTGCTGATATCCTTAGTTGCCAGCTTCTCCAACATCTTCTTGTCTCGAACTCCCTATCAGAATGCAACAACGATAGAAGCGTTGGAGATAGAAGCTATGGTGTTTCGTACCTGAGAGAATCACAGGATCAAAGATTGCAGTGACTCTCCCGACTTCTATTGTATGGCAAAAATGTCCAGCTCGGTACCAGGCCAGGTGTAGGAGCTCCGGAAATTGGCGGTGAACTTGTGACATAATTCCCCCAACTATAGATGGAGTCAGGGGGTAAGCTCATAAACTAGGACCTAGCAGTCCCAGTCAAAGCCACTGGGAAGGAATTGGCCACGACGACCTCATTCCCTCCTGTCGCAAGTATAGCGGTGGAGTAGATTTGAAGAAATTCAACGGGATTGACTGTCTCGCAATACTTCTCCAGCAAATGAGGCCGGAACTTGGGTGACCCCTCTACCATGCGGAGATGTAAGGCGAGGGCCGAACAGCCGCCTCCAACTCCCAAAGGAGAAGGGTTTTCATGAGAAATTCCCTCTCACGACTATGCTCGATGTTGACGCGGCTATCCTGCATCATGTACCGGTGGTCGAGCTCCGTCCGGAGGTCTTGCGTTGGGAGCATCGAAGCCGTCTGAGTACGACGAGCCCCTGAGGGTAGAGACACCGCTTCTTGAGAGGGCGCACGTCTCCTGAGCTGCAACGCCATAGTACCAAGTTTTCCACACAAGGTTCTGTTACGGGAAGGTGCCTGCCCTGCATGGGGCAGACCCTGGTTGTTGAGCTCTGTGGCTGTAGCTGCAACTAGATGCTCAACGTCAGCGCGCCATTGTTCTAGCATTGACGGAGGAGCTCCCGACGCTGGAGGACGCTGAAGAATAGTTCGCAATACATTCAGTGCATTCTCTGGGTTGTTGGTCAATTCCGTGACCGACACAAAGTCACCATTCTGCTATCCATCATTCTCTGCTGCAGCAGGTGGTGGTGGTGGAAAGACATTCGCCGGGACAATGTTAGCTGGCTGCTGAGCATGGGAGGGATTTCCACCAACTGCTTGTGCAGCCGGTCCATTCGAAGTGGCATCAAAGTTCACCATCTTGAAGATCTTGAAAAACTCCGCTCCCCTACCTAGCGCGCCAAATGTCGAAGTGTGCCAATGAGACGTCCACCAGTAGTACCAAAAGTAGTCCGCGAAGGCTCATATTTACGCAGGGAGCAAAATCAAGACCCAAGAGCAAGGTGACACAAAGAGTTTTACGTGGTTCGGGCCGCCTGAGCGTAATACCCTACTCCACGGGGTGTTTGTGTATTGTATGAACTTGTGGATGAGCGAGAGTTCATAAGCCTGAGCCTAGAATAGCTTGAGTTCTACCGTGCAGCACAATCCTTTTATATGCTAAGGACTGGCTGTTATAAAATGTGTCGTGGCCCGACAGGTGGCACCGGCTGTAATAACCATCCTATACACGATCTACGACTGTTAAAGGGGGGTTAATAGTGTGATAATGTGCCTTAACGGCAGCGTTATCAGTCTTGATAGTCCTCTGATCGTTCATCATTAATATGTCATTAATAACGCGTTAACCAGGTCTTGTAATGACCAATTGACAACCCTTGAATGTCCGCATCGTAGGAGATCTCGATGTCTTCTCGTTGTAGATATAGATCTGAATGTGTGACACGTGGTAGCTCTGAAGCTTCCCTCTGCAGGGCGGCAGGTCCGAAGCGACTAGACACACGATAGCACCGGAGCCTCCTCTGTTGGGGAGGCAGGTCCGGCATCCTGGGACACGTGACAGCACAAGAGCCATTCTAAGGAGGGAGGCAGGTCCAGCACTGTGGTACACATGGCAGGTCCAGAGCCACACTAAGGAGGAAGGCAGATCCGGCACTGCGGGACACGTGTCGCCTCCGGAAGTCCACAATACTGGAAGGTGGAACTCAACGTGTGTTCTTCTGGTACGAAAGGATACCTGGTATGCAGGGTATCAACAGTAGCCAATCCATTCCAAGTAAGGTTGGCGAGGAATTCAACCCCTCTTATTTTAAGACTTACTTTTGGACATACTATATTTCTCCTCATCTCCCCTCCAGGGGAACTAACCAACATAGCATACTTCATGTGTGATATAGACGTACTATACTTGGCAACATACTTTGATGTGATGAATGAATGAGATGCTCCAGAATCAAATAATATAGTAGCAGGGTTGGAGTTTGCAAGTAACATACAAATCACAACATCATTGGCTTGCTGAGCTCCTCAATGGAGACATGGTTCGCCATGCCACGAGCCAAATTTTGTGGTCCACAGTTGTCCTGAGTTGCTCCTCCATTTGGCTTAGGGTTCTACCTAGGAGCATTATTCATCTGTCCTTGAGCTGACTTTGGCACTGATTAGCAAAATGTCCCATCTAACCACAAGTATAGCATGTCTTGTTACTAGCAGCGCTAGCAAAGTTTGGACGAGGCTGATTCTGAGCATAGGCACCAATATTAGGATGAGGTCCAGGCAGCATGGGTAAGCAAGGTGCTTGCATGGGAAGGCGTTGCTGTGATGGCTAATTTGGGCGGGGTGGATTAGCTGGGCAGAAAGCAGGGGCAAAAGAGTTGTAATATGGTGCATTAGGCAGTGCATAGCGGGGGGCGAACATTGCTTTCCTGTGGCTGTCCCTGACATGGAATCTTCCTCTTCCCGTCTTGTTCTATTTCACAGACCTTTCTTTCAACCACAATGGCCTTGTCAGCAAGCTTCTGGAAGTTTACGTAATCATAGTTGAGCAGTTGAACTTGAATCTCATTATTCAGACCTCTCATGAACAAGTATTGCTTTCTGCGGTCTGTATTATTGTCCTCTGCTGCATACCTTGATAGTTGTGTGAACTTATTAAGATATTCACTCACACTCATCCTTCCTTGCTTGAGACTTTCTATTCTTTCTGCTTCAATATCATAACTCTCTTAGGTACATAGTGCAAGAAGAATCACCCCTTGAGTTCAGCCCGAATGATTCTCTCTTGATTAGCATGTGCATTACAAAGAGCTCCAACCAATCTGCGGCGGCTACAACTAGGGATGAAAACAGACAGATATGGACGGATAATATACTTTTCCATATCCACATCAACATAATAATTTCAGAAATGGATTCGGATCGGATGTTATCATAAACGGATTTGGTATCGGATATATCTGATTTATCGAAAACGAATTCATCGGATCAAAAACCTATGGATATCAGACGAACTCGGATATTTATTTCGGCGGACATAACACATATAACTAATATTTCACATATCACATCATTTCACATAACACATTTAATTAAAATTTAAAAAAAAATAACACAAATTCATAGTTCATACACATAATTCATAACACATCCGCATCAAATGCATACATAGTTCATACATGAAACATCTCAATCGAAGAAATCAAAGATTACCGACGTACTGCTAGCGTTTAATTGGGTTGTTTTGTATGCTCTTTTCTTTTTTCAAGATTTTTTGTCCGAAAAATCTTGCTGGTGGGGCATGGGTATCCCTGCTCATTGAAGTTGATAGAGGCCTCGAGTTCTTGCTTTAAAGTTTTTGCATCATCACTAATGCATCTAATATGTGGCCTTTCTTGTTTCATTATTCTAGAATCCATGGTTATGTATCTTGTTTCGCAAAAGATGTGTTAGTTAAATTAACATACCATAAGCAAGTAACTTCTGTAAGGCCCTTACCTCTTCTATTTTTAGAAACTGTTTTCACTCATTTGCAAGAGTTGTGTTTTGTCTAGTGGTTGTACTGCAGCCTTGCATGGGTTAGCTCCGAGGTTCGATTCCTGCTTCAAGAAAAAAAATTTAATGATGGGTTCCCAGTTTCACTTCACTTTTATTTGGGCCAGGCCGTTGCCCATGTTAGTCAATGGGCCAAAAAATGATTCAGATATTATTCGGATTTAGATTCGGATATATCCAACAAAATATGGATACCCGACCGTTCGGACAGATGTTAAGCCATATCATTTTTGATCTGATATCCGAATTCAAATATTCGATATCTGATCTGTCAAAGTATGGACTAGGACACTTCCTCTGGTAGTAGTAAGGAGTAGTCCGCGGAGGTGCATATTCGGTTGGGGCGCGAGTCAGGATCGAGACAATAGGTGAACACCGAGGTTTTTACGTGGTTCGGGCCGCCTGAGCGTAATACCCTACTTCACGGAGAGTGTGCTGTTTGTATGAGTATGAGTGTGTATGTGCTTAGAGGCGTATTTGCTTAGTTGTCCTTTCTATCGTGTAGCGCAGCCCTTTTATATGCCAAGGACTGGCTATTACAGTGTATGCCTGGCCCGGCAGGTGGCCCCGCCAGTAATAAACTGCCCTACACACGATCTACAGTGTTAAGGGTGGTTAATAACGTGAAAACGTGCCTTAATAGCTGTAATTCTGGTCTTGATAGTCCGCTGATCATGCATCATTAATACGACATTAATGACGTGTTAACCAGGTCTTGTAACGACTAAATGATAGCCCTTTGATGTTCGGCCGTTGGAGATCTCATTGTCTTCCTGTTGCAGACGTAGGTCCGAGGTGTTGACACGTGGAGGCGCTGGAGCTTCCCACTATTGGAGGGTTGGTGGGGTGCTATTGGACACGTGGAAGTGCTGGAGCTTTTCTGAGGAGGGAGGAAGGTCTGGCCCTGTAGGACACATGGCAGCACCGGAGCTACCCAAACGAGGGAGGCAGGTCCGACTCTTCTAGACACGTGGGAGCGTTGGAGCCACCCTATGAAGGGAGGCAAATTTGATATTGCGGTATGAGTATCCCCTTCGGACGTCCGCCACATGGACATAGGAACTCCATGACTTTGTTTATAGTAGCAAGGGGTACCCGGTATGCAGGGTACCGACAGTGGCCTCCGGGCCCACCTCAAAGAGAGGTTATGCTACCGTAGGTGGGGCCATCATCGATTCCCGCGTTGCTGCCCCAAAGTCTTTTCCCGAGCGATTGAAGTGACGACACATAGTTATACCATCTCCACGTGGTAGTTCTTGATATGGTGAGTGGGATCCTTGCGTGCGGATCTCATGCCATTGAAGGTCGCCAGTTCCCAATACGAAATTCGTATCGGTTCACAGCGTAATCTTTGTAGCTTTGTCAGGCTGCCACCCACGTGCTTCCAACTTCCCATCATGACAACGGTTCGCCTGGTGCGACTTTTTTAACAAAGTGGACCACGTCCCCCTTGTCATTGACGAGTTATCCATGATTCGGGTCCAGATGTGATTTCCATCCAACTATTGCGGAGGATTACTAAAGGGAGAAAGTCTGCACGGGAAGAGAAATCTTTATGCTTTCATTTGATCTTGCGCTTAGAGATCTTCGTCCTTGCAACTCTTTTTCCACTTCTGCTCCACTGTGCGGCAATGGAGTGAGGGCTTCCTCGCAGCAGGATCAAGAATGACAAAGAGTTGTCGAGAGTTTGCACCTACATGGGGTGATCGAGTGACTCCTTCTCAAACTTGATCCGCTTCGGCAAGCTCCCCTTCAAGAAGGAACGCACCGGCGAGATCGTGTACTTCTCGGCATTCACCATGGTGGGGCTCATCCTGCCATTCTCCAGCTTCTTGCAGATGTTGCTAGACTTCTACGGGTTGCAGCTCCACCACCTCGGCCCCCACTCCTTCTTACTGGTGGCGACATTCGTCCACTTTTGTGAGATGTGGGTGAGTGTGCCGCACTGCATCGAGCTATTCAGGACCTTCTTCACAGTCCACACAATCGAGAAGAAGAACAAGTTCCTTGGCTTCTACTACTTTGTGAAGCGCAAGAATTCACCCTTCAAGTACTTGAAGACTTTTCCATCTGGGAAGTGGGATGGCTGGAAGAAGGATTGGGTGATCGTCAGGGTGGATCACCATGACAGGTTGGAGCTGCCTGACGGCCTTCCAACCACCGACACCGACGTCTGGGAGGAGCTCCCGAAGCTGGCGAAGGGTATAACCCGATCTTGTCGAGGATTCGGAGCTGCGTGGAAGGAGGGGTGACCCCTCTGATGGTGATTGCGAACTTTCTGACCAATCGTTGGGCTCTGCTGAAGAAAAGTGAATGGCCTGCACGAGCATTCAGTGGACAAATGGACCCATACCAGATTGATATTGGTCTCCGGTCTAATTTGGATGAATAGCCTTTGAAGCTTCATCTCCAAAAGTTGCACCACGGAGCCATCAATCCTTACGACTTGACACCTCCAGCGGAGTTCCTGCCCTTAAACATGGTTCTAGAGTTCAGGATAGAGTTGCGGAAGAAGATGCTAGTGCTTGACGATGTAGGCATTGTGGATAGGCGTAGAAGCACTCCTTTGGTGGGGATCTCAATACCAAAAGCTTTAGAGGGAACGACTCCTACAGATCGAAGCCAAAAGAAACCCGACTTGAGTCGGACTAAAGGCAAAGAGCCTGTCGAAACCTCCAACCAGAAGAGAAAGCTGGCCTGATCCGACAGCAGTTACGTCAGATCGACTCTGATGCAGACGGTACCTCTGCCTCGGCCAAGCCTCAATTCCGTGCTGGTTTTGCCTCCGGCATCGGCAAGTCTGGCTCCAACGACAAGATGATCTTTCGATCCAGCGCGTGTTGTGGGCGCTAGTTCTGGCAAGTCGACTTCGGTCCTGGTGCCATTAGCAGGCTCTGGGTTCGGAGTCCCTTCTCAATCGAGGGAGATCGTGACTGAGGCGATGCTGATAGCTTCTATAGGTTCCAGGACGAGGTCTGGAGCCGCTGCCTCACCGGCGATAGTGGGTTCTGGCTCCGGGCATCGCAAAAAGAAGATACGTGCTGACTGGAGCGGCAACGTCGAGCTGGATCTTCAATTTGTTTATTGATTTTGTTTCATGCTTTTTCTTAAATTTTTGATCCCCTGTTTCCAGAGTATCAAGGGCTTTTGCTCCAGCGCCTCGGCCCTAGAGGTCACAACGTCTGGAGCCTCTACAATGGAGACGGCTCCTCCAGTGGTTGAGGCAGTCGACCCCGTAGCTCTGGTGCGTACTAGCACCAAGACGAGCTCAGTACTGGAGGCCGAAGAAGAAGTCGCAGTAGCGCCAGAGCAATCTTCAACTACTCAAGAACCAGCTTTGGAGATACCAAAGCCAGTGCTGAAGCCTTCGGATCCAGCATCTCAGGTACCAGCTTTGGAGGTATCGGCGCTAGAGCCGGAAACTTCGGAAGATGCAGTCGAAGCTCCAACACCAGCTCCTGAGGCAATAGCGCCATCAGTTGAGGATATGGCTGCGAGACTTTCCTAGTCTACATCGACGACTGACGATCCGGCGGTGGGACCTTCCTCATATGCGTCGAAGGTGGATGAACTTCCAGAAATCAGCCGCCAACATCGAGCTATTGGAGTCCATACTCGTGCCATGTGCTCTGATGACTGTTCCGGAAGATCTAGAGGAACCGGAGGACGGCCCCCAAACAGGCCCGAAACAAATCCCTTTGGCGTTGTCAATTGACAATGCCTGCTCCAGCCTCCGACAGGTCCAGCTTGCCTTCGACTACGATCACAAGTCTCTTGAGGATTAGTGCACCATGCTAGGGTGTTGGCGCCAAAAGCTCTACTTCGAGACGAAGTTGACGCAGTCCCGGCTTGCGGACCAGAAGTAGTGGGTGGCATCGGAGAAAGCCCGGCAGTCGCGCCCGAACAAGGCGCTGGATGAATGAGAGGCTGCTATAAAGGCCCTCGACAAGAAGATCCAGGAGATCAACGAGCACGCGCAGAGGGCCCGTGAAATGGCCAACAGCCGCTCGGGAAGTTTCGAAGCTTTGAGGGAAGATCTCCTCAAGCACCAAGATGAACTTGACAATATAGAGGTTAACCTCCAAGAGAAAGAAGATAAGTTCTAGCAGAGGGAGGATGAACTCTCCCAAAAGCTGGCACGCTGCAAGCAGGATTTGGCTAACCGCGTGGATCAATTCAAGTCCTGGTGTGAACAAGAGAAGCACTGATTGTGGCAAACAGGCGAAGATGTCAGCAAAAGAGAAAGTGTTGTCTCTACCAGGTAGAATGCAATGAAGCCAAAGGAGAAGGACCTTGCGAACAGGAGAGGCCGCATTCACCCCTGAGAGAAAAATATTGCCCACCAAGAGAAGTAGCTGGCTGAGCGACTTCAGCATCATGCCAAGGAGGTCGAGCGTTTCTCGAAGGAGGGTTCTATCTTCTGCAAGAAGGTCACTGAAGGAGCTCCGAAGTGCGAGAGCAATCGAGTCCTAGCAGGTCCGAGACTTCCTCAGGCAGGAGAATGAAGCTATATTACCTTTTGGATTTAGCCTGGTCCGACCGGCTGATCCGGAGCCAGAGATGGACAAGGCCTTGGTGGCGCTTAACTCCGTCGGCGCAAATTTGGAAGCTTTGGGAGATGTGGTCGTCTATGAGATCGAGGCTGAAGGGAAATCTCTGGTTAGGAACGTCACCGAGTATGTGCTGACGTGCTTCCGAAGCTGAGACTCCTCAATGTCTCTAGCTCTGGTGTTCATAGGACCAATCACCGAAGAGGAGAAAGCTACCAAGGCCAGCATCCAAGAAGCCGCTGAGAAAGTTTCTTCGTTATTCGTGAGGAACTCTAGTAGCTAGGACCTTTCTCTTTGTACCTTCACCTTGTAAATATACAATTTTGAATGAATGAAATTCTTTCAAATTCCATCTTTGTCTTCAATACGACACCCACTGTCAATGCGTAAAACATCGACGGTGGGCCCCTGGGGGTTTTCGGAGCTTGATTCTTCGACAGCGCCCACTGTAATGCGTAAAACATCAACGACGGGCCCCCCGGGAGTTGTCGGAGCTTGATGTTTCGACAACGTCCACTATCAATGCTTAAACATCGACAGTGGGCCCCCACTGTCAACGCATGAAACATCAATGGCGGGCCCCATGGGGGTGTTCGAGCTTGATGCTTCGACGACGCACAATGTCAACGCGTAAAACGTTGACGGCGGGTCCCCTTGGGGTTGTCGGAGCTTGATGCTTCGACAGCGACCACTATCAACCTGTAAAACGTCAGAGGTGGGCCCCCTATGGGGTGTCGAAGCTTGATGCTTCGACGGTGCCCACTATCAACGCATGAAAACGTCAACGGCGGGTCCCCTGGGGGGTGTCGGAGCTTGTTACTCTGGCAGTATTCACCATCATTGTGTTGACTGCCGTCAACTGTTCATTTTTCCTGCGCATGAGAGATAAGAAAAGCAGTAAAATTTGTCCTCTTGCCTATAGCTCATTTGCGACTTATTATCCTTTTTTTAATTTTAGATCCTAACAAACTCACGGTGACAACATAAGTATACTGATTAAACTTCCTTAGATCCGAATGCTTTCTGGACCCGCCTTACTGAGACCCACTAGAATAGGTAGAGTGGCATACTTACGGTGCTTGACCAGGCTAAGTTGATAGCGCACTCCGGACCTATCATTGGCTTTGGTTCTCAAGCGAGTAGGCCATCTAGCAATACTAAGATCCGATGGAAGATTACCAATGAAACTTATATATCACATGAATCTCTAGGAGTAAATTTCAAATCGATTGCACATCATTGCTATCGACAAGTAGGTAAAAATGATAAAAATAATCAGCTTGTGCAAAATAAATGCACGTATTATCTACTTGCACAAATGTATTTCATTGTAGGTCTGAATAATAGGGGAGACAAGGACACAGCTAAAGTATAGGACCAAGTTAAGTGTGCTATTTATCTTGTACTACATAGGGAAGGTAAAAACACACCTAAAGTACATGACCAAGTTAAGTGTGCTTTTTATCTAAGACCGTCCCGACTCTTTTCATAGACTCTATGAAATACATTTTATACAAATACAGACTCACCTCTTTGTAACTAAGTGTAGAACTTACGACGTTGCACAATGTTCCAAGGATTGGGAAGTGGAATCCCATCCTCTGTTGCCAAACGGACGCATCCGAGACAGGAAACTTTGATGACTCGAAAGGGACCTTCCCAGCTGGGGGAAAGTTTGTTCATACCTTCTAGAGTAAGTATTCACCACAGCACCAGATCGCCTTCCTCCAACTGCCGATTGTGCAGGAACCTTTGGTGATAGCGACAGAGCGCCTGACGGTAACGCGCATTTCGGACAGCTGCATGGCACCTTGCCTCGTCGACGAGGTCTAGGTCTTCGCGCTGGAGCTATTCCTACGTGGCTTCGTCGAAGTTCCGGACCCGAAGAGAACCCATGGTGACCTTTGAAGGAAGGACTGCTTTAGCTCAGTACACCAAGAAGAAGGGTGTCTCTCCTGTTGCATGGCTGGGTGTTGTCCTGCTCGCCCACAGCACAGATGGAAGCTCTTCTATCCAAATGGTGCCATGTTTCTTCAAGCACTTATAAGTGCACGTCTTGAGTCCCTTGAGTATTTCTGCGTTTGCTCTCTTAGCTCGGCAATTGCTTGTCAGATGAGCTACTGATGTGTAGCTGACTTGTATGTTGAGTTCTTCGCAGTACTCTTGAAAATCTGCACTTGTGAATTGGGTTCTGTTGTCAAGGATGACTCTGTCTGAAACTCCAAATCTGCAAACAATGGACTTCAATAATTTGATGGTTGATTGCTTGTTGATAGTCACAACTGGAGTAGCTTCTGGCTACTTTGTGAACTTGTCGGTGGCGACATATAAAAACCGGTAACCTCCGACGGCTTTTGGGAAAGGTCCCAAAATGTCCATCCCCCACACGGCGAAAGGCCACATGGGAGGAATCATCTGCAGTGATTGCACCATTGTGTGAATTTGC
The DNA here is from genome assembly GCA_036927565.1 of Tuctoria greenei. Taxonomy (NCBI): domain Eukaryota; kingdom Viridiplantae; phylum Streptophyta; class Magnoliopsida; order Poales; family Poaceae; genus Tuctoria; species Tuctoria greenei. The sequence goes on along the minus strand of JAYESD010000012.1, from coordinate 91,490,111 downwards.
TTTGCGTGGAACTGGCACGCTTCACACTTCTTGACCAGCTCGACTGCATCCTGGAGTATTGTATGCCAATAAAAACCATTCCGAAGGCCTTACTGACCAATGTGCGAGATGACGCATGGTTCTCGCACTCGCCTCTATGGATCTTTGCGAGGATCTCACATGCTTCTTCTCGGAAAATGCACCGCATTAGAATGCCATTGGCGCCATGTCGGTAGAGATCCCCTTCTACCAACGTGTATCTTTTAGGTAATCTGACAATTCGCTCAGCGGATACACTATCTTCAGGAAGGATGTTGTCGTTCATGTAGTCCTGTACCTTCGATAACCATACATCGGGACTTACTTGATCTTCTGAATCTTGCGCGCTTAATTGCTTGGATCTTCCCGTAGCACCTACGGCCCTTGGTGGGCGCTATGGTAACTGGGCCACCGGGACCGCCAGCTTCGGGGTGCTAGTCTTGCCCCCATCACTCAGTTCGGCAGGTTGAGCGATAGGTGCTGGTAATCTCTTGACAAAAACCCAGTCGGGAGCTTGAGCCCCGGTTGAAGCCTTTGTCGAGAGGTCGTCAGCTTTAGCATTGTTGAGATGCTGGACATGGTGGAGATCAAGGACGTGGAGGTCCTTCTGCAACTTTTGTACTTCAAGTAGATAAGCAGCAAGCTAAGGGTTAATGCAACTGCATTCATCATTGACTTGCATGATGATGACTTGCGAGTCACCCTTCACTAAAAGTTGCCAGACACCATATGATAGCGTCACCTTGAGTTCGAAGACGAGAGCTTCATATTTCGCCATGTTGTTGGTTGCCTTGAAGTCGAGGCACACCATGTACTTGACCTTCTCCCCAGTGAGAGCGAGGAGAAGGATTCCAGCTCCCGCCCCCTGCTTCTACACGAAGCCGTCGAAGTAGAGATTCCAGTGAGGCTCAGTGAAAACCGGTTTTTAGGTTCCGGCTTCTGCTTGTCGAGGCCCCCTGCAGTTGATGAAGAAGGTGTCCACTCCACCACAAAGTCAGCCATCGCCTGACTCTTGATTGCATGTCAGGGCAGGAATTCGAGGTTGAATTCTGCCAAATCCGCTGCCCACTTGGCGATATTTCCCATAGAATTGGGATTATGCAAAATTGCTCACGGTGGATAAGAGGTTACCAATGATACCTTGTGGGCTTGGAAATAATGACGAAGCTTCCTTGAGGCAATAAACATTGTGTACATCAGCTTATGCATCTCAATGTACCTAGTCATGGCATCATGAATTACTTCGCTGATGAAGTACACAGACTGCTGGAACGTTCGGACCCACCCGGAGGGGTCCAGAGCTTCTTCTTTATCAACTCGGGCCGTCCCGAAGGGGTCCAGATCTAATTTTTGAGTTAGTACTCCCTCGAATGATGGAGGTTGATCCACATGCACCTTGCCTTTACGATCCGTGCCTGGGGGCTGGAACCAAGACTCGCTTCCAGGTAACTCCAAACCCTCCCGAAGGGTTCTGGTCTCCTGAGTTGAAGATGTTTCTGGTCTCTCCGCAACTCGAACCATGCTAACAACCTCCATTGTTGGAGCGATGTAAAGCAAAAGGGGCTCACCAGGTTCTGGAGCTACCATGATTGGTAGCATGATGAGGAGCTGCTTGAGCTTTTGGAATGCCTTCTCTGCTTGTTAAGGCCAATGGAATAGACCAGATTTCCTCAACAGCTTGAAGAAGGGAAGCATCCGCTCTGCCAGCCTTTAGATGAACCGGCTTAGCAAAGCTAGACACATAGTAAGCTTTTAGACGTCCTTGATACAGGCTGGAGGCCGCATCTCTTCGATCGCTTTGATGTTGGCCGGATTTGCCTCAATTCCTCTGTGAGTCACCAAGAAACCAAGAGCTTTCCGGAGCCAACCATAAGGACACACTTGTCCAGGTTGAGCTTTGTCCGCGTTAGGTGTAGCTTGTCGAGGATGGCTTGAAGATTGTCCAAGGGTGAATCCTGGTTCTTCACCTTGACAACAATGTCTTCGACGTAGACTTCCACCAGGTCCCTAATCAGCTCCCCAAAGGTTTTGTGCATGGCTCGCACAAAAGTTGAGGAAGCATTATTAAGATCAAAAGGCATGGCAGTATAACGATACAATCCATCTATTGTGATGGCGGAAGTATGCTCTTCATCTTCCTTAGACATTGGGATTTGATGATATCTAGAATAAGCGTCTAGGAAACACAGTATTCACACTCGAAGGTAGAATTCACTATATGATCTATTCTAGGTAGTGGAAAAGGGTCTTTTGGGGGATGCCTTATTCAGTGTGGCGTAGTATATGCACATCCGAAGCTTCCCGTCGGCCTTTGGTACAACAATTGGGTTTGCCATCCACCGTGGATGGTGAACCTCCCGGATGAATCCAGCTTCGTGCAGCTTTTTTATTTCTTGTCTGTTGAAGTTCTGTCGCTCAACAGATTGCTTTCGGGGCTTCTGTTGTATTGGTCGTGCATCGGGGTATATCTTCAGACGGTGCTCGATCACCTTCCTAGGGATCCCAAACATTTGCGATGGTTGCCATGCAAACACAACGATATTTGCCAGGAGGAAAGTGATGAGCGTGAGTCCAATTTGTCGGTCAGACCTTTCGATATACGGGTGGTCTGAGCGGCATCAGAATCAATTTGGAGGACTTTGACGGGAATGTCGGTGTCGCCGCTTGGTTGCACAAGAGGTGCAGAGGATGAGCCACGCTGACGCGAACTCGGTGGTTGTTGAGCAGCTTACTCATGGTCGGGTTCTTCTTCTTGCGCTATCTCAAGCGCCTTAAGTTCTTCTAGCACAGTAACTCTAGCAGTACGATCCCCTCGGATCTAGAGGATGCCTGATGTAGTTGGCATCTTCAACACGAGATAGCCATAGTGAACCACTGCCATGTACCTATACAGGGCTGGCCTTCCTAGGATCACTTTGAAGGGTAGATTGATGTGTGCCACATCAAACACCAACTTCTCGGATCTGTAGTTGTCCCGTGTCCCAAAGTTCGCAGGTAGAGTAACTGTTCCAAGAGGTGTGATAGCCAACGGACCCACTGCAGAGAATGGACGTGAGAGCCCAAGGTCCGAGAGGTTTAGCTGGAGATTTAGTAAAGCTGTGAAGCTGAGGAGGTTGAGCGTCGCGCCTCCATCCACCAGGACATGGTAGAGCTGGATATTATTGATAGTCGGGGAGACCATCATGGGCAATTGTCTAGCTCCCACCATATTCCTTTGACAATCTAAATCATCTAAGGTGATGGAAGTATCCATCCACATCTGATGTGCCTCCGCCTTGGCAGTAGGAGTGGCAGCAGCCATCTCTCGACGCATGGTCTTCGGGATGCGACGAGAGCTGATATCCCAGGACCCTCCATTCATCATATGGAGAGTCTACCGACGCTCATTGTCGGAGATGTGGAGTCGTCGTCGATGGTGTCGTAGACCGCCTTTAATGCCTTCTTGGCGTATCGGCAGCCTAGCTCCTTATCAGACGGGGCTTCGTCGACTTTCTGCTTCCCTTCCCATCTCTTGGCCTCACGACAGTCTTCAAGATTGTGGCTTGTCGATTTGTGGATCGGACACCACATATTTTCACCGTCGCCATCTTCAGACGATGGTCGAGGTCGCCTGTCGGGGCATGACCCACGGCCACCAGCAGCTGCAAAGGTAGGTGTGTCGGCAAGTGACTTCTTCTTGCCACTTGACTTCTTCTTCTTTTTTCCACTGCTGGAGGCAGTAGCTTCAGTGTTGGAGGAACATTGCTTTGCCTTCGCAGCTTCTTTGGAGTGCATCTCACGGCCCTTCGCAGCTCTGGTGCAATTGTCAGATAGGCTGAAAAGTTCCATAACGCTGCTGACATTCTTGGTTGCCAGCTTCTCCAGCATCTTCTTATCTCGAACCACCTTTCAGAATGCAACGATGACAGAAGCATTGAAGATACAACGAATGGTGTTCTGTACCTGAGAGAACCGTTGGATGAAGGATCGCAGTGACTCCCCTGACTTCTATTGTACGGCGAACATTTCTAGCTCGGTGCCAGGCCGGGTGTAGGAGCTACCAAAGTTGGCAGTGAACTGGCGACAGAGTTCCGCCCAACTGTAGATGGAGTCAGCGGTATGCTCATAAACAAGGACCTTGCAGTCTCTGTTAGATCCATGGGAAAGTAGTTGGCCATTACAGCCTCATTGCCTCTAGCCGCAAGGATGGCGGTGGAGTAGATGTGAAGAAACTCGATGGAGTTGACAGTTTCATCGTATTTCTCCAGCAAATGAGGTCGAAACTTGGGTGGCCACTCGACTATGTGGAGATGCATGCCAAGGGCTGAACAGTTGCCCCCAACTCCAAGAGGAGACAGGTTTTCTTGAGCAATTCACCTCTCGCGAGCACACTCGATGTTGACACAGCCATCCTGTCGCATGTAACGACGGTCGAGCTCTGATCAGAGATCCTGAGTCAGGAGCCTCATCACCGTGTGAGTAAGGCGAGCCCCGTAGGGTAGTGATGTCACTTGCTGGGAGGGCACACGTCTCCTGAGCTGCAACGCCTGAGGACCAAGTCTACCAGACAAGGTCCTATTCTGAGAAGGTGCCTGTCCTGCATGGGGCAGACATTGGTTTCTGATCGCATTGGCTGCACCCGCAACCAGATGTTCAACATCAGCACGCTATTGTTCTAGCGCGGCGGGAGGAGCTTCTAGCGTCGGTGAACGCTAGAGTAGAGTTCGCACTGCGTTCAACGCGTTCTCCGGGTTGTTTGTCGATGCAATTACCGATGAAAATACACCATCCTGTTGTCTAGCGTTGGGTGCTAGAGCAAGTGGTGGGAGTGGTGTGACGTCTGGCAGAACAACAACGTTGGCCGATTATTGCACATTTGAGGGATTTCCCCCAGTAGGCTGCATAGCCGATCCGTTGGATGAAGCGGCAGCAGAGTTCACCATTTTGGAATCTTGAAGCCTGCCCCCCTACCTGGCGCGCCAAATGTCGAAGTATGGACTAGGACACTGCGGAGGTTTGCATTCGGATAGGGCGCGAGTCAAGATCAAGACAAGAGGTGAACATCAAGGTTTCTACATGGTTCAAGCCACCTGATCGTAATACCCTACTCCACGGAGTGTGTGTTGACTGTATGAGTATGAGTATGTATGAGCTTAAAGGCGTATCCGCTTAGTTGTCCTTTTGACCGTGCAGCACAACCCTTTTATATGCCAAGGGCTGGCTGTTACAGTGTATGCTTGGCCCGACAGGTGGCCCTGGTGGTAATAAACTGCCCTATACATAATCTACAGTGTTAAGGGTGGTTAATAACGTGATAACATGCCTTAATAGCGTCTTTACCCATCTTGATAGTCCGCTGATTGTGCGTCATTAATGTCGTGTTAACCAGGTCTTGTCCAATTGATAGCCATTGAATGTCCGCGCCGTTGGAGATCTCGTTGTCTTCCTGTTGCAGACATAGGTCCGAGGTGTTGACACGTGGAGGCGCTGGAGCTTCTCTCTACTGAGGGATTGGTCCGGTGATACTGGACACGTGTCAGTGCTGGAGCTTCCCTAAGGAGGGAGGCAGGTCCGGCCCTGTAGGACACATGACAGCAACGGAGCTACCCAAATGAGGGAGGCAGATTCGGCTCTTCTGGACACATGGCAGCGCCGGAGTTACCCTCTGAAGGTTGGCAAATCCGATACTGCAGGATGAGTATCACCTTCGAACATCCGCCACCTGGACATAGGAACTCCATTACTTTGTTTACGGTACCAAGGGGTACCCGACACGCAGGGTACCGACACGATCCATTTCTAATTAAGATTCAACAAAACGGATATGGACTGGATATTTTCGGATCCGTTACTAGGACAGATCGGAAAATATCCGATCCATTTTCATCCCTAGCTCCATCTAGCTAGTGTGATGCAAATAGAACCTTCTCTCGGTCACTACATTGAACAATAGCGAGCTTCTTCTCCACAAATTTCAGCCAGTCATTAGCTTCTATAGGATCATTGGCTTGAGAAAAAGTAGGCGGTCTGGTCCTCATAAATTCTCCCAGTTGGTTGTGAGGCGGTGGCGGTGGTGGTGGGGCAGGGATGTGATTTTGGTTGTTGTTCTTGTTGGTTTGCAGCTGTCCCAAGATTTGCATCATAGTTTGCATAAGCTGGTTTTGCATAGCTATAAGGCGGTCAATGTTGCTTGCATCAGCTCCAAGGTTTACATTCTCAGGAACCTCCACATTGTCATCATCACCTTTGGTTGCGGGTTACCCTCAACATCTGTGGGTGGGGAAAAGAGTACGAGATGGAAGAATTCAGATTTTGAAAGAAAATCCCCAAACTACATGCGTCAAGGTATATGAAACTAAGCAACTCTCTTTATTAATATAACCCTATACGAGGATATGAACAAGTGCTGAAGCATCCCACATCTCTCTAATATGTGTGGATGTGGAAAATCGCCAAAGCGTTCCACAACTCACACTCATGAGGACATCAACACCCTCGATACATCCACACCAACTCAGCTACCGGTTTCTGGTCTGACCACTCGCGCTAGTGCACATCAACTAAACTATGAGGTGAACTCATTGTTGGCCTTATGTCCATCTTATCCAGACCGTGTAACTACATGCTTTCTTGTTTTTCTTAGGAACAATGGAGAGGAGCAAATGGGAAGGGAATTCGCGCGGACAGGATTTGGACAGCAGAACAGCACCAACTTGTGACGACCACCACTACTTCATACGGACTCCGATCTGGGCGTTCAAGTACTTCCTGGAAATATTATCAAGTCTGCTTTTAAACGGATCTGGCCTCATGTCCATATCTATTCGGAGTCGGCCGCAATCGTTATTTTAATACCAAGACCTTTTCTGTCCATGGTGCTGCATCACCACAATTGGGCCCATGACCCATGTATTGTTTGGAGTCCATTAGGGACTCATGATTAGGGTTTCTCACGACCTAGGGAGGTAATAAATAGTAGCCGCTGCCATCATTAGCTGGTGGGTTTTGTTTATTCGTAAGTTATCTTCTGCTGCTTCCTTGTACACGCGCGTGTCGACTAGATCACCTGTCTACTTGTATCCAGAACCCCACTTCAGATTGATTCAACTGATAAGTGCTTGTTCTACTTGTTCTTGCATGTTCTTCAATTGCTTGCAGGAACAAAGGCCCTCGTTGTAAGGTTGATTGTGCGCCAGCAAGATCAATACAACTTCGGAGTCGGTGTACCGATCGCTAAGGCGCATCGTCTTGGGGACGGTGTAGTCGGATCGCCAACGTCTTCTCCTCCACAAATCAAGCTCTCCTATTCTCATCGAAAGATCGAGAACTAAGATCCTATCAAGTGGCAATCAGAGCAAGGTTAATTGGTGAGAGTGCTACCATTACTTTTCTTTCCGCTGTTATCATCCTATAGTCCAGAAAAGCCCAAAAAATACCAGATCTGTATTTTCCATTATTCCTAGACCATTGTGCCTTTTACTTTCTCTACTTAGTCAAGACTTGTTGAGTTCATGGTTGCTTCAACGAGTCAAGTTGTTGGTCTTTAGTTTTGCACCACTAGAGTTTCGAGTTCGTGTCACATTCGGTCACCTAGTTCGAGTCAGATTCGTAGTTCGAGTTTGAGTCGGATTACTAGTTTGAGTTTGAATCAGATTGCTACTTCGAGTTTGAGTCGGATTGCTAGTTCGAGTTTAAGTTGGATTACGAGTTTAAATCAGATTGCTACTTTGAGTTTGAGTCGGATTGCTAGTTCTAGTTTGAGTCGGATTACTAGTTCGAGTTCAAATCAGATTGCTACTTCGAGTTTGAGTCAGATTAGTAATTGGAGTTTGACAACAAGAAAAATGCAAGTGCAAAATCAAAAGCCGCGCAAAATCCACAAACAATTAGAGAACAATAAAAAGGCAAGTGCAAGATCAAAAGCCGCATGTGCAAATTTTGTTCTAGGGTCTCCTGATTCCATCTAGAGAGAGTTTGGGTGACCACCCCAACAAAAGAAAAAACAAAAAAAAAGAAAAAAATCAGATTGTTGTTTGGGGTGTTTTTGGTGACGACATTGGTGTCTCGGCTCGCATCTCTAGTACGGTCTAGACTAAGATCAGCACAGTACTATCGTAGAACATTTATTCAGCTTGTTGTGATTAACGTGGTGAAAGTTTGCTCCTTGTGCTAGTTCAGCCACCTAAAGCCATAGATTGACACCTGCTCTTGAAGTTGTTCATTACTTGCTGGTGGACATCACCTTCTTGCTGAGCTTGGTAAGAACAGGTAAGAGCTTGGTTGAACAGGTTGAGAGTGAGCGTGTTATCTCCACCAGCACCTTTGTAGCTAGGGATAACGTTACCCTTTCATATTGGATTGTTATTTTTTTCTACTAACCATGGCAGGAGGAGCAAATACAAACGAAGATGTGCATTCACCTCGCACGCGGGGAATTATACAACACTTCGAACGCCGAGTGCGGCTACGCACAAAAGCGCTTGATGAGGATTTTCGTGTTACCAGTGACCGCCTTGGTCAATTGGAAAATATGCAGATCTACACCAACACCAAAATCAGCACGTTGGAGATTTCCATTCAAACATTGAACACCTCTATTGGAGCCATCTTGCAGCGCCTTGAGGAGAGGGATCGTGGACGCACCGCTGATGGACAGGTGAGCAATGCTCCTAGTATTGTACGTGACAATGAAGATGAATATTCTGCAGATACGGAGATTGGGGAAGATGAGGAAGCTAGGCCACGACGCCGGCTACAACGCAACCGTCAAGGTATGGGTGGACATCGTCGGCGTGAGGTACACAATCATGATGACACTTTTAACAAGATGAAATTTAAGATACCTCATTTTGATGGTAAATATGACCCTGATGCATATATTACTTGGGAGATTTCTATTGATCAAAAATTTGCATGTCATGAGTTTCCTGAAAACGCAAGAGTTAGAGCAGCCACTAGTGAGTTTACTGATTTTGCTTCTATTTGGTGGATAGAACATAGCAAGAAAAATCCTAATAACATACCACAAACATGGGATTCTTTGAAACGGCTCATGCGGGCTAGATTTGTTCCTTCTTACTATGCATGTGATCTGTTAAATAAGTTACAACAATTGAGACAGGGAGCTAAAAGTGTAGAAGAGTATTTTCAGGAATTACAAATTGGTATGTTGCGTTGTAATTTAGACGAGGATGAGGAACCAGCTATGGCTAGATCTTTGGGTGGTTTAAACCGTGAAATTCAGGACATACTTGCTTATAAAGATTACATACCCGTTTGTTTCATCTTGCTTTTAAAGCTGAGAGGGAAGTGCAGGGACGACGAGCTAGCTCTAGAACTAATACTTCTGTAGGAAAGACTAGCTCATGGCAACCACGCACGACTACTCCTTCGACTGGGCGTGCTTCCCCGCCATCTTCTTCACTAAGTCGGGCAGCACATTCTTCCTCCGGCAACAAGCCACGTGCTTCTTCCACTAGCTCAGCAGTAAAGACCACCCAAAAGCCCACCGAGAGTGCTTCTTCCGTAGCATCTACCGGACGATCTAGAGACGTTCAATGTCACAAGTGCAAGAGTTTTGGCCATGTGCAGTGTGACTGCCCAAGAAAACGTGTTCTAATTGTTAAAGATGACGGTGAGTACTCATCTGCTAGCGATTTTGATGACGATACATGTGTTTTGCTTGCAGCTGACTATGCAGGTAGCGATGAACATCAAGAAGAGCATATTGGTGCAGAAGATGCAGCGCGCTATGATAGTCTCATTGTGCAGCGTGTGCTTAGTGCACAAATGAACAAAGCGAAACAAAATCAAAGGCACACATTATTCCGAACAATGTGTGTCATCAAAGAGCGTTCTTGCCGCATTATCATTGATGGAGGTAACTGCAACAACTTGGGCAGTAGTGACATGGTGACCAAGCTGGCACTAAGCACCAAACCGCACCCACCTCCCTATTACATTCAATGGTTAAACAACAGCGGTAAGGCAAAGGTAACTAGGCTTGTGTGAATCAATTTTACTATTGGATCATATAAAGATGTCATAGAATGTTATGCTGTGCCTATTTAAGCTTGTAATATTCTACTAGAAAGACCTTGTCAATTTGATAGAGATTCTATGCATCATGGTAGATCAAATAAGTATTCTTTTCTTTACCACGATAAAAAAATTGTGTTGCATCCTATGTCTCCTGAAGCTATTGTGCAAGATGATGTTGCTAGAGCTAGGAAAACTAAATCTCAGGACCATGCTAACGTTGAGAACAATAACAATGCCAAATCTGTGTTTGATAAGAAAAATGAGATATCTCTGAAGGGAAAATGCTTGTTTGCTACGAAATCTAATATTTATGAACTGATTGCATCCACCTATATTGCCTATACTTTGGTATGCAAAGATGCTTTGATTTCCCTTTACGATATGCAACATTCTTTGCCTCCTGCTGTTGCTAACATTTCGCAGGAATATTCTGATGTGTTTCCAAGTGAAATACCACCAGGACTACCACCACTTCGAGGGATTGAGCACCAGATTGACCTCATTCCTAGTGCTTCATTGCCCAACCGTGCACCATACAGGACAAATCCGGAAGAAACAAAGGAGATTCAGCGCCAAGTACAAGAACTACTCGACAAAGGTTATGTACGCGAGTCTCTTAGTCCTTGTGCTGTTCCAGTTATTCTAGTACCTAAAAAGGATGGATCATGGCGTATGTGTGTGGATTGTAGAGCAATCAACAATATCACCATTCAATACCATCATCCTATTCCATGCTTAGATGACAAGCTTGATGAATTGAGTGGTGCTGTTGTGTTCTCAAAGGTTGATTTGCGTAGTGGTTATCACCAAATTCGCATGAAACTAGGAGATGAATGGAAAACTGCTTTCAAAACTAAGTTCGGTTAATATGATTGGTTAGTCATGCCTTTTGGGTTAACTAATGCACCTAGCACCTTCATGAGATTAATGAATGAGGTTTTGCGTGCATTCATTGGAAAATTTGTTGTTGTGTATTTTGATGATATATTGATTTATAGCAAATCCATGGATGAACAGCTTGATCACTTACGTGCTGTTTTTAATGCTTTACGTGAGGCACGATTATTTGGTAATCTTGAGAAGTGCACCTTTTGCACAGATCGAGTCTCTTTCCTTGGCTATGTTGTTACTCCACAGGGAATTGAAGTTGATCAACCCAAGGTAGAGGCTATTCAGGGTTGGCCTGTACCAAAGACCATCACACATGTGCGGAGCTTTCTAGGGATGGTTGTGTTCTATCGTCGCTTTGTGAAGGATTTCAGCACCATTGCTGCTCCATTGAATGACCTATAAGGGGGTGCCTTTTTCTTGGGGCACCACACAAGATAACGCCTTTACCATACTGAATGATAAGTTGACGCATGCACCTCTTCTCCAACTTCCTAATTTTTCTAACACTTTTGAGCTTGAATGTGATGCTAGTGGGATTGGATTGGGTGGTGTTTTGTTACAAGAAGGAAAACCTGTTGCATATTTCAGTGAGAAAATGAGTGGGCCTGTTCTGAATTATTCTACCTACGATAAGGAATTATATGCTCTTGTACGAACTTTAGAAACATAGCAGCGTTATTTGTGGCCCAAAGAATTTGTTATCCATTCTGATCATGAATCACTAAAGCATATTAGGAGTCCAGGGAAACTGAACCGTAGGCATTCTAAGTGGATGGAATTTATTGAGTATTTTCCTAATGTCATTAAACACAAAAAGGGAAAACATAATGTTATTGTTGATGCTTTATCTATACGTTAGACTCTTCTATCTTAACTTGACATTAAAATTTTTGGATTAGAAACGATTAAAGATCAATATGAACATGATGTTGATTTAAAAGATGTATTGCTGAAATGTAAAGATGGAAAAACATTGAATAAATTTGTCCTCAACGATGGCTATGTGTCTAGAGCTAACCAGTTATGCATTCCAGCTAGCTCCGTTCGTTTGTTGTTGTTACGGGAAGCGCATGGAGGCGGGCTGATGGGGCACTTTGGAGTGAAAAAGACGGAGGACATACTTGCTGGTCATTTCTTTTGGCCAAGGATGAGGCGAGATGTGGAGCGCTTCATTGCTCGCTGCACGACATGTCAAAAAGCTAAGTCACGACTTAATCCACATGGTTTGTACATGCCTCTTCCTGTTCCTAGCATGCCTTGGGATGATATTTCTATGGACTTTGTTTTAGGACTGCCTAGTACAAAGAAGGGGAGGGATAGCATCTTTGTTGTCGTGGATAGATTTTCTAAAATGGCACACTTCATACCTTGTCGTAAAAGTGATGATGCTACACATGTTGCTGATTTGTTTTTCTGAGAGATTGTTAGGTTGCATGGTGTGCCAAACATAATAGTTTCAGATTGTGATGCTAAGTTTCTTAGCCATTTTTGGAGAATGTTATGGGCAAAATTGGGGACTAAGCTTTTATTTTCAACTACTTGTCATCCCCAAACTGATGGTCAAACAAAGGTTGTGAATAGAAGTTTATCAACCATGCTTAGGGCTGTTTTGAAAAAGAATATAAAAATGTGGGAAGAGTGTTTGCCTCATGTTGAGTTTGTTTATAATCGTTCCCTACATTCTAGTACTAAGAAATGCCCTTTTGAGATTGTTTATGGATTTGTCCCGTGCTCCTATTGATTTATTACCTCTTCCTTCAATGGAACAAGTGAATTTTGATGCTAAACATCGTGCTAAATTGATCTTAAAATTGCATGAAACCACTAAGAAGAATATAGAGTGCATGAATGCCAAGTATAAACTTGCTGGTAGTAGGGGAAACAAACCTATCACTTTTGAACCTGGTGATTTAGTTTGGTTACATTTGCGAAAGGATAGGTTTCCTGATTTGAGAAAGTCTAAATTGTTACCTCAAGCTGATGGTCCATTCAAAGTGTTTGAAAGAATTAATGATAATGCATATAAACTCGAGTTGCCCGCGGATTTTGAGGTTAGTCCCAGATTTAACATTGCAGATTTGAAGCCATATTTGGGAGAAGGAGATGAGCTTGGGTCGCGGACGACTCAAATGCATGAAGGGAAGGACGATTAGGACATCAACACCTTCGATACATCCACACCAACTCAGCTACCGGTTTCTGGTCCGATCACTCGCGCTCGTGCACGTCAACTAAACTATGAGGTGAACTCATTCATGGCCTTATGTCCATCTTATCTAGACCATGGAACTACGTGCTTTATTGTTTTGCTTAGGAACAATGGAGAGGAGCCAATGGGAAGGGAATTCACGCGGACGGGATTTGGATAGCAAAACAGCACCAACTTGTAATGGCCACCACTACTTCATACGGACTCCGATCTGGGCGTTCAAGTACTTCCTGGAAAGATTATCAAGTCTACTTCCAAACGGGTGTGGCCTCATGTCCATATCTATTTGGAGTCGGCCGCAATCATTATTTTAATACCAATACCTTTTCTGTCCATGGTGCTGCATCACCAAAATTGGGCCCTATGGCCCATGTATTGTTTGGAGTCCATTAGGGACTTGTGATTAGGGTTTCTCACGAACCTAGGGAGGTAATAAATAGTAGCCGCCACCCTCATTAGTTGGTGGGTTTTGTTTATACGTAAGTTAGCTTCTGCTGCTTCCTTGTACACGCGCGTGTCGACTAGATCGCTCGTCTACTTGTATCCAGAACCCCACTTCAGATTGATTCAACTGATAATGCTTGTTGTTCTTGTTCTTGCGTGTTCTTCGATTGTTTGCAGCAACAAAGGCCCTCGTGGTCAGGTTGATTGTGCACCAGCAAGATCAATACAACTTTGGAGTCGGTGTACTGATCGCTAAGGCGCATCGTCTTGGGGACGGTGTAGTGGGATCGCCAACGTCTTCTCCTCCATAAATTGAACCCTCCTATTCTCATCAAGAGATCGGAAACCAAGATCCTATCACACACCAAGCACACAAACACAAGCACACACCATAGAAGATTCAGCACAACACACTAATTATAGCTATTACGATCTCAGCGTTCTTCAAATCTTCTCAATAGGAGACCTAGACTTAATTGTAGGAGCCATGGCTGTTCTGGCCGTGAGGAGCTGAAGGCGACGGAGTCGGCGAGTCATACACGGGTGCACGCCAAGGCGAGTTGGCCGTCCATGTAGGCGCAGGTGAACTTGCCACCCTATTGTCTCCATGTTGGCACAGACTTCCTCTTTCCTTTCCATGACGTACAGTCTCTTGTGTAGAAAGTTTATCTCTTCCAGGGCTCGTCATAGTGATTTCCCAGATTCACAAGCATCCTCTGAGACTTGTCGATGGCGTGAGGGTCAGACTGAGCTCCTTCCTGTGGTCCTGTGATTTCCCTCGTCCCACTCTTGCGATGCGGGTGTAACGCAAAGCTAGTACCTCCAAGTTGCTCATAGTAGGAGTAACACAATCTGGTGAGTGCATCCCAAGCAACATCATCAATAGCTTGCTCCCTGGTGGATCTCCATGTGGGCGCAGGTTGTGAGGTGATAACAACGTCCTTGGCAAGAATAGTGACTTGAGCCTTCCATTCTTATTGTCCATAGCGAGAAATCCTCTTGAATAGTACTATGGGTGCATATTGCAAAGGTCAAGAAACTCCTTCAAATTCCTAGCTACAAATCCTCCATTGGTCCTGTCAGAATGGAATTCTTGAGCAAAATAGAAAACCGGATCCTTATCCTCCTTTCTAGCTTCAACAGACACAAACTCATTTTCCTAGACTACATGCTCATTCTCTTGGGCTACAGGTTCATCTTCTTGATCTGCGGGTTCAGCTTCCTGGTTGCCCCCCTGTGGCTGAACCTCATGGGGCTCTTCTTCCTTGTCATCACCATATAGCCCCACCTCTTCCGGATCTTCCTCCGTTGTGTCGAGTGTTCATGCTCAACTTCCTTTATAGGGGAGTTCATTATTGACGTTTCTTACATCACAGATAAAAATCCGCAAGCACACAAAAACTATCGAAGTAGCATTTTTCCTTAAAAGAGTGTTTCAAGCCTGTCATTTATATTCTCCCAAAGGAAGGCTAGGTGGAAGCATAGCAATCATCAAGTGTAGGAATAGGTTGGTCTAATTAGGGTTCTAGTGAGGATGGGTAATACATATGTGGAGGTAGTGTGACACACACAAGAGCATCCTATTTTAAGGGGGATAAATGGGTCAAAGAGGGATTAGGCTAAGAGTTGGGGAGTCACTCCTACAATGGTTCTAGTATACATATACAAAGCCTAAGTTAATTACTAATGAACATGTCAATGGTGAATTCTTATGCTAAGTTGTTCAACATATTGGGCACAGGTTTACCCCTAGCAATAATAGGATGACTACCGCAAAGAGCCTGTGGCATAGCTGAACATGGAGGATTACAAGGACATATAGGGCTGTCACCACCTACTGCCTACCTCTTCAATCTGTGGGTCCACGAGACATCCAACGCTACTTGACTTTCGTAGCTCCGTGCTAGCAAATTAAGTAAATACCTAAGGAGCCGCGGCAGAAGCCATCCTAAGGCAACAACTAACCTAAACATCATTGAACCAATGTTGAAACATAGCATAAATTATTCAAATTAACATGGTCATGTCATAACTAATTACACTATAGTGGGGGTTTGTAGTGTTTATGATGATATGATGAAAATGATATGGCATAATCATAAATACTACTCCTACCACATACATGGAATCCACAATCAAACAAGAAACGCTTCATCCAAGTATATGAATAAAAGAAGACTAAGGATAGCATCTTTATTAAGAATAAAGTCACAAGTACAAATAGGAATATGAAAGCCATACCTTTCTAAATTTGGAATTGGGAAGAGAGAGACTCCTTCTACTCCTTCCTAACTTGGACTAAGAACTAGAGACTCTCCTCTCTATAGCCTAAACTCCTCTAAGCCCATGGAGAATAGTGGATACAATAGAATGAATACTCATATGGTGTGTGTGTGTGTGTGTGAAGTGAGGGTAGGAGGTCCTATTTATAGGTGGAGAAGGATCGATTCCCGCAACCGAATGCGCGCGAATCAGTCATAATCATCTTCAGTAAGCCGAGAAGAGCCATCACGTGTCGATTGACTGAGTTTGGAACCAAGACCTAGTCGGCCGACTAGAGGGGTCGACCAACCTGGTCAGGGCTCCGTTGGAGCTGTGTTTTCTCAAGGTCCCTGACTGGTGAGTCCCCTTTACTGATATAGATGATACACCGTTGGATGGCCTCGGATACTTCTGTTTGTGGGCCATTTGATCCATGTGGTGCCACATGTCGGCCCTTGATTGGCTAGGATGATATTTTATAGGATTGCTCCCTCTCTTTTACCTCATTTCCTGCAATAAATGTCTGCATGCACTATTTCTCCATGGACAAGTGGAAATAGTTTAAATAGAAAGGTGATGTGTGCAATAAATGGTATTTCCTTCACATAATTGAGTTATATGGACTGGTGAAATTGGTATATAAAAACCGTCAGCAAACTCCCCCAAGCTTATCTTTTGCTCGTCCCGAGCAAAGTCAAGACTTCAGGTTGATGATCAGGAGTTGCTACAATGTTCTATTTTTTAAAAGTACCATGTGCACATCAAAATACTCTACCTAGTATTGCAAAAATTGGCATGGTACTTCACCCATCTCAAGTCATTATGGGGTTCATGCCTTCTCCTATTCATGGGTGGTTGAAAGATAGAACAACAAATAGAGAAAGCATACCCTAGAGATCAAGTTCCACTCAAATTCCAGAGAAATCAATTTAGATTTTAAGTACCTCAAATTGATTCTCTCAATCACTCCTTTGTGTGTAGTGGAAATATTTCCTCACCAAATCATTTTGCCTAAACTTATCCTACCACTAAATAAGGCTTGTCACTAAATTTGCAACACATAATATTGCTAATTCAAAAGAGCAAGCCTTAGGAGAAATTAATTCAAAACTTGTGCATGTGTGATGGAGTGGAAGTGGATGTGGATGTTTGAGATGGCTCCTATCTATGTAGACTCTCTTATTTTGCAGGGATGAAACATGGCCACTTTTCTTTTTCTTCCTCTTTTTTTTCTCATGCTTATGTTGTAAGGATGCATTTTCTTTTTCTTGTAGCCACGTATTCTACTCTCTTTTTATGCATTAAACTTGGAAAGATTACTAAACATGAAGGGTATGGAGTTTCTCTTTTTATTGTGGAATGATGGTATGATGGAATTTTGCTTACTTCCAGTGTAGAAGTATATCATGTGCAAGTGAAGTCTTGAATTCATAATCTTGCATACGCATAAGTTCTATCAATGTAAAAATATCATATGGCTTTGGTAGGTATTTTCAATCAATTGAGAGTAACTTAATTTTTTTTGGAATTTCTCTGGAAATCTAAGTTTCACTTTCAAACACGAAATAGCAGCCCTATCGCTATATCATATCTCACAATAACTTCGAATTGGATAAGCTTTTGCTACCCACAATTTCTAAATCAAGGCAAAAGTAATTTTTAGCCAATGAAAGCAATATTTTGGAGAGTAGTAAGTTGTAAACTAGGGACATGAGAATTAATACAGAGCAACTATTTATCATTTCATCTATGTGAATTTTAAACCATTCTTACCGCACATGTTTTATTTTATTTGAAAGCAAATCTACTCTATTTTTTTATATGCAAGGTGAATGGTGGATGAATGGAAAATAAATATGCAAGGGGTGTGATACAATTTACCTCAAGTGGGATCCTCCCCCAAGCTTGTTCTTCAATCACCGCCGTGATGAGGGTTGAACCCTTGATGACAGAAGTATACCGCGAGATCGGCTTGTTGTTGTTGTAGTGTGGAGTTGAAGTTGGTGAATTGAGCGTCCATGTGTTGTTGCCAATCTTGGGTACCTTGGACATGCTCTTGGAATGTGTTGTAGATGTCACCCGTTCTCATTTCAAGGTCTTCCATACGTCTAGTGAGATACGTCATTCCTTGGCTATAGTCATGATGACTTCTATCCAAAGAGGAACGACATCTTCTCATGGATGTTGGAGGCAAGCTGCTAGAGCTTGAAGTGGATAGGGGTGGCTCCCAGGCGGCACCCAGCCATCCATGCCAAGACGGACCTTCAGTCTCATACGATGGAGGTTGAGTCAATCCCAGTGCATCACCTATTGGGTTCTCTTACTCTTCGTACTCATGGACCATGGAGGTTGTTGGAGGCATGCCCGCTCTCCTTGTACAGCTTCTAGTTACCTTGCTAGAGACATTACTTCTTCGGGCTTCCTCGATGGGAAGAAGGTCAATGGTTAGCCTCCGGCATTTGTACAAATGAAAATCCAGGTTAGGTAACTGAATTTCATTGACAAAGTCGGGATAATAAAATATTAAAGAGCCATCATGATCATGCTTAAGTATATGTCCTTGCACTAGATAATCTTCATTAATTAATTCTCATTCATTTTCAATATATTCAAATGAAGTATATTCTAGTGCTCCTACCCTAGTAGCAATGCAGGTAATCAATGAAGTGCATTCAATTGGCTTTGTCCTTGAAAAGTAATCTAACCATTGTGTCATCATGACAATAACTGGGGCAACTTTTATCTTTTTAATCACGGCAAATAAAATTATTAGCTCATCATCACGCACTATTCTAACATATCCTCTAGGGAAAATAGTCATAGCCACCAATCTATGCATGAAGTGTAAAGTAGGATTGTGCAAGTCGCTATTCCTAGGAGCACTACATCTGACCTCAATAGTCAATTCATGCCAAAACCTTTATTTGCTAAACTTAGGCAAAGTGTCTAAATCTAGCAAACAACATTTATAGAAGCCTAAGATTTTCCTTAATTCTTTCCATAGGATGTTGTATTCTTTTTGAAATAATCTAAAAGAAATACCATCAAATCCCATTTTTAGGGTGCAAAGAAATTGCATGGAGAGAGTGTGAACCTCTCTCTATGTGAGCAAAATTTTCCCATCCTAGTGGTCGCCAAATGGAAAAGGAATTCGAAATCCATAACTATCTTGGAGATCAAATCCGGATCATAAGCTTTTGTATGAGAAAACTCAAGATCTTGGAGGAGCTTGCGTGCTTGATCTTCAACTTCACTTCGTATGTCAAGGTCGTCGTCATGGAGAAGTTGTCGTGGGTTGCTCCTCTCACCCACGGGAGTGTCCTCACATACACTCCTCCTCTGTGAACTTGGTGTAGCAACGGAAGAGGGGCGTGCACTTGAGTCTCCACCATGGCTTGAGCTTGCAACCTCCTTCCTCTTCGCAAACAACCTATTCATTCTTTTCATGGCCACAACAAGCAAGAACACAACAAAGCAAAAACTCGAAAGAGGTGATGATATTGAAAGCAGAACCCCCGACGAATTTCCCCTTGAAGAACTTGAGAGCAAATTGCAAATGCAAACAAAAGCAAATCTTTTTGGGTTGGATTTGAGAAAGAGTGCTTCAATGGAGAGCAAGAAAAACAATGTGAGCAAAGAGTGACTTTGGGAAGGTGTGAAATGAGGTGAAGTATGAAGAGTAGTGCTCCTCACGACCACCATTTATAGTGTACACTCCGCAACTGTCACAAGGGAAACAAATGTAGCCGTTGGAGGAGAGAGAGCCCAAATGGCCCTTTCCCCTAGTCGGCTGAACTGGAATGTGGGCCCTCTGTTCCTCCTTTTGGCAGGTGGCTCACCAACGGCTATAAAATTAGCACGTTGGTGAAATGCCACATTCGCAGCTCAGAAAAATTGTTTTCTGAGTAAAAACCCTTTTTTCAAAACCCTACAATTTTCTTTTTGTGAAAATAAAGAAATAAAATAATAGTTGAGAATATAGGATTTTCAACTTGCTAAGAAAAACTGAAATATGCAGTGGGGAAAATCAAACTAAGTGGGAAAAACAAATGAAGTGAAAAGAGAAATCAAAGAAAAAGATAACTACCAATTTAACCTATTGGCTAGGTCTCAAAACCGTCTGATGAGATGGACATTTCTCCTTCTTCATTTCTTGACATCCGGGCCCGAAGCGGTGGGCTCGGACGGCTTGTCTTGCTTCTTCCACTATTCCTTCTTTGGTGGATTGGTGGACTTGGCCTTTGGGGAGGCCCGGACTTCTCCGTCTTCTTTGGAGTGTCGGCGTGGATGATAATACGGGTTCTCCGCATAGATCAATTCTCTCATGAATGCAATGAGCGGATCCACCTTTAGAGGCGTGACTTGGACCTCTTGAATGTGTTTAACATTTGGCCCATACTTGATGCGGATCATGGAGCATTGCTCCAACTTTGGGCTAAAGTTAAACTTCTCCTTAAAAGTGAATCTAGGAATCCCTTGTGGGTTTTGGATGATTTATGACAAGCGAATGAGATCCTAACTATTTTGTTGACATGAGCACAAGTTTTTAATGAGAAAATGAGCAAAGAGCCAAAAAGAAAGAAGAATGAGGATCAATGTGGAAAAGAGCTCAAGGAACAAGTGTAGTAGATCATTGTGTATGTAGTGTGTTAAGGAAACACACCCCAAGAGCTCAAGCACAAATAATACACACATTGCACAAGTTTATACAGGACCGAACTAGTCCGACTGACCCCAGATTAGTCTGATATCTCTCTGCACAAGATCGGACAAGTCCGATATTCCCACGGACTAGTCCGATATCTCTCTGACTAGAATCGAACTAGTCCTCCCGAGTGCGGACTAGTCCTCCAAACACCTCACAAGTTGCACAGAATCGAACAAGTCTGATATTAGCACGGACTGGTCCGAAAAACTCTTCGACCTAAATCGAACAAGTCCTCCAAGTACGGACTTGTCCCCAATTCATTTAGGGTTTCACTTTTCCAGACAAGTCCGATATCCATCGGACTAGTCCGAAGATTTTCAGAACCAAAATCAGACAAGTCCGCTCTCAACCGGACAAGTCCGATATTTCGGGACACCTAGGGTTTGCTACACACAGCACACCGAACTAGTCCGGTGTCCACCACGGACTAGTCTGATATTCCTAAACCCTAACGGTTACTTTTGGGAACCCCATATAAATAGGTGTACACGACCCATCTTCCAAGGACTCTTGACCCCCTGCGCCGTCACACCTCCCAAGAGCATCAAAAACACATCACTCAACGAAATCAAATGTAACAAAGATCAATACTTTGAGGATACACTTTGGATCATTGGAGAGACACAGTTCATCACTCATTGAGCTCTTGGTTTGGTTCCCTAACACACTACTGTGGTTTTCATTATGATCTTTCGAGTGTGTTCTCGATGGTGTTCTTGTTGTAATCTTGGGGAGCCCTCAATGTGTGAGAAGGCCCCTTGAATTCGGTTATTTGCCCTTTGTGATAAGTGAAGAGGATTGGCCTCCGTGGTGATCCGACGAGGGTAGGGTTGGAGAAGACCTGGTCCTTTCGTGGACTCCTTAACGTGGACGTAGGTTGCCTCTATGGGAACCGAACCACGTGATAAAATCATTGTGTTCTTTCTTTGCGCCCATTGTTCTTACATTTCATACATATATCTAGGGTTTCGATCAATCATGCTCACTTTATGTTGAAACATTGAGTTTAAGATTAAATTGTGATACACCCTAGTTCATAGTTGTGCAACACTTGAATTACAAGTATAATTCCGCTGCTTACATTCTAGGATCAAGTTAATCAATCAAATTTGATCAACCTAGTCAGTACACACCGGACTAGTCCGCACTTGACCGGACTAGTCCGATATCTCGAGATTTGATCTGGTTGTTAAGTGTTGTAGGTTCCAACAAAATTCAAAAAGGCCTATTCACCCCCCCCCCTCTAGGCCACATACAATTGGTATCAGAGCAAGGTTCTTCAAAAGGAGACTAACCGCTCGAAGAGATCATGTCGGACATGAAGGACGTACACAAGAGCATCAACCAAGAGAAGGTTGAAGAAGACAAGAACTAGAAATTGGAGAAGCTCCTCGAAGCCATTCAAGACTTCGAGGATGACGACGAGGAGACGCAACTCAAGGCGCTCCTAAGGAAGAAAACCCTTTCCAAGGGAAAGGTGAAAATCGAAGATGAGAAGAAAAAGAAGGGGAGTGTCACACCGACTACTCCCGATATCCTTTTAATTATGATCGTCTAAATTCTAACAACAATCATTATCTATCTATTCCACTTGGAAAATTCCCATACTTTGACGGCAATGACTACTCAATGTGGAGGCAAAACATGAAAATGCATTTGATTTCTCTCAATCCAAGTTTGTGGCACATAGTATGCACATGAATAGATATCCCTAATGATGAGGAGGAGCTCACACCTAGCCAAGAGCAAGCAATCCATCGAAATACCCAAGCTGCTGTAGTCATTACTTCATCGCTCAGTCGGGATGAGTTTACAAAGGTGGATGGACTCGAGATCGCGAAGGAGATATGAGATACGTTGCAAACCGCACATGAAGGCAATCATCGTGTGCGAGAAGCAAAGATCGAGATGATTGAAGGCGAGCTAGGAAGATTCACCATCGAAGAAGATGAGTCACCACAAGATTTGTACAACCGACTAATGACGCTCATCAACAAAGTGCGAGCAGACGGAAGCAAGAATGGAACGACCATGAGGTGGTGAAGCTCATTCTTAGAGCCTTCATGCCTCGCAATGTCACTTTATGCTACATGATAAGAGAAAGCCTCGGGTACAAGAAGATGACCCCAGATGAGCTACATGGGAAAATCATCAACTTTGATATGATGGAAAAGCAAGCCAAGAACGTTAAGGAGATTGCCGATCTCACCTCGGCAAAGAATAAAGGGGTTGCTTTAAATTCCACCCTAAAGCCCTTGTCTAAAGAAGCTCGAGAAGCTCAACTAGAAGAAGACTGTGATGATGAGAGCAGTGACTTGGATGAAGCTGACATGATACTATTCATGAATAAATTCAAGAGAATGATGAAGAAGAGACAAGTGGCTAAATCGAGTGAAGGGAAGTACAAGGAAAAATCAAGACCGAAGTTGAGGCAGGCATGCTATAATTGTGGTGAGTATAGCCACTTTATAGTTCATTGCCCATATGAAGAGAACAAAAAGAAGACCAAAGAAGCGAAGCCTCAACCCATGAAATTCTTCAAGAAGAAGAAGAAAACTAAACAAGCGCATCTAGGGAAAGAGTGGGACTCAAATGATGAATCCTTATACGAAGATGAAGAGGACATGGCTAGCATAGCCATCGAGAAGACATCCATGAAGTCCACTCTCTTCCCCACTCTTGGTGCATGAAAAGGGAACGACACTTGCCTCATGGCAAAGGAAGGTAAATGCAAGGCCTATTCCTCCTGTGGATCTAAATGTGTGCTAGACAGTGGCTGCATCAACCATATGACCGGAGAAAGAAGAATGTTCATTGAGTATGAAGAAAATAAGGATCCAAATGAGGGCATCTATTTTGGAGACAATAGTCAAGGAAAGGTGCTCGGTACCGGTAAAATTACCATATAATATAAACACACTCTTTCTCATGTATTACATGTTGATTCCTTAGATTATAACCTGCTGTCCATATCTCAATTTTGTGATAAAGGTTATATTGCTTGTTCACTAACGAGGGTGTGACCATCTCTAGGAGGAGTGACGGTTCCATTGCATTCAGGGGTATGTTAAAGATAAAGCTTTACCTTGTTGACTTCAACAAAGATAAAGCCGAACATGACACGTGCTTGATTGCAAAGACCAACATGGGTTGGCTGTGGCATAGACGGCTAGCGCATGTGGGTATGAGGAATCCTCAAAAACTCCTCAAGGGCGATCACATCCGAGGTTTGAAGGATGTTGTTTTTGAGAAAAATAGGCCTTGTAGCGCATGCCAAATCGGTAAGCAAGTTGGAGCACCCCATCCCGTGAAGAACGTCATGACTACAACAAGACTGCTCGAGCTACTTCACATGGACTTATTCGGTTCAATTGCCTACATAAGCATCGGCGGTAACAAATATGGTTTAGTAGCTATTGATGATTTTTCTCGCTTCACTTGGGTTTTCTTTTTACATGATAAGGTAGGAACACAAGGAATCTTGAAGAAAATTTTCAAGCATGCTCAAAATGAGTTTTCATTTGACGATCAAGAACATTCAAAGCGACAACGGCACGGAGTTCAAAAACACACAAGTTGAGGAGTACCTAGATGAAGAAGGCATAAAGCATGAGTTTTCAGCTCCTTACTCCCCTCAACCAAATGGAGTTGCCGAAAGAAAGAACCGAACCCTCATAGGGATGGCGAGAACAATGCTCGATGAGTACAAGACCTCGGATCGATTTTGGGCAGAAAACATCCTATGAGCTAATCATCGGTAACAAGCCTAATATTTCATATTTTCGAGTTTTTGGTTCCAAATGCTATATTTTAAACAACAAGCCTAGGACTTCAAAGTTTGCTTCGAAGTCCGATGAAGGTTTCTTGCTTGGTTATGATTCGAACACTTACACCTATCGTGTCTTCAACAAGACCTCCGGACTTGTTAAAGTAGCACGTGACATAGTGTTCGATGAAACTAATGGCTCCCAAAAGGAGCAAGTTGATCCATGTGTGCTAGATAGAGAAGAAGCTCCTTGTCAAGCATTGAGAAGAATTGTGTTAGGCAAAGTTCGACCACAAGAGCCACCTCTACATATGCATGAGGAAAATGAATCACAAGAGGAGGCCAATGATCAGAGGGGGAGCTTCCATACAAGATCAACCCCAAGAAAGCGAAAATGATCAACAAGTCAATGAGGGCAGCCATTTAGGGGGAGAAGAAGATGATCATGAAGATTCAAGACAGCAAGTGCCACACCCAAGAGTACACCAATGCGTCCAAAGGGATCACCCAATTGACAACATCATCGATGACATCCAAAAGGGAGTAACTACTAGATCTCGCATAGCTAATTTTTGTGAGCATTATTCTTTTGTATCCTTTTTGGAACCGCGCAGGGTTGAGGATGCATTGAAGGATCCGGACTGGGTAGTGGCCATGCAAGAAGAACTCAACAATTTCAAACGAAACGAGGTGTGGGAACTTGTTGAAAGACCCAAGTCCAACGTCGTCGACACCAAATGGGTCTTCCGCAACAAACAAGATGAACACGGGGTGGTGACAAGGAACAAGGCACGACATGTGGCCAAAGGGTATTCACAAGTCAAAGGTATGGATTTTCATGAGACCTTTGCTCCCGTAGCTCGACTTGAGTCTATTAGAATATTAATTGCATATGCTACTCACCATGATTTCAGGCTCTATCAAATGGATGTGAAAAGCCCCTTTCTCAACGGACCAATCAAGGAGGAGGTGAATGTGGAGCAACCCCCTGGGTTTGAAGATGAAGAGTTCCCCGACTACGTATTTAAATTGCGTAAGGCTCTCTACGGCCTCAAACAAGATCCTAGAGCTTGGTATGAGTGTCTTAGAGAATTCTTAATTGAAAATGGTTTTAAGATCAGCAAAGTAGATTATACATTGTTTACAAAGAACTTTGACAATGATCTCTTTGTTTGTCAAATTTATGTTGATGACATAATCTTTGGTTCAACTAACAAATCTTTTTGTGAGGAATTTAGTAAAATTATGACAGATAGGTTTGAGATGTCTATGATGGGAGAGCTAAAGTACTTCTTCGGATTCCAAGTGAGGCAACAAAAGGAAGGGACGTTCATAAGCCAAACTAAGTACACTCAAGACATACTCAAGAAGTTTGGAATGGACAAGGCGAAGCCCATAAGGACTCCCATGGCAACAAATGGCCACTTGGATCTCAATGAAGATGGACCAAACGTCGATCAAAAGGTATATCGCTCAATGATTGGATCTCTACTCTACTTATGTGCATCTAGGCCAGACATTATGTTGAGTGTATGCTTGTGTGCAAGATTTCAAGCCAACCCAAAAGAGTGTCATTTGACAGCCGTAAAGAGAATCTTGCGGTATTTAGTTCATACACCCAACCTAGGCCTTTGGTATCCCAAAGGTTCCAAATTCAATCTCATTGGTTACTCTGATGCAGATTATGCCGGATGCAAGGTAGATAGAAAAAGTACCTCCGGTACATGCCATTTCCTAGGAAGATCTCTTGTTTCGTGGTCCTCCGAGAAACGAAACTCCATTGCCTTATCCACGGCTGAAGCGGAGTATGTTGCAGACGGGAGTTGTTGTGCACAACTTCTTTGCATGCGACAAACTCTAAGGGATTATGGTTACAATATGAACCGTATTCCACTCCTTTGTGACAATGAGAGTGACATTAAAATTGCCCATAATCCCGTTGAGCACTCTAGAACCAAACACATAGACATCCGACATCACTTTTTGAGAGACCATTCAATGAAGGGAGATATAGCCATTTCACATGTCAATACCGAAAAGCAACTAGCTGATATTTTTACCAAGCCACTTGATGAAAAATGCTTTTGCGAACTCCAAAATGAACTAAATATCCTTGATGCTCGGAGTGTGGCTTGAAATCTTGTATAACTGAATGAAATCTTCAAAATTCATTGATTGTGTTGTGAAAATAATCTCTCTCAATTTTTCCGAAAAACTATGTCAATTACTAAATCTTGGTGAATTATGAGCATTGCTTTATTGTTGTATGCTTATTGATCATATTCAACAAGATTATATGATTTGATTTGCTTCCCTATTTTCTAAGTAAGGACCTTCAAATATATACGAAAGGGCTAAGCATATCTTGTCTGGTGACCACGGACTAGTCCGTGGTTACCCGGACTAGTCCGCCCGTGCAAACTAGTCCGCAAAGCGCCAGTTAGGCCGGACTAGTCCGACAGACAACGGACTAGTCCGATATAGCCTCTGAAAAAGTTCGGACTAGTCCGATCACTTTCGGACTTGTCTGATTTTTTGTGTCCATAACCCTAGCCGCCGCCAAACTCTAATCTTCCTCACCCCACACTTGCCTCTAGCTTTATCTCTCCACGCTCGAGCTCCCCAAGGCGATTCGACGATTTCTCCATCAAAAACCAACACGTTTGGGTGGAAATCAACCTCCTTCGCTTAGGGATTTAATACCACGGACTTGTCCGCCCTTCAACCCCCTCTCCTCCGAGATTCAAGAGATTTTTCGGTAAATTTTCCCTCAAACCCTATAAATCTCCATTTTCTTCATTGTTGATCGAATAGCCTAGCTTCTGTCACCTAATACAAGTCTCCTTGATGTATTACATTGCTGTTAGGCTAGTTTTGCATTGAGCAACTCCATTTGTCTCATAGTTAAGGTTCTTGAGGATGAATACCGGACTAGTCCGGTCCATGCACGGACAAGTCCGGTCACCCAGACTAGTCCGTGCCTGTACACCGGACTAGTCAGATTTTTCTGCACTCAACCCTAACTTCTTAATTCCTTGATGAGGACATCAACACCCTCGATACATCCACACCAACTCAGCTACCGATTTCTGGTTCGATCACTCGCGCTCATGCACGTCAACTAAACTATGATGTGAACTCGTTCTTGGCCTTATGTCCATCTTATCTAGACCGTGGAACTACGTGCTTTCTTGTTTTGCTTAGGAACAATGGAGAGGAGCAAATGGGAAGGGAATTCGCATGGACGGGATTTGGACAGCGGAACAGCAGCAACTTATGACGGCCACCACTACTTCATAGGGACTCCGATCTGGGGGTTCAAGTACTTCCTGGAAAGATTATCAAGTCTACTTTCAAATGGATCTGACCTCATGTCCATATATATTCAGAGTCGGCCGCAATCATTATTTTAATACCAAGACCTTTTCTGTCCATGGTGCTGCATCACCAAAATTGGGCCCATGGCCCATGTATCATTTGGAGTCCATTAGAGACTCGTGATTAGGGTTTCTCACGACCCTAGGGAGGTAATAAATAGTAGTCGCCGCCCTCATTAGCTGGTGGGTTTTTTTATTCGTAAGTTAGCTTCTGTTGCTTCCTTGTACACGCGCGTGTCGACTAGATCGCCTGTCTACTTGTATCTAGAACCCCACTTCTTATTGATTCAACTAATAAGTGTTTGTTCTTCTTGTTCTTGCGTGTTCTTCGATTGCTTGCAGGAACCAAGGCCCTCGTGGTCAGGTTGATTGTGTGCCAGCAAGATCAATATGACTTCGGAGTCGGTGTACCGATCGCTAAGGCGTATCGTCTTGGGGACGGGGTAGTCGGATTGCCAACGTCTTCTCCTCCACAAATCGAACCCTCCTATTCTCATCGAAAGATCGGGAACCAAGATCCTATCAAGTGGTATCAGAGCAAGCTTAATCGGCGATAGTGCTACCATTACTTTTCTTTCCGCTGTTATCATCCTATAGTCCAAAAAAGCCCAAAAAAATACCAGATCTGTTTTTTACATTATTCCTAGACCATTGTGCCTTTTACTTTCTCTACTTAGTCAAGACTTGTTGAGTTCATGGTTGCTTCGATGAGTCAAGTTGCTAGTCTTTAGTTTTCCATTAGAGTTTCGAGTTCGTGTCACATTCGGTCACCTAGTTCGAGTAAGATACGTAGTTCGAGTTTGAGTCGGATTACTAGTTTGAGTTTGAATCAGATTGCTACTTCTAGTTTGAGTCGGATTGCTAGTTCGAGTTTGAGTCGGATTACGAGTTCAAATCAGATTGCTACTTCCAGTTTGAGTCGGATTGCTAGTTTGAGATTGAGTCGGATTACTAGTTCGAGTTCAAATCAGATTGCTACTTCGAGTTTGAGTCAGATTAGTAATATGAGTTTGACAACAAGAAAAAGGCAAGTGCAAAATCAAAAGCCGCACAAAAGCCACAAGCAATTAGAGAAGAAAAAAAAGGCAAGTGCAAGAACAAAAGCCGCATGTGCAAATTTTGTTCTAGGGTCTCCTGATTCCATCTAGAGAGAGTTTGGGTGACCACCCCAACAAAAGAAAAAACAAAAAAAAAGAAAAAAAATCTGATTGTTGTTTGGGTTGTTTTTGGTGACGACATTGGTGTCTCGGCTCGTGTCTCTAGTATGGTCTAGACTAAGATCAGCACAGTACTGTCGTAGAACATTTATTCAACTTGTTGTGATTAACGTGGTGAAAGTTTGATCCTTGTGCTAGTTCAGCCACCTAAAGCCATAGATTGACACCTGCTCTTGAAGTTGTTCATTACTTGCTGGTTGCCATCACCTTCTTGCTGAGCTTGGTAAGAACATGTAAGAGCTTGATTGAACAAGTTGAGAGTGAGCGAGTTATCTCCACCAGCACCTTTGTAGCTACGGATAACGTTACCCTTTCATATTGGATTGTTCTTTTTTTCTACTAACCATGGCAGGAGGAGCAAATACAAACGAAGACGTGCATTCACCTCGCACACGGGGAATTATACAACACTTCGAACGCCAAGTGCGGCTACGCATAGAAGCGCTTGATGAGGATTTTCGTGTTACCAGTGACCGCCTTGGTCAATTGGAAAATATGCAGATCGACACCAACACCAAAATCTGCACGTTGGAGATTTCCATCTAAACATTGAACACCTCTGTTGGAGGCATCCTACAGCGCCTTGAGGAGAGGGATCGTGGACGCACCGCAGATGGACAGGTGAGCAATGCTCCTATTCTGCAGATACGGAGATTGGGGAAGATGAGTAAGCTAGGCCATGGCGCCGGCTACAACGCAACCGTCCAGGTATGGGTGGACATTGTCGGCGTGAGGTACGCAATCATGATGATACTTTTAACAAGATCAAATTTAAGATACCTCATTTTGATGGTAAATATGACCCTGATGCATATATTACTTGGGAGATTTCTGTTGATCAAAAAATTTGCATGTCATAAGTTTCCTGAAAACGCAAGAGTTAGAGCAACCACTAGTGAGTTTACTGATTTTGCTTCTGTTTGGTGGATAGAACATGGCAAGAAAAATCCTAATAACATACCACAAACTTGGGATGCTTTGAAACGGCTCATGCGGGCTAGATTTGTTCCTTCTTACTATGCACGTGATCTGTTAAATAAGTTACAACAATTGAGACAATGAGCTAAAAGTGTAGAAGAGTATTTTCAGGAATTACAAATGGGTATGTTGCGTCGTAATTTAGATGAGGATGAGGAACCAGCTATGGCTAGATATTTGGGTGGTTTAAACTGTGAAATTCGGGACATACTTGCTTATAAATATTACAATAATGTTACTCATTTGTTTCATCTTGCTTGTAAAGCTGAAAGGGAAGTGCAGGGATGACGAGCTAGCTCTAGAACTAATATTTCTGCAGGAAAGACTAGCTCATGGCAACCACGCATGACTACTCCTTCAACTAGGCGTGCTTCCCCGCCATCTTCTTCACCAAGTCGGGCAGCACCTTCCTCCTTCGGCAACAAGCCACGTATTTCTTCCACTAGCTCAGCAGTAAAGACCACCCAAAAGCCCACCGAGAGTGCTTACTTTGTAGCATCTACCAGACGATCTAGAGACGTTCAATGTCACAAGTGCAAGGGTTTTGGCCATGTGCAGCGTGACTGCCCAAGCAAATGTGTTCTAATTGTTAAAGATGACAGTGAGTACTCATCTTCTAGCGATTTTGATGACGATACACGTGTTTTGCTTGCAGCGGACTATGCAGGTAGGGATAAACATCAAGAAGGGCATATTGGTGCAGAAGATGCAGCGCGCTACGATAGTCTGATTGTGCAGCGTGTGCTTAGTGCACAAATGGAGAAAGCAGAACAAAATCTAAGGCACACATTATTCCAAACAAAGTGTGTCGTCAAAGAGCGATCTTGCTGCATGATCATTGATGGAGGTAGTTGCAACAACTTGGGCAGCAGTGACATGCTGACCAAGCTGGCACTAAGCACCAAACCGCACCCACATCCCTATTACATTCAATGGTTAAACAACAGTGGTAAGGCAAAGGTAACTAGACTTGTGCGAATCAATTTTACTATTGGATCATATAAGGATGTCATTGAATGTGATGTTGTGCCTATGCAAGCTTGTAATATTCTGCTAGGAAGACCTTGGCAATTTGATAGAGATTCTTTGCATCATGGTAGATCAAATCAGTATTATTTTCTTTACCACGATAAAAAAATTGTGTTGCATCCTATGGCTCCTGAAGCTATTGTGCAAGATGATGTTGCTAGAGATAGGAAAACTAAATCTCAGGACCATGCTAACGTTGAGAACAATAACAATGCCAAATTTGTGTTTGATAAGAAAAATGAGATATCTCTGAAGGGAAAATGCTTGTTTGCTACGAAATCTGATATTAATGAACTGATTGCTTCCACCCCTATTTCCCATGCTTTGGTATGCAAAGATGATTTTATTTCCCTTTACGATATGCAACATTCTTTGCCTCCCGCTGTTGCTAACATTTTGCAGGAATATTCTGATGTGTTTCCAATTGAAATACCACCAGGACTACCACCACTTCGAGGGATTGAGCACCAGATTGACCACATTCCCGGTGCTTCATTGCCCAACCATGCACCATACAGGACAAATCCGGAAGAAACAAAGGAGATTCAACGCCAAGTACAAGAACTACTCGGCAAAGGTTATGTACGTGAGTCTCTTAGTCCTTGTGCTGTTCCAGTTATTCTAGTACCTGAAAAGGATGGATCATGGCGAGTGTGTGTATTGTAGAGCAATCAACAATATCACCATTCTATATTGTCATCCTATTCCACGCTTAGATGATATGCTTGATGAATTGAGTGGTGCTGTTGTGTTCTCAAATGTTGATTTGCGTAGTGGTTATCACCAAATTTGCATGAAACTAGGAGATGAATGGAAAACTGCTTTCAAAACTAAGTTCGGTTTATATGAGTGGTTAGTCATGCCTTTTGGGTTAACTAATGCACCTAGCACCTTCATGAGATTAATGAACAAGGTTTTGCGTGCATTCATTGGAAAATTTGTTGTTGTGTATTTTGATGATATATTGATTTATAGCAATACGTCCATGGATGAACATCTTGATCACTTACGTTCTGTTTTTAATGCTTTACATGAGGCACGATTATTTGGTAATGTTGAGAAGTGCACCTTTTGCACGGATCGAGTCTCTTTCCTTGGCTATGTTGTTACTCCACAGAGAATTGAAGTTGATCAACCCAAGGTAGAGGCTATTCAGGGATGGCCTGTACCAAAGACCATCACACAGGTGCGGAGCTTTCTAGGACTGGTTGGGTTCTATCGTCGCTTTGTGAAGGATTTCAGCACCATTGCTGCTCCATTGAATGACCTTACGAAGAAGGGGGTGCCTTTTTCTTGGGGCACCACAGAAGATAATGCCTTTACCATACTGAAAGATAAGTTGACGCATGCACCACTTCTCCAACTTCCTGATTTTTCTAAGACTTTTGAGCTTGAATGTGATGCTAGTGGGATTGGATTGGGTGGTGTTTTGTTACAAGAAGGAAAACATGTTGCATATTTTAGTGAGAAAATGAGTGGGCCTGTTCTGAATTATTGTACCTATGATAATGAATTATGCTCTTGTACGAACTTTAGAAACATGGCAGCATTATTTGTGGCCCAAAGAATTTGTTATCCATTCTGGTCATGAATCACTAAAGCATATTAGGAGTCAAGGGAAACTGAACCGTAGGCATGCTAAGTGGATGGAATTTATTGAGTCTTTTCATTATGTCATTAAACACAAAAGGGAAAGGATAATGTTATTGTTGATGCTTTATCTATATGTTATACTCTTCTATCTCATCTTGACTTTAAAATTTTTGGATTAGAAACGATTAAAGATCAATATGAACATGATGCTGATTTCAAAGATGTATTGCTAAAATGTAAAGATGGAAAAACATTGAATAAATTTGTCCTCAACGATGGCTATCTGTTTAGAGCTAACAAGTTATGCATTCCAGCTTGCTCAGTTCGTTTGTTGTTGTTACAGGAAGCGCATGTAGGCGGGCTGATGGGGCACTTTCGAGTGAAAAAGACGGAGGACATACTCGCTGGTCATTTCTTTTGGCGAAGGATGTGGCGAGACATGGAGCGCTTCATTGCTCGCTGCACGACATGTCAAAAAACTAAGTCACGACTTAATCCACATGGTTTGTACATGCCTCTTCCTGTTCCTAGCATGCCTTGGGAGGATATTTCTATGGACTTTGTTTTAGGACTGCCTAGAACAAAGAAGGAGAGGGATAACATCTTTGTTGTTGTGGATAGATTTTCTAAAATGGCACACTTCATACCTTGTCGTAAAAGTGATGATGCTACAAATGTTGCTGATTTGTTTTTCCGAGATATTGTTAGGTTGCATGGTGTGCCAAACACAATAGTTTCAGATCGTGATGGTAAGTTCCTTAACCATTTTTGAATAAAGTTATGGGCAAAATTGGGGACTAAGCTTTTATTTTCAACTACTTGTCATCCCCAAACTGATGGTCAAACTAAGGTTGTGAATAGAAGTTTATCTACCATGCTTAGGGCTGTTTTGAAAAAGAATATAAAAATGTGGGAAGAGTGTTTGCCCCATGTTGAGTTTGCTTATAATCGTTCCCTACATTCTAGTACTAAGAAATGCCCTTTTGAGATTGTTTATGAATTTGTACCCCGTGCTCCTATTTATTTATTACCTCTTCCTTCAATGGAACGAGTGAATTTTGATGCTAAACATCGTGCTGAATTGATCTTAAAATTGCATGAAACCACTAAGAAGAATATAGAGTGCATGAATGCCAAGTATAAACTTGTTGGTAGTAGGGGAAAGAAACCTATCACTTTTGAACCTGGTGATTTAGTTTGGTTACATTTGCGAAAGGATAGGTTTCCCTATTTGAGAAAGTCTAAATTGTTACCTCGAGCTGATAGTCCATTCAAAGTGTTAGAAAGGATTAATGATAATGCATATAAACTCGAGTTGCCTGCGGATTTTGGGGTTAGTCCCACATTTAACATTGCAGATTTGAAGCCATATTTGGGAGAAGAGGATGAGCTTGAGTCGCAGACAACTCAAATGCAAGAAGGGGAGGATGATGAGGACATCAACACCCTCGATACATCCACACCAACTCAGCTACCGGTTTATGGTTCGATCACTCGCGCTTGTGCACGTCAACTAAACTATGAGGTGAACTCATTCTTGGCCTTATGTCCATCTTGTCTAGATCGTGGAACTACATGCTTTCTTGTTTTGCTTAGGAACAATGGAGAGGAGCCAATGGGAAGGGAATTTGCGCGGACGGGATTTGGACAGCAGAACAGCACCAACTTGTGATGGCCACCACTACTTCATACGGACTCCGATCTGGGCGTTCGAGTACTTCCTGGAAAGATTATCAAGTCTACTTTCAAACGGATCTGGCCTCATGTCCATATCTATTCGGAGTCGGCTGCAATCATTATTTTAATGCCAAGACCTTTTTTGTCCATGGTGCTGCATCACCCAAATTGGGCCCATAACCCATGTATTGTTTGGAGTCCATTAGGGACTCGTGATTAGGGTTTCTCACGACCTTAGGGAGGTAATAAATAGTAGCCGCCACCCTCATTAGATGGTGGGTTTTGTTTATTTGTAAGTTAGCTTCTGCTGCTTCCTTGTACACGTGTGTGTCGACTAGATCGCCCGTCTACTTGTATCTAGAACCCCACTTCAGATTGATTTAACTGATAAGTGCTTGTTCTTCTTGTTCTTGCGTGTTCTTTGATTGCTTGCAGGAACAAAGGCCCTCGTGGTCAGGTTGATTGTGTGCCAACAAGACCAATACAACTTCAAAGTCGGTGTACCAATCGCTAAGGCGCATCGTCTTGGGGACGGTGTAGTCGGATCGCCAACGTCTTCTCCTCTACAAATCGAACCCTCCTATATTCATCGAAATATCGGGAACCAAGATCCTATCATTCCTCAATGCAATTTCTTGTCATCTATTCTCATGAATACCTTGTGCAATATATTCCCAGGGCATGTCGAACTCACACGATGAAGTTTCCGACTTCGAGGCCGAGATGGACCATGAAGCCGTGCTTCGGTCCTCGACAAGACTAAGCAAGAAGCGCCAAGAGCGCCCCTCCGAGCTGGCACCTTCACCTCCTTAGGCTCGAAGGAAGGTGCTCGCAAAGAAGCCAGCATCCAAGGCTTCTGCTAGAGGTGGCCCTCCCCAAGCCAAGGGCAAGGGCAAGGGAATTGCAACGGGCCCGATTGGCCCCCTAAAGCTGCCAGCTCCATGGGAAGGGGCCAGGGATCCCGCAGAGGAGAGATTCAACGAAAAGGGCAGTGACACAGCGGCCAAATTCCGAAATGTTGATTGCTACAGCCGTCCGAAGCAAGCTGCCGATGGGAGGTTTTGGAGCAATTTTCATGCAGACTTCTACAAGTCTGTATATCTCCAAATGAAGACGACCCTGGTGCGCAGCCAATGGATCGATTGGGCGCATTTTGAGAAGAAGGGTTGCTCACCGTTTATTGAGGTGGTCGAGGCTATTGAGAGGCATGGATTGAAGGATCTATTCACCTTCCGGAACAATTGGAATGATGAGGTGATTGCCCAGTTTTATGCTACTTGCTACTTCTCGAGTGACGAGGAAGAAAGTGTGACTTGGATGACTCATGGATCCAAGTACATCATAACTTATGAGAAGTTTGCAAGACTGCTACATCTTGACACCTCGAGCAAAGACAATGGGATCATCCACAACATTGGTGTCATCGAGAAAGACAGGATGAAGTTTCCTTATGAACCCAACTCCAAGTTCAACCCCCCTTCTAACAAGAACATGAAGCCCTTCTTTGTGGTGTTGAATAGGGTTCTAAGAAAGACAATTGCCCTCAAGGATGGTGATGCAAGAAGTGTGCAGGGGTATCCCAGGACCTTGATGAAGGTCATTAGCAAAGACAAAAGATTTGATGTCTTTGACTATATTTGGAATGACATGGTGAACATCTTCTGCACACCGAACAGGTCCTGTGGCTACGCACCTTACCTCATGTTTATGATTGAGAAGGTCACAGGGATAGAGTTTGCCAAGGATGTGGAGCATCTTCCCTTGAGGCCGCAGATGCCTCAAAAGCCAAGTGTTCAAGCTGCTCCATCTCCGGCCTCCAGCCTTGAGGCTCCAGCGAGAGCCAGTGCCGGTGCTAGGGCTGCTCCTGCCACTAGGGCCCCTCCTCAAAAGGGGTCTCCAAGTGGCATCTTCAAATACCTGGCAGCTATTTTTGCCTCCTGCAAAAAGGCCGAGGTGAAGGCCCACAAGATCAACAAGAGAAGAAAGACTGACATGAGATATGTCAAGGAAAATGTGAAGCAGATTTGCCAAAAGCTGGAGATCGAGCCCATTGGATCTCCAGTAATTTTGATGACTCCGACTCTGATTACAGCGAGCTCGAGCCCTTGACTCCCTCCGAGCTTGCCTATTTTGGCATTGGGGACTCGAGTGGCTCCGTTACTACTCCTCCTCCTCATCAGCCAGAAGATGAAGATGAAGACGATGGAGGACCGACAGCGAGGCTTGAAGACTTTAGGTCCCTCCTCTCATTCTTTTTCGTGTCTTGATGCCAAAGGGGGAGAGATTGAGAGGGAGTCTTATGTCTTAGCTGTAGGATGCGAGGAAAACTTCTTTTTGTGCCTTTTGTCTATTTTGTGGGTCGTAAAACTTTTAATACGCTCTTATGATACTTATGGCATTGTGATGCAATGTTTTGAACTACTTATGAAGTAATTGATGAAATCTGTGATTTTGCTATAATAATGACATATATGCTTACTTTTGATGTGTTGATGTCAATTATGTCATTCTCATAATAATTATTGCTTCTATACACTTAGTTCTGCATCCCACCATAAAGAGTGCACATATGGATCATATTTTCATTGCTTAATGTGTTTTAAACTCATATGTGCACACTTTATGAAAATCTCAACTTTTTATCATATTTTGTGAAATCTCAATTGGTTGTCATCAATCACCAAAAAGGGGTAGATTGAAAGTTCATCTAGGAATCCCTTGTGGGTTTTGGATGATGTATGACAAGCAAATGAGATCCTAACTACTTTGTTGAGATGAGCACATGTTTTTATGAGAAAATGAGCAAAGAGCCAAAAAGAAAGGAGAATGAGGAGCAATGTGGAAAAGAGCTCAAGGAACAAGTGTAGTAGATCATTTTGTATGGAGTGTGTTAACGAAACACACCCCAAGAGCTCAAGGACAAATAATCACACACATTGCACAAGTTTATACAGGACCAGACTAGTCCGACTGACCCCGGATTAGTCCGATATCTCTCTGCACGAGATCAGACAAGTCCGATATTCCCACGGACTAGTCCGATATCTCTCTGACTAGAATCGGACTAGTCCTCCCCAGTGCGGAC
This sequence comes from Tuctoria greenei, assembly GCA_036927565.1. Taxonomy (NCBI): domain Eukaryota; kingdom Viridiplantae; phylum Streptophyta; class Magnoliopsida; order Poales; family Poaceae; genus Tuctoria; species Tuctoria greenei. The sequence goes on along the minus strand of JAYESD010000012.1, from coordinate 91,452,837 downwards.
TAGTCCTCCAAACACCTCACAAGTTGCACAAAATCAGACAAGTCCGATAATAGTATGGACTAGTCCAAAAAACTCTTTGACCTAAATCGAACAACTCCTCCAAGTGCGGACTTGTCCCCAATTCACTTAGGGTTTCACTTTTCCGGACAAGTCCGATATCCATCAGACTAGTCCGAAGATTTCTAGAACCAAAATCGGACAAGTCCGCTCTTAGCCGAACAAGTCCGATATTTCGGGACACCTAGGGTTTGCTACACACAACATACCGAACTAGTACGGTGTCCACCACGGACTAGTCCGATATTCCTAAACCCTAACGGTTACTTTTGGGAACCCCATATAAATAGGTGTACACGACCCATCTTCCAAGAAATATCGACCCCCTGCGCCGTCATACCTCCCAAGAGCCTAAAAAACACATCTCTCTACGAAATCAAACGTAACAAAGATCAATCCTTTGAGGATACACTTTGGATCATTGGAGAGACACGGTTCATCACTCACTGAGCTCTTGGTTTGTTTCCCTAATACACTCCTGTGGTTTTCATTGTGATCTTTCGAGTGTGTTCTCGGTGGTGTTCTTGTTGTAATCTTGGGGAGCCCTCAACGTGTGAGAAGGCCCCTTGTATTCGGTTATTTGCCCTTTTTGATAAGTGAAGAGGATTGGCCTCCGTGGCGATCCGATGAGGGTAGGGTTGGAGAAGACCCGGTCCTTTCGTGGACGCCTCAACGTGGATGTTGGTTGCCTCTATGGGAACCGAACCACGGGATAAAATCATTGTGTTCCTTCTTTGCGCCCATTGTTCTTACATATAATACATATATCTAGGGTTTCGATCAATCGTGCTCACTTTACGTTGAAACATTGAGTTTAAGATTAAATTGTGATACACCCTAGTTCATAGTTGTGAAACACTTAAATTACAAGTATAATTCCGCTGCTTACATCCTAGGATCAAGTTAATCGATCAAATTTGATCAACCTAGTCGGTACACACTGGACTAGTCCGCACTTGATTGGACTAGTCTGATATGTCAAGATTTGATCTGGTTGTTAAGTGTTGCAGGTTCCGACAAAATTCAAAAAGGCCTATTCAACCCCCCCCCCCTCTAGGCCACATTCACTCCTCCTTGCAATTGATATGGAAGTGGATTTCTCCAGCTCCCACATCTATGCGAGCCTTCGCGGTGCTAAGGAACGGGCGCTCAACAATGAGTTGTGTATCCTTCTCGACCTCCATGTCAAGCACCACGAAATCCACAGGCATGAAGCAATTCCGGATTTGCACCAGAACGTCTTCAGCGATACTCGCTGGATAATTGACTGAAGAATCAGGCAGATGGAGCTACATTGGTGTTGGAGTAAGCTCCGTGAAGTTTTGCTGGTCGAAGACCACCTTGGGCATTACACTCACACTTGCTCCAAGGTCACAAATTGTCTTGTCGAAGTAGTGAGCCCCAATTTAGCACGATATTGTAGGACACCCAAGGTCCTTCTTCTCCGGAAGGCTATTAAGGATGGTTGCACTGCAGTCTTTTGTAAGCTTGACAATCTCAGTAATGGGCAATGGCCGGTTGTTATTCAATATGTCCTTGAGATAGCGAGCATAAGTGGGTACTTGCATCACATCAATCAAGGGCACATTGATGTGGATTTTCTGGATAACCTCAACAAAGCGGTTGAATTGCTCATCCTTTGTTTGCTTCCTTTGGCGGTGAGGGAATGGCAATAAGTTGGTGTCTTCAAAGTGCTTGGACATTCTCTCACTAAGTGGTTCACCTATGCCAGTTGGGACATCCTCTTTCTCCTTTTCAATTGTCCTTTTTTTCTTGTGTGGGATACGGTGGGCCACGAGTGGTCTTGCCAGCTCTCATAGCCACCACATTCAACTTTTTTACTGGAGGAACAACTGCAGCAAGTTGAGCCAACTGAGTTTCAACATCTTGTTGAAGCTCAGTTGATTCTTGAATGCTGAGGGTAGTCCTTCAATATTGGCATTAATGCTTTCCAGGGTCTTGTCATTAGCCAAAAGCTTCTTTGATAGAGCATCATTGATCTTCAACTGGCTAATGGCAAGTTCTCTCAAGTTGGGTTGATTTTCGTTGTTGCCATTGTTGTTGTACCCTTCTTGAAAGAATGGGCGTGGTTGGCCCCACCATTAACCTCCTGGACGATAGCCATTGTTGTTCCCATTGTTGCCTATGTATAGGGCATCCTCACGGGTTTCTAAGCAGTCATTGCCCAAATGGCAAGTGTTGCCACATACTTCACAAGTGATTTGAGAGTTTAGTGTATAGGAATTGCCACATACGTCACCACCGGCTTGTCCATCAATCTTCTTCATGAGGAGGTCAAATTTGGCAGCAATCATGTCCACCTCCTTCAAGGTGTTCATGCCTCGTTGACAGGTATGGAGACGCTCATCGCTCCAACCCATGTTTGACACCTTCTTCTTAATTAAGTCTTTGGTTTTGGGCACCGTCAATGAGAAGAAGGCACCTCCAGCAGCAGCATCAACATGGTCACGGGCGGAAGAGATTAGCCCATTGTAGAAGCTTTGAATAATCAGTCAGTCGTCCAATGTACTCCTGAAGTCTATCCCAAGGCTCGGGAATAGACTCTTTGGCATCTTGCTAGAAGCTAGAAATTCTTCAACGTAGGGCATCAGTCTTGCCCAACAGGATGAACATGGCGAGGAATGCCGTAGAACACTTCTCCCAAGTGTCTACAGCACTTCGGTTCATGTAGAACCACTGCTTTGCCTTTGCAAGAAGGGAGAATGGAAACAACCTAAGATGGATGACATCAGGAGATATGTACTTGATCTTGAAAGTGCTGCAGATCTCAAGGAACTGTTGCAGGTGAGTACTTGCATCCTCAATAGCCTTACAACAAAATGGGTTGGCTCGCACCATAGTGATCAGGCCAGTTTGATTTCGAAGTTCACGTCTCTTGTGTTAACAGTGGGCCCAACAGACGCATTGTTAGCAGAGGGAGCCAAAAACTCACAATGGGTCTTCTGGGCCATTGGCCTTTCGGATGTTGGTGCAGTTGTGCTGGAGTGCTTTGCCGCATGAAGCTTCTGAGGAGTAACAACACGAGGTCGATCTCTCAGATGGGATTCAAGATCTTCAACAATGTTTTCCGCAAGCGGAAACCAGACATACACTATCCTCTTTTCACATAAAATGCGAAAACAAAAAAAGGGTTATCCTACTAAAACCTATCCAGGGTCCTATCTTATTCACTCAATCATGCAATACTTCGACTGCCTTCCCTGGCAACGGTGCCAGGAATGCTTGTTGACGTTTCTTACGTCATAGATATAAATCCATAAGTGCACGGAAACTATCGATGTAGCCTTAAAAGAGTATTCCAAGGGTTTCATTTATATTCTCCCAAAGGAAGGCTAGGTCGAAGCATAGCAATCATCAAATGAAGGAATAGGTTTTTCTAGGTAGGGTTCTAGTGAGGATGGGTAATAGATATGTGGAGGTAGTGTGACACACGCAAGAGCATCCTATTATAAGGGGGGTAAATGGGTCAAAGAGGGATTAGGCTAAGAGTTAGGGAGTTACTCCTATATTCTTCTAGTATACACATACATAGCCTTAGTTCATTACTAATGAACATGTCAACAGTGAATTCTTATGCCGAATTGTTCAACACATCAGGCACAGGTTTACCCCTAGCAATACTAGGACGACTCTCTCAAAGAGCCTATGGTATAGCCGAATGTGGAGGATTACAAAAATGGATAGGGATGTCACCACCTACTGTCTACCTCTTCAATCTGTTGGTCTACAAGACATCTAACACTACTTAAGTATCCTAGAACCATGGAAGCATATTAAGTAAATACCGAAGGAGCTGTGACACAAGCCATCCTAAGGCAATGACTATCCTAAACATTGTTGAACCAATGTTGAAACATAGCATAAGTTACTCATATTAACATGGTCATTTCATAACTAATTAGACTATAGTTGGAGTTTGTGGTGTTTATGATGATATAATGAGAATGATATGGCATAATCATAAATACTACGCCTACCACATATGTAATACCCTCATTTTCATTCGTCATGCATTGCATACATTATTATACATGTTTAACATTAAGCAACATAAAAAGGAACGAGTTTAAAATGAATTAGAACCAAAACATCATTTAAAATCCTGTATTAGTGCGGACTTTTCCGGTTTGGACCCCAGTCTGGTCCAATTCTGCCCTCTGTTGACTCTCCAGACTTATTTGTTGTCGCTGCGGACTGGTCCGAAACTGTTTCTGTTGATTGTCCGGACTTGTCCGTTTGCATGTACGAACTAGTCCGTTCCTAGCTACTAGAACTTTTCGGAGTTGTCCGGTAAATCCCTCCTTCAGTCCATTTTTTGGAAAATGTATCGAACCTCCAGACTTGTCCGACCTATATCAGACTTGTCTGTTTTCCTTCTGGACAAGATCGGACTTGTCCGGAACCAGAACGGACTTGTCTGTTCAACTTTTAACTCCGAATGGACTTGTCCGGCTTGACACCGGACTTATCCGCTCGACTCTCTGACTTCCAACGGACTAGTCTGGCCTCGTAGCGGACTTGCCCGGTATGCCCGACTCGGATTCAATCTTTACCTCCATGATATGTTATTGGGTATTTACCTTAAGTGGGACCAAGAACGTTGTGTCCAACCCCTGTGGAGCCCATGTGGGACCCTTACACGGCCCCCACCACCTTAAACACGAATTCCATCAAACCCTACCACCTCCACCTCTATATAAGCACCCCACCACCCCAACTTTTCATCCCTTTGTCACAATTGAGAAACTCCAAACCCTAATTCGTGAGAGCCACCATCAAGAGGAGATCACCGCAGCCAGGAGAAGAGAAGGAGGAAGGAGAAGGATCAAGCAAGATCGATCTTCATCAACTCACCGACGACATCGTCAATTCTCCACCAATTCTCCATCTTCCTTGGATCTAGGCATCAAGATCTCGAGTTTCGTCAAATTCTTGAACCTCAAGTTGTTGAATTCACGGTAATTATCTGAAATCATCTTTCTACATCAATTTTGGCCCCATAATTCAACTCAAACTATACTCTACTTGTAATTTCGCCAAAAACCCTAGCCGAGCGAACTTGTCCGGCCAAGTGCGGACTAGTCCGATCGACTTTCTGGTCCAGGGCGGACTAGTCTGGTTCCTGGTATGAACTTGTCCGGCCTCTGAATTTGTTATGTGCTGAATTAATCCCAATTTGGTTCAAATCAATTTGAAACTTGTTCAAACTTGTTAGAAACTATTGTAACTAGTTAGTAATCATTAACAACAACTTTTTAAGAATTTTCACCTCATAATTGCATTATTCATGCATCTCATGGTATATTGAGCAATAAATTATCATTTATTGATCATAATGTCTGTTTTGTATGTTTTTTGCGCGGAATAGAATGTGTTGTTCTAGAGGGTGCTGTCGAGGACCTCCCGTACCAGAACTTCAAAGCGTTTGACCCAAAGAAGGCTCAAGAGCAAGGCTAGTGTCCTTGAACATTTTGACATTGTTTTTAAATGTTTTGTTTGCAAAACTGCATGCTTGTGTCAAATTGATGGAAAACCCATGATAGGTGTTTACTAGTCTCGATTGACCATCCTTGTCGCTTGAAATATATTGTAGAGAGTCAGGAAGGGTATTTTGCCTTTTTGTTCCGCTCTAATTAATTGTGATGGGAAAACAACCAAATGACTTAATTATGAACTAATGGATGATGAGCATTGATGAACATGGATAATTGGTAACATGGGACTTGGGAGATCTAAGCAAGCATGGATTGTGGATTAGGTTGGATGTTATGGTGGTTTTGCTTGCCTTGGGTCTAAGGACTGGTTCATGTGAGAATAAGTCGGGACAACAGTGCCACCACAAGGCCAAGCATGGGTGCGGCTTAGCTAATTAATTAGGTGTATTGCCAACATTGTTCGGATCATTTGGTGGAGCGGGGAATGGGGGTCCTTTTGGTTTGCAATTATGGCAAGACTGCCCTAGGATCCGAACGGCACAAGAGGGGGCCCTTGGTTGGTTGTGCTCAGTTGGAGGCATTACCACCGGTGGAACCTCAGTGGGTCTGAATATGCTGGTAGTCCCTTTGTAAAGGCTATTTTGTGATCTCTTGGCCATACACCTAAGGGAGTGTAATTGGCATAAGGGAGGGGTCTTTAGTCGCCGACGGGTGACGAAATCACGAACTTGTGGGGTAAAGTGGTACAACCTCTGCAAAGTGTGTTAAAAACTACCATGACAGTTGTGCTCCCGGCTATGAGCACCTAGACAACTTCCATGATTATAGTGGAACTTGAGATTTGGGATGGTTATGGTTATTGTTTATGTTATGATAAATGAACATGGTTATTGATGAAAGTAAGAATCTGGTGTATGGATGAATAATTGATGATGGATTCATATTGTGTTAATTATGTAGGATATGATGGGATTATTTCACATACACATTGTAAGATGCTTTTCATATATTTTAAATGTACTTTTCAGCAAATAGTCATTATTATTATCATTCCGTATTTAAGCTACATGTCATTATTTCCCACACTTGCTGAGTATGCCATGTGCTCATCCTTGCAATCCTCCCACCAACAGTTTCAGGTGATGTTTAGGAGTATCCTGAGGATAATGCAGAGTACTAGGTTGTGTGCTGCCGTCAACTTGCATGTGGTGTTGCTTGGAGTCGCGCTATCCCTTTTGCTTAGTTTTCTTAGTTGCATAATTAGATTTTTTCCGCTGCAGTTATAGTTCAATATTGATCATTAGAATTTGTAATTTGAGGATTATTTGAATATTGTAATAAAAGTACTTAATTAACTTGTGTTGTGGTAATTTTCTGTATATCGTTTGTGATGCACTCGTGTATGTGTGTTAAACATTCTAGACACACATATGCGTCAGACTTGGTTCATTTTCGGAACTGAGTGTCACAAATTGGTATCATAGCCACAGGTTGACTGTATGACATAGCATAGATAGGATGGACACATTAGAGCACATGGGAGCACTCAGGGATAGTTGAGGGTATTTGGTATGCTGATTGCTATGTAATGTTGCTTGTATGCTTGTGAGCTTAGTAGATGATTGTGGGATGCTTTAGCGGTTGCCACATCCATATAGGCTAGTATAGGTAGTTGCGTAGTTTCATATCCCTTGATGCATATAGTTGGGGACATTTTCTAAATTCTTCTATATCTTGCTCTTTCTTCAGATACTGAGGACCCGTAACAAGAGGGATGCCAATGAGAATGAGGAGAACAATGGAGCACCTCATAACAACAACAACAATGGATCTGGACCTGAGGCTATCAACCTTCAACAGTTGTTGGCTATGCAGAATCAACTTATGCAGACGGTGATGCAAACCTTGGGACAGCTGAAGGCCAACAATCAAAACTAGCCCCATAAGCCTCCACCACCGCCACCCCCACCACCTCATAACAGTTTGGGAGAGTTTATGAGGACTAGGCTGCCCACTTTTGCTCAGACCAATGATCCTATGGAAGCTGATGATTGGCTCAAATCTATGGAGAAGAAGCTCGCTATTGTCCAATGCAATGACCGGGAGAAGGTTCTCTTTGCTTCCCATCAACTAGTTGGAGCAGTTGCGGATTTGCGGGACTCGCTTTGCAATGCCCATGAAAATTGGGAGAGGATCACTTCGGCTGAATTTAAGGGGAGCTTCCATTCTCACTTTGTTCTTGAAGGTGTTATGATCCTAAAGAGGCAAGAAGATGTCAACCGGGACAGCCGCAAGAAATATTTGTTTATGAGGGGCCTAAACAATGAGATTCAAGTACTATTGCTCAATTGTGACTATGCAAATTTCGAGAAGCTTGTGGACAAGGCCATTGTGGTTGAAACAAGGTTTGTGAGATGGAGCAAGACAATAAGAGGAAGGCGCCATATCAAGGAAAGCCACAAGGAAGCAATGTTCGCCCCCTCTTAGCACCACCAAATGCGCCATACTACAACCCCTCTGCTCCTGCATATTGTGCTGCTATTCCACCACGCCCAGCTCAACCAATGCAGCGACGCCCTGCCATGCAAGCACTTCGCCCTCCAATACCTCATGCGCCCTGCACCAATTTTCCTGCCAATGCTCAACATCAAGCTCATCCAAACAATTCTGGTGCAGCAAGGTCATGCTATACTTGAGGTGAGGTGGGACACTTTGCATCCCAATGTCCTAAGTCAGGCCTTGGACAAGGAAACAATGCTCTGAGATAGAACCCAAGACCAAATGGAGGAGCGCCATAAGGCAACTGTGGACCGCAAAATTTCGTTCGTGGCAAGGTGAACCATGTCTCCACGGAGGAAGCACAACAAGCGGATGATGTGGTGACTCCTATGTTTCTCGCAAACTCCAACCCGACGACTATGTTATTTGATTCTGGAAAATTGCATTCATTCATTGCATCAAAGTATGTTGCCAAGTATAGTTTGCCCATATCTCCTATGATGGACTGGTTAAGGAAGCACAATGGGATAATTCAATGTGCCACAAAGATGGTGAAGTTGACAAATGAGGAAGGGGTCAGCATAGAATTTGAAGCATCTCAACACACACCAAAGCAAGTGGAGCTGAATCAAATAGATGGCGCAGCAATAGAGGAGATCCAGTGTTGTGTGAATTTTTGGATGTGTTTCCGTATGAGTTGCCAGGTATGCCACCTGATCGTGACATAGAGTTTGTTATTGACTTAATACATGAAACTGCACCTATAACTAAGATGCCATATAGGATGCCTCCTATGGAGTTAGCAGAGCTCAAGAAGCAAATTCAAGAGCAGCTAGAAAAAGTTTTCATTCTTCCAAGCTCTTCACCTCGGGGAGCACCAGTGCTTTTCGTATATAAGAAGGATGGGTCCAAAGGATGTGTGGATTACCGGGCTCTTAATGAGGTGACGATCAAGAACAAGTGTACATTGCCCTGTATAGAGGATTTGTTCGATCAAATGAAGGGCGCTTGTGTTTTCTCTAAGATTGACTTGAGGTCAGATTACTTACAAATGAAGATTAGACCGTCAGACATACCCAAAACGGCGTTTCGGACACAGTATGGATCCTATGAGTACACCGTGATGTCTTTTGGATTGACCAATGCACCAACATACTTTATGTACCTCATGAATAAGGTTTTCATGGAATACTTGGATTAATTCATGGTGGTTTTAATTGATGAAATTATGATCTACTCGAAAAGTGAGGAGGAGCATTTAAGGCTCACATTGCAAAAATTAAGGGAACACCAATTATATGCCAAATTTAGCAAGTGCTAATTCTGGTTAAGGGATGTGTCGTTTTTGGGATATATTATCTCTGAAGGAGGAGTATCGGTTGCCCCAGGAAAAGTGAGGGATGTGCTGAAATGGGAGCCACCACAAAATGTAAAGGAAATCTGGAGTTTTCTTGGAGTGGCTGGATATTATTGTTAGTTCATGAAGGATTTCTCCAAAATAGCCAAGCCCATCACTAAGTTGTTGATAAAGGGAAAAGCATTCCAATGGACTCAAGCTTGTCAGGACAGTTTTGAGGAGCTTAAGAAGAGGTTGAAAACAGCACATGTGTTTGTTTTGCCAGATGTGAGCAAAAGTTTCGATATCTATTGCGACGCATCAGGGCAGGGACTTGGACGTGTGCTCATGCAAGAAGGTCAAGTAGTAGCTTATGCATCGAGGCAGTTGAAGAAACATGAGCAGAACTATCATACGCATGATCTCAAACTTGCAGCCGTAGTGCATGGCCTGAAGATATGGAGATATTACATTCTTAGTCATAGGTGCGAGATTTACACGTACCACAAGAACCTCAAGTACATATTCACGCAAACGGAACTGAATTTGAGGCAACGAAGATGGTTGGATCTCATCAAGGATTATGATATTGGAATCAGTTACCACCTGGGAAAGGCTAATGTAGTGGCCTATGCTTTGAGTAGAAAAGGAGTAAGCCACCAACTCACAGTTTGCGAATTACCGTTCGACCTATGTATGGAGTTTGAACTGTTGAATTTTGGATTTGTGAAAGAGATGGGAATAATGGAGTTTAATCCAATCTTGGAGCAACAAATTCGAGAAGGGCAAACCAAGGATGAGGAAATTTAAGGAATCAAAGAAAGGACCCAAGAAGGGAGAGAATTCAGATTTTATGAGGATGACCAAGGTACTCTATGGCTTGGGAAATGGATTGTTGTGCCTAATGTAAAGCATATTCGGGAAACAATATTAAAGGAGGCATATGATTCACCTTACTCAATTCATCCCGGTTATACGAAGATGTACAAGGACTTGAAGACATGTTATTGGTGGGCCAACATGAAAAAGGACATAGCTGAGTATGTAGCTCTGTGTGATGTATGCCAATGAGTCAAAGTTGAACATCAAAGGCCAGCTGGATTGTTGCAGCCATTGAAAATTGCAGAATGGCAGTGGGAAGAAACAGGTATGGATTTCATAGTTGGACTACCTCGAACCAAGTCCGAGTATGACTCAATATGGGTTATTGTGGATCGGTTGACCAAATCAGCTCATTTCATTCCTGTCAAGACCAAGTATACCGCTGCATAGTTAGCCGAGTTGTATATGGAGAAAATTGTATGCCCGCAAGGAGTACCAATGAAAATAGTATCTGACTGAGGTTCTCAATTTATCTCAAGGTTCTGGCAGAAACTGCATGAAGCTATGGGTACGAGATTAAATTCCATCTCTGCGTATCACCCTCATACAGATGGACAAACTGAGAGGACTAACCAAATATTGGAAGATATATTGAGAGCTTGTGCCTTGAAGCACGGACGCAGCTGGAACAAGTGCTTGCCATATGCTGAATTTTCCAACGATAACAGTTACCAAGCCAGCATGAAGATGTCACCATATGAAGCACTATATGGAAGGAAGTGTAGGACACCCTTGTTTTGGAATGAGACAGGAGAAAACCATGTATTTGGCCCTGATGTGTTGCAAGAAGCTGAAAAGCAAGTTCAGACAATTCGCGAGAATTTGAGGGCTGATCAGTCAAGACAAAAGGGCTATGCCGATAATAGGCGGAGAAACTTAGCCTTTGAAGTTGGGGACTTAGTATATCTCAAAATATCACCTATCTGAGGTCATAAGCGGTTTAATGTCAGAGGCAAGATGGCACCTCGCTATATTAGACCATTCAAGATTTTGGGCAAACATGGGGAAGTAGCATATAAGTTGGAGATGCCAGCACAGCTTTCCGATGTTCATGATCTGTTCTATGTTTCTCAGCTCAAGGAGTGCTTAAGGGTACCGGAAGAACAAGTGCCAATGGAAGAATTGGAATTGGATGCAGATTTGACTTATGCCGAGCAACCGGTCAAAATCTTAGAAACCAAGGAGAGAGTCACAATGAACAAGGTGATTCAATGGTGCAAAGTACAATGGAAGCATCATACAGAATCAGAAGCAACTTGGGAGCTGGAAGATGATATCAAGAAAGAACTTCCCTCATTTTCATTTTACATAAAGCAACATAAAAAGGAACGAGTTTAAAATGTATTAGAATCAAAACAACATTTAAAATCCTGTATTAGTGCGGACTTGTCCGGTTTGGACCCCGGACTAGTCCGGTTCTTCCCTCTGTTGACTCCCCGGACTTATCCATTTTTGTTGCGGACTGGTTCGGAATTGTTTCTGTTGATTGTCCGGACCTGTTCGTTCGCATGTACGGACTAGTCCGTTATTAGCTACTAGAACTTTTCGGAGTTGTTCAGTAAACCCCTCCTTTTGTCCGGTTTTTGGAAAATTTACCAAACCTTCGAACTTGTCCGGCCTATACCGAACTTGTTTGTTTTCCTTTCTGGACAAGATCGCACTTGTCCGGAATCAGAACGGACTTGTTCGTTCAACTTTCTATATCTTTGAAATAACTCTGAACGGACTTGTCCGGCTTGACACCGAACTTATCTGCTCAACTCTCTGACTTCCAAAGGACTAGTCCGGCCCCATAGCGGACTTGTCTAGTATGCCCGACGCGGATTCAATTTTTCCTCCATGATATGTTATTGGGTATTTACCTTTATTGGTTTTAATATGTTTTAAATGTACTTTCAGCAAATAGCCATTATTATTATCATCCCTTGTTTAAGCTACATGTCATTATTTCCCACACTTGCTGAGTGCGACATGTGCTCACCCTTGCAATCCCGCCCCCCCCCCCCCCCCACCACCAACAGTTTCAGGTGATGTTTGAGAGTATCCTGATGATAATGCGGAGTACTAGGCTGTGTGCTACCGTTGACTTGCCTGTGGTGTTGCTTGGAGCCACGCTAACCCTTTTGCTTAGTTTGCTTAGTTGCTTAATTAGATTATTTCTGCTGCAATTATAGTTTAATATTGATCATTAGAGTTTGTAATTTGATGATTATTTGAATATTGTAATAAAGGTACTTAATTTACTTGTGCTGTGATAATTTTCTGTATATCGTTTGTGATGCACTCGCGTATGTTTGTTAAACATCCAGGGCACACATATGTGTCACACTTGGTTCATTTTTGGAATTGAGTGTCATAACATACATAGAATCCACAATCAAACAAGAAACGCTTCATCCAAGTATATGAATAAAAGATGACTACAGATAGCATCTTTATTAATAATAAAGTCACAAGTAAAAATAGGAATATGAGAGCCGTACCTTTCCCAATTTGGAATTGGGAAGAGAGACTCCTTCTACTCCTTCCTAACTTGGACTAAGGACTAGAGACTCTCCTCTCTATAGCCTAAACTCCTCTAAGCCTATGGAGAATAGTGGATACAATAGAATGAATACTCAAGTGGTGTGTGTGTGAAGTGAGGGTAAGGGGTCCTTTTTATAGGCGGAGAAGGGTTGGTTCCTGCCACCAAATACGCGCAAATTAGATATAATCACCTTCAGGAAGCCGAGAGGAGCCAACACGTGTCGATTGATTGAGTTTGGCGCCACGACCGAGTCGGCCGACTAGGGGAGTCGGCCGACTTGGTCAGTGCTCCATTGGAGTTGTGTTTTCTCCAAGTCCCTGATAGGTTGGCCCCCTTTACCGATATAGGTGATACACGTTTGGATGGCCTCAAATACTTCTGTTTGTGGGTCATTTGATCCATGTGGTACCACATATCGGCGCTTGATTGGCTGCAATGATATTTTATAGGATTGCTCCCCTCTTTTACCTTATTTTTTGTAATAAATGCCTGCATGCACTATTTCTCCATGGACAAGTGGAAATAGGTTAAATAGAAAGGTGATGTGTGCAAGAGATGGTATTTCTTTCAAATAATTGAGTTATATTAACGGGTCAAATTGGTATATAACAGCCGTCAATGTTCAACCTCCTCCTCCTCCTCTTGGGCTGAGTTCTTCGGCCTCATGAGGTCTAAGCTTGCTTCCAGGACGTGGCGGACGAGTCTTCTTACGTGGCATCATCCTAGTGGTAGGCATCTATAGAAAAACATGAGATTATTAGAGAAGAGTGTAAATGCAAATATGAAATTGCAGCAGCCATAAAACAAGGTAAGAGGGTGCGCGATAGCTCAAAAGATGGAAAAGAGGTAAAAATGCAGCGTAGAACAACCACACATTGTTTCTGATAAAATATAGTTAGAAGGCAAAATAGTGCAAAAACAGGAAAGTTGAAAGGAAAGCAGTCCTAAGGGTTTTGTGGTGTCCATTCTATTTAGGCATGCATCCTACAGTCAAACACGGCTCTGATATCAATTTGTAACATCCAGTTCCGAGAATGAACCAAGTGTGCTGCATATGTGTGCCCAGGATGTTCAACACACATACATGAGTACATCACAAATGATATTCAGGTTATAACCATGTTGCTAATAATAAATAGTACCTTATTACAATATCCAAATAGTCTCAAATGACAACTCTAACAATATAGCAGCGGAAAACTAAGCAACTAGTAGACTCCGGCTCAACAGGCATTTGATAGTAACATGCACGCCTAGTACTCCTCAAAATCCTCCGGATACTCCAAATTATCACCTTGCTGAATTAATGGGGAAATAGCAAGTGTGAGCACATGTCGTACTCAGAAAGTGTGGGAAAGTATGGCATGTAACTTAAACAAGGATGATAGTAATGCTCATTGCAGAAAAGCACATTTTATTCATAAAAGCAAGAAAATGCGACTTATGATTACAAGGTGAGGTCAATATCCAACATAACCAAAATAACCAACCATACCATATCCAAATCCACAAGTTACAATTACCAACAATTCAATAGCCATTCAACATAATTAATCATGACTATCATATTTGTCCATGCCCATTCATATCCAATTAATCATAACCATATGCATAACCCAATACCCAATTCTATCATTTATTCAATACTCAGATCCATAACTCTAAACATGTGGCGGTCCATGTCGCTCATAATTGGGATCATGTTTTTCACTCTGCAGAGGTTGATGGAGGGGTAGCCCGGTCTTCTCGATGAACACGGCAATGGGTGTGAAGATAACTTGTGAGACACTCACAAACTCTCCGGCTGTTCCCCTACTGCCAATGCAACAGATCTCAACCATATGGATATTCGCAACATCAAACACTTGTGCTCGTAGCTGCCGACCACAAAGCAGTTTGCAATCAACCAATTCCCAATGGAACGACATATTACACTTAATTTTCAGAGTGGAAGAATCACCAAACCGCAACAAAATGGTGAAGGGGAAAAATACTCCAGATCGAAACAAAGTGGAATATTTGATCTCAGATGAATGCATACAACAATTCAGTTCTGGAATTTCTATGAACTTGTTCAACCTCCCCTAAAGCCACGTCCTACAAGAGTATATATGGGACTCCTGGACGTTCAAACTATGTTTGGTAACAAATAAATCACAGACCCAACTTCCCTAAATAAAACATACTCTATTTGGAAGGAAATAGAAGTGACTGTCAACTTTATTTGGTTGCCACGGCCCGTATAATCCTTCTAATAAACAGAGGTCATACTTATTGGAAAGTATTTGGAGTTATCTTTCCAACGTATATTTATTTGCAGGATTTGGATTCTGAGAGAGAAGTATGCGGCTGATTCAATTTTAGATCTTCTGGTTGCCATATCCGAAAAACTGAATTGATTTTCATGATCAATTCTTTATTGGTAGTGCTCCTGCCTTCCTCTACTCTCCCACGTACTCCTTGGTGTGGGCATCTAACTTGCAACAATCTTCACATATCTCCTCACCTCCACTTGCTATGGATGCATCAGCTTCAGATCTGGTCATGCAAACATGCAAAGACTTAGGTAGTATAAAATTCATTTGTAACAATATTATATTCAACTAGGAGAGTATTCACCTGGTGTTCTAATAATTTGGCACGTGCTCTTGTAAAGGGTCCTATACGGGGTTCATTGGATTCAGGTTGAACGTCAACTGGACTAGCCATGTCATGAATAGGAGAAATGGTAAAGTGTTAGGGATTACCTCATCATCCCCTCCCCTTCAAAAGGCGTCGTCCACGACGTGTCTTGGTTTCTATTTTGTCTCGTCCTTGTCATGTATGTTGTTGGGTGTCGCATCGCACGACACCACCCTATGAGATCTTTGGATGTCAGGACCCCGGTCCCCACAATTATGCTGCCGAAATTATGTCTGGATTCGGACCCCACGCCTCGTCATAAGCACGTTCCTCTTGATCACTGTTGGGTTGGTTTAGGACCTATCCTTTCCAATAGATGTAGGGTTGTGACATAAAATAAAATATAACGTAACGATAATTTCTCAGACTTTAAACTGTAGACTCAAACATGGGTGGAGACCATAGTTGGATTGGTTGGAACAAGAAAGGTGGTCACTCAGATGAGTGGTTCACCAAGACAGATAATTTTGTAGATCGAGCTTTTTTGTTGTCAACAATCGATAAAGTGTGGTGCCCATGTATGAAATGTCAGAATACAAATTTTGGACAAAATGACAGTTTCAATACACTTTTGTCGAAAATGTTACATGCCACATTATGAGGTATGGAGTTTTCACGGCGAGACAATTTCTAAAGCCGTACAAGAAGTGGCATGGGGGTTGATAAGATGGATGAGATGTTAGATGCTATACAACTAGAGTTTATGGAGGATCCTTCTAAAACAAGGTTAAATCGTTCTTCGAGCTACTCAAAGCTTCAAAACAGTTGCTTTATGAACACACATAAGTGATCCTCCTTATTTTCAGGGCAAGACTTATGGCAATTAAGTCTAAGTACTTCTTTGGCAATTAAGTCTAAGTACTTCTTCTCCAATAACTAGTACAACGATCTCATCAAATTTAACAATGATATCGTTCCACAGCCCATAAAGTGCCTAAAGATATAAATCAGTTGAAGAAATTTCTTTCTATTCTTTGTATGAAATATGTGAAGATTGGTGTGTGTCTAGACAACTGCATGCTTTTCTGGAAAGAGCGTGCCAAAGAGAACACGTGCTTAAAATGTGGTAAATCAAGATTTATCAAAGTTGTTAACGATGATGGTGATAATGTGATGATAGAAGTTGCACGTAAGTAGCTTTGTTACTTACCTCTGACACCTCGTTGAAGGGGTTGTTTCTTTCAAAAAGAAGTACCAGGCACATGAGATGGCACAAAGAAGGTGTACGTGAGAACAATGAAGTCATGACACACCTGTTCGACGGTGAGGCATAGAAGGCGTCGGATCGGTTGAATCTAGATTTTGGTAGTGATGCGAGAAATGGATTGTTTTTGACTTAGTCATGGAGGCAAGATAATGTACTTCGATTGTCACAGAGGTTGGTTTCTTTAAAATCACAAGTTTAGGCAATAGAATAATGTGTTCAAAAAGGACACCATTGTCACAAAAGGACCATCCAAACCTCTAAACAGGTCAAAAAATTTTGATATGTTGGACAAACTAGCCCTAGATGAAGGTCGTTTTTAATATTTTGTGGGTTATGAAGAAGAACACAGTTGGAGTCATATTTGTGGACTATGGGACCTACTGTATGTAAAATCTTTGATTCTAATGCACAACATTGATGACATACATTAAGAGCATAACATGGGCGAATGTATCATAAGCACATGCATGAATATGACGGACAAAACGAAACATAATATAAAAGCTCAAAAGGATCTGACAGGGTTTTGTAACCGTCCAACTTTTGAGCTCTCTAAAAGTAGTGGTAATCCATGTGCTTCTTTCTATCTTTGTCCTAAGAAAATAAAGAAGTCCTCAAATGGTTGAAAAGTTTGAAATTCTCATATTGTTACGTAGCTAGTCTGAAACTAGCAGCGAATGTGAAGATGTAAAAGCTCACTGGATTGAAAGGTCATGATTATCACATAATCATAGTAAGACACCTACCTATTATTTTTTGGGGCTATTTGATGATACGGTGTGAAAGGTGTTAGCTGAGCTTAGCTACTTCTATAGATAGCTCTGTGCTAAAGGAATCACGATATAGATGATGAATAAGTTGGAGAAAGAGATATCGATACTATTACGTAAGATGGTTCTTCAATCCAATGCAACATCTCCTTATCCATCTTCTACTTGAAGCTAAAGTGGGCGGTCTTGTGCAATATAGGTGGATGTATAATATTGAAAGAGAACTAAAATATCTGAAATCAATGGTTTGCAATAGGGCAAGGGTGGAATGTTGTATCGCTGAAGCATTTACTCTTAAGGAAGCAGGATACTTTTCAAGTGTTTACTTTGCACAGGAACACAATATCAGTACGTCGGTGATGCGGTACAATATGGATGAACAACCTTCTTGTAGCAATATCTCCAATATCAGTACCTCGGAAGAAAGGAATGTGCTTTCCTCTACATGTACGCAAATATAGACAGGATAGACAAATATTTTGATTATGTGTTTGTCCTACATTTATGCTAATTAGCATATTTTGCTTCATATATATTCTAAAAAATATTTTTTTGTATAGTGGGTTCCATGAGTAAAATTGGACACAAAGGCATCAACCTGCAAGCAAACAAGTACAAGCGATGCGATGCGATGGAATAAATGGAGGACATAATTTCCTATCCTCGTTTCGAGATCATGTAACAATTTCTCCTTAACTTACAAGTATTTACAAAGTATTCTTAGAACTTACAAATATTTAAAAGGTATTCTTATAACTTCATATTTTGGATAGTGCATAAAAGTTATCGACATCCATCTAGACTTGCGACAACTATCATATGGATTGGTGAAAGTTAGAAGCTATGGTTTCAATGGGTTCCCATTCCACACAACTCAATTTGGAGCTCTTCGTCCTCTTGCTACAACATCTAATATAAGAGTTGTGAAGAGAGCAATCGACTCTCAAGAGCATCAAACTAATCACTATGAAATCATTAAAAAGGCTATGTCCAAGAGGGCTCAAGGCTGTAGAGGGTCCGACAGGAAGCACAACTATAGCGTCGATGGCAATTTGCATTCGACCAAACACATGGTAAGTTTATTATAACTTCATTCCATGTATTCATAATATATGTATCCTACTAAGATGTATCTACAGG
Organism: Tuctoria greenei; assembly: GCA_036927565.1. Lineage (NCBI taxonomy): Eukaryota > Viridiplantae > Streptophyta > Magnoliopsida > Poales > Poaceae > Tuctoria > Tuctoria greenei. The sequence goes on along the minus strand of JAYESD010000012.1, from coordinate 91,434,281 downwards.
AGCACGAGACTAGTCAGGAACCGAGCGCGACACAAGTCTGTAAGAGAGGTCACAAGCGAAGTGACCCTTCCCAACCTGGGCAGTGTAGTCATGTTGTGGCTAATTGACTGGTAAGTTCTCAACATTCATCAATTGAAGTATAACTAATACTATCATTGACATACTTATATGATTTCCTTATTATTTTAGAAAAAGTATGGGCATGACTCGGTGAGGATACACAGTGAAAAGTACGATTGGGAAAATGCGTCAATCGACCCTCAAGCCATGTACGGAAGCGGATGTGAGATTGCCCATAGATGGTTAGTTGGTCATTTGTTTTTTTAAATATTCGTTCTTTTAATTATTATTCTTCATTCTTTTGTAGGTTTGCCTTTTTCAATGGAATTGTCGACTTGAGGGCACCGACCTTCGAAAGGCACTTCATCGATGCAGGCTTCATCCCTTGGGCCGTCAAGTCACCATCTCTTGCAGAGAGACTTAGGGGTTGTTTGGTTCTCGTCCACAAATCGCCGCACCGCAGCTGCGGCGGCGCCACAAGTGCGGCGACCGAAATCGGCGCCACACTTGTGGCAGCATGTGGCGGAAAAAATGAATTGCAGCTCTGTGGCGAGCACTGCGGCGGCCTAAGGTTTGGCGATGAACCAAGCGCAGCCTACGCACGCCTAGGCTTAGTTGCGGCAAGTTGCGGCGAGTTGCGGCTGGTAACCAAACAGCCCCTTAGAGTTACAAAGATTGCACAAGTCACTTGCGAGGATCCATGTAGAGATGGAGAAGGAGAAAGCACCATACAAGAGCGCACATAAATACCAGGCGAACTACATGCCACAGATGCAGACAACGATGGAGGTAAATACTTTAAATTACATTAGTTTAAATTCATAGAATTTCAGTAATATGTATGTTCTAATATTTTACAATAATAGGCCTTAGCTCGATTGCATGACCAACATACAGTGATTCCTTCGTGACAGCCACCACAGGTGCCCATGCCAAAGGTATCTCCTTCGAGTGTCTAGGTAATAAAACTATCAACTCTAGTCGTACTTGATTTACCATAACCAAATCTAAGACAAACCCGAAGGGTGGTAGAGAGAGAAGGGGTGGAAGAGAGGGGGAAGAGAGAGGATGGTAGGGAGAGGGGGAGGGAGAGTGAGATGGAGGGGGAATAAGAGAGAGATAGAGACAGAGAGAGAGATGGAGAGAGAGGGAGTGGTAGAGAAGAGGGAGAGAGGGAGGGCGAGAGAGAGAGAGAGGTGAGAACGAGGGAGGGGATGGATGGTAGAGAGGGAGAGGAGGGGACAGAGTGGGGATGGATGGTAGAGAGGGAGAGAAGAGAGTGAGAGAGAGGGGGGATAGATTGTAGAGAGGAAGAAGAAGAGAGTGAGAGAGAGAGAGGGGGAGTAAGAGAGAGATAGTGAGAGAGAAAGAGGGCAAACATAATCAAACATAGTCAAATCTAACTCAATTTAGCTAAATTAAGCTAAACATGATCAATTCCATCTTTTTAAGTAATTGTAGTAAAAAACACACTAAAAATTATAGACATGTCTAACTACTCATGTACATTGCAGGGATCGGAGGCTCAGACTTCATTGCCAAAGCTACTGGTACCAAGAGGGAGGCGCGAAGACGAGTTCTTCGGCTACGGGGGTAGTCGAGAGGCTAGCGTATAGACATTTGCATTTTATAATGTGATGGATATTTGTGGATGTGTTTGTTACTGTTCTCTGCTGTTTGTGACTGTATAATGTATGTATGTGTGTTGTGTGAGCTGGCCATCATGTCAGGTTAGTCATTTTCAATTTTCTAAAAATTGAAAACCTTATTTACGACGGTCTAGGCATTGGCCATCGTAAATAAAACCTCTGTTACATACGACAGTCAGACTGGCCATCATAAATAAGCCTCCCTTATTTACGATGGACAGCAAAGCCGTCATAAATAAGATGGCCCAGCTCATCACGTGGCACGGACCCTTGTTTACAACGGCTACAGGCGGTCATAGCAAAAAAGCTAATTTACGACTGCGACCATTGTAGATTAGCTTATTTACGATGCGTTAATTACAACAGCCAAAAACCATCATCATTAAGCCAAAACCATCTTAAATAGCTTATTTATGATGTCTTTTGGCCATTGTAAATTAGTTGCATCCTTGTAGTGCTTTGTGTCCTTGGGTGAGCCAATTAGAAGTTTAACGTACACGTTCCTTGTGATTTGATACTCTTGGGAGTACTCTCGAAGTGAAGTTCTACAACATTATTCCATGCACTTGTGGATTTTACCTGCGGTAGTAAGAAACACCAATAATCATTTCTAACACCATTGCTGGGAGCAGTTGCCGTTAAACCTAGTTCACCTTTGTATCAATTTTAGCTTTTTTTTATTCGTAATCTTATCACCATCCACATCATGGAGCAGCCCACCAATCTTTCATACTTTGTTCCAAAGAGTGATTTATGTGAGCCACCGCCATTGACGCAACCTATTTGCTCAACCAACTATGAACTTCACCCTTACTTTATATCCATGGTTCGGGAATAATGCTTCTAAGGAACGGATTGTGAAAACACCTAAACCATGTAGAAGAGTTTGAACAATTGTGTTCATAGCTTCTAATCAAGGCGTGACACAAGAAACACTTAAATGGAAGTTGTTTCCCTTTTACCTAAACAAAAGGTGAAGTAATAGAACACCCATACTGTTAGGAAAACAAACGGTGACTAGAGTGAGCTTCAAGAAATTTTTTGTCATGCATTCTTTCCTATATCTCAGATTGTCTCCTTAGAAAAAAGAAGTGATATGCTTCCAACTGTGAGGACTGGGGTCCCGATATTCTAGGAATCACATTGGATGGTGTCGTGTGATGCGACACTCACCTGCATACACAAAAAGATGACATACAACATACAAAATCATTATTTTCAACATAGTATTGTTTACAAAATAATGTACATAAGTGGTACATCAGCAGCGGAATAAATAATCACTCTCTCGAACCTAATTACGCATAAGATAAGTTGTCCAACCCTCGTATTGCTTTCCACTAGCAGCATGAAGTATATATCACAGCGGCAAGGTCTCCAGTGAGCTATAAGCTCTGGAGGGTTCTATGTCTTAGTGGACAACCCTCAAGATAAGCATAAGTACTAAATACCTGCAAAACAACAAAAAATGCAGCTGTGAGCACAAGGCTCAGCAGGACTTAACAGTCTCACTAAAGACATGAAATTCTACATGCTGGAAACTTTAAATACGAAAAGCTAAAATTTGCATAAAAAACTTGATGACATGTAAATCCTTAGTTTTTAGCTTTTAGCATCAAATTAACAGCTCCAGAAACTTAAATTTTGTTTGCACTATCTCTAATTCATCCAAGTTTGTAATACAAGACTCAGTGAACAAGCGGTACTCAATCCACAATCATGAGAGACAGTGATTCGAATCAATTACACTCGGACTGCACGACACATACACCTGTAAGGAAGACAAGTCCGTGCTCTTCACTTCACCTCATATGTGACCACCTTTCACGCATCATCCCAATGTTGAACCAGTTCTACCATCCTCACAGAAGGTCCACTACATGGCACTAATTGGGGTTGCACCGCTAGCGGATTTAGATCTTGCTGCCTCCATCCTCCGAAGGACATCGATATAAGTTTCGACATGAAGGTGTCCGAGTTACATCAGTTTATTGGATCTCATATAAAAAGTAAGCACCTGGTACAGTTCAGATTTACTTACCAGTGACACATACGGTGCAATCCTTAACTGACACAGACGGGGCTACCAATCCACCCTCCAACATCTGCCACGCCATTACCAACCCAGGCACGATGTGGTCACAAGCAATGCCTCACTCTTCGGGTCAAGAGCAACCTTTTGCACCTCAACCTACAGAAATCCCCATCCACGTCTCATTTTAAAGACTGAACTTTAGGGAGCATCTCACGAGTAGATTTCTCACACTTGACTTCCTCTCGCAAGTAGAATTCCACTACTTGACTTGTGGTCGATAAAATGTGATCATTCTCATGAGTAGATTCCAACTACTCGACTTCTACCGACTTTCCAACTAAACATTAGCATAGCAATATAATATAATGGAGCCTTATTCTACCCATCCATTACAAGGATTATTTGGTCATGCTTGTGGAGTGTTCATCCAAACCTAGACTTAATGCACAAACATTACTAATGAACAGTTTGATTATAAACAAACTTAAATGCAAATTGGGCTTGCCTTCAGTTGCGACTAATCCAAAAGTCAAAAGTCAAGACTTGATCTTTTGAATGAATCTTCTCGTTAATTCCCTGCTTCAAATACTCCTACTACTGCTCCGTAATAAGCTCGTCACAGCAAGTCCATGTTGATTCCCTTCTCCTCCATATGGTGCTCCTTGTCGATCTTTATAATCATGTGAGCTATCGATATGATTTGCATATAGAACAAATTACTATGTTAGCAATAAAATGTAATGAGGCACATCCTATGTTGTATTAAATAAGGAGTTCACATGCTATGTAGGGACTGCTATAGTTCTCTACTAGTTTCTCATAAGCCGGTAAAAGATCAACTTAATTTCAAATGGGTCCACACATATGGCTCTAAAACATTAGTATCAACCTTCATAATATGAGAATCATAACAAATTACTCATGCTCAAATCCTATGCAAGGACTTAGATGAGGTTCTCTGTTGATTCCTAAAATCTGAGGAAAAGACTAAACTTGGTCCAAATGGGTTTATGGCAAGGTCTTTATGGGCTCCTATAAATCAACAATTGTGCAATAGAGTTATACAAAATAAATTCTGTATGAAAACAGTTCCTAAAAACCTGAAAAGCTAGCGAAGTTTTAGCATTTGTTATGGAAGAATGTGGCTTCCATAATTCCCCAAAACTTTCTCATTCACTGAATTAACAGAGCAATTCTGGAGCAATTTTATAAAGCAAAGTAGGTTTTTCATGTATTTTTGGTCTTAAGGAGTCCAACCAAATTGGTTCCATATTTTTCCAAGCTTTCTACAGGGAGATATTGTTTTACAAGTTGCTAGGATTTTCTGAAAATGTTTCTGTTATTTTTGGAATTTTTCATGGACATAGTGCATAATAACATAGTTTGACCCCCTTAATTAAGTCCAATGACACTGAAATTACTACTGGAGATCAAAGGAATTAAAATAAAGATTTTGGCAAAATTGGGATTTTTCTATAAAGGGAATCACCTGTAATAAATTCCCAAAAATTTAAATCAAGGGAATTATTAAGAAAAATTTAGGGACTTTCATAGCAATTAAGTTACTTCAAGGTACTTGCCATAAGGAATCTAATCAAATTTATTTCACAATTTGTAGTCATTTCTACAAATAGCTATGATTTTCTTAAGTTTGGCAAGTTTCTAGAATTTCTTTTCAATTGAAATTGAGTAATTGACAGTGGAACCGGGTTTAAAGTAGCCAATAGGAAGAGGCCATGGGTTACGGGGTTTAAATGAGCATTGGCACATGGGATCCATTGCCATAGAGGATCCCTGGCCTCCATCTTGCTCCTCAGAAGGTGGGCGGCGCCTAGGGTGCGCACGGCGATCGGCGGTTTGTCGAAGTCATCCACGCGGCGTCTCTATGATGGTGCTAAGGAACCTAGGATTATAGAGCACACTGTTGATGGTCCTTAAAAGCTAAATTTGACCGTCAATTCACCTTGTAAAAATTATAAAATTGAGAACACACATAGTGGTAGGGGTTAATACTAACCAATTCCACAAGTGTTAGTGTCTATTTGCATATTGGTGAATTAAGACACAAAATACCCAAGAATGCACGGAGCAATCCTAAAATTTCCATTTGACCAATCAGGCAATGATAGTAGCATCACATGGATCCATGGACCCATTCCCAGGCGCATCCGAGGGGATCCAACGTCGATTCACACGAGAAAGGGATTTGGGCTCACCAGTCAACCACCACAGTTGAGGGGGCCAGGACCAGGTCAGCCGACCCCCTGGCTCGGCCAACTTTGTCATGGCGCCAAACGCGGTCAATCGACGCGTGGCACCCTCTTGTGGCTCCATAATGGTAGTAACGACAGATTCGCGCGCTAATTGTGGCATCAAACCGACTGAACTCGTGTATAAACAGCCTTCCTCACTCCATCACTTCACACGCCACAAGTTTGAGAATAGTACTCCACTCATAAGGTTTAGAGATGCCCAAGTTGTCAGTCAAGTAGAAGGAGAGTAAGGAGGAGCTAGCTGGGATGAGGAGGCCTGCGCTTGTCAAGTCCCTCTTTCACACTTGTATCTCTACGAGAGTTTTGCCGGAATCGGGTAAGAAACTTTCATGAATTCAATACAAGTTTGATTTCCATTCCATAGTAGCTTTGTTTCTGCATGTAGGTTCACTGCTTTAATTCACTAAAGCCTCTAGTCCTAGCTTTGCATTCGAAACGATTAGAGTTGTGAATTAGAACTTGAGCGTGGTGCTTAGGTTAGAATTCATCAGTAGATATCTCGAAGACCCATGGATTGAAGAGAGAGGAAGTAGGCGGTGACAACCCTATCTGTAATCCCCTATGTTCGGCTATGCCATAGGCTCATAGTGGGAATCATCCTGGTTTTGCTAAGAGTAAACCTGTGCCCGAAGCAAGTATCTGTCGTAGGCTGCTGTGGCTTAGAATCAAACCATTGAATACCTCTCAAATCCATACCCACCAAACAAATTGTGTGTCCTTGGTAGAATAAGCTAGAAGATCTCACACACGTTCCTTGGATTCAATACCCTTGGGAATACTCTTTAAAGGGAAGTGCTACAGCGGTTTTTCTGTGCGCTTGCGGATTTCTATCTGTGATGTACCAGCCGTAAACACATGTTGAACATGAGTTCCACATGTCGTTGGATAAATTTTATGCATGTAGGCGATTATAAATATTTGAGGTGAATGCACATCCACGTGGTGAAAAAGCACACTTCTGACCAATCAGATGCTACCACGTGGCCTCCTAATGATCCAATGGCCCACTTGCAGGATGGTACATGCACGTTTTCAACTAAATTCATCTAAAAGCATGTCAAGGGCCCACATATTGGTGACCTTGGGGTAGAACTCTATGAAATAAGCCAAGACCAGGCCGACCGACCTAGGGAGTCGACCGACTTGGGAAGTACTCCTTCTCTATCGTGCTTCCATTTGGTGGCTTGTCATGGCTTCCTTGTGGAGGGAGTAAGTGATTACCAAGAGTTTAGCTTGCGAAACCACCTTAGTGAGTGTATAATTAGGGGGAAGGTGTCTCGCTCTCACACACACACTTAGAAACAATTACTCACTTGTATAGAAATTTTTTCAAATTCTACTGAAGAATTAGTCTTAGGGAGGAGTCTGTAAACTTCCAAGTCCATTTTAGGAAAGGAATAGATCGTGTATATTTTTCATTACTTGTGACTTTATTCTTATTAATGATATTACTCTTTTCATATACTTGTGTTTGGACGAAGTTTTTCTTGTTTTATTCTGGATTCCTTATACGTGGTATGAGTAAACATTGTTATGATACTGTAGTATTATTATACTATCATGATTGTCATACACATCCACTGTAGTCTCATTAGTGTGTGGTATAATCATGCTTGTGTTGTGTAGATAGGGTTAATGTCACGACAAGAGTTCGGTGTTCGCAATATTGCTCTATATTGTATGTTCCCAGGACCCCTATGATAGTAGTTAGTCAAGCAAACATGGTGTTTGGATAGTCTAGGTAGCATTGATTATCCTGTAGTCCAGGGTTGTAAAGATAGGCAGTAGATAGTGACAATCCTATCCAACCATTGTAATCCTCCACGATCGGCTATGGCATATGCTCTTGGTAGGAGTCGACTGGTAGACCAGGAATAAGTCTGTGCAAAGCGTGTCATAATGATAACTCTTAGGTATCCTATATAGCATGTGCGATTGTACACTAGTAGGCTATGCACGTGTAAATGAAAAGCACATTAGGAACAATTTCCTCCCTGGACGAACTCCTATAGAAGTTCTGCCGGAATTGAGTAAGAAACTTTCATAAATTCAATACAAGTTTATTTCTATTCCATAGTAGTTTGCTTCGTAGGCGCTTGTAAGTTCACTGTTTTAATTTATTAGAGGTTCTAGTCATAGCTTTGCATTCGAAATGATTAGAGTTGTGAATTAGAACTTAAGCATGGTGCTTAGGTTAGAATTCATTAGTGGATATCTCGTAGACCAACATATTCAAGAGGTAGGTAGTAGGTGGTGACAACCCTATCTCTACTTAGTAATCCTCCAAGTTCGGCTATGCATAGGCTCGTAGCAGGAATTGTCTTGGTTTTGCCAGGGGTAAACCCGTGCTCGAAGCAAGTATCTACCGTAGGCTGGTGTGGCTTAGAATCAAACCATTGAATTCCTCTCAAATCCTTACCTACAAACAAACTGTGTGTTCTTGGGAGAATAAGCTAGAAGATCTCACACGTTCCTTGGATTCGATACCCTTAGGAATACTCTTTAAGGGGAAGTGCTACAGCGGTCTATCCGTGTGCTAGCGGATTTCTATCTGTAACGTACTAGCCATCAACAAGCATTTCTGGCGCTGTTGCCGGGGAACGGTTGTTGTTGATCTCCGAACTTTGTTCACCCTCGTATCTATTTTCTTTTTTACTTCTTATCTTTTCGCCACCATATGGTGCAGTCCACCGTTCTTTCTTATTTGGCCCCAAAAGGCGAGTTCTGTGAGCCACCGCCGTCAGCAGAACCAATTTGCTCAACTAGCTATGAACTCCGCCCTGACTTTATATCCATGATTCGGGAACAATCCTTCTCAGGATAGGCATGACACAAGAAACTCTCAAATGGAAGTTGTTTCCTTTTTCTCTCAAGGAAAAAGCGAAGCAATGGTACACCCATAATGTTGGGAAAACAAATGGTGATTGGATAGAATTGCGAGACAAAATTTGTCTCGCTTTCTTCAATATCCTGAATTGTTTCCTTATGAATGGAAGTACTAGGATTCCAATAGATGGAGAAGGAATCGATAGGTGCCGCTTGGGATAGGTTTTCGCTTTTGCGAAATTTCGGCCTTGATTTGTTAATTCCTGATCCGTTGTTATCGCAACATTTTTTATGGGACTTAACAAAGAGTCTGCCCTATACCTCGACATTATGGCTGGAGGGTCTTTCCTCCATAAGACGCCAGAAGAAGGGAAGGAACTTCTAGATCAAAATGCCTTCTTCATTATGGGTCTGAATGAACCTCTCTCGGAGGAAGCCACGTCGAGCATCGAGGACACTCCTATAGCCAAGGAAGAGCCAGAAGCATGCTCATCACCTGCCTTGCCTGTAGACTCATCTTTTGAACCTAAACCATCGAAGGATGAAGAAATTAAACCTTTGCAATTCCCGGTCTACTTCAAGGAAGAGATTTTTAAAGATTATAGAAATACCTCAATGTATTGTTACCATAGGAAGCCATCGTTGCCTCCAACTCCACCTGACCTGCCTGATGGAGTATTCCTCCAAGAGACGGTCAAGGAGTTGACCATGCAGGATTGAAGAGCACGTGAAAAGCTACCGGAGGAGGTGAATGGTAGATTACAACTTTTTCAGCAGAAGCAACAAAAATCCCTCGACAAAAATTGATCTGTTAAAGAAATCGTGTGTGTGACTAATCTAAGCGTGATCAATTGTGACAAAACCAATATAGATTGTGGAAAGTCAAGTGACGAAGACTTCACAACAGTAATCACAAAAATCCATCGAGAAAAAACTCAAGTTAGGATCGAAAGATCGAACAAAAGTCAATCTATTCTATCCGAGAAAAATCAGATCTACAACACTGCAAAGAAACTCATGTAGATCAGAGACCGCAAATCCAATGACCGTGAAATTTTCACAGATGATATATAATCAAGTTTTGAAGACAACCCACTAAGAATCACGTGAATTGGATCTGTAAAACTCGAGTTATGATAAAACCACCGAAGTAAGGTAGTGTTGTACAGAAACTCGACGAGAAAAACATATCTGAAACAAGTGGGACTAAAGGCACAAAAGTTCCATTAAACTACGATCTATTTTCAATATAACACAAGAGGAACAATCCAAAATCTGTGTACAATGAGCTCTGGCCTCACTTGCTTATATAACCAGCATGAGGCCAACCCAAACCAAACTAGGACTCATATCCTACTCAGTTTCCACCGAAACTTTCCATAACCGCTCAAGACTCTTCTATACGCAGATAGAAGCAATCTTAAGACTAACAAACACCTTAGGAACGTATCCCACATTCCTAAAAACAACTCAACTTCGTGACCCACACGAAATCCTATCATAACCAACTCAAATATTTCCATATTTGAGTCAAACACGACTCAATCGCAGCTTGAGTCCATAACCAAGCCGATTGGACCTTTCCGACCAATTCATTACGTCCACATCTCTTCATCACGCCTTGGAACCATGCAGCCACGTCCATGCACTCCACGCACACGTGCAGACACCTTCCAACGACATCCACAATACCTTCATATGCATTGTTCTTGATTCAAACATGTTGCACAACCTTCCGATCAACTCAACCACAATTCCTCCCGAACATGGTTGTTGAACCTCATCTTCTCTCTAAGACTAGTTCAATAGATTCTGTCACCAGTCATGTCTTGAACTCAAGCAACACCTGCACATGAATAAACATCCAGTACTTCCGAGCACAAGCTCTCGACTTGACTCACGTTAGTTTCGAAACCACAACACCTTATGTGAGCACCTCACATAAGCATGTTTCAAACCATAGCAAAACGATATCAGCCATAACCACCAAAACACACCAAAAACGTAGTAAAAGAATACTAAGCAAGCTTTCCATAATCCAAAAGGCAAGTTCAAAACATTACAAGTTAAAAAAAACCATTGCAAACTAGCACCGGACCTTGCCAAAGCTAATCAAACCTTGAGATGGTGCTTACCAAAATTAGCAGGACCCAGCGCCAGAGCTTATCAAAATTAGTCGGACCTAGTGCCAGAGCTTACCAAAGTCAGTCGAACCTAGCGCTGGAACTTACCAAAACTAGTCAGACCTAGCCACATCAATTTGGACGTAACCAAAATAAGTTGGACCTAGCCAAAATAAGTCAGACCTAGACAAAGCAAGTCGGACCTATCATCGGACCTTGAAGGAGCTACCCAAAACAAGTCGGACCTATCGTCAAACCTTGGGGGAGCTTAGACCTAGAGTCGAACCTTGTTAAAAGGGTGTTTTGACAGTATTCAGAACTTTTATTGAAACAGCCAATGTATTCAGCACCCATAGGTCTCACAATCTCCCCTTGATGAATGCACTGGCAACACCACTTAAAATCCGATCATTGGCTTATTCACATGAAAAGTTTTTAAAACAATCAATTCAGAAAGAAATTTCAAAACAAATATTTATCACCCTATACATATTTCTTCCCCTTTTTAAATCAGAAATAAAATGAGAAGATAAACAAAAAAATTCTCCCCTGAGAAGAATTGTGCCAAAACATTTGTTAATGTGTGCAATGTGTGATCAATTTCTCCCCCTTTGACAATGTATTCAGCATGGTACAAAGGAGAAATTTTAATTTGTTATGAGCATAATATGACATATACACATAAAACAAAGCTCATTCAAGCCATACTATCAAGTGACTTACACTATCACATCAATAAAATACATAAAGTAGTGTAAGACATGCTAGAGATCAAGTGCAATTTTAAGTTTAAGCAAGTCATGATCTCACAAACTTAACTATTTGAAGACCTGAAAGCATAACACTTGTTGCTGCATTTTTTAAGCACAAATTTTGATCATATGACATTTGCAAGAGATTATATGCCGCATCTGGAAGAGATTATTTTCATTTGACAATCAAAAGCTTAAAGACATGGTTTTAGTCATACACGACTTCTTCGAAGTTCATATCTAAGTGCAATAAGAAGCCATCTCAAAAGAAGAAGTGCGATGCATGCATATTCTCTTGATCTTTTCTCATTTTAATTTGATCATAAAAGCTCAACATGAGGTTAGTTGATTGATTAGTGTTTCATTATTAAAAGCACTTGTGAGCATGCAACAAGTTCAATAGAGCAAAAAAGTTCAATCATGACCAGATTTAGTGTAAGTAATTATTCCAATTACTAGTCATGGAAAAAACTACAAAATGTATAACATAAGTAATGTAGTAAGAACTTTTAGCGTGTAAAAAGAATAACAAAGTCATATATGTATGAAATACTATGCTCATATTATTTTAAATTCAGATTATACATAGACTTCCCAAATTTCAAAACTCCCTCTATATTTAAGCCAAGAGGATGCATAACCCCTATTTCACTATGAATGAAACAAAATTGACTGAAATCCAAATGATTTGTGAAAATGTCAGCCAATTGTTGTTTGATATCTACATGGTGAAGCATAATGTTTCCTTTTTGAAAATTATCACGAAGAAAGTGATACCTAATGTCAATGTGTTTTGTTCTAGAACATTGCACGGGTTTTTCAGCAATGCAAATGGCACTTGTGTTATCATAAAATAGTGGAACACTATCTAGATCAACCCCATAGTCCTTAAATGTTTGAATAATCCAAATAATTTGTGAGCAAGCGCTAGCAGCAGCTACATATTCAGATTTGGTTGTGGATTATGCAACTGAGCTTTGTTTTCTAGAGGACCAAGCAACAAGTGAATTACCAAGAAAATGACAAGCATCTGAAGTACTTTTCTTATCAATCCTACAACCCCCAAAATCAACATCCGAAAAGGCTTTCAAAGTAATAGTTGAGGAAGGAGGAAGAAAAATGCCAAATTCTTGAGTTCCATGTAAGTACCTGAGAATTCTTTTAACGGCTTGACGATGTGAAGCACGTGGGGAAGCTTGAAACTGTGCACCAAGACATATACTGAATTGTATGTCCGGTCTTGATGTCGTGAGGTACAAAAGTGATCCGATCATGCTTCTATATTCTTTTTGATCCACGAGTTCACCATCTCCATCAAGTTCAAGTGTCGTTTGTTGTACCCATAGGTGTCCGAAGAGGCTTGCTTTTGTCCATGTTGAAACGCTTAAGAAGGTCTCTTGTATACTTCGTTTGATGCACAAAGGTATCTTCTTTGGTTTGCTTGATTTGCAGACCCAAAAAGTATGTGAGTTCTCCCATCATACTCACCCCAAATTCTGAACTCATCATAGCTGAAAACTTGGACACAAGATCATGCGAAGCACAACCAAAGATAATATCATCCACGTACAGTTGAACAAATAATGAGTCATTGCCATGCTTAAGCACAAAAATAGTTTTATCAACCTTGTGTTGACGTTTCTTACGTCACAGATAAAAATCCTCAAGCGCACGGAAACTGCGTGTAGCACTTCCCCTTAAGAGAGTATCCCCAAGGGTATCGAATCCAAGGAATGTATGTGCTAATCTTACTAACTAATCCACCCATGGACACAAAGTTGTTTGGAAGGCAAGGAAGAGAGGGGAATTCAAAGTATTGATTCTAATTTGAAAGAATTTGCAGTAGCTGATTGCTTCGGGCATGGGTTTACCCCTAGCAACACTAGGACGACTCCCGCCAAGAGCCTATGGCATAGCCGAACATGGATGATTACTAAGGACAGATAGGACTGTCACCACCTACTTCCTACCTCTTCAATTTGTGGGTCTACGAGATATTCAATAGTGATTTCAAACTTAAGCACCATGCTTACGCTGTAAATCACAACTCTGGTTGTTTCGAACACAAAGCACAACTAGAGCCTCTAATAAATTAAAGCAATGAACCCATAAGTAACTACTTGTGCAAACTACTATGAATTGAGAATCAAACTTGAATTTAATTCACAAAGGAATTACTTGATTTGAGTACACCTTTGTAGGGATACAAGTGTAGAAGAGGGACTTGACAAACCCAAGTCTCCTTCTCCTAAACTCTCATCACACTCTCCTTTACTTGGCAGCCTCTAGCACTACTCTAAACCTTAGGAGTAGTATTCTATTATCAACTTTTGGTGCTTGTGTGTGAAGTGAGGTGTGGGGTGCTATTTATAGGTGGAGAAGGGTTGGCTTGATAGGATCTTGGTTCCCGATCCTTCGATGAGAACAGAGGGTTCGATTTGTGGAGGAGAAGACGTTGGCGATCCGACTACACCGTCCCCAAGACGATGCGCCTTAGCGATCGGTACACAGACTCCAAAGTTGTATTTATCTTGCTGGCGCACAATCAACCTGACCACGAGGGCCTTTGTTCCTGCAAGCAATCAAAGAACAAGAAGAACAAGTACTTATCAGTTGAATCAATCTGAAGTGGGGTTCTGGATACAAGTAGATGGGGGATCTAGTCGACACGCACGTGTACAAAGAAGCAACAGAAGCTAACTTACAAATAAACAAAACCCACCAGCTAATGAGGGCAGTGGCTACTATTTACTACCTCCCTAGGGTCATGAGAAACCCTAATCATGAGTCCGTAATGGACTCCAAACGATACATGGGCTATGGGCCCAATTTTGGTGATGCAGCACCATGGACAGAAAAGGTCTTGGTATTAAAATAACGATTGTGGCCGACTCTGAATAGATATGGACATGAGGACAGATCTGTTTGAAAGTAGACTTGATAATCTTTCCAGGAAGTACTTGAACACCCAGATCGGAGTCCGTGTGAAGTTGTGGTGGCCGTCACATGTAGGTGCTGTTCTGCTGTCCAAATCCCGTCCGCACGAATTTCCTTCCCATTGGCTCCTCTCCATTATTCCTAACCAAAACAAGAAAGCACATAGTTCCACGGTCGAGATAAGATGGACATAAGGCCAAGAACGAGTTCACCTCATAGTTTAGTTGATGTGCACGAGCGCGAGTGATCGGACCAGAAATCGGTAGCTGAGTTGGTGTGGATGTATCGAGGGCGTTGATATCCTCATCATCCACCCCTTCTTGCATTTGAGTCGTCCGCGACTCAAGCTCATCTTCTTCTCCCAAATATGGCTTCAAATCTGCAATGTTAAATGTGGGACTAACCCTAAAATCCATAGGCAACTCAAGTTTATATGCATTATCATTAATCCTTTCTAACACTTTGAATGGACCATCAGCTCGAGGTAACAATTTAGACTTTCTCAAATCAGGAAACCTATCCTTTCGCAAATGTAACCAAACAAAATCACCAGGTTCAAAAGTGATAGGTTTCTTTCCCCTACTACCAGCAAGTTTATACTTGGCATTCATGCACTCTATATTCTTCTTAGTGGTTTCATGCAATTTTAAGATCAATTCAGCATGATCTTTAGCATCAAAATTCAATCGTTCCATTGAAGGAAGAGGTAATAAATCAATAGGAGCACGGGGTACAAATCCATGAACAACCTCAAAAGGGAATTTCTTAGTACTAGAATGTAGGGAACGATTATAAGCAAACTCAACATGATGCAAACACTCTTCCCACATTTTTATATTCTTTTTCAAAACAAGCGTGGTAGATAAACTTCTATTCACAACCTCAGTTTGACCATCAGTTTGGGGATGACAAGTAGTTGAAAATAAAAGCTTAGTCCCCAATTTTGCCCATAAAGTTCTCCAAAAATGGCTACGAAACTTAGCATCACGATCTGAACTATTGTGTTTGGCACACCATGCAACCTAACAATATCTCAGAAAAACAAATCAGCAACATGTGTAGCATCATCACTTTTACGACAAGGTATGAAGTGTGCCATTTTAGAAAATCTATCCACAACAACAAAGATGCTATCCCTCCCCTTCTTTGTTCTAGGCAGTCTTAAACCAAAGTCCATAGAAATATCCTCCCAAGGCATGCTAGGAACAGGAAGAGGCATGTACAAACCATGTGGATTAAGTCATGACTTAGCTTTTTGACATGTCGTTCAGCGAGCAATGATGCACTCCACGTTTCGCCTCATCCTTGACCAAAAGAAATGACCAGCAAGTATGTCCTCCGTCTTTTTCACTCCAAAGTGCCCCATCAGCCCACCTCTATGCGCTTCCTGTAACAATAACAAACGAACAGAGCTAGCTGGAATGCATAACTTGTTAGCTCTAAACACATAGCCATCATTGAAAACAAATTTATTCAATGTTTTTCCATACTTATATTTCAGCAATACATCTTTGAAATCAGCATCATGTTCATATTGATCTTTAATCATTTCTAATCCAAAAATTTTAAAGTCAAGTTGAGATAGAAGAGTATAACGTCTACATAAAGCATTAGTAATAACATTATCCTTTCCCTTTTTGTGTTTAATGACATAAGAAAAAGACTCAATAAATTCCATCCACTTAGCATGCCTACGGTTCAATTTCCCTTGACTCCTAATATGCTTTAGTGATTCATGATTAGAATGGACAACAAATTCTTTGGGCCACAAATAATGCTGCCATGTTTCTAAAGTTCGTACAAGAGCATATAATTCCTTATCATAGGTAGAATAATTCACAACAATCCCACTCATTTTCTCACTAAAATATGCAACAGGTTTTCCTTCTTGTAACAAAACACCACCCAATCCAATCCCACTAGCATCACATTCAAGCTCAAAACTCTTAGAAAAATCAGGAAGTTGGAGAAGAGGTGCATGCGTTAATTTATCTTTCAGTATGGTAAAGGCATTATCTTGTGTGGTGCCCCAAGAAAAAGGCACCCCCTTCTTCGTAAGGTCATTCAATGGAGCAGCAATGGTGCTGAAATCCTTCACAAAGCGACGATAAAACACAGCCAGCCCTAGAAAGCTCCACACCTGTGTGATGGTCTTTGGTACAGGTCACCCCTGAATAGCCTCTACCTTGGCTTGATCAACTTCAATTCCCTGTGGAGTAAAAGCATATCCAAGGAAAGAGACTCGATCCGTGCAAAAGGTGCACTTCTAATGATTACCAAATAACCGTGCCTCACGTAAAGCATTAAAAACAACACATAAGTGATCAAGATGTTCATCCATGGATTTGCTATAAATCAATATATCATCAAATTACACAACAACAAATTTTCCAATGAATGCACACAAAACCTCGTTCATTAATCTCATGAAGGTGCTAGGTGCATTAGTTAACCCAAAAGGCATGACTAACCACTCATATAAACCGAACTTAGTTTTGAAAGGAGTTTTCCATTCATCTCCAAGTTTTATGCGAATTTGGTGATAACCACTACGTAAATCAACCTTTTAGAACATAACAGCAACACTCAAATCATCAAGCATATCATCTAAGCGTGGAATAGGATGACAATATCGAATGGTGATATTGTTGATTGCTCTACAATCCACACACATACGCCATGATCAGGTACTAGAATAACTGGAACAACACAAGGACTAAGAGACTCACGTACATAACCTTTGTCGAGTAGTTCTTGTACTTGGCGCTGAATCTCCTTTGTTTCTTCCAGATTTGTCCTGTATGGTGCACGTTTGGGCAATGAAGCACCGGGAATGAGGTCAATCTGGTGATCAATCCCTCGAAGTGGTGGTAGTCCTGGTGGTATTTCACTTGGATACACATCAGAATATTCCTGCAAAATGTTAGCAACAGCAGGAGGCAAAGAATGTTGCATCTCGTGACAGGATCTTGGTTCCCAATATTTCTATGAGAATAGGAAGGTTCGATTTGTGGAGGAGAAGACGTTAGCGATCCGACTACACCATCCCCAAGATGATGCGCCTTAGCGATATGTACACGGACTCCGAAGTTGTATTGATCTCGCTATCACACAATCAATCTGACCACGAGGGTCTTTGTTCCTGCAAGCAATCGAAGAACATGCAAGAACAAGAAGAACAAGCACTTATCAGTTGAATCAATCTAAAGTGGGGTTCTGGGTACAAGTAGACATGCCATCTAGTCGACACGCGCATGTACAAGGAAGCAGCAGAAGCTAACTTACGAATAAAAAAACCCACAAGCTAATGAGGGCGGCGTCTACTATTTATTACCTCCCTAGGGTCGTGAGAAACCCTAGTCACGAGTGCCTAATGGACTCCAAATGATACATGGGCCATGGGCCCAATTTTGGTGATGCAGCACCATGGACAGAAAAGGTCTTGGTATTAAAATAACGATTGCGGCCGACTCCGAACAAATATGGACATGAGGCCAGATCCGTTTGAAAGTAGACTTGAAATCTTTCCAGGAAGTACTTGAACGCCCAGATCGGAGTGTGTATTGAGTAGTGGTGGCCATCACAAGTTGGTGCTGTTCTGCTGTCCAAATCCCTTCCGCGCAAATTCCTTTCCCATTGGCTCCTCTCCATTGTTCCTAAGCAAAACAAGAAAGCACATAGTTCCATGGTCTAGATAAGATGGACATAAGGCCAAGAATGAGTTCACCTCATAGTTAAGTTGATGTGCACGAGCGCGAGTGATCGGACCAGAAACCGGTAGCTAAGTTGTTGTGGATGTATCGAGGGTGTTGATGTCCTCATCATCCTCCCCTTCTTGCATTTGAGTCATCCGCGACTCAAGCTCATCTTCTTCTCCCAAATATGGCTTCAAATCTGCAATGTTAAATGTGGGACTAACCCCAAAATCCGCAGGCAACTCGAGTTTATATGCATTATCATTAATCCTTTCTAACACTTTAATGGACCATCAGCTCGAGGTAACAATTTAGACTTTCTCAAATCAGGAAACCTATCCTTTCGCTAATGTAACCAAACTAAATCACCAGGTTCAAAAGTGATAGGTTACTTTCCCCTACTACCAGCAAGTTTATACTTGGCATTAATGCACTCTATATTCTTCTTAGTAGTTTCATGCAATTCTATGATCAATTCAGCATGATGTTTAGCATCAAAATTCACTCGTTCCATTGAAGGAAGAGGTAATAAATCAATAGGAGCACGGGGTACAAATACATAAACGATCTCAAAAGGGCATTTCTTAGTACTAGAATGTAGGGAATGATTATAAGCAAACTCAACATGAGGCAAACACTCTTCCCACATTTTTATATTCTTTTTCAAAACAGCCCTAAGCATGGTAGATAAACTTCTATTCAAAACCTCAGTTTGACCATCTGTTTGGGGATGACAAGTATTTGAAAATAAAAGCTTAGTCCCCAATTTTGCCCATAACGTTCTTCAGAAAACGATCTGAACTATTGTGTTTGGCAAACCATGCAACCTAACAATATCTCAGAAAAACAAATCAGCAACATGTGTAGCATCATCACTTTTACGACAAGGTATGAAGTGTGCCATTTTAGAAAAATCTATCCACGACAACAAAGATGCTATCCCTCCCCTTCTTTGTTCTAGGCAGTCCTATAACAAAGTCCATAGAAATAACCTACCAAGGCATGCTAGGAACAGGAAGAGGCATGTACAAACCATGTGGATTAAGTCGTGACATAGATTTTTGACATGTCGTGCAGCGAGCAACAAAGCGCTCCACGTCTCGCCTCATCCTTGGCCAAAGAAATGACCAGCAAGTATGTCCTCCGTCTTTTTCACTCAAAAGTGCCCCATCGGCCCGCCTCCATGCGCTTCCTGTAGCAACAACAAACGAACGAAGCTAGCTTGAATGCATAACTTGTTAGCTCTAAACACATAGCCATCATTGAGGACAAATTTATTCAATGTTTTTCCATCTTTACATTTCAGCAATACATCTTTGAAATCAGTATCGTGTTCATATTGATCTTTAATTGTTTCTAATCCAAAAAATTTAAAGTCAAGTTGAAATAGAAGAGTATAACGTCTAGATAAAGCATCAGCAATAACGTTATCCTTTCCCTTTTGTTTTTAATGAGGAAAAGACTCAATAAATTCCATCCACTTAGCATGCCTACGGTTCAGTTTCCCTTGACTCCTAATATGCTTTAGTGATTCATGATCAGAATGGATAACAAATTCTTTGGGCCACAAATAATGCTGCCATGTTTCTAAAGTTCGTACAAGAGCATATAATTCCTTATCATAGGTAGAATAATTCAGAACAGACTCACTCATTTTCTCACTAAAATATGCAACATGTTTTCCTTCTTGTAACAAAACACCACCCAATCCAATCCCACTAGCATCACATTCAAGCTCAAATGTCTTAGAAAAATCAAGAAGTTGGAGAAGAGGTGCATGCGTCAACTTATCTTTCAGTATGGTAAAGGCGTTATCTTGTGTGGTGCCCCAAGAAAAAGGCACCCCCTTCTTTGTAATGTCATTCAATGGAGCAACATTGGTGCTGAAATCTTTCACAAAGCAACGATACAACCCAGCCAGCCCTAGAAGCTCCGCCCCCATGTGATGGACTTTGGTACAGGCCACCCCTGAATAGCCTCTACCTTTGCTTGATCAACTTCAATTCCCTGTGGAGTAACAACATAGCCAAGGAAAGAGACTCAATCCGTGCAAAAGGTGCACTTCTCAAGATTACCAAATAATCGTGCCTCACGTAAAGCATTAAAAACAGCACGTAAGTGATCAAGATGTTCATCCATGGATTTGCTATAAATCAATATATCATTAATATACACAACAACAAATTTTCTAACGAATGCACGCAAAACCTCGTTCATTAATGTCATGAAGGTGCTAGGTGAATTAGTTAACCCAAAAGGCATGACTAACCACTCATATAAACCGAACTTAGTTTTGAAAGCAGTTTTCCATTCATCTCCTAGCTTCATACAAATTTGGTGATAACCACTACGCAAATCAACCTTTGAGAACACAACAACACCACTCGATTCATCAAGCATATCATCTAAGCGTGGAATAGGATGATGATATCGAATGGTGATATTGTTGATTGCTCTACAATCCACACACATATGCCATGATCCATCGTTTTAGGTACTATAATAACTGGAACAGCACAAGGACAAAGAGACTCACGTACATAACCTTTGTCGAGTAGTTCTTGTACTTGGCGTTGAATCTCCTTTGATTCTTTTGGATTTGTCCTGTATGGTGCACGGTTGGGCAATGAAGCACTGGGAATGAGGTCAATCTGGTGCTCAATCCCTCGAAGCGGTGGTAGTCCTGGTGGTATTTCACATGGAAACACATCAGAATATTCCTGCAAAATGTTAGCAACAGTAGGAGGCAAAGAATGTTGCATATCGTAAAGGGAAATCAAAGCATCTTTGCATACCAAAGCATACGGAACAGAGGTGGAAGCAATCAGTTCATTAATATCAGATTTCGTAGCAAACAAGCATTTTCCCTTCAGAGATATCTCATTTTTCTTATCAAACACAGATTTGGCATTGTTATTGTTCTCAACATTAGCATGGTCCTGAGATTTAGTTTTCCTAGCTCTAGCAACATCATCTTGCACAATAGATTCAGGAGACATAGGATGCAACACAATTTTTTTATCGTGGTAAAGAAAAGAACACTGATTTGATCTACCATGATGCATAGAATCTCTATTAAATTGCCAAGGTCTTCCTAGCAGAATATTACCAGCTTGCATAGGCACAACATCACATTCAACGACATCCTTATGAGATCCAATAGTAAAATTGATTCACACAAGTCTAGTTACCTTTGCCTTACTGCTGTTGTTTAACCATTGAATGTAATAGGGATGTGGGTGCGGTTTGGTGCTTAGTGCCAGCTTGGTCACCATGTCACTGCTGGCCATGTTATTGCAGCTACCTCCATCAATGATCATGCATCAAGATCGCTCTTTGATGAAACACTTTGTTTGGAATAATGTGTGCCTTTGATTTTGTTCCGCTTTCTCCATTTGTGCACTAAGCACACGATACACAATGAGACTATCATAGCGCACTGCATATTCTGCACCAATATGCTCTTCTTGATGTTCTTCGCTACCTGCATAGTCAACTGCAAGCAAAACACATGTATCGTCATCAAAATCGCTAGCAGATGAGTACTCACTGTCATCTTTAATAATTAGAACACGTTTGCTTGGGCAGTCACGCTGCACATGGTCAAAACACTTGCACTTGTGACATTGAACGTCTCTAGATCGTCCGCTAGATGCTACGGAAGAAGCACTCTCGATGGCCTTTTGGGTGGTCTTTACTCCTGAGCCAGTGGAAGAAGCACATGGCTTGTTGCCGGAGGAAGAAGGTGCTGCCCGACTTGGTGAAGAAGATGGCGGGGAAGCACGCCCAGTCGAAGGAGTAGTCGTGCGTGGTTGCCATGAGCTAGTCTTTCCTGCAGAAATATTAGTTCTAGAGCTAGCTCGTCGTCCCTTCACTTCCCTTTCAGCTTTACAAGCAAGATGAAACAAACGGGTAACATTATTGTAATCTTTATAAGCAAGTATGTCCTGAATTTCATGGTTTAAACCACCCAAAAATCTGGCCATAGCTGGTTCCTCATCCTCGTCTAAATGACAACGCAACACACCCATTTGTAATTCTTGAAAATACTCTTCTACACTTTTAGCTCCCTGTCTCAATTGTTGTAACTTATTTAACAGATCTCGTGCATAGTAATAAGGAACAAATCTATCCCGCATGAGCCGTTTCAAAGCATCCCAATTTTGTGGTATGTTATTAGGATTTTTCTTGCCATGTTCTATCCACCAAACAGAAGCAAAATTTGTAAACTCACTAGTGGCTGCTCTAACTCTTGCGTTTTTAGGAAACTCATGACATGCAAATTTTTCATCAACAGAAATCTCCCAAGTAATATATGCATCAGGGTCATATTTACCATCAAAATGAGGTATCTTAAATTTGATCTTGTTAAAAGTATCATCATGATTGCTTACCTCACGCCGATGATGTCCACCCATACCTTGACGGTTGCATTGTAGATGGCGCCGTGGCCTAGCTTCCTCATCTTCCCCAATCTCCGTATCTGTAGAATAGTCATCTTCATTGTCACGTACAATACTAGGAGTATTGCTCACCTGTCCATCCGTGGTGCGTCCAAGATCCCTCTCCTCAAGGCACTGCAGGATGGCTCCAATAGAGGTGTTCAATGTTTGAATGGAAATCTCCAACGTGCTGATTTTGGTGTTGGTGTCGATCTGCATATTTTCCAATTGACTAAGGCGGTCACCGGTAATACGAAAATCCCCATCAAGTGCTTCTGTGTGTAACCGCACTTGGCGTTCGAAGTGTTGTATAATTCCCCGTGTGCGAGGTGAATGCACGTCTTCGTTTGTATTTGCTCCTCCTGCCATGGTTAGTAGAAAAAAAAGAACAATCCAATATGAAAGGGTAACGTTATCCCTAGCTACAAAGGTGCTGGTGGAGATAACTCACTCACTCTCAACCTGTTTAATCACGCTCTTACCTGTTCTTACTAAGCTCAGCAAGAAGGTGATGGCAACCAGCAAGTAATGAACAACTTCAAGAGGAGGTGTCAATCTATGGCTTTAGGTCGCTAAACTAGCACAAGGAGCAAACTTTCATCACGTTAATCACAACGAGCTGAATAAATGTCCTACGATAGTACTGTGCTGAACTTAGTCTAGACCGTACTAGAGACGCGAGCCGAGACACCAACGTCGTCACCAAAAACACCCCAAACAACAATCTGATTTTTTTTTCTTTTTTTTCGTTTTTTCTTTTGTTGGGGTGGTCACCCAAACTCTCTCTAGATGGAATCAGAAGACCCTAGAAAAAAATTTTCACATGTGGCTTTTGATCTTGCACTTGCCTTTTTTTCTTCTCTAATTGCTTGTGGCTTTTGTGCGGCTTTTGATTTTGCACTTGCCTTTTTCTTGTTGTCAAACTCGAATTACTAATCTGACTCAAACTCGAAGTAGCAATCTGATTCGAACTCGAACTAGTAATCTGACTCAAACTCGAACTGGCAATCCGACTCAAACTCGAAGTAGCAATCTGATTTGAACTCGTAATCCGACCCAAACTCGAACTAGCAATCCGACTCAAACTCGAAGTAGCAATCTGATTGAAACTCAAACTAGTAATCTGACTCAAACTCGAACTACGAATCTGACTCGAAGTAGGTGATCGAATGTGACACGAACTCAAAACTCGAGTGGTGCAAAACTAAAGTCCAGCAACATGACTCGTCGAAGCGACCATGAACTCAACAAGTCTTGACTAAGTAGAGAAAGTAAAAGGCACAATGGTCTAGGAATAATGGAAAAAACAGATCTGGTATTTTTTTTGTCTTTTTCTGGACTATAGGGTGATAATAGCGGAAAGAAAAGTAATGGTAGCACTCTCACCGATTAACCTTGCTCTGATTACCACTTGATAGGATCTTGGTTCCCGATATTTCGATGAGAATAGGAGGGTTTGATTTGTGGAGGAGAAGACGTCGGCGATCCGACTACACCGTCCCCAAGACGATGCGCCTTAGCGATCGGTACACCGACTCCGAACTTGTATTGATCTTGGTGGCACACAATAAACCTGACCACGAGGGCCTTTGTTCCTGCAAGCAATCAAAGAAGACGCAAGAACAAGAAGAACAAGCACTTATCAGTTGAATCAATCTGAAGTGGGGTTCTGGATACATGTAGACGGGCGATCTAGTCGACATGCGCTTGTACAAAGAAGCAGCAGAAGCTAACTTACGAATAAACAAAACCCACCAGCTAATGAGGGCAGCGGATACAATTTATTACCTCCCTAGGGTCGTGAGAAACCCTAATCACGAGTCCCTAATGGACTCCAAACGATACATGGGCCATGAGCCCAATTTTGGTGATGCAGCACCTTGGACAGAAAAGGTCTTGGTATTAAAATAATGATTGCGGCCGACTCCAAATAGATATTGACATGAGGCCAGATCTGTTTGAAAGTAGACTTGATAATCTTTCCAGGAACTACTTGAACGCCCAGATCGGAGTCCGTATAAAGTTGTGGTGGCTGTCACAAGTTGGTGCTGTTCTGCTGTCCAAATCACGTCCGCTTGAATTCCCTTCCCATTGGCTCCTCTCCATTGTTTCTAAGCAAAACAAGAAAGCACGTAGTTCCACGGTCTAGATAAGATGGACATAAGGCCAAAAACGAGTTCACCTCATAGTTTACTTGACGTGCACGAGTGCGAGTGATCGGACCAGAAACCGGTAGCTGAGTTGGTGTGGATGTATCGAGGGTGTTGATGTACTCATCACGGCTCCTACCACCAAATGCGTGTGAATCAGTCACCAATGAATTCTTCAAGCCGAGAGGAGCCAACACGTGACATTTGACCGGGTTTGGCGCTACTCACTAGTCGGCAGACTAGGGAGGTCAGCCGACCTGGTCTTAGCCCTGTTGTGGTTGTGCTTCCTCCAGGTCTCTGGCAGGTAGGTCTTATCCTCTTATATTTGTGCAACACCGTTGGATGGCCTCGGATACTTCTTTTTGTGGGCCATTTGCTCCATGTGATGACACGTGGCGTCGCCTTATTCGTCGAAATCCAATTTTTTTATTACTCCCTGCATGTCTTGGTATTTTGGGTCTAAATTCACCTGCATACAAATAAACACGAACACTTGTGGAATTGGTTAGTTTTTAACCGTACCACTACATTGTGTTTCTCTTTTATGCACAATATGAGGTGAATTGACGGTCTAAATATGGCACTCACAGATTGTCAACAAACTCCCCCACACTTAGTCCTTTGCAAGTCCTCGAGTGAAGGCAAGAAAAAGAGCTAAGGTGATTTCATAAATTTCCTATAAGTTAGAATAAAGGAATACTAGATATTTCAACTCATACCTCAATTCATGAGTTCCCTTTGTGGAATGTGGCTACCACATCAATCTTGGGTGATTGAAGAGTGTAATGTTTGGAATGCAGTTCTCTTGGATCTTCCCCTGCCAAAATAATCTGACGATTTGCTATATTTGGAAAGTCAAAGAAACAATTTGTCCTTATCTCTCATTTGAAATCTCTCAAGTCTCTCAAAGTGTTTTCATCCTCACCTTAGCATGTTGTGCCAATTTTGTCTCTATACTAAACATGGCTATATCTGGAGCTTAGTAGGGATAAATGTGGCACACATTGCAATTCATATATTACTAAGTCAAAAACATGATCCTATGAGAGACTTATGCAACAAACAAATTGACAAAGAAAATTCTTGTGCATAAGAATGGAATGGATATTTGTGGATTCCATGATTTTCTCTCCTTAAGGATGAAACATGGCTACTTCCTTTCTCTCTCTTTTTTTTGGCATACTTCCTCTTTTGAAGAGTAGATGCTTTTTTTTTCGTAGCCATGTCTTCTACTCCTTTTTATTTTTGTAGAGAGAAATTGCTGACCAAAATGTATGAAGTTTCTTTATTGGATGGATGAATGGTGGATGCAAATTCTCAATGTGAGATATTTTGCATAAATAAGGTGAACAAGAATTTTTAAGTAAAAAAGTTCATGCATGTCACTCAATTGGGTCACGAGTTTGACAAAGTTCAATGAAAAACAAAGTGGCATATGCATGTGGTTGTTCAAGAATTTGTATCATATGGTTGTGGTGGGTATTTAAATTTCCAATGAGAGAATCAGACAAAGTTCAAGACTCCACATTGTGCAAACATCAAAATCAATTTCAAGCAAAGAGATATCTCCTCGAATAACTCATTTACCATATCGCACTAGTCAAATACTTAGATGACGTGTTTTTCCAACTTTGCTTGTGGAACCATAAAAAAGGCAATACATGGAAATATAAAGTATTGAAATTTTCAGCTCAAGCAAATTTGACTACCAAGTTTTAAGTAATTGTTGAGTTGAATTGCTTTCAAATATTCAGTATGAAATATTACATCAACTCAAACAGTAATGTAGCATGCATATTCAGGGGTAGGATATCCAAACAAAATACGTAGAGCGAAACGGAGCCGTGTGGTGCCCACACCAGATCAGTTGACCAGGGGTTCGGCCGACCCCCTTCTGGCCTCTCTGTTGCTCTATTTCGACGTGTCGAGTCGTATGGTTGCGACGTTTTTCGAGATGCAACGCTATTTTTGCACGTCGAGATTTCGCAAATTTATGGTCTCTCCCCCACACTTGTTCCATGAATTCTTTATGCAACACAAATAAACTAAAGGGAGAACTTTACCGGGTTCGATGAACCGATAAGTCCACTTTATTGATCTCAAAATATGGGGATGCTTACATTATTCAATCTAAATTTAATGAAATAAAAATTTGGAATAAAACTAAACTGAGCTAGTAAGCATCCTACGCGGTTAGGACATCTAAACTATGGAGCATTGTAGACATCGGGTTTCCCGACGGCATTGCATACGCGCCGCAGCTTGGCGACCTTGCCACGATGAACACCATCAATATCCTCCTTGAGGGATATGAGTTCATCCTTTAGTTCTGCCCTCTCAATGCACCCTTCAGCCACTAAGTCCAATAGTTCTTGTTCTCCAAACGGAGAGAACATAACTCCTTAGAAAGTTGTGCCACTTTAGGGACACGAAGAGATCTTCAGTCGCTGTCCTCAAATTGGCCAGATGGCCCTCTGATCGCAGGTGGCGAGAGGTGACACCTAATCTTGGAGGCTGACGAGCCAGTCGATTCCTCCATCGCCACATTATCCATTTGCTTGAAAAGGCCTTTTTGCATAGCCTCCTTCAGGATTGCGCACCCCATGGATAATGAGACGGTATCCCACATGCTCAGGCGGTGTGCGTAGGTGACTTGTAGTGGTGGCTCACTATGTCACCGTCCATGGTCTTCAGAGTGTACAGGAACTTCTCGCTAGGTTGCAGCTTTGGGAGAGACTCGTCTTTTTCAGGAAAAAGACGGGTCTTGACTGACTTAAGGACAGCCATAGTCTGACGACGTGCAGGTGTCATCGACTTCATGCGCATCCTCCAAGGGGAGAGCAACCGTGCAGCACCACGAGGCGTGCTGCTACGCCCATGCGGAGTCGTCAGCGGCGGCGGGATCATGGTGGGAGGTACGACATCTAATTCCATTACGGACTCTAAAGCGGGGGTGGACTTGTCATTGGCTGGCGCAATATCTTCGCTCAAGTTGAAGGTTGAGCTAGAGGAGGCATGAGGCACAATTTTCTTGTTAGCCATGACTTGGATGGGAGGAATAGGAGATGGATTTTTCTGGATGGTGCAAGTTTCTCCTCTCTCTTCCCGTCAATATATAAGCGGGGAAAGTACGATAGCACCGAGAGTCTTGTTGTGATATGTTGGGAGAGTCCACACGAAAAAACAGAAAGCCAGCAGCGCAAGGGGGAGGTCAGCCGACCCTAGGGTTAGGCCGAATCCTTCCTGGCTTCGTTCGGGCTAAGTTTTTGTGGGTTGGCTAAATGGGCCTCATGGATGAATAATTACTGCGCCCATTAATTGGACGCAGAGGATTTAGACAGAATTTAGAGAAACGGCATGACAATTAATAAGATTCATCATGTCAATTTCTTTTTCTGCCTCCTCCTCTTGGGATTCAAGAAATAATTTGAGTCGGTGCCCATTCACATTAAAAAGCTGATCATCATCACCTTGGAGTGTGATTGCTCCATGGGATGAGGTTTCTACTACAGTGAAAGCTCCTTCCCATTTACTTCTAAGCTTCCCATGTCCAAAGAGTTTAACCCTAGAGTTGAGGAGTAGAACATTATCTCCAATTTTGAACTCTTTAGGCATAATCCTTTTATCGTGCCATCTTTTGGTTCTTTCCTTGTTGATTTTGGCACTATGATATTCCTTATCTCTCCAATCTTCCAACTCGAAAAGTTGCTTCAATCGATGTTTTACTGCTTCGTTAGGATCCATGTTCCACCGCTTGATGGTCCAATAAGCTATATGTTCCAATTCTACAGGAAGATGACAAGTCTTCCCATAGACAAGTTGGAAAGGAGACATGCCGATGGGAGTTTTGTAGGTAGTACGGTATGCCCACAATGCGTTTGGTAGCTTATGCTTCCATCCTGTTCCCATTTCCAAGACGGTCTTTTGCAGAATATTCTTAATTTGCTTATTAAATTTTTCTACTTGACCACTTGTTTGTGGGTGGTATGGGATAGCAATGTTATGCTGGACACCAAGCTCTCTTAAAAAGTTTTGAAAGGTCTTATCTATGAAATGAGACCCTCCATCACTTATGACCATACGAGGAGTGCCAAAACGTGGGAAAATGATCTCATGGAACAGTTTCCTAGTTGCTTGGAATCAGCATTTTTGCATAGCAACATTTTGACACATAATCTACGACCACCAGAATGTACTCACAATCATAGGACCTAGGGAAAGGTCCCACGAAATCAATATCCCACACATCAAATAACTCCACTTGGAGATTATATGTTAGGAGCATCACATTGCGAGCTGAGATTCCTCCATGCTTTTTGCATTTTCAACATCTGCGAATGAATTCTTTTGTATCTTCATACATAGAAGGACAATAGAATCCACTACCAGATCTTTACCTCGGTACGGTAAACACCAAAATGGCCAACATAGGGGCTAGCATGGTATTTCTCAATAATCTTGGTGCCTTCGATTGATGGGACACATCTTCTAAGAAGGCCATCGGCACAAACTCGATAGTGGTATGGGTCATCCCAAAGGTGTCTACAACTCTCATATATGAGTTTCTTTTTGTTTTCCCTGATGGTACGTACCCTGTGACCATGAAGATCACGATATCTGCATACCAAGGGTGAGAGACAGTCACCTTGAGAAGCATATCATCTCGTAGGAAGTCATTGATAGGAATGTCCATGGTTTGAGTGGCTTCCATACGTGAGAGATGATCTTCCACAGAATTCTCTACTTCTTTCTTATCCTTGATTTCTAGGTCAAACTCTTGAAGTAGAAGAATCCAACAGACTAGCCTTGGTTTAGCATCCTTTCTGGTGAGCAAATACTTCAAGGCAACATGGTCTGTATAGATTATGACCTTGGACCCAACCAAATAGGATCTAAACTTATCGATAGCAAAAACTACAGCCAAGAGCTCTTTTTCAGTTGTGGCATAATTGAGTTGAGCTCCTGTTAGAGTTTTGCTACATAGGCTATTGCATGATGCTTTTTATCTCTGGTTTGGCCTAGGACCGCACCAGCAACAAAATCACTAGCATCACACATGATTTCGAATGGTAGCGTCCAATCGGGAGGTTGAATTATTGGAGCTGAGGTGAGTGCCTTTTTGAGTGTTCCAAATAATTTAAGGCATTCATCATCAGAATCAAACGGAATTTCCTTAGCTAGTAGGTTACTGAGAGGTCTAGTGACTTGAGAAATCTTTGATGAACCGCCGATAGAACCCCGCATGACCTAGAAAGTTGCGGATTCGCTTAACATTAATAGAAGGTGGAACATTTTCAATGACCTTGATTTTTACTTTGTCCATCTCTATACCTCTCTCGGACACTAAGTGTCCAAGAACAATGCCTTCACGGACCATGAAATGACACTTTTTGCAATTAAGTACATGCTCCTTCTCTTTGCATCTTTAAAATACGTTCTTTAAATTTTGAAAGTGCATCTAGGCATCCCTTGTGAGTTTTGGTTGATTTATGACAAACAAATGAGATCCTAACCGCATTATTGAGATGAGCACGGGTTTTAATGAAAGAATGAAGAAAGCGCCAAAAAGAAAGGAGAATTAGGATTTATATGGAAAAGAGCTCAAGAGCTGAATAGATTAGATCATTGTGTATGAAGTGTGTTGGAGAAACACACCCCAAGAGCTCAATCACAAGAAAACTCACTCACTACACTAATTTATACAGGTTCGGACTAGTCCGATAATATCCAGACTAGTCTGATAACCCCTCTGTTCAAAATCGGACAAGTCCTCCCAGTGCGGACTTGTCTGCACAGCCTGAGTCTACACAGATTGGACTAGTCCGATATCACCACGAACTAGTCCGATATCTTTCTGACTAAAATCGAACTAGTCCTCTCCAGTGCGGACTAGTCCTCTACACTTCACAGATTTGCACAAAATCGGACAAGTCCAAATTTACCACAGACTAGTCTGATAACCTCTCTGACTAAAATCGGACAAGTCCTCCAAATGTGGACTTGTCTCCAATTCACTAAGGAGATCACCACAACCGGACTTGTCTGAACATAACCGGACTAGTCCGAAGTTTTCCAGAGCCTAAATTGGACTAGTCCGCCCTAAACCGGACAAGTCTGATCTTCCCGAGAACTTAAGGTTTCCTGCACGCCGCACAACGGACTAGTCCGGACTCCGCCACGGACTAGTCCGGACCCTCGAAACCCTAATGGTAACTTTTGGAAACACCATATAAATAGATATACACGACCCTACTTTCAACACTCTCGACTCCTTGCGCCGTCACACCCTCCAAGAGCTTAGAAAACACGTCTCTCCTCGTAATCCAATGCAAGAAAGATCAAATCCTTGAGGATTCACTTTGGATCAAAGGAGAGACATGATTCCACACGTTTGAGCTCTTGGGTTTGATCTCTAACACACTCCTGTTGTTTTATTGTAAATCTTACGAGTGTGTTCTTGGTGGTGTTTGATTTGTAATCTTGGGGAGCCCTCAACTTGTGAGAAGGCCCTTTGAACTTGGTGGTTTACCCCTGTGATAGTAAAAAGGGAATTGTCCTTCGTGGCGATTCGACGAGGTTAGAGTCAGCGAATACCTGGTCGTTTCGTGGGCTCCTCAACGTGGATGTAGATTGCATTTGTGGGAACCGAACCACGAGATAAAATCTTGTGTCTTCACTTTGTGCATTTTGTTCTCACTTTTCATTGATATCTAGGGTTTCACTTGATCTTGTCCACATTACGTTAAAACATTGAGTATAATATTAACTTGTGCAACACTAAGTTTCATAGAAGTATTACCTCTATTTACAAGTATATTTCCGCTGCATAGAGTCTAGGACTGAGATAATCGATCAAACTTGATCGATCTAGTCCGCACGCACCGGACTAGTCCGCACTCTACCGGACTAGTCCGATATCTCAGAATTTGATCAGTGTGTTAAGTGTTGCAGGTTCGGACTAAATTTCAAAAAGGCCTATTCACTCCCCTCTAGGCCACATTCAATTGGTATCAGAGCCAGATTTCTTCGCAAGAGACTAATCGCTCGAAGAGAACATGTCGGACATGAAGGATGTGCACAAGAGTCTCAACCAAGTGAAGGTTGATGATGACAAAGCTCAAAAACTGGAGAAGCTCCTCGACGCCATTCAGGACTTCGAGGATGACGCTGAGGAGACGCTTGAACTCAAGGCGCTCCTAAGGAAGAAATCCCTCTCCAAAGGGAAAGTGAAGATCGAGGACAAGAAGAAGGGGAGTAGTCACACCGACTACTCTCGATATCCTTTCAACTACGATCCATTAAATTCTAATAATAACCATTATTTTTATATTCCCCTTGGAAAAGCCCCACATTTTGACGGCAATGATTACTCAATGTGGAGGCAAAACATGAAAATGCACTTAATCTCACTCAATCCCAGTTTATGGCATATTGTGTGTACAGGAATAGATATCCCTGACGACAATGAAGAGCTTACCCCAAACCAAGAGCAAGCAATTCATCGGAATGCTCAAGCTGCAGCAGTCATCACCTCCTCTCTAAGTTGGGACGAGTTAACCAAGGTGGATGGGCTAGAGATTGCGAAAGAAATCTGGGATACATTGCAAACTACACATGAAGGAGATCGTCATGTGCGAGAAGCGAATATCGAAATGATCGAAGACGAATTGGAAAGATTTGCCATAGAAAAAGATGAGTCACCACAGGACATGTACAATCGGTTAAAGACGCTCATCAACAAGGATAGAGCATACGGAAGCAAGAAGTGGAATGATCATGAGGTGGTGAAGCTCATCCTTAGAGCTTTCATGCCTCGCAATGTCACCTTGTGATCGATGATTAGAGAAAGCCCCAGGTACACGAAAATGACCCCGGATGAGCTGCTTGGGGAAATCATCAATTTAGAGATGATGGAAAAGCAAGCAAAGCATGACAAGTAGAATGCCGACCTCACCTCGACAAAGAAGAAAGGGGTCGCTTTGAAGTCCACTTGCAAACCCTGGTCAAAAGAAGCTCGAGAAGCTCAACAAGAAGAGGACAGCGGTGATGAGAGCAGCAACATAGGTGAGGAAGACATGATCCTATTTATGAAGAGATTTAAGAGAATGATGAAGAAAAGACAAGGGGGGGAAATCAAGTGAATGGAAATACAAAGAAAAATCAAGACCGAAGCTGAGGCGGGCGTGCTATAACTGTGGTGAATATGACCACTTTATAGTTGATTGTCCGTATGAAGAAAACAAGAAGAAAACCAAGTAAACTAAGTCTCAACCAAAAAAATTCTTCAAGAAGAAGAAGCAAGTTGGACAAGCAAATCTAGGAAAGGAGTGAGACTCAAATGATGAGCCCTCATCCAAAGAGGAAGAGGAGATAGCTAGCATAGCCATCGAGAAGACATCCAAGAAGTCCACCATCTTCCCAACTCTCGGCGCATGGAAGGGCAACGACACTTGCCTCATGGCAAAGGAAGGTACACGAAAGGTAACAACCAAATTCTCTTCCTTGCATTCCTATTCCGGTGATAGTGAAGTCGCTAGTGATAATGAAGACATGCTCGTTGGCTTATATAAGAAAACAGCTGCGAAAATGAAATTTCTACTTGATGAGCTTGTTGAGAGGGAGAAGTTGATCAACCGTCAAGAAGATATGATTATCTCCCAAAAGGAGGAATATCTTGAACTTGACTAGCTTCTCGAACTTGAAAAGGAGCGAGGCAAGTCACTGGAGCTTGAGTTAGCCTCAAGCAAGGAAGCTTGCTTGAAGTTAAGCGACTCAAATACTACCACAAAGGACGAACTTGCTAAGCTATCCAAGATTAACAAGATCCTTGATGATGAGGACATCAACACCCTCGATACATCCACACCAACTCCACTACCGGTTTCTGGTCCGATCACTCGCGCTCGTGCACGTCAACTAAAATATGAGGTGAACTCGTTCTTGGCCTTATGTCCATCTTATCTAGACCGTGGAACTACTTGCTTTCTTGTTTTGCTTAGGAACAATGGAGAGGAGCCAATGGGAAGGGAATTTGCGCGGACAGGATTTGGATAGCAGAACAGCACCAACTTGTGATGGCCACCACGACTTCATACGGATTCCAATCTGGGCGTTCAAGTACTTCTTGGAAATATTATCAAGTATACCTTCAAACGGATCTGGCCTCATGTCCATATCTATTGGGAGTCGGCCGCAATCGTTATTTTAATACCAAGACCTTTTCTGTTCATGGTGCTGCATCACAAAAATTGGGCCCATGGCCCATGTATCTTTTAAAGTTCACAAGGGACTCGTGATTAGGGTTTCTCACGACCCTAGGGAGGTAATAAATAGTAGCCGCCGCCCTCATTAGCTGGTGGGTTTTGTTTATTCGTAAGTTAGCTTCTGCTGCTTCCTTGTACACGCGCGTGTCGACTAGATCGCCCGTCTACTTGTATCCAGAACCCCACTTCAGATTGATTCAACTGATAAGTGCTTGTTAATCTTGTTCTTGCGTGTTCTTCGATTGCTTGTAGGAACAAAGGCCCTCGCGGTCCGGTTGATTGTGCGCCATCAAGATCAATGCAACTTCGGAGTCGGTGTACCGATCGCTAAGGCACATCGTCTTGGGGACGGTGTAGTCGGATCGCCAATGTCTTCTCCTACACAATTTGAACCCTCCTATTCTCATCGAAAGATCAGGAACCAAGATCCTATCAAGAGTTAATCAGAGCAAGGTTAATCGTTGAGATTGCTACCATTACTTTTCTTTCCGATGTTAGCATCCTATAGTCCAGAAAAAGCCTAAAAAATACCAAATATGTTATTTTCCATTATTCCTAGTCCATTGTGCCTTTTACTTTCTCTACATAGTTGTTGGTATTTAGTTTTGCACCACTAGAGTTTCGAGTTTGTGTCACATTCGATCACCTAGTTTGAGTCAGATTCGTAGTTCGAGTTTGAGTCGGATAACTACTTCGAGTTTGAATCAGATTGCTACTTCGAGTTTGAGTTGGATTGCTACTTCGAGTTTGAGTCGGATTACTAGTTCGAGTTCGAATCAGATTGCTACTTCGAGTTTGAGTCAGATTAGTAATTTGAGTTTGACAACAAGAAAAAGGCAAGTGCAAAATCAAAAGCGGCACAAAAGCCACAAGCAGTTAGAGAAGAAAAAAGGCAAGTGCAAGATCAAAAGTCGCATGTGCAAATTTTCTTCTAGGGTCTCCTGATTCCATCTAGAGAGAGTTCGGGTGACCACCCCAACAAAAAAAACAATAAAAGGAAAAAATCAGATTGTTGTTTGGAGTGTTTTCGGTGACGACATTGGTGTCTCGGCTCGCGTCTCTAGTACGGTCTAGACTAAGATCAGCACAGTACTGTCGTAGAACAATTATTCAGCTTGTTGTGATTAACGTGGTGAAAGTTTGCTCCTTGTGCTAGTTCGGCCACCTAGAGACATAGATTGACACCTGCTCTTGAAGTTGTTCATTACTTGCTAGTTGCCATCACCTTCTTGCTGAGCTTGGTAAGAACAGGTAAGAGCTTGAATGAACAAGTTGAGAGTGAGCGAGTTATCTTTACCAGCACCTTAGTAGCTAGGGATAACGTTACCCTTTCATATTGGATTGTTCTTTTTTTTTCTACTAACCATGGCAGGAGGAGCAAATACAAATGAAGACGTGCATTCACCTCGCACACGGGGAATTATACAACACTTCGAACGCCAAGTGCGGCTACACACATAAGCGCTTGATGAGGATTTTTGTGTTACCAGTGACCGCCTTGATAAATTTGAAAATATGCAGATCGACACCAACACCAAAATCAGCACGTTGGAGATTTCCATTCAAACATTGAACACTTCTATTGGAGCCATCCTGCAGCGCCTTGAGGAGAGGGATCGTGGACGCACCGCAGATGGACAGGTGAGCAATGCTCCTAGTATTGTACGTGGCAATGAAGTTGACTATTCTGCAGATACGGAGATTGGGGATGATGAGGAAGCTAGGCCACGGCGCCGGCTACAATGCAACCGTCAAGGTATGGGTGGACATCGTCGGCGTGAGGTACGCAATCATGATGATACTTTTAACAAGATCAAATTTAAGATACCTCATTTTGATGGTAAATATGACCCTGATGCATATATTACTTGGGAGATTTCTGTTGATCAAAAATTTGCGTGTCATGAGTTTCCTGAAAACACAAGAGTTAGGGCAGCCACTAGTGTGTTTACTGATTTTGCTTCTGTTTGGTGGATAGAACATGGCAAGAAAAATCCTAATAACATACCACAGACTTGAAATGCTTTGAAACGGCTCATGCGGGCTAGATATGTTCCTTCTTACTATGCACATGATCTGTTAAATAAATTACAACAATTGAGACAGGGAGCTAAAAGTGTAGAAGAGTATTTTCAGGAATTACAAATGGGTATGTTGCGTTGTAATTTAGACGGATAAGGAACCAGCTATGGCTAGATTTTTGGGTGGTTTAATACGTGAAATTCTGGACATACTTTCTTATAAAGATTACAATAATGTTACCTGTTTGTTTCATCTTGCTTGTA